>CM053029.1:507635441-508254191 GCA_028564925.1 Lithobates sylvaticus | reverse complement strand
ACACGGTGAGGCTGCAATAATGGGCACGGTGAGGCTGCAATGATTGGCGCGGTGAGGATTTAAGGAAGTCTCTCTGGGGATCCTGATGTAGGGGGAGGCTCTCTGGGGACCCTGATTTGAGGAGGGGCTCTCTGAGGACACTGATGTAAGGGGAGCCCTCTGGGGACCCTGACGTAAGGGGAGGCTTTCTAGGGGCCCTGACGTAAGGGGAGGCTCTCTGAGGACCCTAATGTAAGGAGGGAGGCTCTCTGGGCACCTATGCTCACGGCATCATGGGTCAGGTAGAGGGCCCCTTAGCAGAATTTTGCTTAGGGCCCCAGGGAGGTCAGGATCGGCACTGCTTGTACTATCTCAGCTATGAACGCTTTCTGGACGCATCACAAACGCGTTAGAAAACACCACAGTCATTTGTGAGGCATTTGTGGCGTGTTTGCAGTGCGTTTACATAGAGGCGTTTGGGAAGCGGTAACGGTAGCCAAACAACAGATGACGGATGATTTGTGGTGCGATGTGATGTCATCGCTCGCTGCTACGCACACCATTGTGATAGGTTGCTCGGAATACCCGTATAAACGTCTGCTTTTGGCGCCAATGTAAACTTGTCCTAAATAGATGTGATTTCTTTCTGTTTTAATGGCTCTTTTCATCTACAAGAGGGAATACAATACTAGTGAGGCTAACAATAAAAAGACTGTGCGTCGGGAGCGCGCATGTCTCCTCAGCAGGCGCACTGGGGTTGTGAATAGACACGGGAGCGCGCCTACAGACACATCGCTTCAAGAGGCGGCGTGTGGAGGGGCGTGGCATTTACGCTATCCGGACTGGCGTAGCTAGGCGGCTTTTCCAATAAGTAACGCGGAAAGAGATCGGTAGGCGGGGCGCTATCAGCTGAACTGTTTTATCTAGCCGGGCTACCGTAGTAGAAGGCAGAAAGCCATGTGAGCTTGCAGCCGGTGCAGTGTCTGTGACAGCCCCTGGTACATGCTATTCCCCATACCGGCCGCACATGGCCGCTGTCGTCCATTTTTGTTTTGGGGTTTTTTTTTTCCCTTCTCGGTGACGTCAGTCCGGCGCCGCCCCCTGTCCGCTACTCTCCGGAGTTCCTGTGTAATCTTCCCGCTTCCGGCTGCTCGAGTGATGGCGGATGAAAGTGGAGCCGCGCAGCGGGATCCCCCGGAACTAGATGAGGATGAGGAGTCTGCGGGCACTGACAGTGACACCGAGGGGGAGGATATCTTCACCGGCGCTGTGAGTAGAGCAGGTGACAGGGAATGTGAGGGTCCTATGACAGGGCTGGGCTCAGTCCCTGTGTACAGGACTGACATATGGGAGTCATACAGAACAGCCCTCTGTCCGCACTATAGTGTACAATTCTATATACTATCAGAACAGCTGTGCATGGCGACCAATCAGCTTCTAGCTTCAGCTTGTTCAGTGAGGCTTTTCAAATGAAAGTTAGAAGCTGATTGGTTGCCATGCACAGCCTCTGCAGTATTGATCAGTGCTGTGTACTGACTATAGAAGGTGTGCAGAGGCTGACCGGTGTAAATAAAGGACAGTGTCCCCATCCTCTGATTGTACAGATGTGACAACCACACCCACAATGCATCAGATGCTGGTTGTGGGGATCACATGTTAGCCCAGCTTGATTTTATCTGCATTTGAGGCCACTCATAGGGCTCCTTCACTCCTTCCCCCCCTGTTGGCTGCAGTGGCTTGTGCTGTACACATGGTGTGACCCTGATGCTTTGCTGCTGCAGGGATTATGCCCCCTGTCACTTTCTGTAGGCGTAGCGCCTGCCCAGGGCAACCTTTTCAAGTAAATGTGGCCGCTCTGCAAGCACCCCACAACAGTGGGCAATGCACATGTGCTAAAGTGGGGTTCAAGGGGTTAAAGCAGGCGGTGAGGAGGTGATGCAGTGTCTCTTCATTGCCTGTCAAATGCTCTTTGAAGACTGATCCAAACAGGAATCGCTCTTCAGAGATCAAAGTACGTGTGAACAAGCCCATAGGGTCCCTTCACACTGCAGTGTGCGCATCGAGTACAGACTGGACTGGGACAAAATACAGGCCCCGGCATTTTAGACTGAGCAGCCCTTTTTTTATAATTCTTCTTCCTTTTTTTTTTTTTTTTAAATCTAATGACAAGTCCTGGTTTATTGATGTCCCTTAGTTATGTTTAGCCTGCTTCAGTCACATTTGTGGCACGTTGCAGCAGACAGGACAGGCGCATGATATATAAAAAAAAACCCCAGTCCAGTCCAACCCCCCCCTGGTTCCCCAACACTCCTCCTACCACAGCATGGATACCATAAGACCCCTTTCACACAGGCGTTTTTCAAGCGCTTTTGGACTAAAAATAGTGCCTGAAAAACGTCTCCCCTGCAGTCTGTGTGAAAGCACGAGTACTTTTACACTGAGGTGATGCGCTGGCTCCCAAACCGCCCCTGCCAATTGAAATGAATGGGCAGCGCATGTTATTTTATCTCTTTTTCGACCAATAGCAGGGGCTAAAAGCTCCCCGCTAGCGGCTGAAAACCTCCACGAAGACGATGGTAAGGCACCGCCAAAAATAGCGGGGCTTTAGCACCGATGCCACGGGGTGAAAGCAGTCTTACCGTGCACTTAGACCAGCCATGACCTGTCCCCCCCCCCCCCCTTGCCACAACCAACAAGGCCCCCGAGCCTGCACCGCTTTCGGCCGCCTCCAGCAACATGGTGCAGGCAGCATCCATATGGCAACCTTTCCACGCAACTTTTATTGAGGTCACTGACACATTGACAGAGGCAGCCAGTGCACCATGGGAGTTGTATCCCGGGGTGACGCTTCATGTGTGTGTTTGACATGTCTATGGTGCCGGTGTTCTGCCAAAAACTGTCCGGCCATCGGATAGTGTCCGCCCGTGCTGCGCAGGCGCAGCACGGAGGATAAGGAGAATCCGAAAAGTCTCCGAAGTAGAATGGCGCCTGCGCACTGAGTCCAGGTTCAAGCCCCACCATCCAAGTGGACATACGGTAGCACATAGTAACAGGGCCCCTCGCTAGCTCGCCATGCTTCGGGCACGGCCTCGCTTTGCTCTGCAATTTTTTATTCTAACTCTATGTCCACTTGGATGGTGGGGCTTAAACCTGGACTCACAGCGCAGGCGCCGTTCATCTTCTGAGAGCTTCGGTATCTCCTTGTCCTCCGCACTGCGCAAGCGCAGTACAGGGCGGACACTATCCGGCAGGGGACAGTATTCAACACATCACCGGCACACCGCTCCATGTCCATCCATGCAGATTGTGTGGGGTGGGGGAGGGGGGAAGAGACAATGCAAGGTGTCTGTCTGATCATCCTTAAGATGGATACACACTATACAATTTCCTTTAGATTTACCAAAACCAGCATGGCCAGCTTTAACCACTTGCTGCCCGCCCGCAATTTACTATAGCAAGCGGCTGGTGTAGGCAAAGTGACGCACCTCGCTGCCTGCGTTTAGGGCAACCCCCCGCCAGGCACCCACTGTGATAGTACACCGCAGGAGCCTGTCAACAAGTCCCCGCCAATGATTCACGGCCCGGACCTGCTAATCGGCTGTGTACAGTCAGTTGATAAACACGGAGCTCTGTAGAGAGCTAAAAGCAAAGCAGGGAGGAGAAACTGAGAGATCTCTTAATAAAAGCAGCACACAGTACACACATTACACATAGGTAGGCACACTTTTAACTAGGGTTATCCCGATACCATTTTTTTAAGACCGAGTACAAGTACCGATACTTTTTATTCAAATACTCGCAAATCCTTTTTTTATTTTTTATGTGACAGTTTGACTGATGGGCACTGACTGATAGGTGGCTGGCACTGATGGGGCACTGATGGGGGACTGATAGGTGGCTGGCACTGATGGGGGACTGATAGGTGGCTGGCACTGATGGGGGACTGATAGGTGGCTGGCACTGATGGGGGACTGATAGGTGGCTGGCACTGATAGATGGGGACTGATAGGCAGCACTTATGGGCACTGATAGGTGGAACTGACAGGTGGCTGGCACTGATAGGTGGAACTGACAGGTGGCTGGCACTGATAGGCAGCACTTATGTGCTCTGACAGGTGGCTGGCACTGATAGGTGGAACTGACAGGTGGCTGGCACTGATAGGCAGCACTTATGTGCTCTGACAGGTGGCTGGCACTGATAGGCAGCACTTATGTGCTCTGACAGGTGTCTGGCACTGAAATGAAGCAATAAATGAGATGAGACGAGAAATTATTTTAAAATGCTATGCTGCGACACCCATCTTGGTACACCCTGCACTCGCCACAGTAAGCCGCAGCAGACATCTTGTTACACCCAGCCCCAACTATATGGGCTGGGTGTACCAAGATGTTCGCTGCTGGCTTACTGCAGCCGAGTGCAGGGTGTACCAAGATGGGTGTCGGGATGTTCAGTCGCTGACGGCGACCGAATGCGATGGCTCCGGTCACCGATCCTGATACGGCTGCGCCCTGCACCCCTGCCAGCTTACCTAGCTCGTTCCACTGCAGGTGAGGACTCGCTCTCCGCTTCGCTGACTGCGTCTGCCCACCGACCAGGTATCGGATAAGGCATTGGGAGCATTTGTGCGAGTACAAGTACTCGTGCAAATGCTCGGTATCGGGACAACCCTACTTTTAACCCCTTCCCAGCCAGTGTCATTAGTACATTGACAGTATATATTCTTATCACTGACAGTTCCCCCCCACCCCCCTAGCGTCAGTTTGTGTCAGATTGTTCCGCCACACTATTGCAATCCTACTATAACTTGTTGATCACCACCATTGGTAGTATAAAAAAATTCCAGCGTGTGTTTGTATGTATGTTAGATATAGATAGAGATAGATAGATAGATAGATAGATAGATAGATAGATAGATAGATAGATAGATAGATAGATAGATAGATAGATATATCTATTTATCTATCTAATCTCCATCATAGTTTGAAACCAATCAATGTACACTTATTGGATTTTTTTTTTCTTTACAAAAGACGTGTAGCAGAGTTTTTATTTTTGTTTATGTTTTTATAGTAAAAAGGTAAAAATTGTATTTCCAAAACTTTTTCGTTTATAGCACAAAAAACAAACAAACCCAGTGGTGATCAAATACCACCAAAAGAAAGCAATTTTTTGGGGGTACAGTATTGCATGACCACGCAATTACCAGTTAAAGTAGCGCAGTGCCGAATAGCAAAAAATGGCTTGGTCATGAAGGGGGTAAAATCTTCTGGAGCTCGAATGGTTAACAAGCATTTAACCTTTGAAGTGAAGGAAGGAGTCCACTGAAAGGGTATTTTTTATGTAATTTGCAGAGTTGTCCTTTGACTTGCCAGGTCTGGCCTTGACAAGGTTCAACTGTCGTTTTTTCTTCCAGTCTGGTTCCTGGATTATTCCAGAAGAGAAAGGAAAAAGCCAAAAGTGGGGTGTAAACTCCCATCTGAGAATCTTAGGAGGGGGAAATCTTGCACTGTTGTCCTTGAGAGTTATTGGGAGCAGCAGGGTGACAATTCCATGTCACTTGACCTATAACTAAAACCGGTTTGGGTGAATTGGCCCTTTAAGTAAATACGCATCTCTGTGATTTGTGTAGATGTAATTACTGTTGGGGATATGAAAAATTAGTAATTCCATTGTTTGAAGTGATAACTAGGAACTGCCTGAAGCCAATCCAATGTTATTGTCACCATCTGTACAGCTGTTTATATTACTGACAAGTTACATGGTTAAAGAATTTCTTCATAAGCTGAACTTTCGCAATACTACAAAGCATTTGCTGATGCGAGCCATTTAGTGGGATGCAGGAATTATCAAACAAGTCAGACATTCTTCATTGGAAAACAATAGTCAGCTTTTTCTGATCTCACAGACCACCTCCCCCACCCAGCATCTAAATCACATGACTAAAACATCCCATATATGATGCTGTGTGCTGGAACTCCGAAAAAATCCAAATCACTTCTGCAGATGTGCTGTAGGACCAAATCTGAGGGGCTACGTATATAATGTTTATGCCTAAGCTACATATTATTAAACATGGTACAGTTGCTAAAAATATATTTCTAGTGAATGTATATGTGCCAAGATATGGTTGTCTAACGTTACAAATGTGTACTGTTGGAGATTAATATAGCTTCACTGGCAGCCTCTGCAAATATGACCTCCATTTCTTATCCAGAGCCCTACATCTGATGTCCGCAATAAGGATGAGCTCCTGCGTGATCGCATGCTCTACGCACGGAGCCCGCCAGGAAGTCGGCGCTGCGCTAATCGCAGGCAGTGAGACATTGCCCCAATGCGCGGCTGCAGAGATCGGGACAATGTCTCACTGCCTGTGATTAGCGCAGAGCTGCGCCGACTTCCTGGCGGACTCTGCACGTGGAGCATGTGAACACGCCGGAGCTCATCCCTAGTCAGCAGCTGCATTTGACCTTCACATACTTCATCAGTAGGAGCAACTTCGAAAAGGACATTTTATCATTTGTTGCTTGTTTGACCGCTGAAACCTATGTTCAAAATATGTCCAAAATATTTTTGTTAAATATTTTTTGTTTTTTCCCTCAAAGCAGAACTAAGTTCTGGTGCACACCAGTGCGACTTGTCATGCGTCTTGACAGATGAAAGTCGCTTGAAAGGTCGCACCCCATTTGCGGCAAAGGAACCATTCAAATTGCTGCGACTCAAAGGTCCCTGCACTATTTCTGTGCGACTTGCCTTGATATCTGTTAACCACTTGTCTACTGTGCACTTTTTACCCCCTCTCTGCCCAACCCAATTTCCATCTTTTTGCGCTGTCACATTTCAATGACAATTGCGCGGTCCCGCAACCCTGTAACCATATGACATTTTTATCGTTTTTTTTTTTCACACAAATAGAGCTTTTCTTCGGGGGTATTTAATCGCCACTGGGTTTTTAACAACTGCAGATGACTAAAATGTGACTAAAACAGCATTTTAGTCAAGACTATGACTTAAAAAAATTGAAATTTGCTGCCAAAATTAACACTGGTGTGAATGTCCCTGAAAAGGGTAAAGTTGGCCCTTTCACATGGGCATTTAGGTCTGCTTGTCAGTTTATTAGGCGGACCTGATGGAAGCTTCATGCATCCCTATAGACAGGTGGTTGTAAACAGTCTTGTGTTCATTTACATGTGCCTAGCTTCAAGTGCATCCAGGTCCAGAAATAGGCTGTGTCTTTTCCATTTCCAGACCGAACCATGACAGATCAGGTGTAGCCCGATTTTAAAAGGACAAAAGTCTTGCCCATTGAGCCATCACGGATCTACTGTATAAATGTGGGCATTCACTTAGGCTGGGTTCACACATATGCAAAATTGGATGCAGGCTTCCCAGCATCCAATTCGCATGACAGGCATGTGTGACCGTCTCTCATTGGAGCTGGTTCACACATGTCCAGGGTGGCCGCTGTCCGAATTGAAAAGGGGTCTGGTTCAGGTGTGGATTTAGACTAAAATTTGGACCTGAATCGCACCTGAACTAGTGTAAAGGAACGCACTGGACCCCAGGCACGAACTAGCGGCCTCACATGTGTGAACCTGGCCTGAATCAGTACATGTATCAAAAAACTGACATCCGTCCTGTTCATCTCTTTCAGCAGGGGACCTGTACATGGATCTCCTGCTGAACGGAGCAGAGTGGCTCTGTGTGAAAGAGCTCTTATTCTACTAGTTCCTTAAAGTGGTTGAAAACCCTTACATATACCCAGTGAAGTGACTGGCCTTAGGGGATACACAGAGATGGAACAAATCCTCCTACATAAGTGTCACCTGTTTATATGCAGTCGTCTTTCCCCTACATTTATTCAAAGTGCACAATTTACACAGGATCGCTCGGCTCTGAAAAACGGGGCAAAGTGCTGAATTTACCACAGTCAGGAAAACTCAGAGCTGATTGGAGGAAAGGGAAACCCCCCCCCCCCACACACACACACAGGAACAGATCTGAGACTGTCAATCAGCTGGAGCTCCCTCCCCGTCACCATTTTTTTTTTTTTTTTTTTTTTTTTGGTGTCAGTAAAACTTGTCAGAAGGGACTCATGCTTATAGCAGAGAGCAACAGACAGCAATTATACTTGGTGCTCTGGATTGAAACAAGTACACACTATAGAGGTATATTCTTTGTTCATATTTCATATCTGAGATTTACAACCACTTTAATGGTCATCAAACACATTACAGTCTCACCATGCAAGCTTTGTTAAATCATCTTTAGTTTTACGAAAACGATAATATGAGGACCTACCTAATCGTTCCAATCAGTTTGTATTCAATGAGGCAGGCAGGTAGATCTAAAGGAGATGTACAATCAAATTGTAATATGTGGTGAGCTTTAGACTGACCATACACTATACAGTGTGACTGTACAATCTTCTTTAGCTCTACCATCAACTATGTAGTCTAAGTGCTTGCCTGATTTATACTAATTAAAGCATTATTTATACTAACAATTGAATTTGCCCCCTGGAGGACTACATCCCTCCCCTGTACATTTGTCGGTGGAAGATGGACCTACAAGTCACTTTCACCAAAATAACAATCACACAGGATCATAACTCTAGCCCACAAATCTTCTATTGCTTATTGTTTTCAGTAACGGGTTACAAACTCCTTTCTTGGTGGTACAGAGTCCCGGTGATTTCTAACAAATTTTACCTGCAAGTCTCCAGTGTGTGCCGACGTTGCAGTAAGAAGCCTGAAACATTCCTACGCATATTCTGACAATCCCCCTGGCTAAAACAATTTTAGATGGGAGTGAAGCGTGTGGTCTTACAATTTGACCTCTGATCAAGGCACGGACCCCTTAGGATGTCTCCTACACCTTAACCTGGGGCCCCTACACTGTTACAAAAAGTATTTGACAATACACTTGCTGAATGTTGCCAGAGCATGCATTCCTAATTTGTGGAGGCAGACCTTCCCACCAACCCTAAGCCATTGGTTCACCAGACTTGACAAACTCAAAGCTATAGAGAGTTTGACAGCATTGCTTCATAATAGAGAGGACCAATTCATAGACACTTGCATGCCATAGACAGCCTATGCCTGCTGCTCTAAGTATATGGATGCCATGTCTGGCCCTTTGTCCACCTGCCATTGAAGTGCTGGGCCCTGCTCTCAGCGACCCATCCATGGGGGTGGGAGTCGGTGGAGCAGAGAACTAGAGGTCAACCGATATATCGGCCGATATTTGGCCGTTTTTATGAAATCGGCATCGGCCGATTATTGTGGAAAGCAGGCCGATTCGCGGCTGCAATGCTATACCCGGCCGCCTGCAGTAGTCAGACTTGTTCCCCCGCTACAGCAGCATGTAAACTATTCACCAGCGCGGCCGGTGCGGCCACTATAGAAAAGCAAAGTTTAAATGGCACGGGACCGCTCCGCTCCGCTCCGGCCGCTCCGCCCCGCCCCCCTCCGGCCTGCTGTAACAAAGAAGCCTCCTCAGGAGATCGTGGCAAGCACCAGCTAAGCTCCTCTTGCTTCCCTGCTAAGGCGGAGCCTGCTGGATGCTGCTATCTCTCTTGTTCTGCGATTGGCTGGTCAGTGCCTATCTGCATGCACCTAGCCCTATCAGGTGCATGCAGATAGATACCAGCATGTACGGAGGGTAAGTCAGAAAAAGTGTGTGCTACTGTGCCCCCCCTGCAGACTTTATTTAATGTCCTCCACAGCCACCTCTGTACCCCCCCCCCTCCTCCACAGTCACCTCTGTAACCCCCCCCTCCTCCACAGTCACCTCTGTAACCCCCCCTCCTCCACAGTCACCTCTGTAACCCCCCCTCCTCCACAGTCACCTCTGTAACCCCCCCTCCACAGTCACCCCCCCCACCCCCACCTCCACAGTCACCTCTGTAACCCCCCCTCCACAGTCACCTCTGTAACCCCCCCCCCCCCCTCCACAGTCACCTCTGTAACCCCCCCCCCCCTCCTCCACAGTCACCTCTGTAACCCCCCCCCTCCTCCACAGTCACCTCTGTAACCCCCCCCCCTCCTCCACAGTCACCTCTGTAACCCCCCCTCCTCCACAGTCACCTCTGTAACCCCCCCCTCCTCCACAGCCACCTCTCTGTAACCCCCCCACCTCCTCCACAGCCACCTCTCTGTAACCCCCCCCCCCCTCCACAGCCACCTCTCTGTAACCCCCCCCCCTCCACAGCCACCTCTCTGTAACCCCCCCCCCCCCCCCTCCACAGCCACCTCTCTGTAACCCCCCCCCCTCCTCCACAGCCACCTCTCTGTAACCCCCCCCCCCCTCCTCCACAGCCACCTCTCTGTAACCCCCCCTCCTCCACAGCCACCTCTCTGTAACCCCCCCAAAAAAATAAAAATAAAATAAAAAAAAAAGTAAATAAAAAAAAAAAAAAATAAAACAAAAAAGAAAAAAAAAAAATAAAAAAAAAAAAAAAAAAAATAAAAAAAAAAAAAAATAAAAAAATATAAAAAAAAAAAAAAAAAAAAAAAAAAAAAAAAAAAAAAAAAAAAAAAAAAAAATAAAATATAAAAAAAAAAGTAAAAAAAAAAAAAAAAAAAAAAAAAAAAAAAAAAAAATCCCCCTGTAAAAAAAAAAATAAAAAAAATAAAAATAATTAAAAAATAAAATAAAAAAATAAATAATAAATTATAAAAATAAAAAAATTAAAATAAAATATAAAAAAAAAAATAAAAAAAAAAAAAAAGATAAAATAAAAAAAAAAAATATTAAAAAAATTAATTAAAATAAAAAAATAAAAATAAATAATAAAAAAAAAAAAAATAAAATAAAATTAAAAAATTAAAATTATATTTAAAAATAATTAATAATATATAAAAAAAAAAAAAAAAAAAAAAAAAATAAAAAAAATATAAGAGAATTAAAAAATATATAATGAAAAAAAAAAAAATAAAAAAAAAAAAAATAAAAATAAAAAAAAAAAAAAAAAAAAAAAAAAAAAAAAAAAAAAAAAAAAAATAATATAAAAAAAAAAAAAAAAAAAAAAAAAAAAAAAAAAATAAAAAATAAAAAAAAAAATATAAAAAAAAAAAAATAAAAATTAAATAAAAAGTAAAATAAAAAAAAAAAAAAAAAAAAAAAAATATAAAAAAAAAAAAAAAAAAATATCCCTCTCTGGTACTCCACACATCACCTCTCTGTAACCCCCCCCCCCCCCCCTCCTCCACAGTCCCCACCTCTCTGTAACCCCCCCCCCCCCCTCCTCCACAGTCACCTCTCTGTAACCCCCCCCCCCCTCCTCCACAGTCACCTCTCTGTAACCCCCCCCCCCCCCCCTCCACAGTCACCTCTCTGTAACCCCCCCCCCTCCTCCACAGTCACCTCTCTGTAACCCCCCCCCCTCCTCCACAGTCACCTCTCTGTAACCCCCCCCCCCTCCTCCACAGTCACCTCTCTGTACCCCCCCCCCCACTCCTCCACAGTCACCTCTCTGTAACCCCCCCCCCCCTCCTCCTCCACAGTCACCTCTCTGTAACCCCCCCCTCCTCCACAGCCACCTCTCTGTACCCCCCCCCCTCCTCCACAGCCACCTCTCTGTAACCCCCCCCCCCTCCTCCACAGTCACCTCTCTGTAACCCCCCCCCTCCTCCACAGCCACCTCTCTGTAACCCCCCCCCCCCCTCCTCCACAGCCACCTCTCTGTAACCCCCCCCCCCCTCCACAGTCACCTCTCTGTAACCCCCCCCCTCCCCCACAGCCACCTCTGTACCCCCCCCCCCCCCCCCCCCCACAGCCACCTCTCTGTACCCCCCCCCCCCCCCTCCACAGCCACCTCTCTGTAACCCCCCCCCCCCTCCACAGCCACCTCTCTGTAACCCCCCCCCCCCTCCTCCACAGCCACCTCTCTGTACCCCCCCCCCCCCTCCACAGTCACCTCTCTGTAACCCCCCCCCCCCCCCCCCCCCACAGCCACCTCTCTGTACCCCCCCCCCCCCCTCCTCCACAGCCACCTCTCTGTACCCCCCCCCCCTCCACAGCCACCTCTCTGTACCCCCCCCCCTCCTCCACAGCCACCTCTCTGTACCCCCCCCCCCCCCTCCTCCACAGCCACCTCTCTGTAACCCCCCCCCCCCCCCCCCCCCCTCCACAGCCACCTCTCTGTAACCCCCCCCCCCCTCCTCCACAGCCACCTCTCTGTACCCCCCCCCCTCCTCCACAGCCACCTCTCTGTAACCCCCCCCCCCCCTCCACAGCCACCTCTCTGTAACCCCCCCCCCCCCCCTCTGTACCCCCCCCTCCACAGTCACCTCTCTGTAACCCCCCCCCCCCCCCCTCCTCCACAGTCCCCTCTCTGTAACCCCCCCCCCCCTCCTCCACAGTCACCTCTCTGTAACCCCCCCCCCCCCTCCTCCACAGTCACCTCTCTGTAACCCCCCCCCCTCCTCCACAGTCACCTCTCTGTACCCCCCCCCCCCCCCCCCACCCCCACCTCTCTCCCCCCCCCCCCCCCCCCCCCCCCTCCACAGTCACCTCTCTGTAACCCCCCCCCCCCCCCCCCTCCACAGTCACCTCTCTGTACCCCCCCCCCCTCCTCCACAGTCACCTCTCTGTAACCCCCCCCCCCCTCCCCTCCTCCACAGCCACCTCTCTGTAACCCCCCCCCCCCCCCCCCCCTCCTCCACAGCCACCTCTCTGTAACCCCCCCCCCCCCCCCCTCCTCCACAGTCACCTCTCTGTAACCCCCCCCCCTCCTCCACAGCCACCTCTCTGTAACCCCCCCCCCCCCCTCCTCCACAGCCACCTCTCTGTAACCCCCCCCCCTCCTCCACAGCCACCTCTCTGTAACCCCCCCCCCCTCCCTCCACAGTCACCTCTCTGTAACCCCCCCCCCCCCCCCTCCACAGCCACCTCTCTGTAACCCCCCCCCCCCCCTCCTCCACAGTCACCTCTCTGTAACCCCCCCCCTCCTCCACAGTCACCTCTCTGTAACCCCCCCCCCCTCCTCCACAGTCACCTCTCTGTAACCCCCCCCCCCCTCCTCCACAGTCACCTCTCTGTAACCCCCCCCCCCTCCTCCACCACCTCTCTGTAACCCCCCCCCCCTCCTCCACAGCCACCTCTCTGTACCCCCCCCTCCTCCACAGCCACCTCTCTGTACCCCCCCCTCCTCCACAGCCACCTCTCTGTAACCCCCCCCCCCCCTCCACAGTCACCTCTCTGTAACCCCCCCCCCCCTCCACAGTCACCTCTCTGTAACCCCCCCCCCCCTCCTCCACAGTCACCTCTCTGTAACCCCCCCCCCCCCTCCTCCACAGTCACCTCTCTGTAACCCCCCCCCCCCCCCCCCCCCCCCCCCTCCTCCACAGTCACCTCTCTGTAACCCCCCCCCCCCCCCCCCCTCCACAGTCACCTCTCTGTAACCCCCCCCCCCCCTCCTCCACAGCCACCTCTCTGTAACCCCCCCCCCCCTCCACAGCCACCTCTGTACCCCCCCCTCCCTCCACAGCCACCTCTCTGTACCCCCCCCCCCCTCCACAGCCACCTCTCTGTACCCCCCCCTCCCCCCCCCTCCTCCACAGCCACCTCTCTGTACCCCCCCCCCCCCTCCTCCACAGCCACCTCTCTGTACCCCCCCCCCCTCCTCCACAGCCACCTCTCTGTACCCCCCCTCCTCCACAGCCACCTCTCTGTACCCCCCACTCCTCCACAGCCACCTCTCTGTACCCCCCCTCCTCCACAGCCACCTGTCTGTACCCCCCCTCCTCCACAGCCACCTGTCTGTACCCCCCCTCCTCCACAGCCACCTGTCTGTACCCCCCCTCCTCCACAGCCACCTGTCTGTACCCCCCCCTCCTCCACAGCCACCTGTCTGTACCCCCCCTCCTCCACAGCCACCTCTCTGTACCCCCCTCCTCCACATCCACCTCTCTGTACCCCCCTCCTCCACAGCCACCTCTCTGTAACCCCCCCTCCTCCACAGCCACCTCTCTGTACCCCCCTTCCTCCACAGCCACCTCTCTGTACCACACCTCTCTGTACCTCTCTGGTTAATTTAAGCAATTTTCTGTATACTGTTAGATTTTATGAAATGAAGGAAAAAAAAGAAGAAAAATCGGCATCATATATCGGCCATCGGCTGCCCCAATTTCTAAATATCGGCATCGGCCAGAGAAAAACCCATATCGGTCGACCTCTACAGAGAACTTTCTGCCCTCTCTAGCTCTGTCACTTCTCCTCCTACCCACTCCCTTGTACCTTGTAGCCACCCCCCCCCCCCCTTTTTTTCCCCATTCCTTTTTTTTTTACTTCTTCCCTACGCCCCCTCAATCCCTCGATAGGAGAGAAAGAGGCTCACCTCATTGAAAAGGATGTTGCAGATGAGTATTGGTGCAAAAGCAGATTTTTTTTTTTTTAAACTTACTGGGCTACAGATGAAAACCTAAAAGGCGAAAATGGAGTCCCGCTTAAAATGGAAAAACAAACAAATGCTATCAGTACTGTCATACATGCAGTTTATGTACATTCATAACGCTTCAAGATTCAGTCTTATTAGACAGACAAGTACCCAAGATAAAGTGCATATGTTGTTCTATTGAATTTAAATAAAAGTTCTGTTTTAGCCTTAAAGCAGTAGTAAACCGCTGAAAAAAAAAAACAAAAACAAAAAACTGCAAGACAATGGCATAATGTGCTAATATGCATCGCAAACTAGCATATTATGATATACTTACCTGAGAACGAAGCCCCCGCAGTGATACCTGGTCACTACTGAGGGGGCTGACATGTTCCCCCGGATTTGCGGGATCCGGCGCTGTGAGTGACTGAAACCGCATTCTGGCATAAAGCTATGAAGTTCCGGCACTATACGCCAGACCTTCAGAGCACATGTGCTATTGTCGTCAGGGGCTGCATGCAGGGTGAATATCTCCTAAACCGTAAGCCTTATTATAGGCTTACCTGTAGGTAAAAATCACCAAGTGGGGGGTATACAGCTGCTTTAAAGTGGTTGTAAAGGCACAAGTTTTTTTTACCACCATGCATTCTATGCATGAAGGTAAAAATCCTTCTGTGTGCAGCAGCCCCCCTAATACTTATCTGTGCCCCCTCTCAATCCAGCAATGTTCATGAGAGCCTTGACTCTCCAGGGGCTTGCACTCCTGATTGGCTTTTGATCAGTTGGCTCCTGCTGCTTTTAGTCACAGCCAGTGAGCCAATCGGGAGACTGAGGGGGCGGGCGGAGCCGCAGCTCCATGTGTGAATGGACACAGAGCTGCGGCTCGGGAGCACGCCTGCTTGGGTGCCCCCAGAGCAAGCTGCTTGATGTGGGGGCACCTGGCAGGAGAGAGGGGCCAAGAGCACCGCCGTGGGACCCGAGAAGGATCTGGGCTGCTCTGTGCAAAAACCATTACACGGAGCAGGTAAGTATAACATTTTTTTGTTTTAGAAAAAAGACTTTAACCACTTCTGCCCCGGAAGATTTTACCCCCTTCCTGACCAGAGCACTTTTTGCGATTCGGCACTGCGTCGCTTTAACTGACAATTGCGCGGTCGTGCGACGTTGCACCCAAACAAAATTTACGTCCTTTTTTTTTTCCCCACAAATAGAGCTTTCTTTTGGTGGTATTTTATCGCCTCTGCGGTTTTTATTTTTTGCACTATAAACAAAAAAAGAGCAACAATTTAGAAAAAAACACAATATTTTTTACTTTTTGCTATAATAAATATCCCGCAAAAATATATAAAAAAACATATTTTTTTTCTTCGGTTTAGGCCGATATGTATTCTTCTACATATTTTTGCTAAAAAAAATTGCAATAAGCGTATATTGATTGGTTTGTGCACAAGTTATAGCATCTACAAAATGGGGGATAGTTTTCTGTCTTTTTTATTAATATTTATTTTTTTTACTTGTAATGACGGCGATCTGCGATTTGATTTTTTTTTTTTTGGGGCTGCAACATGGCGGACACATCGGACAGTTTTGACCCATTTTTGGGACCATTGGCATTTTTACAGCGATCAGTGCTATAAAATTGCATTTTTTACTGTAAAAATGTCACTGGCAGTGAAGGTTAACCACTAGGGGCAGTGAAGGGGTTAAGTGTGTGTTCTAACTGAAGGGGGGATGGGACTGTGCAGGGGAGATTACAGATCACCATACTCTGTATGAACAGAAACGATCTGTCTGTTCTCCCCTCAGAGAATCGGGATCTGTGTGTTTACACACACAGATCCCGGTTCTCATGTGCCCCGAGAGATTGCGTCTTGCATCGACTTGCACGCGCCCCCTAGTGGCCGTCTGTTACCGACGTAACATGACGGCTATTTGCGCAGCCGAGCTATGTTGCTGCAGTACAACATGCGGTGGCTGGTCGGCAAGCGGTTAATATCGCTTTTAAGTGGGCTAGATGCATGGATTAAGAGCATGCCCATTTTTTTTGTTTTAAGTAGTATTTCCACATAGGCTCATATATTTTTAAGTAACTTCAGGCATTTTGGAGTAATAGGATTGTACCTAAATTTGCCATATTCCAGAAGATGTGTAGAGATATTAGACTGTGAGCTTCAGTAGCAGATAAAACTGTGTAAAGAGCCGAGTAATGTCATTGCTTTGGAGAAATGCTCAACAATGTTATTACCTATGAAAGACAAATTATCAACATTACAGGGCTTGGTTTCCGTGAGTTTAATGTACACCAATTTACATTTAGGGCCAGTTCACACCACATGCAGTCCAGTGCGTTTTTTTATGCATCACAAACGCATGGAAAGTAGGTTATATGGTTTCCAATGGCATAGTTTACACCAGTGTGGTCAGTTCCAGGTCATTCCAGTTACAGAAAAGAAAGTAGAAAATGCTGCATTTTTCCTGCACTGGAACGCGGTAAAGTGTATTAATGCACTGGACCCCAGTACAGTGGAAAAAAACATCTGCAATGCATCCGCAAACGCATCCAAAACCTGCATGCAGAAACTCATCTGGAACGGATCTGGAGTGCATTTTTGGGGTATGAATAAGCCCTTAGGCTCGGTTCACACTGCCAGGATCCGACTTGTGAGACCCACAAGTTACGTGACATGTGAAATCCCATGTTGTTCAATGAGAGCTGTGTTAATTAGAACTACTGAAGTTGCTCCAACTTCAGAAAAGGTTCCTGTACTACTACAAGATGACTTCTATCAGACTTCGACTTCTATTCTGTACTTCTATCAAAGTAGTACTCAAGTTGCCGGGAAGTCACCTGGGAGAGTCGCAGTGCAAGTCGTGCAACTTTCAGGTCGTGACAGTGTGAACTGAGCCTTAAGCCTATGTCAGATAATCACATTTTTTGTAAAATTCATGGAAAGACTTGAAATAACAGTAGTCATGCAGGTGCATCGGGGCAGCGCGAGTGTGTGGTGATGTGAGGCGTGAAGGTCATAGAGTATTATATTCTCTGCACTAAGATTTCATACTCTGGAGAGATTCACTAGAGGGATATGTTCCATGGTTAAGACCTGTTGGCACAATACAGAGGTTCCTATTGCAATTTTACTTAAAGCTGAAGTTCAGTTACTGTATGGCAGTTTTTACAATATATAGGAGAGAAAAGGGAATTTTAGGGTAATGAAAAGTCAAAGTGTATACAGTATAATGGTAGTTTTTTTTAAATTCATTTAGAACATAAAATAGTACATACTTAAAGTGGTGTTGCACACAAAAAATAAAAATATCATTAAAATTCCTAAAATTTTGGGGAATTTTTATTTTTTTTAAACTCGCCTCTAAGTGCCTGTTGCTAGGGGGTCCCTCGTAGTCTGCCTCCTTCGGTGCCCGGGCTGGTGACATCACTTCCCTTCGGCGCAGGAAGGGCTCCCTCCCTCCTGTCAGTCATCTGGGACATGTGACTGATCCAAGATGACTGCGCGGCCAATCACGGCACGCCGCTCACGCATGCGCAGTGGGTGCCCGGCTGTGAAGCCACAGCCGGGTGCCCACAGTTAGAATGCCGGCGCCGCTGAGCGGAGGGGGGATCGAGCAGGGCTTCGTTCCCCCGTATCGCTGGACCCTGGAACAGGTTAGTGTTTGATTATTAAAAGTCAGCAGCTGCAGTATTTGTAGCTGCTGACTTTTTTTTATTTTTATTTTTACGGTAAATATGATAAAAACCATCTATATGCAATCATGTGGAGGTCAGCATTAACAAGATGGCAACAAGGGGAGGCGCTGCCAGGGAGCACAGGAGAACACTAACCCAAAGAGCTATGTATAAAAGAGTGTTGTCAGCTCTGAATAGTCCACTGGAAATAAACACCCAGAACAGTACGTCATACAAGGTAAATGTATGTGAAACTTTGTGATTACAACCTTTCAGTCTTTCAGCAATGTCAAGTAAAACTGCAGCCTCATTGTTATCCAGCAGGCGTTTGCGATCCAAAGCATGGCAAAACTCTTAGCCATGTTTGGGATCCCATGCTTGGGTAGTGTTCCCCTGTGGTCTGGGCAGTGCCTCCCTTTGTTCTCGTTTTAAAGCTGATCTCTATATGACAGTTTACCCACCATTAAGAGTGTTTTCACACTGAAAGCGTAATTTTAGTGGCACGTTAGCGCTGTTTAAGCAGCGCTTTTCGGACGCTAGCAGGGCACTTTTAACCCCAAAAAAGCATTAAAAACTCCTGTTTTGCAGCGTTTTGGGAGTGCTAAATAAAGAGCTTCCAACCCGCTCCAAAGATGCTGCTTGGAGGACTTTTTGCAATGTCCTGTCCGAGTCTCGAATTGAGAATAGACAGGCGGCATAGGGAATATGAGCATGGTGGTGTTGTATTTTACTAATGTGTGTCTTGTTATACTGGGCTTGAATGTATTATTTTATGATTGTTTCAATAAAAACCTCTATTTTTTATTATACTGTGTGCCAGGGCTCAAGAAATGTCATCCTCTTTCCTGTTCTGCCGCCTAAAATGCGCCACACACCCCATACTCTGCTTGCTATATATATATATATATATATATATATATATATATATATATATATATATATATATATATATATATATATATATATTATATATATTATTATTATTATTATTATTATGTTTTTGTTTTATTATTATATTTATAATACATTTTATTATTATTATTGTTTAAAAATTATTTATTATTTTTTATAACATATTTTTATATTAAAATTTTATTTTTATATTATCTGTGCCCCTATTCAGAAGATTTCACTTCACCTTCTGTCCCAATGACAATTGGATTATATATATTATATATTATTATTATTATTATATATTAATATACTTATATTATTATAAATTTTATAATTATTATTAATTTGTAAAAAATTAAAGTTTTGCCCAAGCACATTTTAAGGCCCTCCCCCACCTATACACAGGTACAAACGTAAAGGCACGCAGTGGGGCGCCTACACCTGAAAATTTCAATTGCGAAACATGTCTTGCCTATCCCCACGCAAGCCCAAATGAGCGCAATAATTGTAGCACCAGACCTCCTTTGTAACGCAAAACTGATGACCTATGGGGTGCTCTTAAAGCATCGCCTATGGAAAATATAGGATACTGAAGATCGTCGCTATTTCACAGGCGCGCGCAAATTTAAGGTTTGACGGGTAGGGTATCTTTTACTTGGTGCAACCTCTGCTTTTCATGCACTGGTAAGCTCAGCAACATAAAAAGGCCTGGACGTCCACAGAAGACAACAGTGGTGGATGATCGCAGGATCCTTTCTATGGTAAAGAAAAACCCATTCACAACATCCAGACAAGTGAAGGAGTTTGGTGTATCATTGTCAAATTCTACAATCAAAAGAATACTTCACGAGAGCAGACACACAGAAGCTTCACCACAAGGTGCAAACCATTCATAAGCCTGAAGAATGGAAATGCCAGATTAGACTTTGCCAAAAAACATCTTAAAGAAACAGACCAGTTCTGGAAAAGCATTCTTTGGACAGATGAAACTAAGATTAATCTGCACCAGAATGACGGGAAGAAAAAAGTGTGGAGAAGGCTTGGAACACCTCATGATCCAAAGCACACGTCATTTGTAAAATCTGGTGGAGGCAGTGTGACGGCATGGGCATGCATGGCTTCCATTGGCACAGTGTCATTGGTGTGTGTTGATGTGACAGAAGCAGCCGGATGAATTCTGCATTGTTTATAGATATGCTATCAGCCCAGATTCAGCAAAGTTGATTGGACGGCGCTTCACAGTACAGATGGACAATGATTCAAAACCCACTGCAAAAGCAACCAAGGAGCTTTTGAAGAAAAAAGTGGTATATTCTGCAATGCCCGAGCCAATCGCCTGATCTCAACCCAAATGAACATGCATTTCACTTGCTGAAGGCAAAACTAAAGGCAGAAGGACCCACGAACAAAGAACAACTGAAGACGGCTGCAGTTAGAGCAAAGCATCAGGAGGAAACCCAGTCTTTGGTAAGGGCGCCCTGGGAGGGTAAGTGTACTTATTAAAAGTCAGCAGTGACTTTTACATTTTTTATTTTTTCAGGTGAAACACCGCTTTAAATTTTGCGTTTCATAGACCTTAGAGGTAAAATAGAGTGACATAAAAAATTGGAACTACTAGTATTTTATTCTCTAGGGTGTCTGCTTTCAGAAAATATATAAGGTTTTGGGGGTTTTAGTAATCTTCAGGGCTAAGATTATTTGTTTAAACGTGTGCAAAAATGGATTTGGCTGTTAAAGGATAACAGGATGTTGCATGTTTCACCCGTAAGATTTGTTTTAAAATTAAAACAAAAAAACGCCACCCTATTTCAGCTGGCTCCTAGAATCAAAGCAACTTTGTTAAGCCCTGCTGGATGCACTTTCACTCTTCTTTATTTTTTTTTATTTTTTTTATGGTGCCTTGAGGCCTGATTCACGCCTATGCAGGCTGCAGTTTGCATATTCCAGGTGCATTTTGCGTTTTTTTTCAATACACGATTTTGATCCATTGAAGTCTATGGAACCAAAAAAAAAACAGAAAAGTCCCTGACACTTTCCATAAAATGCACAGATGTGAACATGAACCATAGGAAACCATGTAAAATGGACTGTAGTGTGTTTCTGCAAAACTGACAACGTACTAAAAAATGCATAGATGTTGAACCAGGCCTAAAGATCCCTTGCTTTTTTGTTCTCATTCGATATTTTGTTCATATTTAGAAAGTTGGTACCATTAGGCCTCTTGCACATGATACTCCTGTTTGAGCATCTATTTTTTCCAGTCGTGTTTTTTTTTTTTTTTTGTATATATTTTCACGCACATGCACGCAAACTTATTCTCACGTTCACAATATGTTAATGGACACTTGTGCACAAATGTGCACGATTGAACATAAAATGCAGATTTTTCTAGCTTTTTTTTTTTCTGAAGAATACAAAGCGCTTGTTTGCAGTGTGCAAGAGGCCTTAGACACATTAAATAATCTCAGGTCCATATACACTCTTTTTGGTCTATGGCAATTTTTACATAGTTCCATTCATCAGCTTGAGCCATTCCTGTGGGATCCTATGGAAGCTGGAAATCCCCTGTAGTATGCACCACTACTACAGTAATCTACTAGCTTCTGCGCCAGGTGGCTGTCTTGCTTCATTGTGAACACAGGAGGTTGCTTGCTCGACATGGGGCGCCATTCAAGGCACATTTAGCATTTTTTCGATTTAATGCAAAGCCTTCTCTGTTTAGGCAGGGTTGTGATGACTTTGCATTTACAGGGAAAATGCAGTGTTCTCTGAATGGCACCCGTACCAAGCAAGCAACCTTTTATGTTCAGTGAGCAGCAGGGCAGTCCAGGGCCAATCCTAGGGTCACAGACGCCTGGGTGCAGAAGTATTTCTGGCCCCCCACATGGGCGTGATCATCTTATTATCCCCTACCCTTTATAAATGTTTCTATGGCAACGACTCGCACAGAGATGCTCTCATAAAGAGTCTTTTACCCTTTGATCCTCCCACAATCTTTTAGCCATAAACAAAATACAGGAAGAGAAGCAGAGTACTCTAATGACCTGGAGGGGGGTCTCTAATGGACACACAGGGCCTCTGTTAGAGAGTTTGTAAGAGAGCCCCCAGACATACTACAGACGTGATACAGGAGATGGTCAGAGACTGCAGACGTGATACAGGAGATGGTCAGAGACTGCAGACGTGATACAGGAGATGGTCAGAGACTGCAGACGTGATACAGGAGATGGTCAGAGACTGCAGACGTGATACAGGAGATCAATGCAGCCTACCAGTGCCCACCAAATAAAATCATGTGCCGATTTTAATAATGACATATACTTAGATGAATTAGTTATCTAAAAATCTCCTTGCATAGATGGAGCTACTGCAAAACGTGCTCCTCACTGTGACAGTACCTTGAGCAACAGTCGTGGTGGTCTGGCTTGGTGAAGCAATACTGCAATGGCAAAACCTTCATGTATTCCTGGATGTCACTAGGAGGAGGGAAGCCAGCGTGTGCAGAGACAATATGGACAATATGAGGCCATGATTTTATCTCATTGAGCTTTTTGATTTTGTCCTTTCAAGACTGTCCCGATCAGCGCTTTCAATTGTGGTTGCCCCGAATGTTTTTTTACTTGTATTCACACCTCTCCTGGTGTGCTCACCCACACAGCTGCTTTTTGGGCTCTTGCTGGACATTCACAAGGTTCCAAGTGCAACATATGTCCCATTTTTCTGGCCCCATTTTTCTATTTTTGTCATTTTAGTGCCCACCAATTGCAGCCTACCAGTGCCCATGGATCACACAGAGCGGCGATCTCCTGCTGTCGAGGAGATTGGATTTGAATCGCCCGAGCAGCACCTGTAACAAAGTCCCGCCTCCTAGACCGGCTCACAGCTCATATGGTACAAGTAACACTGATTCAATTTCACGGAATTGGATCAATGATTTGTCTCACAGGAGCCAATCAAGTCGGACCAAAGCTTGTTCGGTGTGTGTGTCATGCACAAGGAGAGGAGGGAGGGGAGCACTCTGGCACTCAGGGCTGGGTGCAAGGTTTTTTGACTACATAGGCGAAAGTGTAATTTTGCCCCCCCCCCCCCCCCCCCCAACCCATCCACACTGTCCTCTTGCTACTCCCTGTCTAACCAAGCTGGTACCTCCTTCACAGTGCGCCTGTAATGTGATGGGGTGCAACGTGAAGGACCTCACATACCATTGAAAATGGAGCTGTGTTGAACTTCCACTAAACTGTGTGTAATGAGGGGGTGGAGTTATGTATTCCTCGCTTCCCCCTCACTGGCCACAGGCAGTTGAGGCCAACTAAAACTTCCAATGGCTGGGTTCCCACCCTAAGCAAACTCCCAGATCTCACACTCCCAATATTCCCACTTTGATCACACCTCCCCAGAATCCCCCACTGCAATTATACCTCCCCAGAATACCCCTACCCTTATTACAACCCCCCAGATACCCCCCACTCTGAACACACACACACACACCCCTGCAGAAAACTCCATCTCTACTAGAGAGGGGTTCAGAGGGGGGATAGAGAGATGGGGCTGAGAGAGAGGAAGGGGGGGAGATGAGAGACCCCTAGCCCTGTCCCTATACACAGTCCCTCCTCCCCCCCCCCCCCCCCCATCCCAGTCTGTGTCTGCAGGTAGGTCTGTGTCAGTGTCTAATGCCCAGTACCTTCTTGACTTGGGAGGTGCTCTGCTGCTTCTTCCAGCAGCTCCCCGGCAGCTTGCGCCTCCCGCTCGTCCTTGTCCTCCAGGCCTCACTGCTGATGCTGGCATGGAGAGGAGGTTGAAGGAGACGAAGTCCAGGCTTTGGGACTTTGGGAATGCTTCTGCTCGCCACTTCAGGGCTCAAGGAGGCTGTGAAGCTCTTCTCTCTCCTGGGCTCCCAGCTGCCCTTGATGTGGAGATGCTGGTGTCTTGTCGAGAAAGGTCCCCTGTCCATGTTCAGAGACTTTCGGCGTCTCCTTTGTCCTCCGTACTGCGCAAGCAATGAGCCTGCGCAGTACAGGGCGGACACTATCCGACGGTGCTGCTGCACCACCTACCATCCCCGTCACCACCCACCTGACCTTAAAAACCTAATTTTGCCACTATGGTACATGGAAGGCAAGAAGGATCACTATGGCACATTTAGGGAAGAGAGAGGGGAGAGATCACTCACCCACGGCTGCATTGTCTTCAGAGGCACAGGCAGTGACATCGGGACAGAATCACTGGCTGTTTTAAAATTTCCCACCCACACCCACTTCCCAGGCACAGATTGGCTGCACAAAAGGTGTTGTGGGCAGACACATGTGGGACAGACCTAGCCTACCCCCTCCTCGTACGGGCTATACAGTGGGTGGGGGATGTGCAGCAGACAAGAAGGCGATGTACACATGTGCCGGAGGGGAATGTGCACACTGCAGAGGGTGGAGGTGGGGGCACTGAGCGAGGCCACGGCGCCCTCGACTGCCGTGCACTCTCAGCCGGCGCCTGGCCCTGATTACAACCAGGGGCAGCTGCTGCGGGCCACACATTATTGACTGGGCTCGAGGCAGCACACTTGGGACTGACGGTGCCCTGACACTTCACCCCCCCCCTACTGCACGCACCTGCCCAGGATCGGCCCTGGGGCAGTCATTGGCAAAGATGCCAAAAGCTATGGTAGCGGTGTGATTTCTAGCTTCCACGGGGATCCCACAGGTATAGGCCAAGCTGGACCAATGCAAAAATGACCATACCTAAAGTGCAGCTTTGGTCTGGCAACACAACCTAATGCATGAAAAGTGTAATTTCATCATCTCATCACATTTAAAGGGCATCGTAAGGGTATAGAAATCAATATGTTGATTGAATTGTAGGGTGGTATGGTGGATGAATAGTTGACCTTGCTAGAAAAATCCAGAGCTGCATGCAGGATACAGCGGATGTGTAAATAGTTGAATTTCTGCTTTGGGTAAAGTTTATCTTTCCTTCTCCTTTCTTACACGTCTTCTACAACGAGGAAGTGCCTCCAGGTTGTGTTGGAGAAATGTCGTCATTGTCAGCAGCACAGACACACTTAAGCATGCAGGTGGCAGCCTGCTGTAATACATATAACAATTTTAATAGTAGGCCATGATATGCATAAGGTAAAGGCCAGTACCCCTAGGGGATGCTTGGGGTATAGATAGACACTTAGCACGATGTATGCATGTGAAGGAGTAAACGTTTATTCAAAATTGTACATAGTGAACAGGGAAATGCTCAGAGGACATGGTATGTTTGCAATAAAGGTACAATCAGTTGATACAGTTTATAACATGTCAAAGGGGCAAAAACATACAAAGCTTTTATGACAGAGGTATAAACTTGCTTGGTACATATGGTAAGGAGGATGCCAACATGTTTCGGACTGTGGTCCTTTGTCAAGGCAATTTATATCCTTAGAAGCTCATCTAAATAGATGAAGGGTCATAAAATTAGTCTCAACATATCAATACATTGTATTTGCACTAGGAAAATCTATATTGCTGGAGGAGATTTATCTCAAAAGAGAAAACATAGTAAAGTACTCACATGTCTTGCCAAAGCTCAATTGTTTGTCATATAGGGGGAGCCACTGAGCGTGTGCAGTAAAAACAAGCACAGTGTGTTTAAACACTGGGGCATGGAAGGCCTGCTGAGAACCCCCTCAGAATACAAGGTCCAACATACAGGGTTTAGGGCTGAAAGCCCATAGCCTGTATTGAGCACTGTGCTCAATACAGGCTATGGGCTTTCAGCCCTAAACCCTGTATGTTGGACCTTGTATTCTGAGGGGGTTCTCAGCAGGCCTTCCATGCCCCAGTGTTTAAACACACTGTGCTTGTTTTTACTGCACACGCTCAGTGGCTCCCCCTATATGACAAACAATTGAGCTTTGGCAAGACATGTGAGTACTTTACTATGTTTTCTCTTTTGAGATAAATCTCCTCCAGCAATATAGATTTTCCTAGTGCAAATACAATGTATTGATATGTTGAGACTAATTTTATGACCCTTCATCTATTTAGATGAGCTTCTAAGGATATAAATTGCCTTGACAAAGGACCACAGTCCGAAACATGTTGGCATCCTCCTTACCATATGTACCAAGCAAGTTTATACCTCTGTCATAAAAGCTTTGTATGTTTTTGCCCCTTTGACATGTTATAAACTGTATCAACTGATTGTACCTTTATTGCAAACATACCATGTCCTCTGAGCATTTCCCTGTTCACTATGTACAATTTTGAATAAACGTTTACTCCTTCACATGCATACATCGTGCTAAGTGTCTATCTATACCCCAAGCATCCCCTAGGGGTACTGGCCTTTACCTTATGCATATCATGGCCTACTATTAAAATTGTTATAAAAAATTCGGGATGCGATAGACCATTTGTTGTTCCCACCTACTTGCCCAACTAAATAATTTTTGCTGTAATACATATAGCGTGACATCTGTGAGATCACCTCTGTTTATTTTTCTTAAAGTTGTCGTACAGAATAGAATCCCTTTTGTACAGGCGATGACTCATTACTCATTGACAAGGCCAAGAATAAATCCAAGGAAAAAAACAAGCTCAACTTACCGACCAGCCTGCAGACAACCAAGTAAACCTGTCTAATGCCGCGTACACACGAGCGGATTTTCCGTCAGAAAAATCTTGGATGTTTTTTCCGCTCAAGCTTGGCTTGCATACACACGGTCACACAAGTTTGCTGAACTTTCGACCACCAAGAACGCGGTGAAGTACAACACTACGACAGGCCGAGAAAATGAAGTTCAATGCTTCCGAGCATGCGTCAAATTGTTTCCGAGCATGCGTAGCAATTATGCACTTCGGAATTGCTACAGACGATCGGAATTTCCGATCGTAACTTTTTCCGACCGAAAAATTGAGAACATGTTCTCAATCTTTTGCTGGCCGAATTTCCGATCGTGTGTACGCGGCATAACAGTATGCGTTTTAAAAGCAGGGGTTTAGTTTGCACACATTTGCAAATGCATGCGTAAGCCACAGAACCTCATAAAGGCACCCTGGTATCTGTGGTACCTAACGCTAACTTGTAAGTGTTTCCACAGTGAAGGCACATGCATTCTGATAGGTGAGAGCAGGTGGGCTGAAGGGGAGCCACCCCTTCTTAAAGGTACATGGGCACACTAAACACCCAGCATATAGCGCAATGGCTGCAAAGGTGTCCGTGCGCTGCCTGACCAAAAACCCAACAGTGATACAAAAAGGGTACGCTCATTACACCACAGAAGATTGATAAAACTGTACTGGGTACACATTGGTTGACTTTCGCTGTTTATAGATTTCTAGAAACCTAAGACAGTGGTGAAGGTGATTAATTAGAGAACTATCCCACACACTCCTGACCTATACTCTCTGACTAGACCTCCGTTTTATGTTGGCATTTGTAAAATGGGTAATGTAGGAATGTGTATTGTTTTGTGTGAATTTTCTTTTCATGTTTGGGACTTTCCCCTTTCTTCCTGTACGGAAATTATGTGGTGGGAAATTTTTTAAAGGCCTCCAATAAAAACGAAAACACATTTTGGTAGCATGGGGAAGGGTTCAAATGTATGACTGTGTTTTTTTGTCCTCTAACTTCCTTTCTTGGTCCGCCATATCCTTTCCTGGTGTCAGATATAGGAAGTAACGTTTTCCATGTAGTGTCACATAAATAACCTGAAAATACAGCGTACATTTCTATTCTTTAGTCCCCTTTACTTTCAGTTTACCAGGCAGGAGGTGAGGGGAATTCTCCAAAAGCAACACATAAATAAATGTTTTTCTTTAGCAGAAGAAGGAAGATTAGAAGATTTGTCTGTTACCCTGTTACAGATTTTCCCTGACTTCCTTTCTGAATGAATGAATGAATGAATAACTTGTATAGCGCTACAATGCGAACTGAATCGCCTCAAGGCGCTGTATTGGCGATTGGTTATCAAGCTTCTAGAAGAGGTCGGTCTTGAGTTTCTTCCTGAAGGCCAGATGGTTTTCTTCCAAGTAAAACCATATTAGTAAAACCTATTGTGAACAGAACAGGAAGTAAGGAGAAATGTCTACAAAGATGGATCACAATTTGTCTCGGTCCATTTCCAATTTTCGACAGAAGTCAGTCTGGAATGCTGGCAAACTTTTGTTGATCAGTAGCTGCTGATCAGTGTATTCTGACCGCTGTCTGAATACAATGTCCTCTTGGAGGGGACTTCTCCATTCACCTGTGTGTGTGTGTGTGTGTGTGTGTGTGTGTGTGTGTGTGTGTGTGTTTTTGTGTTCAGTCCACTGGATGAATGAAAATTAATTGTTTTTAGTAGGGATGCACTGAATGGGTTTTTTGGTACCGATACCGAAAATAAATCTTCCTTGATCCCGAAAACCGATACCGAAACTGCACCGATACCGAAAGTGACTGTTTTAAAAAAAAATATTTTTTATACAGGAGATGGTCAGAGACTGGGGACATGGTACAGGAGGAGGTCAGAGACTGGGGACATGGTACAGGAGGAGGTCAGAGACTGGGGACATGGTACAGGAGGAGGTCAGAGACTGGGGACATGGTACAGGAGGAGGTCAGAGACTGGGGACATGGTACAGGAGGAGGTCAGAGACTGGGGACATGGTACAGGAGGAGGTCAGAGACTGGGGACATGGTACAGGAGGAGGTCAGAGACTGGGGACATGGTACAGGAGGAGGTCAGAGACTGGGGACATGGTACAGGAGGAGGTCAGAGACTGGGGACATGGTACAGGAGGAGGTCAGAGACTGGGGACATGGTACAGGAGGTGGCTAGAGACTGGGGACATGGTACAAGAGATCAATGCAGCCTGGCCTGTTCCCCCTCAGACGCAGCCTCAGCTGTGCCTGTCATGTAGCCTGCCAGTTTTCGAATCAGAGCGGCGATCTCTGTGTGTTACGTAGCTGCAATTGAATTGCCCGGGTTGCAGTAACGATGTCCCGCCTCCTGTAATACGTCACACTGATTTAATGTCTCACCATTGGATCAGTGTGCCGTCTGTCACAGGAGGCGGGACATTGTTACTGCGTTCTGTGTAGTTAAGCTCCGTGACATGCGGAGATCGCAGCGATGAGGGAGGGGAGGAGGCGAGGAGAGGACTGCGGTGCGCTGCGCCAGAAGGACTCCCCCGTAATGGGCGGCACCAGGGACTTGGCCTCGCCCTGGCCCCATTATCAGCGCGATTTCTCTTTCGCCATTTTGCCGAAAGGGCCCTTTTTCGAACGATATGTTTCGGCGGCCGAAATTTCGGTGCATCCCTAGTTTTTAGCCAGCTTAACTGAGCCCCGGATAGCAGTAAAAACGAGACCGGAGCCCTAATTCTTCCCTACTTCTGTGTGAGCTGTAACATACCATTTTATATATACACTATATTGTCAAAAGTATTGTGACGCATGCCTTTACACACACATGAAATTTAATGGCGTCCCAGTCTTAGTCCGTAGGGTTCAATATTGAGTTGGCCCACCCTTTGCAGCTATAACAGCTTCAACTCTTCTGGGAAGGCTGTCCCCAAGGTTTAGGAGTGTGTCTATGGGAATGTTTGACCATTCTTCCAGAAGTGCATTTGTGAGGTCAGGCACTGATGTGGACAAGAAGGCCTGGCTCGCAGTCTCCTCTCTAATCCCAAAAGTGTTCTATCGGGTTGAGGTCAGGACTCTGCAGGCCAGTCAGGTTCCTCCACCCCTAAACTTGCTCATCCATGTCTTTATGGACCTTGCTTTGTGCACTGGCCCAAATCATTTGGTGGAGGGGGGATTATGGTGTGGGGGTTGTTTTTCAGGGGTTGGGCTTTTTCCCCTTAGTTCCAGTGAAGGGAACTCTTAAGGCGTCAGCATACCAAAACATTTTGGACAATTTCATGCGCCCAACTTTGTCTGAACAGTTTGGGGATGGCTCCTTCCTGTTCCAACATGTCTGCGCACAAAGCAAGGTCCATAAAGACACGGCTGAGCGAGTCTGGGGTGGAGAAACTTGACTGGCCTTAAGAGTTTTGACCTCAACCCGATGGAACACCTTTTGGGAGGAATTGGAGCGAAAACCGCAAAAAACAAAGTTGCATCCAACAAGCACTATATAATTGCACTAAAAGCTGTATCAAAATCGTTTTACAGCAGTGTGAACCTACTGCGCTTTGCCCATGCAGGGTAAAACCACAAGCTCACTTTACTGCCATCATCATCTCCATTTGTACTAACGTACCTTCCTTTCACTCCCTTGTCTCCGTGTTTTCTGGAAGTAAGGAAAGTATACCACGTGTAAGCTGCAAATCATGACTAGGACATCCCTACTCATTGTATAGAACTGGGTGCCTAATCTGCCAAGCACTATCGCTGGAAGTAGTGAGTCACTTACTGTTATCTATGCCAATTTAAAAAAAGCTGGCATGTTTTTCTCCATATGTATGCATATCATACACATAGATCCTCTTCTATGAAAACTGTAGGGATTTATAGAAAGATTTGTATGTTTTACCAATAAATCGGTAAGCACGATCACTACCCGATGTCTGAGATTTAACATGTTCTCACTAACAAAAGAATTTGTTTACTTATCACTCCCTAAGCATACCTGGTTCTACTCACACTGTTAGAAGACTTTGTTTATGTGTGCTTGACAGTTCTTCTATGCCAGATGAGCTGAACAGGCCAACCAACCCCTTATATCCAGTTAGCAGCAGTTTTTGTTTGTCAGTTCTAAAACTGTCAGAATAGATTTGAAACCATTATCTACATCTGTTATACTCTGCTGTTTCTTGGAGGAAATGGCACTACTTCTGCTATACTCCGCCGTCAGTTGGGGTGCCTTGAATTTGCATATTTTAGGTGCCAGTGTTTAACCACTTGCAGGCATGAACCTTCCTGACCAAGCCATTTTTCAGCTTTCAGCGCTGTCGCATTTTGAATGACAATTGCGCGGTCATGCAACCCTGTAACCAAATAAAATTATAATTTTTTTTTCCCCACAAATAGAGCTTTCTTTTGGTGGTATTTGATCACCTCTGCAGTTTTTATTTCTTGCACTATAAACAAAAGAAAGGGACAAGTTTGAAAAAACACAATATTTTTAACTTTTTGCTATAATAAATATCCAATTTTATTTTTATTTTTTTAACAAATCTTTTCCTCAGTTTAAGCCGATACGTATTTTTCTACATATTTTTGGTAAAAAAAATTGCAATAAGCTTATATTGATTGTTTGCGCAAAAGTTATAGCGTCTACAAAATAGGGGATATATTTATAGCATTTATTATTATTATTATTATTATTATTATTAATAATAATAATAATAATATTTTTTTTTTACTAGTAATGGCGGCGATCTGCGATTTATTTTTTTTTTTTCGTGACTGCGATATTGCGGCGGACATATTGGACACTTTTGACACATTTTTGGGACCATTCACATTTATACAGCAATCCGTGCTATAAAAATGCTTTGATTACTGTATAAATGTGACTGGCAGGGAAGGGGTTAATACTAGGGGGTGATCAAGGGGTTAATATGTTCCCTAACTGTGGGGGGAGGGGACTGACTGGGGGGAGGTGACCAATCGGTGTCCCTGTTTACACACACAGATCCACGTCCTGCTCAGTTACTGGGCAATCGCGGGTGCCCCGCGGACATCGCGGCCGCCGGGCACGTGCATCGGGTCCCCAGTGACGTGGTGGGTGTTACTGGAATGTCAGGATTGCCAACTGTCACATTTGTTTGTGTCCTCATCAAACTGTCAAACCATTAAATGGCAGGTGTCATAACTGATCACATGTGCAGCACTATGGCAGCTGCAGATCAAACAGAAGCAGCTTCCTGGGCTGTAAAGAATAGGAGGGTTTAATTTTGCCTTAGGACTGTCAGCAGAACAGCGTCTACAAATTTGGCACTGCCTAAAAATGAAGAGCAACTGAGCATGTGCAGAGCAGGGTGAGACATTGTATTACTTGATTTTAAACAGTATAGACACTTTTATATTTAATGTTTTACATGGGTCTAGCTGCAAAGGGGTTCAGCCTACAGTGATCTAGCAGGACTTAATTTTCCGACTAAAGTTCCACTTTAGTTTTCTGGCCAACTGACCTTTAGGTTCCCAGAAATATCACTTCATAGACTATGTAGCACTCAAGTGATAGTCTATGATAGAAACATGATGGCAACAGTTGAAAGCACTGATTTGTGGTGTAGAAGACATTGGAGGGAATTTACCAAAACCTGGAGCGGTTGTGACTAATCGGCTTCTAGCTTTACCTAAGCTTTGAAAATAAAAGCTAGAAGCTGATTGGTTGCCATGCACATCTGCTTCATTCTTGGTCATTTCTAAGGATGAGCTCCGGCGTGTTCGCACACTCCATGTGCAGAGCCCGCCAAGAAGTCGGCACGGCGCTGCGCTAATCACAGGCAGTGAGACATTTTCCCGATGTGCGGCTGCAGAGATCGGGAAATGTCTCACTGCCTGTGATTAGTGCAGCGCCATGCCCACTTCCTGGCGGGCTCTGCACGTGGAGTGTGCGAACACGCCGGAGCTCATCCTCTTTTTTATTTTTTTTATTTTTTTTACAGTAAACCAAAAATAGCTTTATTGAAAATAGTACAAATACATGTCAGCAGCACTTCAGACAATGAGGTATATATATACAATACTTATGTGATTGGGTACATGTAGGTAGGGTACAACAGAACATGAGTGTATAGCTTTATAAGACATCGTAATGAGAGTCCAACCGTATTATCAAAGGAAGGCTGTTAATACCAAACATGAGAGCACACATACATTTCTCTTCCTCGCCCCCCATATTTCGCTTAGCCTATACCATAGGAAGAGGGTATTAGCTGCCTCTAGGTTAGGATGACCACCGTTTCACTCTGATATTTCATCACATGTGTCAGCTTCATTTAGCCAGGCGTCCCAGACCTTCCCATATTTGGCTTCGCATCCCCTGTGGACGTATATCTCTTTCTTATAGGGGAGGACAGCGTTTATCGTGGCTATCCACTCCTGTAAGGTTGGCGGTAGGGCCTGGAGCCATTTTCTGGCAATGAGTAGTCTCGCCATGAAAAGTGATTCCTGGAGGAATATTTTATGGAATTTGTCTGAGTCTGGGTCCGGAAAAATGCCGAGTAGGCATTGCTTGGGGCATACGGTTAGAGGGGACCCCATTTTGTCATGAATGAATCGCACAATCTAGGTCCAATAGGCCTGGATCACCGGACACCCCCAAATCATATGGAATATATTACTTTGTGGACTCTGGCATCTGGGGCATAGAGGGCTGTACCCTGGCTTGTATTTCGCTATCCTGATTGGCGTCAGGTATGTCCTGTGGAGTATGTATAGTTGCGTGAGTCGGTCAGACAGCTTAGTTGAGACTTTCTTGCAGGATTCCAGCGCATCTTCCCATTCGTCATCCTCCAGCTCCCCCACCTCGTGTGCCCATCTCTCTTTTAATTTATACGCCAGAGTCACCGCCTGCGGTCTAAAGAGTGAATTGTATATCAGAGAGGTTAGTTTGCAGTGATCCTGCCCTTCAAAGATGTGGACCAGATCAAGGCAATCCACCTGTGGTGAGCTCTCTTGGAATTGCACCTGTAGAGCGTGGCGGGGCTGGAGGAAGCGGAAGTGCATGGAATTGGGGAGGTTGAACCTCGCCGGAGCTCATCCTTAGTCATTTCCTCCTCTGTGTTTAGCAGCCTTTTGAAGGAAGACTTTTTTTTTTTTTTTTTTTCAACCAAACCTGTCATTCATTTGCCAATCCTGTGAAAATATAAAGTGGAAGAATTTTTGTTCATTGTGGGACATAATATATTCTGTGCTCAGCCACATTTTGAGAGTGGTGCCCAAAATGCTTGTAAAGTTTTATATCTTCTAGAGCAGGTGAAATAACTGCACCTATAGGTAGATGTAGCATATGGCTCAGTGTAATGGACATCTCATGCTGGCTTGCTTCCAGGTTGATTAGTGGAAAACTGCTACTGAGATCCTGTCTGTAACTTTACCATCAGACTTCTACTTGTATCCATGACCCCTGTCCTCATTTGGCTTAAGCTCCTAATCTCACTACTCCCTGCTCACTTCTATTTCAGAGTAAACAAGTAATCGCTCCAGAGCCCAAGAAAGAGACTCCACAAGAAACCTCAAGAGAAAATGGCCTCTTCATGGATGATGATGACCAGGATATTTTTGCAGGTACACCGTTGTGTTTATTGCATCTCTTCAGCATTTTGTGTTCATTGTGTTAACAGTCTTTCCTATCCTGCAGAATCTACCGTCAAGCTGTCAGTGGACAGTTCTCAAAGTACTCAGATGGAGGAGCCTCAGCTCACAACCCCTATGCTTATTGCAGCGGCCTCTGCACCCCCAAAGCAGGAGTCATTTGAAGAGGTAATTTAGGTGGAGAAACAACAAAACCTGTCATTTTTATAAAACTTTTTTAATTTAAAAAGAGGTCTGAAAGAGGATAACTGTGTTTGTTCCACCTCCTTTCATGCCATTGCTTCAATTTCATAGAAACAATCAAACATGCTGGAAAATCTGTAAATAATCTCGGGACTCGTGCAAGAGAATCTGTCATTAAACAAAAGAAAGGGGAACCTCCAAATTAAGAGGCATCAAAAAGGAGAAACCTCTGGTTACCCACCCACTCACTAAAGTGGGGCTCTGGCCAAAAAAAGAATTGCATATGGAGAAAATGGCAGAAAAAAAATCTGCCTAAAGGGCCATGTCTGTGAGCCTCCGGGAGGTTCTCAGACATGGTCCTTTAGGCAGTTTTTTTTATTTCTGTCAATCTGTCATTAACCACTTGACCTCCAAATGATTTACCCCCTTCATGACCAGGTCACCTTTTGCGATACAGCACTGCATTACTTTAACTGACAATTGTGCAACGCTGTACCCAAATAAAATAGTGTTTTTTGTTTTTTTTTGGTTCACACAAATGGAGCTTTTCTTTTGGTGGTATTTGATCACCCCTGCGTTTTTTTATTTTGTTGCACTATAAACAAGAAAAGACCAACCACTTAAAAAAAATTGTACTTTCTGCTATAAAACATATCCAATAAAAGAATTGAAAAAAAAAATCGAATTTCTTCGTTAGACAAATATCTATTCTGCTACATGTGTTTATTGATTTATGTAGACGCTATAAAGTGTGCATAAACCAAACTATAGGAAATAGTTTGTATGCTATATACTGATACTGGCTTTGCGATTGATGGGTGCCGATGGACATCGAGTGCCTGGCACCTGTAGATCGGCTTCTGCTGTGAATAATCACTGCAGAAGCTGTGCTCCCCCTGCAGGTGGGAGTGCGTTATGTGTCTATATACGTGATCCGGCACACAGTTGCTGCCCTGTAGCAGTGAACGTGCTATGAGGCGGTCAGCAAGTGGTTAAAAGAAAACCTGCAGGTATAAAGTGCAGGCACCTAGAGGTTTCTCTAATATTATTATGCTTTTACACAACCGAACACCAGGCCATAATGATGGGCAAAGCTACAACACTTTCAATAGAACCAAAGTTTGCTTGCTTGCCCCTTCCTGTTTCCTGCACAGTCATTTTGCCCACTGAGGCCAGGCCATCATAATCAATGTGTGGGAGAAGGAGGTAGCCTGACAATTTTGCCTGTCAGAAAACCCAGTATTAGGTCATAAAAGTAGGTTATTAGATTCTGATGAAGGTATATTCGATACTTCTAGGTGTCCGCGATTTTATATTCCTTTTTTTTTTTTTTATGACAGGGTCTCTTTAAGTTGATCGTAAGTGCATGTAAATTAAATAATTGATTTGTTTGTGGTTTGTTCTCAGTTAGAAGAGGAAGAACAAGAGGACCAGTTTGAGCTTAACATCAATATCACAGACCCTGAGAAGATTGGTGAGTTCTTTCAGAATGACTAATTATATTCTGTGTAACATGTGGTTACCTCCTTGTATCCTCCTGAGATGTCAGGCAACCTAATTTGACTCATCCAGCAGCACTTGGTAAACAGAACTGTTCAGCCTCTGTCTTTGAATGTTTTGACATTTTGTTTCTGCAGCCTTACCTTTTTTGCTTCAATCATTCTGCATGTAAATGTTCTGAAAAAAAAAAAAAAAAAAAAACATCATTTGAGAAAACAATATTTTACAGCATAATGGCCAACAAAGCACAGCTAGTAAATGGCTCTACTGATATTTTATTTTAATAAATGTTTGATACTTGAAAAGATTACTGTGCTAGAGTAATAACTGCAAATTTTATCCTCCAGGTGATGGAATGAATGCATATGTAGCTTATCAAGTTTTAACCCGGGTAAGCAGCAGAAAGTTCTGGATCAATCTCCTCTTTGCAAAAGTGTAATTTTATTTTAAATGGCACAATTCTTTGTTTTTTCTAAATTTGAGAATATGACCTATGCTCTATTTTGTTTTTTACCCACCTTTATTTTATTTAAAGTGGTTGTAAACCCTTACAGACCACTTTGACCTACAGGTAAGCCTAGATTAAGGCTTACCTGTAGGTCCAAGAAATATCTCCTAAACCTACATAGTTTAGGAGATATTTGCAAAAAGATGCCGTAGACAGCGGCGTGCAGGCGCACTGAGCTTGCCGCTGCTAACGGCGCTATGCCACTATTGGCGGCTCCTGTGCGCATGCTTTAATTTTTTTATTCAATCACCGTTTGTTCAAATTATTTTAATATATAATTTTGTACCTTTTCACATTTTTACTATGTGAACATACCTTGCACTTTTCCTGTTTACTCACACTGGTAGGCTGTGATCCTCAGTTACTGTAAGGCTACTTTCACACTGCTCCATTGTAAAAACACATGCAATTTTGCCAGAACGTGACTCAAAACCTGCACCAAGCAGGGTTTTGAATAATGCAACTGACCAATGTGAACAGCTCCATAGGATTTAATGGCCATGCATTTTTCTTCCGAATATTTTATTTTTATTTTTTCTTGCACACAAACGGCAGAAAAACTGATCAGTGTGAAAGCAGCCTGAAACTCCAATTGTAAAATGGACAGTTGAATAGTTTTTAACATTATTAATCTGAGTAATCACAGATGTGTATCTGGCTTTCCACTCAATTATGTATATTTTTTTCTTTACTATACCAGACCAATTTACCAATGTTCCGGAGCAAAAATTTCACTGTGAAGAGAAGGTTCAGTGACTTCCTGGGCCTGTATGAGAAGCTGTCAGAGAAGCATTCCCAGAGTGGGTTCATTATCGCTCCACCTCCTGAGAAAAGCCTCATAGGTAAGTAGTGGACACTGGAGAACATTGTGTTTCCAATATGTTTTTAGATAAAAAATTTAAATTAATTTGTAATGATCCCATTCTGTCGTAGTGTTTTTGTAGTCGGCATCTCTAGAAGTACTAGTAGAGAGACTTCAAAGAGTGCAGTGAAATGTCTGCAAACATCTGCCTCCAAAAGGAGAAAGTTATTTATGCATGGCCAGACAAAGCCCAACTATCTCTCGGTAGGTGTTCTAGTTCACTAGTTCAGCAAAGGCCATGCTATGGTTTTAAAGCTTAAGTGCAGCCAAAATCACAAACAGAAATATCAGAACAAGGGACATACAGTCAGTAGGATGTGTCCCTTGTGTTGATTCCCTTTCTGTTAGTAAAAATCATCCTTTGTCTTTTAACTACACAAATAGAACACACACATAAGGGAGCTGCTTTACCCAACTAGGGATTTTCATTTTTGTTCAGACCTGTGATCTACACAACTCTGTCTGGTCAGGCAGTAGTCCTGATTTTTCTGTGAAGATGTTCAGTAACATTATGGTCCCCTTTGCACCCCAGCCTTTGGACATTGAAAGGAAACGAATGGATAATCCAATCGCTCTGTTCTCTCTTCCTATTAGTATGCTCCTTGCACTTGAGTACAACTGATTGGCTTTGTACTTGGAGCTCATCTGGCTAGGTAGGGGAAAGATTAAATAAAAATATTTGTCTTATTCCTCACTCCTCCAGCAGGTTGTACTCTCCACTACTGTCCGACCTCTTCAAATTGTGGTCAGACCCTTGCTGCCCTCCTGTACAATGCAGGACTGCTGGCCCTTCTTTGTACACAATGACATCAGAATAGCATTCATTTGTGGATTTTATATCTGCTTGAGGATCAGCTTTAACTGCTTTTACCCCCCCCCCCCTTTTTTTTTTTTTTACACTTGCATCAATGCTTTCCTTTTATCTGCCACAGTTCTCTGAAACTGGAATAGCGCACTTTCCATTTTCTGTTCCTTCAGTTTCAGGTAGTTCCTGTGTTGTAAGCCTATGGGGCCATTGTTTTTAGCGAACAGTACCCAAAAAAGCCAAGCAAAGGGCCTGTCGCCAGTATTGCTTACGGTCTCAAAGCTTGATCTTTCCTCATTATTGATTTGTCAATCACTTGTTTTGGATGGAGGCAGCCACCATGGTAGAGGCAGGACTTTGCTTCTTCATGACAGAGCCACCAACAAGAACAGTGAGCATCAGAGTAGACATCACTAAATCTAACCTAAGGCTCATTAGACTAGTAGGAAGAGGCAGCACTGCCTTAGATCTTCCACTGTAGATACACGAAAGGGCAGGAACAAGGTCATGCAGTGCGCTGGGTGAAGTTGCTCCACTCTCCCCGATTTTATGTGTCCTTTCAAGACAAGAAAATTTAAATCATGTTAAAATAAGTAAAAAACATCACGCACAGCTGCCCTTTCTGCACCCCCCCCCCCATTTCCTGGTGCATAGATTTTACATGAGCAGTGAATGTACTGCTCATGTAGTATGTTGCAGTGTGTACCTGTTTATGAAAGCAGTTTGTGTTACATGTGTAGTATGAGCAATGTGGTCTTGTATCATGTGTAGTAAGAAGCAGTGAGTAGACATGCTATAAAATCTGTGTTACATGAGCTGTGTGTATAGAGAGATATATTAACCACTTCAACCCTGGAAGGTTTTACCCCCTTCGTGACCAGAGCACTTTTTGCAGTGTGGCACTGCGCTACTTTAACTGGTAATTGCGCGGTCATGCAATGCAATACACAAATCTTTTTTCCAGACAAATGGAGCGCTCTTTTGGTGGTATTTGATCACCTCTGGGATTTTTATTTTTTGCGATCTAAACGAAAAAAGACTGCAATTCTACTTTTTGTTATAGAAAAAAATTTAATAAACTCAATTTTAGTCATACATTTAGGCCAAAATGTATTCAGCCACATGTCTTGGGTAAAAAAATGTCAAGTGTATATTTATTGGTTTGCACAAAAGTTTTATAGTGTCTAAGTGCAAACTAAGTGCACAGTGAAAGAAATATAAAAAAAAAATTGAAGTAGACATCAAAAATTCTTATTTTTAGCAAGCCCAGAGTGGTAAAAAAAAAAAAAATAAAAATAAATAAGAATATATATATATCCAATTGTGTGACTGTACAATTAAGTTTGGTCCACAACAGCAGCTGAACCACCTCTGGGCTCCAAGTAGCAGGATTTACAGGCTCCCCCAGGTGTAATCCAAAGATGGTATCCTCAATTTAAAATACAAAAGAGGCCAGATAGTGCATTATCGTTTTAAATATAGAAATGTATTGTAGGTAAACGGGGTACTAACACTTTATGGGTGCTTGCTCAGAGAGAAAGTAACTGTCTCCTCCACCGTCCTGGCCCCTCCCCTATGCGTGACGACACAGGGCGATCACGTGTCTTTCTTGGGGGGGGTTATTTTATACACGGATATTATGGGAGTGTAAATATGCTTAGCGGCTGTGGATTGGTTCTCTTACATTTAAAACATTCTTTGGACACTCTGGTAGCTCTCAAGACATCCAAGTCACTCACAGTTGGTCAGACACTCTTATGTGCAGGGAAGCAGTGCTGTGTTGTAGGGAGTTGTTTGTTGAATCCATGGCCCACTGGGTGAGAACAGCTGAACTAGAGTACATGTAGAATACACTCAAGTGATGTGGAGAGTGCGGTTCATCTTTCTGCCTGCTTTTAGTATCGTTGTACTAACCACCTTATTAGCTAAATGTACCAATTTATTATGCTAATTTGTTCTTGGGTGGAGTTTGTACAGATATAAATCTTTTTTACCTTTTTACAGTTTTAAACTTACTAAGGCTAGTGCCGAAACGCATCAGTTTTTTGTTTTATTGTCACTTTTATGTATTCAATAAACATTCTACATGGATTAGTGTTGCTGGCTCCATCTATCTATTTATCTTGGCCACATGAAATGACCTGGGAAGCCGGATTTGGCCCACGGCCTTGTGTTTGACACGTACTGTAGAGAGTATACAGAGATTTATCAATTTGCCTGCTTCACATATGTGAACCTCCTCCCATTATAGTGTGATATGCTTTATTCAGGTATGACTAAAGTGAAAGTTGGGAAAGAGGATTCCTCTTCAGTTGATTTTTTGGAGCGAAGACGAGCTGCTCTGGAGAGGTAAGAAACCTAATAATTATAGTATAGTGACATCTATTTCTTGGTCACAGAAGAGGGACCTCTTACAACTTTATATTCGAGGTTGTCATATTGATGGATTATATATAAACCCTCACATATATTCTACCACAGGTACCTGCAGAGGATTGTCAGCCACCCAACACTATTACAAGACCCGGATGTTCGTGAATTTTTAGAAAAGGATGAGGTAATTTTTATTTATTTTTTTATTAGGTTAGGAGTTCTTAGAGTGAAGAATGTTTTTCAAGAGGTGAAAACAAGTGCCATTTTTCTTTCTTTTTAGCTTCCTCGTGCTGTCAGCACTCAGGCTCTGAGTGGAGCTGGACTCCTCAAGATGTTCAATAGAGCTACTGATGCTGTCAACAAAATGACAATCAAGATGAATGAATCTGACATTGTAAGTACCAAATTGGTCCCTTTGGACATTTTTCCTGACCGCATAGCAGTAAGATCTAAAATAGGTTTATCCTTTGTAGAAGTTGAAACAAAAGCTAACTACAGTTCTCCCTACCATGTCTTACCTTCACCCTTGCTATAAGACCCCTTTCACACGGTGTGGATCCACTCAGCGGAGTCCACCAGCTCAGCAGGAGTTCGCTTTGTTGATCTCCGCTGAGCAGGCGGTTGACCGGTCCGTCTCCGCTCACTGAGCAGAGTGGCACCTGTCGGGGCGACGCTGATTTTGTATGGGGAGATCGGATGAAAACACAGCATGTCTGTTTTCATCCGATACGCCAGACGGATGGCTGAACTTATCGCCATACGTCTGTTTTTAGCAGATCGGATGGCAGACGGGTGTCAGTGGACACATCTTCGCTGACATTCGCCTGCCCATAGTCAATTGGTGGCCCGCTCGGGTCCGCCTGAAAAACAGATCTGAGCGGCTTATCATGTGAAAGGGGCCTTTAGACTGTGTTTTTATTTTCACAATCAGGATTACTTTATTGTAGTCAAAGTATCAGAATACAAAAAGAAAACCAATTACAATGATCAGAACAAACAATAACCAGGTGACATGGTATGCTAGCATTAGGGAGCTATACATTAACCACTTGACCACTGGGCACTTAAACACCCTTAATAACCAGACCAATTTTCAGCTTTCGGTGCTCTCACACTTTGAATGACAATTACTCATTCATACAACACTGTACCCATATGAAATTTTTGTCCTTTTTTTCACACAAATAGAGCTTTCTTTTGGTGGTATTTAATCACCTCTGGGTTTTTTATTTTTTGCGCTATAAAAGAAAAATGACTGAAAATTCAGTAAAAAATATGAATTTTTCTTAGTTTTTGTTATAAAATTTAGCAAATTTGTAATTTTTCTTGATAAATTTTGGCCAAAATTTATACTGCTACATATCTTTGGTAAAAATAAGTACAAATTGGGGTATATTATTTGGTCTTTGTGAAAGTTATAGAGTCCACAAGCTATGGTGCCAATATCTGAAAATTGATCACACCTGAAGTACTGACGGCCTATCTAATTTCTTGAGACCCTAACATGCCATAAAAGTACAAATACCCCCCAAATGACCCCTTTTTGGAAAGAAGACATTCCAAGGTATTTAGTAAGAGGCATGGTGAGTTTTTTGAAGTTGTCATTTTTTTCCCACAATTCTTTGCAATATCAAGATTTTTTTTAATTTTTTTTTTTTTTTTCACAAAATTGTCATATTAGCAGGTTATTTCTCACACACAGCATATGCATACCACAAATTACACCCCAAAACACATTCTGCTATTACTCCTGAGTACGGCGATACCACATGTGTGAGACTTTTACACAGCGTGGCCACATACAGAGGCCCAACATGCAGGGAGCGCCATCAGGTGTTCTGGAGCACCCAGGCCAATTCTGACATTTCTCTCCTACATGTAAAAATCATCATTTATTTGCTAGAAAATTACATAGAACCCCAAAATATTATATATGTTTTTTTAGCAAAGACCCTAGAGAATACAATGGCGGTCGTTGCAACTTTTTATCTAGCACGGTACTTGCGCAGCAATTTTTCGAACCTGTTTTATTTGGAAAAAAAATGTTTTGTGCTTTACAAAAAACAAAACTGTAAATTTAGCCCAATGTTTTTGCATAATGTGAAAGATGAAGTTACGCGAGTAAATAGATACCCAACATGTCACGCTTCAAAATTGCACACACTCGTGAAATGGCGCCAAACTTCGCTACTTAAAAATCCCCATAGGCTTTAATTTTGTTTACTGGTTACATGTTTTGAGTTACAGAGGAGGTCTAGGACCAAAATTATTGTTCTCGCTCTAACGTTCGCAGCGATACCTCACATGTGTGGTTTGAACACCGTTTTCATATGTGGGCGGGACTTACGTATGCGTTCGCTTCTGCGTGCGAGCACATGGGGACAGGGACGCTTTAAAAAAATATATATATTTTATTGTTCATTTTACTTTATTTATTTTAGTTTGACCCTTTTTTTTCCCCCCAAAACATTTTTTGATCACTTTTATTCCTATTACAAGGAATGTAAACATCCCTTGTAATAGGAATATGGCATTACAGGTCCTCTTTACAGTGAGATATGGGGTCAATAAGACCCCACATCTCACCTCTAGGCTGGAAAGCCTGAAATAAAAAAAAAAAAAACGATCCTGGCTTTGATCGTAGCGAGTATCGCAGGGTATTGTTGGGTATTGCAGAGTATCGCCGGGTATTGCAGAGTATCGCAGGGTATGGTAGAGTATCGCCGGGTATGGCGGGGTATGGCAGAGAATCCATCCATCCATGCTCAGCCATCCCTCCATACCCTGCAATACCCAGCAATACACTGCAGGCTATTGCTGTGTATTGCATGGTATGGAGGGATGGCTGAGCATGGATGGATGGATCGGTGGTGGCAGAGCAGGCTGTGGGCACTACAGATCCCGCCCACAGCACTGCTGCCACCGATCCCTCCCCCTCTCCTCTCATACTGTACCGATCGGTACAGAGAGAGGAGGAGAGAGGAACCGGCGTCATCAAATGACGCCGGTTTGCTTACATGTGATCACTCCGTCATTTGACGGAGCGATCACGTGGTAAACGGCCGCGATGAGCGGCCGTTTACCGTGATCCATGATCCGCCGGGTCCTCTGGACCCGGCGATCATGGATGCTCTCGAGTGCGCGCACCAGGGGGCGCGCAAGAGCAGAATTCTGTGAGGCCGTTAATTAACGGCCTCCCAGAGTTAAGCAACCGCCCTGTAGCCGTTTTTTCGGCTATGGGCCGGTTGTTAACTGGTTAAGGTATATAGTAAAACATCAACATCTAGTTGCATTCCAGAGAGAGGTGTAAACAACATGGAAACAGGAAAATCCTACTGCGCAGTGTCCTCAGAGTAATGTAAGATCGCCACACTCTAGAGGGGGAAAGAAGGACATTGTGGAGGGAAAGGGGGGTAGCTAAAGACAGTCAGTTGGACACCACCGACCACCCGTCGGGGTGCACTCATTTGGCGGTCCATGGCAGCCACATCTTGTCATACTTCCAAGGACAGCCACGACTAATGTATGTTAGTTTGTAAAAAGGGAGCGCAGCATCAATCATGGCTTCCCATGATGACAATGTGGGAGAGGTCCAGTTACAAAGGATCATTTTTTTGGCATAGAAAATTTAAGTAGGAGATCAATAGTTTGCTGTGGTGAGCTCTTTGAGCATCAGCTGTAAGGCCCAGCAGTGCCGGTTCTGGGGACACAGGGATCTCTACCTGGAGTTGATTATTATCAGACCAAAAAACTATGATCTTAGGCACTCCCAGAACATATGGAAGGAAAGTACCGAGCTGTGTCCGACAGCAGGGACAGGGGGGGTACTTATCCGGGTATATCCTTTGTAATCGTACTAGAGGATATCACCAACCTAGGACAATTTTCAAGACAATCCCAGTCTTCCCTGTCTAAGCTAGGGATATCCTGTTTCCATTTATGCCATAATCTCTCAATTTTATAAGAATTGGTAACATTCTTCATCCTGGGAACTCAGTATACACATTGGAATGATTTGTCCTTTAGATCAAAGGAATACACTTCTGTGTGTGAATGAGGGAACAGTTTTTCAAATGCAATTTTTGGGGGAAAAAATACACTTGAATGAATAAAAAAACTAAAAACGGTAAAGTTAGCCCAATTTTTTTTTTTGTATAAATGAAAAAGATGTTACGCTTCGAGAATCGGGAGAGAATCATGATCTTTATTCTAAGCAAAAAAAATCATGATTCTCGTTTTGGCCAGAATCGTGCAGCTCTAGTATAAGTCAGTAGCTTGCCCTCAGGTATAATGTCCTGTAGTGTTCTTATACTATATCTTAGGTTAGCAGAATATGACTAAGTACTGCTGTGCATGTTGGCTAAGCAAGATGACTGTTCTTTTATGTCCCTGTGCGTATAATAGCAGATGTGCTGATTTGGTAAACGACTACTGCCCACAGATAGTCGGGATAGCTGCGTTCCACTCCACGTGTCTGCATGCCACAGTGTCTGGAATGACGCCACGGCTTCCCGGGGTAGATGGAAAAGTAAAGGACATGCTTAGTGATGGCTGGCGCATGCCTGCATGAAGTCAACGTTTCACTGGAAACCCAGCTTCTTCGGGATGTAGCGCCCCCTATCTGGGATGTACTAATATGCACCACCTAGCCCAGCCCCTAAACTTAAGGGGGAACTCTTAGCTCTTTTAAAGTACATAAGCACCATTAACATATACTAATTAAATGCGAATTAAATAAAAACAAAAATTGCGTACCCTGACCAATTAGAGTAATGACTGCAAAATAACATAAAAGCTAAACAGAACGAATACAAAAATGGGCACCCAAAGAAAGAAGAAGAAAAGGCAGATTGTGGGCTTACAGTAGATCAACATCTTGGATCCATTAGCATCATTTATTCAAGAAAGAATTGTAGATTAAAGAGGAACTGCACTCTGCTCACATAATTTGTAATAAAAACATCTTTGCCATTCTGAAGCTTCCCTCCAACCACTTTGCAAATTATTTTATATATACTGTGATTCTGTACTTGCCAAATATGCTGCAGAGAACTCCCTCCACTGAGTCTGGCTGAAACCATTTTAACTGTGGGCAACTGAAGCTGCTGCCTGTTCACTTCCTGGATTTACACAGAGGCTCACCTCCCAGCTCTGCAGCTCTCATTAGCCCTCTTATGACTCATCCCCCCTCCCTTCCTGGCAAACTCTCAGGAGAGAGAGTATGTCATAAGCCTAGGCTTTTTACCAGACAAGAAATGGGAAGTGGGCTGTATAAGGTATTTACTGACAGAAAAAATAAAAAGTTTTACTATCCAAAGTTAAAACGACAAGGGCAGAAGATTTAATAGATGAAAGATGAAAAAATGAATGAAGGTCCGCTTTAAGCTCTTTATTCAAGCCCAAGGGCACGAGCGTATTTAATTTATGGATCCAGAACTTTTCCTTCCTTAAGGAGGATCTTATCAAAGTCTCCACGTCTATTGCTAAATTTGAGGGCATAGATGCCTTCCACTTTAACCACTTACCGACTGGGCACTTAAACCCCCTTTCTAACCAGACCAATTTTCAGCTTTTGGTGCTCTCACACTTTGAATGACAATTACTCAGTCATGCAACACTGTACCCAAATTAATTTTTTGTACTTTTTTTTCCCACAAATGGAGCTTTCTTTTGGTGGTATTTGATCACCCCTGGGTTTTTTTAATTTTTGCGCTATGAATCAAAATATACAGAAAATTCGGTAAAAAAATAAAATAAAAATTCTTTGTTTCTATTAAGAGTGGTGGCACAGTATCTGTCACTGATCAGCGCTGTGGGCACTACACATCCAGCCCACAGCGCTGGTCCCATCTCCCTCCCCTTTCCGCTTCTCCCCTCTCACTGTACCGATCGGTACAGAGAGGGGAGGGAGGAACCGGCGTCATGACGTGACGCCAGTTTGTGTACATGTGATCGCTCCGTCATTTGACGGAGTGATCACGTGGTAAACGGCCGCTATCATGCGCCGGGTCCTCGGGACCCGGCGGTCACGGATGTTCCCGAGTGCGCGCCCCAGGGGGCGCGCGGGGGGGGGGGGGGGAGCAAGTTTCTGGGAGGACGTCCGTAGGAAGTCCACCCAGGATAAGCCGACCGCGCTGTAGCCGTCTTTCGGCTATGCCCCGGTCGGCATGTGGTTAAGGCTCCTGGCACTTGATGATATTGAAGAAGATGCTGTGCCAGGGGGCTCTCGGGTTCATTCTTCTTAATATCCCTGAGGCGTTCACCAATGCGGATGCAAAACTGTCGGTTTCGTCTTGTCTATTTTATTACATGGGCACTCTATGCTATAGATCACACGTGTAGTGGTACAATTAATCAAACTTTTGATGGACTAGACAGTCCAGCCATCCGCTTCCATGAACGTCCCTGTGCGTTTGACGTGTACATATTTGACAATGACCACTGGGAAACATCCCCACTGTTGATTCAAGATCTTCCCCGTATATACTCGAGTAAAAGCCGAGTTTTTCAGCACATTTCTTTGTGCTGAAAATGCCCCCCTCGGCTTATACTCGAGTCAAGCATTTTTCTGCTTCAGAAAATTATTTTTTCCAAACCGACTTTGGGGCCCCATATCTCGGGCCACTTAGTGCTAGGAACCCCAGCTATGTTGTAGTGCTAATTCCACTTGGTTTGCGCGCCAAATTTGGGGTTCCTAGCACTAAGTTGCCCTGAGCTATGGGGCCCCAAAGTCGGTCAACTGTCCATCTACAGCAGTATCATTTTCGGGACCCTTATTACATTAAAGCCCCCCAGTGATATCAGTCAGTGCTGCCTTTCAGTGCAGCTGCATCATCCCACATCAGTGAAGGGGGAAAATTACTTATTTACAAAATTTACCTGCAGAAACAAACTTTTTTTTTTTTTTTTTTTAATAAAAAAAACCTAGCAGTGAATAAATACCACCAAAAGAAAAAGCTCTATTTGTGTGAAGAAAATAATTAAAAATTAATTTGGGTACCGTGTTGCATGACCGCGCAATTGTCAAAGTGTGACAGTGCTGAAAAGTGCCCAGTATTGACGTGGTTAAGGCGCTGTGGATATAAATACTAATTTGGGTATATCTCACAGTATATTAATACTAATTGATCAAACCCCTTTGAAGCATGCCAAGTATGACTTTGTACTGACAGCTGCTTAAAAAAAAAGGCAAACTCATACAGAGACTAAAACCATTCACTTGGCTTAATACAGATCTAGAAATAAGAGTACTTTTACAGTTATGATGTGTATGAATTGAGTATTCAAACAGCCAGGTATATTTATTGCTTTGCTAAGGTTCCTTCACAACATCAATGTAACAAGAGCTTATTTACGGTACCTATTCCATTTCCCAGGTGCTAAACATGGAGATCTTGTAGAGGCTTGGGTTTGTAACACTCAGGATGCTGTATAATATGTTCATAGTAGTGAGATTTTTTTACTTCTGACCATTCTTTAAAACATTTACTAAAAAATGAATGTTTTTTTTTTTTTTCTTTAGTGGTTTGAGGACAAATTGCAAGAGGTGGAATGTGAGGAGCAGCATCTGCGGAAACTACATGCGGTGGTGGAGACTCTGGTAAATCACAGAAAAGGTATAAGTGTTTTCCATTGAACATTCAACAAATAAGCATTAGAAAAGGGAATGTTGTTGCTTTTTTTGAAGCCAGTCTTATGGCATTTTGAAGCCACTAGGTTTAACAAGATAGAAATTAAAATTGTACCAGAATATTAATATGTGGTTTATACAGAGGGATTCTAATTTCTTTAGCTGATATGTTTACCAAAAAACGCCATCATGAACATTTTTAACCACTTGACCACCAGAAGGTTTTACCTCTTTCATGACCAGAGCATTTTTTGCTGGTTAGATTATTTAGCTATTTATTGGGACTGTGATAGTGCGGCAGGCAATTTCACACTGACGCTGGCTGGGAGACAGATTCATTTACACTGACATCACCAGTGACACTAATACAGTGATAATACCATACACTGTCACTGTACTAATGACACTGGCTGGGGAGGTATTGTGCCTAACAAGTTACATAGTTAGTTACATAGTTAGTTAGGTTGAAAAAAGACACAAGTCCATCCAGTTCAACCACAAATTAAACAAAAAATATATATATATATACATATATATATATATATATATATATATATCTATATCTCATACAATCCCATATACCCCATTCTATACCCACAGTTGATCCAGAGGAAGGCAAAAAAAACCCCAGCAGAGCATTCTCCAATTTGCTAAAGCAGGGGAAAAAAAAATTCCTTCCTGATCCCCCAAGAGGCAATCGGATTTTCCCTGGATCAACTTTACCTATAAATGTCAGTACCCAGTTATATTATGTACATTTAGGAAAGTATCCAGGCCTTTCTTAAAGCAATCTACTGAGCTGACTAGAACCACCTCTGCAGGGAGTCTATTCCACATTTTCACAGCTCTTACTGTGAAGAAACCTTTCCGTATTTGGAGATGAATCTCTTCTCCTCTAGACGTAAAGAGTGCCCCCTTGTCCTCTTTGTTGACCGTAAGTGAATAACTCAACACCAAGTTCACTATATGGACCCCTTATATATTTATACATGTTGATCATATCCCCCCTTAATCTCCTCTTATCAAGGGTGAATAAATTCAGTTCCTCTAATCTTTCCTCATAGCTGAGCTCCTCCATGCCTCTTATCAGTTTGGTTGCCCTTCTCTGCACTTTCTCCAGTTCCCCAATATCCTTTTTGAGAACTGGTGCCCAAAACTGAACTGCATATTCCAGATGAGGTCTTACTAATGATTTGAACAGGGGCAAAATGATATCTCTCTCTCTGGAGTCCATACCTCTCTTAATACAAGAAAGGACTTTGCTCGCTTTGGAAACCGCAGCTTGGCATTGCATGCTATTATTGAGTTTATGATCTACCAAAACCCCCAGATCCTTCTCCACTACGGATTCCCCCAGTTGTACTCCCCCTAGCATGTATGATGCATGCATATTCTTAGCCCCCAAGTGCATAACTTTACATTTATCAACATTAAACCTCATCTGCCACATAGTCGCCCAATTAGACAGTGCATTGAGGTCAGCTTGTAAATTGGAGACCTCCTGTAAGGACGTTATTCCACTGCATAGCTTGGTGTCATCTGCAAAGACAGAAATGTTACTTTTGATCCCAGACCCAATATCATTTATAAAGATATTAAAAAGTAAGGGTCCCAGCACTGAACCTTGGGGTACACCACTGATAACCTTAGCCCATTCAGAGTAAGAATCATTAACCACGACTCTCTGAATTCTGTCTTTTAGCCAGTTTTCTATCCATTTACAAACCGATATTTCCAAACCTGTAGACCTTACCTTACACATGAGCCGTGTGTGGGGAACTGTATCGAACGCTTTTGCAAAATCCAAGTATACCACGTCCACAGCCACGCCTTTGTCCAAGGTTTTACTTACCACCTCATAAAAAGAAATGAGGTTTGTCTGACAACTTCTGTCTTTCATGAACCCATGCTGTCTGTTGCTTAAAATATTTTTTTCCTGCAAGAACTCGTCTATGTGGTCTTTTAATAATCTCTCCAGTATCTTCCCAACTATAGAAGTTAAACTAACAGGTCTATAGTTACTTGGTAAAGACTTTGTTCCCTTTTTAAATATAGGCACCACGTTTGCCCTGCGCCAATCCAGTGGTACTATTCCTGTCATTAATGATTCCCTAAAAATTAGATACAATGGCTTTGAAATTACAGAGCTCAATTCTTTTAGGATCCGTGGGTGGATGCCATCAGGTCCAGGTGCTTTATCCACCTTTATTCTGTCTAAATATTTCTGGACCATATCACTTTTGAGCCATTGTGGATTTAGGGCTGTGTCACTACCACCCCCATTGTGGACATGAGCTCCCCCATGCTCCTTTGTATACACAGAGCTGAAGAAAGTATTTAATAAATTAGCCTTCTCTTTGTCCCCAGTCACCCACTCTAGATTATTTTGTAAAGGGCCTACATGCTCAGACTTGACCTTTTTACTATTAATATATTTGAAGAATTTTTTGGGGTTTGTCCTACTATCTTTTGCAATCTGTCTTTCGTTTTGAATTTTTGCATCCTTGATTTCCTTTTTACATATTCTGTTATGTTCTTTGTAACATTTAAATGACACTAGTGATCCTTCATTTTTATATTTTTTAAAAGCTCTTTTCTTATAGTTTATAGCTTTTTTAACTTTGGCCGTGAGCCACATAGGTTTTATTTTTAGCCTTTTAAATTTATTGCCCATGGGAATATACTTTGCAGTGAGTTCACAAACAGTCTTTTTGAAGAATCCCCATTTCTGTTCTGTGCCCATTGTTGCCAATATTCTCTCCCAGTCTAAGTTCTGGAGAGCAGCCCTCATCCTTGGAAAATTTGCCCTCTTGAAATTAAGTGTTAATGTGTGTATTATTATGTGCTTCTTTTTCCCAAGTATCTGTTCCTTCTCTCTGCCTTGCAGGGAGAATAAACAAACGTATAGTTTCCACTGTACAGAGCCCTGTGTTTTGTCAACATCAGTCAATCAACAGGTTTCGGCCACGAATCATTGGCTGAAACCTGTTGACAAATCCTGCTGTGTCCAATCACAGTGGCAGTCGGCCAGGGCGAGACTGTGAAAATGAAAATATAACCAATTTATCTTTTTTAAATTTTAACCATTCAAAGTCTTTAATTGGACATCAGCTGAAATTTGCCAATCTAGCTGCATAAACAGACTGAAAAGCCTTGTAACAGCTATACAAACCCCCAAAAAGTCCTTTATTGCCATTTTGCTGGCTGCTGACATTCAGTAAACAGAGCAGCAAAATGACTATCAACTGAAGGACAAAAGGCGCCTAAAATATGTGTAGGCTATCACTGGCAACCTGACTTTACTCGTATAACATGCAGCAAGATGACAACAACCTAAGGTAAACTGAATACTTTCTGGGGATAAACAGCAGAAAAGTTTTGCTACCCTGATGATACTCAAGTTAGGTGAACATAGGGATGTTGAAACTGTTTTAAACCCCAAACACAAAATTTAACATATTACATCTTACCAGTCATTAGATGTGGTGGCTGCATGAGTTTTTTTTTTTTTTTTTTTTTTCCCTCTGTTTTCACCTGGTGATCTGGTTAGTAACACACCTCCTGTATTACAGTGCTCCATTCTGGATGGAAGCAGCATGGTCAGCCCCTGGGGTTAGGGGAGTATTAGATGAACTAGCAGATTTAGATACACTAACAAATTGAAGCCAAACTCTAGCTCACACTTTATAAGCTGTTACAGCAAACTGTTCCTTTTTTGGGATAAAGGTTTTACATAAATGGAAGCATATCTTTGTAAGCACTCCTGCTAGTGGTAAATGGTTTGTCTCATCTCTGTAACTGATATATTCTGCTGGAGAGCAATTTCTTTTTAATAACGACGGACTTACCGCCTGGATCACCAGGTTAAAATAGAAGAAAGAATTGGTAAGCTGCAACATAATGTTTGCTTTTGGGTTTAATACCACTTCAAGGCTATAATTTGGTACGATGGAAGCATTTCTAAATTAAAGCCTAACTTCTGTAAGATATATAATCTCCCAAATCCCCCACCTTTAGCTCCAGTGTCTGACTATGCAGATGCCTCATGGGAGCCTGAAAAAGTACCTTAACCTGAGAACCGATATCTGCTGTGATTGATGTACTAAGCCTTTATGGGGCAATATTATTTTAATAGGATTATTCTGTGTAGCCTACTGCAGTATAGGAGGAGCCCCAAATTAATTTAGAGGAAGAAATGCAAACTGAAAAGCCATACTCATCTGTGTACCTCTCCAGACCCTCGCTCAGTTTTGGTCCATGAACATGCTTGAGGAGTTGGAATCTTCTTTATTTCTGGTACTGCAGCTGCTTCTATTTTGGCATGTCTTGTACTTGGGGTAAGGATGGCTGCTCTGCAGTTGCTGGTGATCTACCCAACAGGAACTAATTTGTACTCTGTGCAAAGTTGAATAAGGTACAGGAAAAGTTTGTTTTTCTGTGCCTCCTACAGCTGGATTTACCTGCATCGGTGACCATTTTCAAGTTTCCTCTTTCATCATCTGATGCTTATTCTGCTTCCTGCCTCAGTGGAAGTATCCTCTTTTGTTGTGACTCAGTACAACTTGTTGCTTCTCCTAACAACAAGGGCTTTAAATTCTCTCCACCACCTTCTTCAATGGTATCTGGCATAGTGATCCCTAATATTTCTATACCTGTCAAGGATCGCCCAGAGAACCCAGTCTCTTCCTTCCTTAGAAGAGACCCCACCAACTGAATTTCGGCCAGCAGTTGATTCACCAAAAGGCAACTGTCTCTTTGGCAATAAAGATTCTGCCTGCTCCCATCTATCTATCTATCAAAATAAGTATTGAACACGCCACTATTTTTCTAGGTAAATATATTTCTAAACAATTTTGTCAAATCAATGGATCAGAACTTGTGGCTAAATCTGCCTCTATAGAAGGGTCTCAATTCAATCTGAGGTGGCGTGTCTGACTTTTGCAGAGATTTGGAAAGCTTATGTAGCATCAGAAAAATCAAATAGTCAACTTTGATTCTGTCACTTCACTTGGAGTGCTTGAGCCCTCTCCAGGATTCCTTTTCGGGCCAAGGCCTTCTTACCTCAGATGTTGACAAGTGCTACTTCAAGACATTGATCTTTCTTGTGACGCTTCATGTGATTGCTGGTATCCACCTTTGAAGCAGTCCCATTTGCTCAATTCCACTACAGAATATTTCCACTGTGGCAGGAATACAGTCTTTCTCTTGGCAATATGATCCTTTACATCGTCAAATCGAGATGTGTCTGCCATAGTGGCTTCTCTCCCAGGCATTTATCAGAGGCCAGATTTTTTTTCTCCCCTTACATTGGAAGATTGTCATGATGGGCAACATTTTTCTTGGTTGGGGTAAAGTTCTGGATCATGTCTGCTCAGGCTTGCTAGTTTCCGGAAAAATCAATTTTTTTTCAATTCATCCTGGAGTTGCAAGCAGTTAGTCTGTTGGAACCCTTCCCTTACAAGCCATCTGGGTCAATCAGAATTGCCACAGATGTGGACTACATTAGTCGTCATGGGGGCACCAGGAGTTTTACAGTGGAAATTTAGTTTTTTCTTGTGATGCCTGTGGTGCACATTCCCATGGTGTAGAACTGACAGGCAGATTTTTTTTCAGCAGACATCTGGACCCAGGGAAATGTTCTCTTTGTCTGGAGGTGTTCCAGATCTAGTCTACATTGCAGAACAATTGTAGATTTTTCTAGATTCTTGGTTCATTTAGAAGATGGAGACTGATTTGTCTCCAGAACATGAGATCCGACAGTGAATGCAGGGTATGCCCTGAACTGTTCTGTTCTTTCACTGGAACTTTTATCTTGTAGTCTTTAAAAAAAATCACGCCTGAGAGCATTGCAGTCATTCTCATAATTCTGAACTGGGTTTGGAGAGTTTTGGTACTTGACAACGTTCATCTGTTGACATTCCATGGCCTCTTTCAGATTGATTAGACTGATCTTCCACCCTGCTCCTTGGTTGCTGGCTTTGACAGGTGGTAAGGCTGTTGAAACCCAGATTCTGTAAGCCTGACCCATGTTAAAAGCTTGTGAGTTTTATTCCTGCTAAAATTAGCATCAAAAGTGGAAGACTTATTTGCACTAGTGTGTGTCTGAGCGTTTTCTGATATGTAGTTGAAGTGTAAAGCCTAGGTGCCTAGGCCCCAGAACCTACCTCATCCTTTCTTCGTTTTGCGATCGGGCAGAAGGATACTTTTCAGGGGCCCCAACAGCCAAGCTTATACTTGGTAATAGTTCTGAGTGAAGACTGTAAGGTATGTCCTCATCTGAAGAGCATACTGGCTAGGTAAGCCCTAAAATCTTTCAAAGGGAAAACCCTGTGACTATCCGAGGAGCCCAGAAATAGAATTAAAAATCATGGACAACGATGATGATATTCTCACTTTCTATCCTGACAGGGAAAAGAAAACCAGAGGTGGTGACGGTGGGGATTTTAAAGTATAACTAAAGGCCAAACTTTTTTTTTTTGTTTTGGATAGCGTGGAGTGGGATTAGAATGCCTGTCAGTTTTTGTCACTGTCTGTGGAGATTTACCTTACCTATTTGTCCTGTTTATCATTCTTACTGAAGGTGAAAGTAAAAAATTCCAAAACTTTGTGTTGTCCCCGTAAAAGTAATTTGGGGGGGGGGGGGGGGGTATTCCAATGGGAACACTAGTTCTGGTGATCTGGGTGGTCCCCAAGGTATTTCCTTGATTTTACTGGGATTTCCTCTCTTCTTGTTTGGCTATGGGACAGGAAGTGAAGGGAAATCTCCACAACAATACACAGATGGCAAAAAAATTAAAATCCGACAGGGGCTATAACCTTCCCTTACTCTATCCAAAATGAAAAGAAAATGTTTTGCTTCTAGTTCTTTTTATTTTCTTTGTTTCCAGTCCTGATCAGATGGGAGGAGGAGTCTTTCGTTTGGCTGTTATGGTGTAGTAGGGGGCAAATAAGCTATACAGGTTCTTACCCATCACCACTTTATCCAACTGTAAAAGAAATATGGACTTGAGCAACACCTTAAATGTACTGTTTTTGATTACAGAGCTGGCTGTAAATACTGCTCAGTTTGCCAAAAGCTTGGCCATGCTGGGTAGCTCAGAGGATAATACGGCTCTCTCCAGAGCTCTATCCCAGTTAGCAGAGGTGGAAGAAAAGATCGAGCAGCTACATCAGGAACAAGCCAATAGTGACTTCTACCTGCTAGCTGAGCTTCTAGCAGATTACATCCGCTTACTGTCGGCAGTGCGGGTGAGTGGCTTGGCTTTGGATATTTCTGTCTTGCCTTCCTAGTTTTCATATACCTTGCGATTTTCAATTTTTAATGTAGTGATTAACTGCTGTATTTTACATACTGAAGGGTGCTTTTGACCAGCGAATGAAGGCCTGGCAACGCTGGCAGGATGCCCAGTCAACACTACAAAAAAAAAGGGAGAATGAAGCCAGGCTGTTGTGGGCCAACAAACCAGATAAATTACAGCAAGCCAAGGATGAAATCTCTGAGGTAAGAAATGAAAAGGAATGGTGCTACTGAAGACTGTTTTACAAATGTGAGCTTTACTTATTTGAAGAGGAACCTTCTCCGACAATCTGTCTTTAATCATAAACAAGCTAACAAACTGTAATTTGAGGTATACAGTACTGTGCAAACGTTTTTAGGTAGCTGTGAAGAAATCCTGTAAAGTAAGAATGCTTTCAAAAAATCATTTTAATTTGTTTATTTTGATCAACTTACAAAAAGCAAAGTGAGCGAACAGAAGAAAAATTTAAATCAAATCAATATTTGGTGTGACTACCCTTTAGCCTCAAACCAGCATCAATTCTTCTAGGTACACTTGCACACAGTTTTTGAAGGAACTCGGCAGGTAGGTTGTTCCAAAAATCTCAGAACTATACACAATCTTCTGTGGATTTAGCCTGCCTCAAATCCTGTCTCTACATGTAATCACAGACAGACTTAATGTTGAGCTCAGGGTTCTGTGGGGCCAAACCATCACTTCTAAAACTCTTTGCTTTTCTTTATGCTGATAATGTTTCCTAAAGGCATTGGCTGTATGTTTGGGGTCCTGCGGCAGAATATATTTGATGGTATGTCATGATAGATAAATATCTGCATTGAGGAACACCATTGATCGGGCACCGTTGAGGACCGTAGACGCAGTGGTTGGCTAAGGAAATTTAATGCAGCAGATGAAAGACTCATCATGCTTGCCTTCGTCAACAGGAGATGTCCAGCAGCGCCATCAGCACAACTGGTGGAAACCAATGGGTCCAGGTACACCCATCTACTGTTCAGATATGTCTGGCCAGAAGTGGTGGTCTAGGAAGAATAGTGGCCAAAAAGCCATACATCTGACATGAAACAAGGCTAAGCAATTCATGAAAACATAGGAACTGGGGTGTAGAAAAATGGCAGCAGGTGCTCTGGACTGATGAGGTAAAATGTTGGGCAAAATATTTAGCTGTAGAAGGAGGCGGTTTATTCATTGAAGGGCTGGAGAGCGGTACAATAATGAGTGTCTGCAGGCTACAGTGAAGTATGGTGGAGGTTCCTTGCAAGTTTGGGGCTGCATTTCTACAAATGGAGCTGGAGATTTGGTCAGTATCAATGGTGTTCTCAGTGCTGAGAAATACAGGCAGATACTTATCCATCATGCCATACTATCAGGGAAGCGTGTGATTGGCCCCAAATGTATTCTTCAGCAGGAAAATGATCCCAAACATTCAGCCAATGTCATTAAGAACTATCTTCAGCGTAAAGAAGAACAAGGAGCCCTGGAAGTGATGGTTTGGCTCCCACAGAGCCCTAATCTCAACATCATCCAGTCTGTCTGGGATTACATGGAGAGAAGGATTTGAGGCAGCTTGCATCCACAGAAACTCTTTGGTTATTTAGTTAGATGTTTGGAACAACCTACCTTCCGAGTTCCTTCAAAAACTGTGTACCAGTGTACATAGAAGAGTTAATGCTGTTTTGAAAAGGGTGGTCACACCAAATATTGATTTTGATGTCTCTTCTGCTTATTTACTTTCTATTTTGGTAATTCATTAACCACTTCCCATTTGCCCTATTGCAGTTTTACTGCTACACCGGTGGGTTGTTTCCACTGCCATTACACACAGCGGAAGCCCATGAGTAGTTTGTGTCCCTACAAAGCAGGGAATAAATTCCCTCTCTTTCCCTAGTAAAAGCACCTCACACAGTATAGAAAACACTGGCTAGGCACATAGTTAATTATTTTGGTCACCCATGATGTTAACCCCTTCCCAGCCAGTGTTAGTACAGTTACAGTGCATACTTTTATTGGTGTCACTGGTTCCCAACAATTGTCAGAATATCCACCTCAACATCAGTCCCCGCTATAAGTCACTGATCGCCGCCATTACTAGTAAGAAAAAAAAAATTCCCATAGTTTGGTTTGCGCAAAAGTTTTAGCTTCTACAATCGATATACGCTTATTGGGATTTTTGTTACCAAAAATTATGTAGCAGAAAACATTTTGGCCTAAATTAGATTTTCTTTGGTTTCAATGTTTTTATTGAAGTATTTTCACAAAAAAAAGAATACAAAGATTATGACAATAGATGCCGATCCTCCACTATGCAAAATATGTATTAGTCCAAAAATTGTAAAATAAGATGCTAGAAAACGCATATTCCAAAAAGCTTCACAAACAGTATAGAGTGCGTCGTTCGTGGGGGTGACCCCAAACCTTAGTCAAAACACTGAGTTGTACATTAACCATTTGCCGACTGTATACTGTAAATATCTCTTGCCCTGGATTACGTACCTAGTATGTGATCCAGCACCTGCTGATGCTTCGGTACACAGGCAGAACGGTCTGCCTATGTAAAAAAGGCAGATCGCTGTCCTGTCAGTACAGAAAACATGGATACTGTGTCTCTGCTAAGCAGGGGCACCAATCCATGCCTTCTCCTAGTACAAGCACCTCCCACTGGTAAGGCACACATTTAACCCCTTGATTGCCCAAGTTAACCCCTTCCCCGCCAGTTTTATTAGTACATTGACAGCGCCATAGTATTTAGTACTGATCACTGTATTGGTGTCCCTGGTCCCCAAAAAGTGTCAGTGTCCCGATTGTCCGCCGCAATATTGCAGTTTTTCTATAAGTCGCTGATTGTAGCAATTACCAATAATATGTAGCAGAATACATAATGGCATACACTGAAGGAAAAATTTGATATTTTTTTTTTATTGGATATGTTTTATAGCAGAAAGTAAAAAAAAATATCTATCTTTTTTATTTTTATTTTTTTCAGAATAGTTCTGTCTTTTTTTTTTTTTTTTTTTTTTTTTTTTTTTTTGCTTATAGCGCAAAAAATAAAAACCACAAAGGTGATCAGATACCACCAAAATAATGTTCTATTTGTGGGGTAAAAATGACATAGATTGTAATTGAGTACAGTTTTGCATGACCATGCAATTGTCAGTTAACCACTTGACCCCCAGAAGATTTTACCCCCTTCCTGACCAGAGCACTTTTTACAATTTGGCACTGCGTCGCTTTAACTGACAATTGCGCGGTCATGCAAAGCTGTACCCAACCAAAATTTGCGTCCTTTTTTTCACAGTTTTTTTTTTTTTTTTTGCGCTATAAACAAAAAAGACCGACAATTTTGGAAAAATCTTTTTTTTTTTTTTTTACCTTTTGCTAGAATATCCCCAAATTTAAAAAAAAAAAAATTTCTTCATCAGTTTAGGCCAATATGTATTCTTTTACATATTTTTGGTAACAAAATAGCAATAAGCGTATATTGATAGGTTTGTGCAAGAGTTATAGCGTCTACAAACTATGGGAAAGATTTATGGCATTTTTATGGCTTTTTTCTTTTTTACTAGTAATGGCGGTGATCTGCGATTTTTAGCGGTATTGCGCCGGACAAATTGGACACTTTTGACACATTTTTGGAACCATTGACATTTATACAGCGATCAGTGCTATAAATAGGCACTGATTGCTGTGTAAATGTCACTGGTAGGGAAGGGGTTTACTCTAGGGCGATCGAGGGGTTAAATGTGTGCTGCCTAAATGTGTTCTAACTGTATGGGGATAGGACTGACTGGGGGCGTATCGTTGTTCCTACTTAGTTGGAAAAAAAAATATGTCTCCTCTGACAGAACAGGGATTTGCTGGCTCTCGTGTATGTGATTGCGCATGGCCGGCGGCAATCGGCCAAGCGCATCGGGCGCGCGCCCATTCTGTCGTCTCTTAAAGGGAAAGCCGTACCCGTACAGGGTTTCGTCCAGGAGAGCCATTCTGCAGCAGTATATCTACATGAGCTGGTTGGGAATCGGTTAAAGTAACGCAGTGCCGTGTCACAAAAAATGGCCTAGTCATGAAGGGGTGTAAATCTTCTGGAAGTCCAGTAGTTACAATAAACCATCAACACTTCTTAATTTACAGCATTTTTTCACACCTGTTTAAAACTTTAGCACAGTGCCGTGTGTGTATTTGCTGTATTTTTAATCATTTTTTATTTAATATGCTCAAGAGAAATTTTTTTTTAACAAGAAAACTCAAGAGAAATTTTACATTATAAACAGTAAGCATGAATTGACATGAAGTACAGCGATATGAGAAGAATATATTCAGAACTTCAGAGAGGAACATGGGATGGAGGAGAAAATCACTGTGAGAAATAAGTGACGGTAGATCCCAGTGCCCTGATTCACCTCCTGGGAAACGTGATGTGTAGGGTGAGGGATCCTGAGAGCCGTGAACTGGGCAATGGTTGAGAAACATACAGTTCTCAGGTGTCCTCCCCAGCAGGAAATCTATAGATCCCAGGATGAGGGTGTGCCGGGACACCCCTAGGTCATTTAAGTTGCTATTCTAAGGGGCACAGGGATCGAGTTATAGCATGAGACATTGATGTGATCTAGTTCCCACCGAGGACAAGAGGGGCTGAGATAAGAGTTCACAGCACCCTCCTGGGCCCGCTTGTATGGAGTTAGTGGAAGGGATCTTTCTTTGAGTAGTCCATGTCCAAGCATAACTATATTGAAACCAACCAAAATAAGAGGAAAAGAAAAAAAAAAAAAAAAGAAAAGAAGGTTGTGTGGAGAGGAAGGGGGAGAAAGAGAAAAGGATGGGATGTGCAGTCACAGGGAAGATCGTGGTATGGCATTATATATGGTATTTAAAAAGGGGGTTTGGATGTAGTCTGCCTAGGGTTCCCAGATAAGTTCAAATTTCCCAACTTTGTCTTGGAGAATACCAACTAGTTTTTCCTGCACCATGATCCAAGATATCTTCCATTTTGGCTGTCCTAAAGAAAACTGAGGGCTGTTTCCAAGCCCAGGTTAATTACTAAAGGCAAATCCACTGTGCACTTGGAAGTGCAGTCGCTGTAGATCTGAGGGGGATGTGCAAGTACAAAAAAAAAAAAATGCATTTTTGCTTGCACATGATTTGATGATAGAGATCAGCAGAGCTTTCCCTCATTTCAGATCTGCCCCTCAAATCTACAGCTACTGCACTTCCAAGTGCACTTGTAGTGCACAGTGGATTTGCCTTTAGTAAATCAACCCCATAGTCTGCTTACAATGATTTAATACCTTTCTTGCTTATCTGTCTCTAACATTGCTCAAATAGACATTTGGTGTTTGCATCTACAAGCCACTCACCATATGTGTATAGTTTACAGTCAAGCAAAACAATTCCTGTTGCCTATAGCAACCATGCATCTTCAACCTTCATTGTATAGTGTGCAATTGAAAATAAAACAAGGATTCTGACTGCCATGGAAAAATTAAAAAAATACAAAATTTTGGGGGCAAACTTTTCATACGTAAACTCCGAAACTGTGTAATTTAGCTCTGTTGCTGCTTACATTAGATTTACATTCTAAACCTTGGTCATGTGTTTTGTTAGTGGGAGTCCAGAGTCACCCAGTATGAGAGGGATTTTGAAAGAATTTCTATTACTGTTCGGAAAGAGGTCACAAGGTTTGAGGTAAGGCCACTTTATTGCTGAACAGTTTGATATTGATCATGAATAACCACGATTACCTACATTTTACCATAAGAATTCAGCGTAAAGTGAATAACCTGCTGTTTTTACGATTTGCATGATGTGCTATATCTAAATACTCAGTATTCAGTGCTTCACTTTTTCCACATTTTATGTTACAGCCTTATTCCAAAATGGATTCAATTTTTTTTTCTCAAAATTCTACAAACAATATTCCATAATGACAACGTGAAAGAAGTTATTTTGAAAAATCTTTGCAAATTTATTAAAAAATGAAAAAATCCCATGTACATAAATATTCACAGCCTTTGCCATGACACAAAATTGAGCTCAGGTCCATCATGTTTCCACTGATCATCCTTGAGATATTTCTACCATTTGATTGGAGAAGGGTACAGAAATTGAAGGTCCCGATGAGCACAATGGCCTCAATCATCCGTGATCGGAAGACGTTTGGAACCACCAGGACTCTTCCTAGAGTGGGCCGCCTGGCCAAACAGAGCAATCGGGGGAGAAGCGCTTTAGTCAGGGAGGTGACCAAGAACCCCATGATAACTCTGACAGAGCTCCAGCGTTTCTCTATGGAGAGAGGAGAACCTTCCAGGAGAACCATCTCTACAGCACTCTACAGCACTCCACCAATCAGCCCTGTATAGTAGAGTGGCCAGACGGAAGCCACTCCTCAGTAAAAGGCACACGACCGCCCGCCTGGAGTTTAGCAAAAGGCACCTGAAGGACACTCCCCATGAAAAACAAAATTCTATGGTCTGATGAAACAAAGATTAAACTCTTTGGCCTGAATGGCAAGCACCATGTCTGGCGGAAGCCAGGCACCGCTCATCAGCTGGCCAATACCATCCCTACAGTGAAGCATGGTGTTGGAAGCATCATGCTGTGGGGAGATTTTTCAGTGGAACTGGAACACTAGTCAGGATCGAGGGGAAAAATGAATGTAGTAATTTTGTAGTAATGTGCAAAGACATCCTTGATGAAAACCTGATCCAGAGTGCTCTAAACCTCAGACTGGGAAGAAGGTTTGTCTTCCAACAGGACAACGACCCTAAGCACACAGCCAAGATAACAAAGGAGTGGCTACAGGACAACTCTGTGAATGTCCTTGAGTGGCCCAACCAGGGCCCAGACTTGAACCCGATTGAACATCTCTGGAGAGAACTGAAAATGGCTGTGCACCGATGCTCCCCATCGAACCTGATGGAGATTGAGAGGTCCTGCAAAGAAGAATCAGAGAAACTGTCCAAAAATAGGTGTGCCAAGCTTGTAGCGGCATACTCAAAAAGACTTGAGCCTGTAATTGGTGCCAAATGTGCTTAAAAAAAAAAGGCTGTGAATACAATATATATATATATATATATATATATATGTATATGTGTGTATATATGTGTGTGTATGTGTATGTGTGTATATGTATATATATATATATATTATTATTATTATTATATTATTATTATTATTATTATATTATTATTATTATTATTATTATTATTATTATTATTTTTTATTATTATTATTATTATTATTATTATTAATTATTATTATTATTTTTATTATTATTATTTATTTTTTTTTTAAATACATTTTCAAAGATTTCAAACAAACTTATTTCACATTGTCATTATGGGGTATTGTTTGTAGAATTTACAGGAAAAGAATGAATTTAATCCATTTTGGAATAAGGCTGTAACATAACAATGTGGAAAAAAGTGAAGCACTGTGGATACTTTCCGGATGCACTGTATGCTTAACTGTCATTTTGGAGTGTGAGTGCTGCCGCTTTTTTCTTAGCTTTGGATAATGTGGAAAAGGATTAGAATTCAGTTTTTTTTTATTTTTTGGTACCCCGAGATTTTTATTCACACTTCTTGCTCAGCTGACATTTTACCAGAGTAACTGAGGGGAACAGCAGCACAGATGGAAATGAAATGGCTTTCTTTAGTAGAGTAGGGGAAGGCTAGAACCCCTGTGAGCTTTTTATTTCTGTCTGTGTCCCAGTTGCAAATGTTCACTCACTTCTGTCGTCTGATATCATTGTCTTCAGGACAGTAAGTGAAGGTAAATCTCTCCAACAGTGTCCTGGATTGCAGAAAAAAAACAACCAAGAAAAACAGCAGTCCTTCCACACTGTCAAAACTAGAAAAAAATACTTTTTTGGGTTGAAACATACCCTTTATAACCTTTTATAAGTTGAAGAGTTCTTATTGGGCTCCTATCAAATCTGCTCTTTTAAGTACTATGTCATCAGAAACAAACTGGCTGCACAGCTTAAAAGCTGCTCCCTATTCTTTTGGAAAGATGTTTAATCCTCTCTAATGACAATAAAACCAATGTGATCATATAGGATTTGTTTATTCTATATAGAGCTCAGCATTTCTAAATTAATTGGTGGAACAAGCTGAATCCTGAGCAGTAATCAAGATAAACCTAGTCATTTCCTAAGGGACAGTCAGTAATAACTGTGTTTAAACCACTTCTGGGAACTGCATAACAATTTAAGCTGCTATTATCATGGTTGAATTGCTGCTAGTATTGTAAAAATATCTGCATATTTGCATTCACGTTGAAAAGTGCAGCTTCTGAATGATTGCAGCCAACCACGTCAACATGTCTACCCCAGAAGAAGTACCTGTGCTATTTTCTGTATGATGTATGTAACTTCTATTCTGAATTGGTAGCAAACACTTCAAAGCATGATAAAATATCTACAGCTAAATTTTAGCAACATTTTAAAGTGTTCTATGCATCATTAAAAGCTGTAGCAATTGTGCTTTTAAGATTGGAAGTTTTGTGAGTTAGGCCAGCCCTACACAGTTCAAGATTTGAACCGTTAATGGGCAGGCTGAAATTGCCAATTGATCGCTCATCTTGGGTACAACCAGCCTGCCAGATTTTCTTGTGATCATTGCTAGCGGCTGCTGTAGCCGCTTGCAATAATAAGTGTCTTCTCCCAGCTTCCCTCACCCACCTCCACCTCCCTGCCGGGAGAAGACAATTGCTGATTCCCCTGTCAACACTGTGTTGATTGGGGAATCGTGCAAATTTCTTTCCTGCAACCCTTGCCTTAGGCATTTGCCATACCCAGTTTGTGAATGTTTAGCTTATGTTAATCATGTACCTTTTTGTTACTGAAAAATGTTAGCTGTTTTCACTTTTTATTTTATATCTTTATTAATACATTGATGTAGTCGTCTATATACATGATGCGTATTTTTACCCCTCATGCTGTTTCCATATTTCTTAGATTAGTTGTTTCAGCCCTAAGAGAAACATTAATCGATTATGAAAATAGTTGTCAACTATTTTCATAAACAATTAATCGGCCAGCATACTGAATGCATTATTTGTTTGCATATCAGGAAATGCAGTGTAGCACACATACAGCTCAGTACACCATCCATACATGTCAGTAAGTGCCTGAGATCTTGTGAATGTGTGAGGGGCAATGCCTCATGAAACATGTAGTCCTGGGCAGGAAGGGAGTGTGCCTAAGGCCCGGTTCACGTTATTGCGATGCGAGAACCCTGCAAATCACTTGCGAGTTCCCGCATCGCACCCGGCGCGTACGGCAGTTCACACTGCCATATGCGAACTGCTGGGGAGTGTCATATGTTAACGACACCCGCATTTCAGCTCGCATATCGCACTGCAAACTGACAGTTTGGACATGAATCAGATTGCATATGTGTGAACACACATGCGATCCGATTCTGGTCCGAACAGAAAAAAACGGTCCTGTGTGTGTTTGCACTGAATGCGGTGCAATATCAGCCATGCTGTCTGTATGGCTGACATCGCACCACACAGACATCGCATGTAATGTGAACAGCAGTGGTGCTGCGAATTGCATGCAATGTCTGCCATCGCAATAGTGTGAACCCGGCCTTAAAGGCAGACGCGTTTTTACCTTGCTATAGGGGCACGCTATACTATAATTTGCAGCTTGCTATTGGGGCCATCTGAAGGCAGGAGGAACCAGAAGCATTGGTGGGGAACCCCAGAAGAGAAGAATCGGGGCTGCTCTGTGCAAAACCATTACACAAAGCAGGTAAGTATTACATGTTTGTTTTTAAAAAAAAAAAAAAAAATTACTTTAAAGACAGGGAAGATCAGTATCTGAACCCAGAGAAGGTGGAGGCTGATAGACTGGAGGTAATAGAAGGCATTACAATTATATTCATTATTTAAAGTAAACTTTTACATGGAGGCAAGCCACATTATGTGGGAGCAGGACGCATTTCAAGAAGGCAGGACATATTACATGAGGGCAGGGCACATGGGAATAGGGCATTTTACAAGGAGGCAGGGCACATTTACAGTGGGAAAGGGGTCTGTATAAAAATGTGATGTCTGATATTAACCAGATTCAACTTCTAATAGTGTAGACATTTGTATTTTCGTCCTAATTTCAGATATTTTCGTTATTGTTTTAACAAATGATAACGAAAGTGCAGAATCCGAAAAATGAAAGATCCGACATAAACAAATGCTTTATTGTCGTTTTCGTTGTGAGAACAGTTCGATATAGATAGGAGATTCGACTCTGACAATAACAATCTGTGTCCATCGAACCTGTGGTCGCATGTGCCTAACCTTAGCTCTATTAGTCCAAGATTATTCTACATAGAGAGAAAAGATTGCTGCTGGAATTGGGTGGGGGGGGAGTAAAATAAAAAATGATTATTGGCTGATTGTAACCAAAGAGGAGCAGTAAAATAGCTAGAACTAAGTACACACGTACAGCCAACTTACTTTCACTTACGATTGCTGGCAGAGAGACACACACTGAATCATTTCAGAAGACAGTCAATCTTAGCTGGTAAGTTTGTCAGAGAACCTAAATTATTTAGCAATTAAGCATAAGCACAGCAGCAGAACAATAGTGAAGCAAGCTACAGTTCAACCTAACTTTTTCATAATAATCTGCTGCTATTGTGTTAGTGTTGTGAACTTGATAGTTGTGATAGCCTCAGAGGCTGTCCGGGTTGTGGGGGGGGGGGGGGGGGGGGGATTTATTATTCTAGATTATACTATACTTTAATATAGATTGAGATTCTATATACCCTATCTTGTTACCTGTCTGATCAGTGATCACTATCACCAGTCCATTTTCTGTTTGAACTATATACATTCAACATGAACAACAAAGATTTGAAAAACATACAAACGTTGAATCTTTGGGTTATGGTGTCTGTCGAAAGTTCTAAGAAGATTCGACCGAGCAGCTTAACAATACAGAGTCATACAGTTTAGCTGCTCCGTCAAATCTTCTTTGAACATTCGACAGACACCATAAGCCTTCAATGACAGATTCGACCTTAATTCATTGGATTTTCGGACAAATGCAATTTTTAACGAAAAACAAAATAAATAAACGAATTTCAGGAGTAACTAAATAAATTTTTCGGACGAAAACGAAATTCCGAAACAAAATATTTCAGTGTGCACATGTCTAATATACAGTATATCTCTTCTGTCTGTCTGTTCTCAGTGGATTAGAGATTTTGCTCCCTAATCGTATAGTTGGTAATTTATATTTACCACTGCATATAGATTTTTAAGAATAAATTGCCTTTTTTTAAACTTTACATATTAAATTATACACCACACTTTTTTTGAGGTTATAATCCAATTAATCAAAACCATAATCGGCCAACTAATCGATTATGAAAATAATCATTAGTTGCAGCCCTAGTTTCTCTGTTGTTCTTGTCTCTTCTTACATTTTAGTAAGGGTCTGCCTCACATCCATACATTAACTAACTGATCGGTAGTCCCTTTTCTTTCTTTTATGTTTTAGTCCCCTGCATTTAATGTATATGTGTGTTTAACATAGTGTATGCTTACACAGATATAGTGACTGCCCGTTACGTTTAGTAACTTGAAAATCCTTTTTGAATCCCTCTCGGCACCAAATGCATAAGATAGGGATGAGCAGTATAATTCGCAACACAAGCTTCCATCGCAAGCATAGCTGGCAGGTGGGGCTGAGCTCACTTGAGTACTATCTGTTCCATGACTGTTTCCTTCACTCTCCGAGATCTCTGTACACCGCCCACACTCTCGGCACATTTGTGCTGGCGGATTGGCTTTGACACTTTTCCGCAAAAGGTGGTTAAACATCGGTAGTGGGCGCTCTGTGAACCATGCTATTTCAGCATTCATGGTACCTTTCAGAAATGCAGTCTGTCCCCTGGGGAGGAGGTTGAACAGAAGATCTTGCATTACAGGGAGACTGAGAGGAAACTTAAGAGGGGTGTGTGTGTTTGTTTGTTTTTTTGTTTTCTAGGTTTTTTTTTTTCCTAGGTGGATGCAGCATCGTTCCGATGCTGCATCTGTCCCCCGCCGCCTCTGCACTGAGAACCGAGTGATCGAACTTCGCCGATGGCTCGGTTCTCTCAGCTCCCCTAGCAAAGAGCTGCTAACTGTCAGTCAGCAGCTCTCTGCTCTGCCCACCTGCGCTCACTGGAGCGCTGAGCTGTGGAGGGGCGGGAGCAGCTGTCTCAGGCTCTCAGCAGCTTGCTGAGCGGCTGAGACAGGTATCTGTGATTTCTGTGACGTCAGCAGAGAGCGGACTGAAAACTGGTCACAGAAGTGCAAAACGAATTGCACTCCTATGACCCATAAGAGAAGCCCAGCCAAACAAGGTTAGGCTGGACTTCTCCTTTAAGACTGGATTCACACCTATGCATTTTTTGTGCTTTTTGCATTTTGCAGATTTGCACTACAGAACATGTTCCATAGGAAACCATGTTAAATGGACTGTAGTGCAAATCTGCAAAATGCAAAAAGCACTAAAACTGTATAGGTGTGAATCCAGCCTAAGTGTTCATGCACTTATAATTAAAGGGATTTTAAAGGCAAAAATGGTATTACTAAAAAAAATGTCATACTTGCGCCCCTTCCCGTTGCCGAGCCCCCCCATACCAAGCCGCTTGCTATGGGGGGCACTCGTGTGTGCTTGCTCCTGAGCCGGCTCTCTGCATCCATAAGACGGCACGGCTCAGCCGAACATGCTGTGATTAACAGCAGCGGTAGCCAATAGCTCCTGTATCTCAGCCAAACAGGAGGGAGAGACCTGTGAGAGCCTCGGGTCTTGTGAACATCGCTGGATTGAGATTGGGCTTGGGTAGGTATTAGGGGAGCTGCACACTGAAGTTTTTTTTCCTTTTTGGTAAACCTTCAGCCCTTACAACCACTTTAATTACTGCGTCATATATTTTCAATGGAAGCTCATAGTGCTACCAAAAAAAAACTGTTCATATGACAAATATTACAAGTAGTAACAGGACTTGTTCTGTAATGTTGGAGACACTCATTAGAACTGAGGAAGCTTGGAATGGTGAAATATCCTACATCTATGTGACTAACTACTGCTATGCCATGACCTGGATAAATTGCCTTTCAGGGACATCCGAGTATATGCAAGGGTCCTCCTTTTTTCATACTTTTTATTAGTGGCTGGGAACTCACTTTAGCCTTTTGCTTGTAGCAAAAAGCCCACCCGTATCCTTCTCCACTGTAAATAACTCTCCAGACTTTTCCACCCCATAACATTTACATCACGTTTGGTGGCAAATTCTTGTAGAGCAAATTGGTTTTCTTAATCGTAACTTTGCTTCAGTGCGGTGTTGTGGAGGATGAGTTGTGGGATCTCTCCATTTTTGTGTGCAGAGTGCTCAGAGCTATCACTGAGATTGTAGCTCCCTCTGCTGTTACTATTGTCAGTGCAGTTGATTGCTCTTAGTTGGTACTTTCCAATTTGTGACTGATTTACAATAATTAGTTCTAATGACTAAATGGACCTTATGTCTGTGCTGCCTAAAATCTTCCTTTCATTGTTACAGTATTGGTTGGAAAATGGTAGAAGTCACACTGGCTGCTATGAGGAAAAATAGACAGCTCTTCTTTTAAACACTTTCTTACCTGAGTTTTTTCTTTTATTGTGTAAAATGTTTAGCTTTAAGAACAGTTTAATTAGGATATTATGTGGTATTTTTTACTATCGGACTTACCATTTTTTTTTATTTTTTTTTTATATTCCTCTTACAGAAAGAAAAATCGAAGGATTTTAAAAGTCATATTGTGAAATACCTAGAAACACTCTTGAATTCGCAGCACAAAGTAAGACCCTGACTTGTGATCTGACCTGTAGTCTCGTAGTTATTAACTATACTTGAAAATAGTTAAGTGTGCACTGGAAAAGTTTAAGAGCACCACAAAAACTCCATCTTGTGTGTCATTGGAAATCTGCAGCTGGTGAAGATAACAAAATCCAACCTGTGAATGTGTAGTATGAGGCTAATGCCATTTTGGGATATTCTTCAACGTCGTTACTTTAAAACTCCTATTTAAATTTGGTTGGATGCTAACAAATGAAGGCCGCACTGGCTTCTTTATCTGTCGGCAACTCCTGAGCTCTGCCTACAAACTCTCGCTAGTGTAAGGGGTCTTGCATTTCTCATTGGATTGAAAATGCATCAAGAGGTATTGGGACTCCCTTGCTTGGCATTGTAATGGTGCGTTGTGGTTGCAAGGTTAAGAATTTTTTTTTAATTTGAGTCTCCAGCGAAAAGGAACCTGCAAATGATTCATAGCTGCAGTGGTAAGAACAAAATAAAAATGTCTTCATTGCATTCACATACTTTAATCAAAATCTGAAAAATGTATTAGAATCCTTTATTAAACACATGGGGGTCTGTGTAATATCAAGTGACCACAGTACTGAATATTTTAAAGTGGGGCTCCAATGAAATGGCTAAATGCATAGTTGAAATACATTCACGTTTACCATTTTATAACTGATTTGTCATTTTGCTCAGCCAGTCTTGTGATTTTACCTGCAAGTCCCACCCTCCCTGGTTCTGCTTCTGCTTCTTATGGTATCTCTCCTTCACTAGCCTGCTCCTTGAATAGTAAATCAGCATAATCGGCTATGTCAGCTATGTCTCTACCTTTTTTTAAATGTTACTTTATTGCATCTGTTAGTGGTAGTTATGTTTTAACCACTTGCCCCATATGGACGTACCCGTACGTCCTCTGGTTTAACACTTTCGCCAGGGCCATGTTTGTGTTTTTTTGCACACATGTTTATAAAATAATTTTAGGACTAAAGATTACACAAAACCCACAAATATTCTATATTTTCTGAAAGCAGACACCCTAGAGAATAAAATATTGGTAGCTCCAAATGTTTGTTTTCATGATATTACCGCAAAGGTCTCGGAAATGCAAAATTTCTGTAAAAAAAAAAACACTCTAATGTGAATTTAAGGGCAAATAAACGCAATAAAGTACCCACATTTTTGTGAAAGTATAAAAGACGAGGTTGCACCGAGTAAATGGATACCCAACATGCCAAACCTTAAATTTTTGTGTGCCCATAAAATGGCGTCAAACTTCAGTTTCCTATATTTTCTATAGTCGACACTTCAAAAGCCTCCTATAGGTATCGGTTTTAGTGTTATGGAGGAGGTCTTGTGTTAGAATGATTGCTCTCACACCGGCGTGCACGACAATCTGTAACATGTGTATCGCAATCAATGTTTTCGCGTGTAGCCCCTCTGACGCATGCGTTTACGCGCGTGGGTGGGGGGGAACCTCAAAGTTTGTTGGGGGGATTTTATGTGCTTTGGTGGAACTTTTTATTTTTATTTCATCACATAAAGAAAATGTCCCCTATGTGATGTTTTTAGGAGTCTGCCTGTCAGTTTCACACGCAATCCCGATGGCTGCAGCCACCGGATTGTGTGTATAATCCCCCGCTGGTGGCAAAAGGGTTAAAGTGTTCTACCAGGGTCGTGGCTGCAGTCATCAGGCTAAACTGAATAATGTAAAAGCGATCGGTACAGCTAACTAGCCGCTGGATCACTTTTGCATGTAAAGTCCCCCCCCCTCTTTGGCTCTCCTGTTCCACCAGGGAGCCCGGGATTGAAGTCTTCGGTTCTGCCAGCTTACCATAGAGATGAGGGAGGAACAGAAGTTCCCTCCTATCATCTCTATGGTCTGTGAAACCATAAGCGACGAGCATTGTGTAACTTTCGGTTTATTTAGCAGTAAGTTTGGTAAGTTTGAGGCCTGGGGTCTAACAGACCTCTTATAGATATCTCCAAAAAGAGAAACATACTCCTCTATTTTACCAAACAATAGGGAATTCAATTTTGTTTATGTGCACTAAAATTAAGAGTATTCTAACCACACCCGAGTATGAAAGGGGTTAAAGTCGTTTCCCTTCCTGAACACCAAGGCAGCTACCGAACACGCCGATCAGCAGAACAAGAAACCCATACGAACAAGGCTCTGTCTTGAGGGTCAAACAGAAATGGATCTTTATTTTGAGATCTCACACAAATGTATACGGCAGGATGAAAATGCAACCGGTAAACCAGAAACCTAATTAACATGAGCTAATTATCTAATCCTATAGACAGCCTAGGTGACTCTGAGACATGACCTTTAGGACAGACCTCGCGTCTCCTAGCTCACCGACTATACAATTCACATTATCATACATCTCCTTCATACAATTGCAGGGTTAATTAGCACACTGGATGAAGAGACTCTTTAGAAGCTGTGACAAGTCATACTAGACTAATTTACAATATAGCAGACACAGACAGACCGGTGGCTGGAATTAATGACAATAGCATCGAACAGTATGTGTCCCAACAGTATAATTTAGTCACTAATTGTAATATGGCAAATACAGGGTTCCCAGAGTCTGTGTCTCTTGTAGGGATATGGACCTGAATCCAAAGTAACACCACCTCAAGGGTCCCCAGGCATATAGTGCACCAATAACACCGTTCCCCCAAATGCCAGGGCCCATGATCGGTGGGCAAGAGGCTAGCATCCAGTCCCCTCCAAAAGCCTCTGTCCCGGGCAGGGCTATAGAAGATTTATACATGTATACGAGAAAAGTGTCAGAATAGGTTTGGGAGGCAAATGTTTTTAAAATGATGGTCAGTATTTTCTAAAGCCTAAAACCTAAACCTGCAAAACAAGGCATTAATTGCCATCTGTACCTTTGCTGTACAGGTGTGACTGTGTAGGTATAAGGGGAAAAAAAGGCTGCAGGGACATCCAACCCCTCCCACTCCTAGCTAGCTTCCTTTTTTTTGCTGTTGGCCTTAGGTTTGGCCTCTTCTTCCCACTGAGAGAAGCCTACCTTCTATGGAGGTCCCTCCCTGTCTCTCTCTCTTTTATATTCTGTCAGATGAACCACAAACCAGGCTGCATGAAGAGCACGGCTCTTCATGCAGCTTCTGCATCAGCTAACTCCTTAGTAAGATCCCGCTGCAAGATTTAGGGCTGGCCAGTCATGTTGATTTCTGGTGGTGCGATAGGAACCAGGAAAGGCCAGGTTTAAAAAAAAAAATTGAACTTGGCACCGTTTTTGACTGTGGAACGCCCCTGGTGGGTGCTAAATGGCCTGTGTGCGCTTCCTCTGAGTGGCCGTTTTTATTTATTTCTTTGTTTTTTTTTTATGGTCATTCAACCAGGCTATTGGCCATGCCAGCCGCCTTCCTGTTTTTAGGATGAAATTTTCTGCCACAATGTAAGTGTTCATGGGTAGAATTTCTGTCCTTTATTGAGGCCATAGACAGCAGGGGTCACAGCCATGCCCCTTCGACTACCCCTCCTGAATTGGTCTGGGTACTAGAGGTCAGCTGAGTAGATATTTACTGTAGGCTAAAGCAAATTATTGCCACACTTATTGAAGCTGTATACTCTTGGTTAGTATTAGGGCAGCCAGAGTCTGCTCACCCAAAGGTATCCAGTATGGTGTCTCTAAAATTCCCAAAACCAGCTAAGACCTTCTTGATTTATGCTGGTTGAGCCTCTCCTCCTGTATGGAGTCCAGCCTCAGCCAGAGAAGACTTTCTCTTCCTTAACATTTTGCCCAATCCTATTTGAGGAGAGTTTCCTTAGAAAATGGGTGCTTCCTGTGGTGGATCCAGCCATTTCTTTAACAAGATCTCTCAGCCTCCATGGAGGATAGTCTTGTATTCAAGGACCCAGTAGATACATTTGAGGCCCTCCTTAATGCTATCTTTGCGGCCCATGTCATGTAACCTGCAGTTGTTACTATGGCTGTCAGACGATTGCTGTCTGTCAGACCATTGCTGTCTGTCAGACGATTGCTGTCTGTCAGACCATTGCTGTCTGTCAGACCATTGCTGTCTGTCAGACCATTGCTGTCTGTCAGACCATTGCTGTCTGTCAGACCATTGCTGTCTGTCAGACCATTGCTGTCTGTCAGACCATTGCTGTCTGTCAGACCATTGCTGTCTGTCAGACCATTGCTGTCTGTCAGACCATGGCTGTCAGACCATTGCTGCCTGTCAGACCATTGCTGCCTGTCAGACCATTGCTGTCTGTCAGACCATTGCTGTCTGTCAGACCATTGCTGCCTGTCAGACCATTGCTGCCTGTCAGACCATTGCTGCCTGTCAGACCATTGCTGCCTGTCAGACCATTGCTGTCTGTCAGACCATTGCTGTCTGTCAGACCATTGCTGTCTGTCAGACCATTGCTGTCTGTCAGACCATTGCTGTCTGTCAGACCATTGCTGTCTGTCAGACCATTGCTGTCTGTCAGACCATTGCTGTCTGTCAGACCATTGCTGTCTGTCAGACCATTGCTGTCTGGACTAAATGCATTTCTTAGAATGCCAGATTTATTGTTATGGATCCATCTGTCCATTGTCAGTTGGACCATTTTGTCCACAGCTTTGTACTACTGCTTGAGTAGCTTGGCAGATGCACTTCACCAAATTTCCAGGCTGTGCCTTTCTCTTTGTACACATGAGCAGGATTCTCTGGCTTAAAGCCTAAATGTAGTCCTAATAAAAAACACAAAAAATCAGTGAGTGAGGACATGAGTTACTGTTAATGAACTGTGTTCATTGTGCTGCTGGCTCCTGGTTTCCTTGAAATTTTCCTTCATCGACCAATTGATCACTCTTCATTTTGCCCTGTCTAGGGTCCCCCAGATGTTCACCAAGGTGCTTCCTCTGGTTTTGGCTCTGCTTCTTGCTCAATAGAATGTACAGGCTCTGTAGAGCTTCAGTTGGATCGTCAACTATTAGTCATCGCTGGACCTATCTCAAAGATTGGCGTACGTGTGTCCAACACTGGCCATGTTCTATCCAGGGTCATTCTGGCACAGGAAAAACTTGTTGTCATGTACGCCCAGTTTTATTGCAACTCAACATTTTGGCCTCATGGTACGAAAAAGACTTGGCCCTTGGACCACACTGGAGTTGGGGAAGCCCTTTCCTCCACAGTTGTGGAAGTTTCTCATGCCAGATGTCAGCCTATTGCTCTGGAGAGCAGCCATAAACATCCCAGTGCAGGGGACTTGGCTGCCAAAGGAATTTCACCTTTCCATCAACAAGGGCACCTTGGTTGTCCCTTCAGTGATATGCAACCCTGGCAAAAAGTTTTGAGAATGACACACATTAATTTTCACAAAGTCTGCTGCCTCAGTTTTAATGATGGCAATTTGAATATACTGCAGCATGTTATGAAGAGTATAAAACCAATTTATTTCAAAGTTCCTCTTTGCAATGAAAATTAACTTAATCCCCCCAAAAAAAACATTTCCACTGCATTTCAGCCCTGCCACAAAAGGACCAACTGACGACATGTCAGTGATTCTCTCATTAACACACGTGTCAGTGTTGCTGAGGACAAGGCTGGAAATCACTCTCTAATGCTGGAAGCTTTAACCACTTCAGCCCCAGAAGGATTTGCCCCCTTAATGACCAGGCCATTTTTTGCGACACGACACTGCAAAATTTTAACTGACAATTGCACAATCGTACGACATTGTACCCAAACAAAATTGACATCCTTTTTTCCCTACAAATAGAGCTTTCTTTTGGTGTTATTTGATCACCTCTGCAGTTTTTTTTTTTTGCGCTATAAACAAAGAGCGACAATTTGCTATAATACATATCTGAAAAATATATATTTAAAAAAAACACATTTATTCATCAGTTTAGGCCAATGTATATTCTTCTACATATTTTTAGTAAAAAAAATTCCCAATAGGAGTATATTGATTTAGTTTGCGCAAAAGTTATAGCGTCTACAAAATAAGGGATAGATTTATGGCATTTTTATTATTTTTGCTTCTTATACTTTGCTGCAGAAATGTCAGTGTGTTACCAGCCTTGCCCAATTTGTGTGCACTACAGAACAGCGTTGTTATGGAGAAGAGGAAAGCAGGAGGTGTTCTGTAGTCCACAGAAGTGAATTGGGCAGGGTTGATAATGCTGCTTAAGATTTGGGGCAGCATATGTAGTGAAGAGCTCACTGTATTTTTGGCAGAATCAAACATATAAAACTAAATACTTTAACTGTATTTTTATCATACCAAATTTCTAAGATAGCTATTTAATGAGAGAATTATATGGACGGTTATTGCTGGCCTCGCTCATCCTCTAGAACAGGGGTCTCAAACTGGCGGCCCTCCAGCTGTTGCAGAACTACAAATCCCATCATGCCTCTGCCCATGGGAGTCATGCTTGTAACTATCAGCCTTGCAATGCCTCATGGGAATTGTAGTTCTACAACAGCTGGAGGGCCACCAGTTTGAGACCCCTGCTCTAGAACTTCTAGCTGTTGTGCTGATATTTTGCTTTAATGTGTTGAGTCACTGGTCAGTAACATGTATAGCGGGGTAGGCTACCTTGGCCCTCCAGCTGTGGTGAATCTACAAATCCCAGCATGCCTCTGCCTCTAGGATTCATGCCTGTGATTGTCATGGGACGTTCACCACAGCTGGAGGGCCAAGGTTGCCTACCCCTGATGTATAGTGTAATACAGAATTCTGATTTTTTTATTCCAGGTCTGTGACTCATAAGTATGGAATTCAGCCACAGCTAGGGAACGGTCATTTTCAGGAGGTGGTTGGCAGTGGCAGGCATATTCTTTTCTGATGGCTGTACTTTTAAAGTGAACATGTGTTCAGACTATGTACATAGCGACATATTTTGAATAGACCCTTTAAAACAAGTCTTCATTCACTTCTACATATACATACACTATATTTTCAACAGTATTGGTACGCCTGCCTTTACACACATGAACTTTAATTGGCGTCTTAGTCTGTAGGGTTCAATATCGAGTTGGCCCAACCTTTGCAGCTATAATGGCTTCATCCCTTCTGGTAAGGCTGTCCACAAGGTTTAGGAATGTGTCTATGGGAATGTTTGACCATTCTCCCAGAAGTGCATTTGTGAGGTCAGGCACTGATGTTGGACGAGAAGGCCTGGCTCAGTCTCAATTCAACCCAAAGGTGTTCTATCTGGTTGAGGTCAGGACTCTGTGCAGGCCACTTAAGTTCCTCCACCCCAAACTCGCTCATCTATGACTTTATGGACCTTGCTTTGTGCACTCATCCAAATCATTTGGTGGAGGGGGGATTCTGCTGTGGGGTTGTTTTTCAGGGGTTGGGCTTGGCCCCTTAGTTCTAGTGAAGGGAACTCTTAAGGCATCAGCATACCAAGACACCAAAGAATTCTGGACAATTTCATACTCCCAACTATGTGGGAACAGTTTCCAGTTCCAACATGACTGCGCACCAGTGTACAAAGCAAGGTCCATAAAGACATGGATGAGCGAGTTTGCTGTGGAGGAGTCCTGACCTCGACACTATATAGAACACGTTTGGGATGAATTGGAGCGGAGACTGCGAGCCAGGCCTTCTCGTCCAACATCAGTGCCTGACCTCACAAATGCGCTTCTGGAAGAATGGTCAAACATTCCCATAGACACACACCTAAACCTTGGGGACAGCCTTCCCAGAAGAGTTAAAGCGGCTATAGCTGCAAAGGGTGGGCCAACTCAACATTGAACCCTATGGCATAAGACTGGGATGCCATTAAAGTTTGTGTGTAAAGGCAGGCGTCCCAATACTTTTGACAATATAGTGTATGTGTAGGCATTGTGAGAAATTCATCCTCAAATGTTCAAAAAAGCAGAGGCACTGAAATCTTGGCTCGTAACTATTATGGCAACCTGCCAGCCCTTTATATGTAACTAAACAGCAAATGTTTCTAAGCCGTCAAACGGAAAACCCAAATTTACTTTTTACTCTTTTGTTGTGAACGTTTGAGAATGAATTACTTAACATTACAAGCCGTTCTAGAAGTCTGGGTGGCTTGTTTTAAAGCTCTTTTACTGCTTGTTAGGAATCTATAAATACTTTAATGTTCATTATCTGGGCACAGGAAAATGAAAAAACCTTCCTTACAGGAGATTTAGCCATTCTGTGCTCTGCCAAAACTAAAGCAAAAAAAAAAGCTTTGGTTGTAAATACACGCATTTTATTTGGCGGACATTAGCACATATAATCTGTGTACAGGTATTCTTAACTAATAACCTGTTAACCTTTTCTTTCAGATACTGACTTTAATTTTTATTTTTTTTTTGTTTCAGCTGGCTAAGTATTGGGAAGCATTTTTACCAGAAGCAAAAGTTATATCCTAACTGCCAAGGGACACAGTTACAGTTTTTTTTTTTTCTTGTTTTTTTAATATATAAATATTATACCTCTTGCCTTTTAGAGACTATAGAGTCACACTCTTTGCTTCTACATCTGCCTGATGTTGTCCGACTCTTTTTACTCCTTCAGTGCTGAATGAAGTCTGTTGCGCATTGCTGTGCAGCGCATTTTTGGATCTTTATCTCAGAGCTGGTTAATCAGGATTATCGACTGTTTCCTGTTTCTGGACCCCCTTCCACATTTCTTCTCTCACTGCCAGATCAGCCTACAAACATTTTACTACAATGACAGACTGGTTTGACAGGCAAGAGTTAACTTTAAAAAAGGACAGTTCTGTCCTAGCACTTAGACACATCTTTTTCTGTTAACATTTCTTGTGTATATTTTTCATTTAACTTCCACATATATTTTCTTATTAACTCCTATAAAGTGATAATTAGGGCTTTTGGGGCTTTCTGCGAGAAAACTACAACAACAAATGAAATGAATGGGAGTTTCTTGGGGTGGGTTTATTAATATAAATATATAATGTATATTTTTTGGCTGTGACACAGACACAGAGAATGGAGCCTTTCTATTCTGCAAGAAGTACACAGTTATTCAATAAAACTTTGAAAAGCCCTCTGATGTATTTAGTATGTTTGTGGTGTATGTTTACCTTTTGTGTGTGTGTGTGAATTATGTTGACACTCCTTCCTGTTCCTAGGAAGTATAAAAGTTCACACTGCAGTAGGATAGATGCATTGGTTGCCCTCTTCACTATTTGCTGGTATGCTGAGAGAGCAACAACCATTAAGAGTGGTGTGGGTCAGGACTTGATCATCCTGTCGGTGTCCTGTGCTGTCTGTCTTGGCAAGCATCCTCCAATCCCCAAAACTCTGTCTCTACCATGATGTTCAGTGAACCATATTGTCACTGACTTCTGGTTTGACTATGTATTTTTGTGGTCCAGCACATCCGACAATGGAATTCATGACACTTTGTTAAGTATCCACATTACATGGTGTCTTGCAGTGATGGAAAAGCTTACAAATTGTACTGTTTGGCACCCGGGCTGTCTAGTATACATGTACAGTTGTGCTCAAAAGTTTACATACCCTGGCAAAATGTATGATTTCTTGGCCATTTTTCAGAGAATGTGAATAACAAACATTTCTTTCACTCATGGTTAGTGTTTGGCTGAAGCCATTTATTATCAATAAACTAGTCACTGCCACTTCCACCTAGATGCCTTTCTATAAGGTACTCCCACCTTTTAACCACAAGGATTTGTTACAGGGTGGTCTACACCTGGGATTCCATGTACTCCTTTTGGACACACTTTCCCTATACCCCACACCCTATTCCATGAGTAGAACACCCACACTTGTAGCTATGCCAGAGACCTGGGGAAAGGGCGCTAATACAAAATCACAGGCAAGCATTTGCTCTGCTGCAAGACACTCAATTAAAGTGTATCTCTTGCACCAGAGCAGTCTTGGCATCTGATTCTAGCTCTATTTCAGGAACACAGCAAGCAGTCTATTTTACTAAATCAGAATTCTGTGCATCTGTCATATTTCCTTTTGATTACAGCCATTTTCGTTCGGGGCTCAAAAACACCATGCCTCTTCTTCTACTCCCGTTTCTGAGACGGAAACTGATATGCCAGTCCTAGAGGCTGCAGACACAGAAGGAAATGAAAAGGATAGTGAAAAAGCCATAATTGTCACTTTATTGAAGAGGGAGCTACAGCAAGATCAGCATTAAAAAAAACTCATTGCCACTGTCCGCAAAAGCCTTGAAATTATGCAAACTGACTCTTCTCTGTCTCACTATATCCCTTTGGGTACAAAGAGACCTACAAAACCCTGCAAAACTTTCCTGTTCATGAACAGATAGAATGTGCAATCTATGACAACTGGGTCACACCTGAAAGAATTTTCATACCTCCCCAAAATCTTTACTGAACTCTATCCAATGGAAGAAGAGTTCACAAAGGAAGTCGTTTTATTCCTGTAGTTGGTCCTGCTGTCTCTGTCCTAAGCAAGCATCTTGCTGTTCCTTCTTTCAAAGATTCTGCAGATAGCAAGTTTGAGATGCACCTAAAAGCTCCTTTTTTTTTTTTTTTATCTTGCAGGCTTAGCCCTGCAACCAACTCTTGCTGCAATTTCAGTATGTCAAAACTGCAGCTAACTTGACTAGGACAATGAACAACTAACATGACCCCGTATTTCATGACTGTGCTGTTGCACAGCAATTACAACAATTGCATTGTGCTTTACCTTTCAGTAAAGAATCCCTAGAACAGGAGTGTTAAAAAGGTGGCCCTATAGCTGTTGCAGAACTAAAAGTCCCATCATGCCTCTGCCTGAGGGAGTCCTTCTTGTAACTGTCACCCTTGCAATCCTTAATGGGACTTGTAGTTTTTCAACAGCTTGTGGGCCGCCAGTTTGACACCTGTGCTATAGAACAGGGGTCTCCAAGCTTTCTAAACAAAGGGCCAGTTTACTGTCCTCCAGACTTTACAGGGGCTGGACTGTGGCCATTGGGAGTAGAAATGATTCTGGCATCAGTGGGATTAAACTGTGCATATATGGCATTAGGGGGAGAAATGGCGCCCCATCATTGGTGTCAGTGGGAGAATTAGTGCTCCATTGTTGGTGTCAGTGGGATTAATAGGGCCCCATCAGTGTCAGTGGGAGAATTTAGTGCTCCATTGTTGCTGTCAGCAGGAATAATCGTGCCCCATTGTTGGTGTCAGTTTGAGGAATAGTGCCCCATCGTTGACATCAATGGGAGAAATTGTGCCCAATTGTTGCCGTCAGCAGGAATATTGCCCTATTTTTGGTGTCTGTGGAAGGAAAAGTGCTTCAAGGGCAAGATAAAGGCAAGCTAAGGGCCATATTTGGCCCCCAGGCCTCAGTTGGGAGACCCCTGCCGTAGAACATTTCATGAGACAAGTTTCCAGAATAACTCTAATCTTCACATAATCTTATTACTAAAAGCTTGGACAGCTGAAACTGGCTGCAAAAGCTGCCTCACACATATGCTTTTCTAAGGAAGATGTATTTTCAGTGGGACACCAACTTATAAAAGCGGTCACATGTGGGAAGGCTTCCATCGTGCAAGGTCCCAAAACCACCTTCTTCAGGAGGCCCTAGCTCATCAAAACGCAGAACAACCTGTCCAATCTAACCAGGTTTCAACTTAAAAACTTGAGCACAGCCATTCCTTTCAGTGCGAGGCTTGGCCAGCCAAGCCCTACCCAAAGCCCTCTTCATAATAAAGTAGGGGGGGGTGTTTGTTACAGTTAGCTTCTCTCTGAGTTATAAGTCCCAGACCTGTGGGTTCAATTGGTGGTTTCAAATGGGGACAAAATTGATTTTAAAACTACCACCTCACTTCTTTCAAATCAACCATAAACTGTCCAAGGACAGTTAAAGTGGAAGTAAACCTTCCTATTGTTTTCAGCCATGGAAGCTGCCATCTTGGCCTCTGTTTAAACTTCAACTGCCATGATGCTACACATGTGATCAGTTATGACACTAGTCATTGGATGGTTTGACAGTTTGGTTGAGAGCACAACCAATGAGAGTGTTACATTTCCGACACGTGTTGGGGATGTAACTGTTTTTTTCAATGGTTAAATCGATGGGTTTACTTCCGCTTTAAATTTGCAAAATGTCCTGAACCACCTCCCTTCCCAGGGGTCCATTGTGAAGACAGTATCAGAGGGGGTATTCATCCTATCCTGTACATAAAATCCCCTTACAAATTCCTTTTGAATTCCAAAATTTCACATGGAATACGCAAGCTCAGTAACTGCCTCTCTGAGATGAACTGATTACATGGCATCTGTAGACATCCAAGATGCCTGTCTACATGTTCCCATTTACCCACCTCTTCATCACTTTCTGCACTTCACATTGGCAGGCAACCACTTCAAGTTTGTTGCACTGCTCTTTGATCTATCCTTAGCTCCCTGAGTGTTCACTAAGGTGTTAGCATTTCTGCTTGCCCTATTTGGAACTCGGCCCGTCCAAGGTCTAGATCAGTGTTTCTCAACTCCAGTCCTCGAGGCGCCCCAACAGGTCATGTTTTCAGGCTTTCCATTATTTTGCACAGGTGATTTGATCAGTTTCACTGCCTTAGTAATTACCACAGCCGTTTCATCTGAGGGAAAGCCTGAAAACATGACCTGTTGGGGCGCCTTGAGGACTGGAGTTGAGAAACACTGGTCTAGATGACCTTAAGAAATCCTCTTCCTTGCAGCGATCAGATGAATGATTCATTTCAACAAATCTGCTCTACAGCCTTCCCTTTGCCTGGAATATGTGGGGTCTGGTCCTTGACATAAACATAAGACAATAGTCTTTATTCCAGAAAAGAAAATGCTTTCTCTAAGAACACATGCTTGATTCTTGAGATCCAAGAGTCATCCTACAATGAGATTCTCCATGAGAGTTTCAGGCCTAATGGTAGCCTCCTTTGAAGCAGTACCATTTGCTTAACTCGCCAACAAATTATCCTGTTGACCTTGAACAAGCAGGCTCCTTTTGTTAATTTGCCAATGCTTCTGTCCAGCAAAGCAAGGAATTCCCTATCTTGGTGGATAACAATCCCAGCCCTAACTGTGGGGAAGTCCTTCCTTCCCTATCACCGGAAAGGTATAATAACAAACAAGTATGTCAGTCTGAAGTGGAGTGTTCAATTTCTGCCAGTCCAAGCAACATAACCATTGAGTAAAGCCAAGCTTCCCATCAACCTCTTGGAGCTCAGAGTAGTCAGCTGGCCCCTGCAGCACAGGACCACCCTTCGGAAGGGGCACTCAGTCTGGGTGCAGCCAGTGCCACAGCAGTGACCTACATCAACTATCAAGGGGGCACCAGGAGTCTGGCTACCCTGAAGGAAGCAAATTAGATCATCTCTTGGACAGAAATTCTCTGTCCAGCGATCTCAGCAGTCCACATTCCAGGAGTGGCCACCTCGAAAGTGGATTATCTCAGCTGCCCATCGCATTGTATCAAGGGGAATGGACCCTTCATCCAACTGTCTTCAATCTGATATGGTTAAATGGGGGATTCCAGATGTGGACATCCTAGCCTCCAAATTCAACAAACTGCCTATGTTGATATAACCACCAGGGATCCTCTAGCTCTAGTCTCAGATGCCTTGATAATCCCTTGTCTCGATTTAGGCTAATTTACGCTTTCCCTCCAATGTGAATTCTACCTCTTCTGCTCAAGAAATAGAATAAGAGATGGAAATTCTAATTGCACCAAACTGGCCCTGTTCTCTTATGCAAAGTAGCCTTTATGGTCACTATGACATCTGTCAGATGTTTTCCTGGATTGGCAGCCCATTCCTGTAAAAACCTTTCCTCATTCTTCACATTGACAAATTTGTCTTGCATCCAAGGCCATCCTTTCTTCCCAAAATTGCATTCCACCTGAATGAGGACATTGACCTCCAGTCCTTATGCCCTGCTCCTAAACATCCAAACAAAATATTTCTGCATTGCCTGGATGTATTCAGAGCCATTAGAGTATACCTCAAGGTTACTGCTCCAATCAAACAGACACATTCACTCTGTCCTTTTTTTGGGACCTTGCAAGGGACACACTGCTTCAAGATATGGAGTCAAAATTATCTCTTTGTGCCTTTCACATTTTTTTTACAAGCTTGTTTTTCTTTACTTGTTTTGTTAAAGCTGAAATCCAGGGATATATTTTGCATACTTTCATTGATAGCATCAGTTTTCCAGGTAACGTGGTGAGCAGCTGCTCTTCGGTATAGTAACTTCCAGGGGTCATTTGCTCGGAACAGCTGACATTCAGAGAATGTCTTGCACTGTTCTCAAATGAAAAGTGTTCTCGGATTGGACAAGGTGGACATTGTGACATCACTCAGGTCACTCAGGTATAGCTTCCTCCTTTTTCAGACCCTCAGAAAAACCAAAAGCTGAACAGTAGTGATATCGCCAAATTTCACTCCAAGTCTCATGAGAATAGCAGTCATCAGAGCCAGACGAGGGTGGGATATGTTTTGGAACAGGGCTCAAAATTTCAAGTCCTGAGCTACTAGCCAGGCCTCAAGGGTTACTCGCCACCAGTTGCCCCACTCAACCCTGCCTCTGCCCTAATTCCGCCCCTCAACACGCCCTGTTTTATGCAGAATTAAGTTATAAAAATAAAATATCAACAACTTTATCCGTGCCCACCAATGAAGCCTGTGCCCCTCATGCAGTCTCATGCCCCTCATGCAGCCAATGTCCCTCATGCACTCTCTGATGTGTCTTCCCTCAGACCTCGCTACTGGCACGTGAATGAAAGCCTCCTACAGGATCCTGAAGTCTTAGCAGACGTACCCAAGGAGTTGATTCTCTATTGTCAAACAAATGACTGCTCTGACTGTGATACGGGAATTCTGTGGGAGGCTCACAAAATGGTCCTCAGAGGTATACTCGTAAAGCATGGTTCACAAATTAAACGGGAATGTGGTAAACGACTCCAATTGCTCCTTGACAAATGATATACTGCTGAATCCCAACACAAGCATGTATCCTCCCTGGATTTGCATATAGAACTTAAGCTGCTACGTAAACAAATTACTGATTTGCTACATCACAAGGCCAAAGCGGTTTTACAATTCTGCCGTAAAACTAGCTACGAATCGGGCTACAAATGCGGGAAACTATTGGCAAAGATGGTTAGGGAACATGAGCTATCCACATGTATACCCCAAATCATAACAACTACAGGCCGGAAAGCTACCCTCTCCAAACAAATTACACCGGAATTTAGAGACTTCTATTCCTCTCTTTATAAATTGCTAGGCAACTCACCCCCTCAATCCGCTATGGAGGACTATATAGTGTCCGCTCAACTCCCTTCCCTCCCCACGAGCCTTGAGAAGAATTTATTTCTATTACTTTAGAAGAACTCCAACTAGCAGTAGGCACTATAAAACTGGGTTAAGGCCCCTGGCCCAGATGGCTATACACTACAATAATATAAGACCCTCCTCCTGATCCTCTGTCCTTACATGGTAAAACTTTTCAATTCAGTAGGGTCGGATACAATCTTTCCTAGGAACACCCTGAAGGCCCATGTTTCTGTAATCCATAAAGAAGGTAAAGACCCCACATCTTGTGGTAGCTACAGGCCCATCTCTCTTAAACTTTGACCTTAAACTCTTTACCAAGATCTTGGCTACCCGGCTGGCTCAACATCTCCAGATGCTGGTCCATCTAGACCAGGTGGGCTTTATCCCCACCAGAGGGGCCAGAGACAACACTACCTAACCTTCATGTTGAGAACTCAATCCGTACCCCATGTGTCTTCCTAAGCAACGGTGCCGAGAAGGCATTTGACCGAGTGAACTGGAACTTTATTTTCTCGGTGCTCTGTCATATAGGCCTGGGTGAGACGATGCTCAACTGGATAGCCAAGATTTACTCTAATCCCACGGCCCAGATGAAGGCCAATGGAATCCTTTCTGATCCCTTTCCCATAGCCAATGGCACACAGGAAGGATGCCCTTTATCCCCCTCTCCTCTTTGCTCTCTCATTAGAGCCGTTTCTCTGTACGATCTGATTGAATCCGGACATTCAGGGGTTGATGGTTGGCAGCGTCCAACATAAGATATCAGCCTATGCAGACAACCTATTCTTCTCTTTTTTTTTTTTTTTTTAACGTTGAACAAAGGTTTTTATTAAATATACGGTGCATACATGTTATATTGGCTTCATGCAGAAACTTAAAAAACTGTTACATTGCATATCACAAATAATGTATATAAGAAAGCAGGTACATTTGTCATGAGTATGAATTCTAAGAGTGGGCATGTTTTAAATAAAATTAAGTTATATTCAGAGGTACTTGCCTTAGGTGTTTCAGGCTGTTATGGTTTTGCTACACTACACGCAGGTATCAGATTCTTGTAACCAACGGTCCCATATTTTACTATATTTGTCAGGACAGCCTCTGTTAATATATATACATTTCTTGTATGGTAAAGTATTGTTCACGTCAAGTTTCCACTCTACCATTTTGGGGGGTGATTGTCTCATCCATTTTTTAGCTATAATTTTCCTAGCTGAGAATAGTGTCTCGTGGAGAAATATTTTGGTATATTTGTCAATGGTATCAGGTAGGATTCCGAGAAGGCACTGTTTTGGGTCAAGTGCCAGGGGTGAGCCCATGGTATCATGTAAAAATGCTACAATTTGCTTCCACAACCCCTGTATCCTAGGGCAGGCCCAGATCAGATGAAAAAATGTGCCTGTTTCCAATCCACACAGTAGACATGTTGTGGATTGTGTGCGTTTATATCTCGCCACTCTAAGGGGTGTAAGATATGCCCTATGTAGAATATAGAGCTGTGATAGACGGTCCGATAGCTTGGGGGACACCGCCTTGCAGGTGTCCAATGCCTCCTCCCACTCCTCATCCTCCATTGGACCCACTTCCCTCTCCCACCTAGGTTTCAGATCATATGCTATTTTGGTAGCAATGGGGGTGGATAGCATATTATAAAATGCTGAAATTAACTTGTGGGGGTCTGTGCCCTTAATCACTGCCATGATGACATTAGGGGTAGAGTCTGGGATTGATTCAGGAAACTGAGACTGCGTTGCATGGCGGATTTGTAAAAATCTAAAGAACATTCGGTTTTGGATGAGGAATTCATTTGAGTGAGTCAAAAGTTTTAAGGCGTCCATCTTTTAGTATGTGGTGCAAATAGAACACTCCCTGTCTGGCCCATACCCCCACATCCTGTATTGTGGTGAACTCAGGTAGGTGTTTGTTATGCCAAAGAGGCGTGTAATCATTGTACTGTGGAATGTTAAGTTTAGAAGAGGCTAAGTCCCATATTTTCCTATATTGGTATAGTGTGGTGTGTCTATGACCCCCTTGTTCCAGTCCTTGTGAGCCCACTGCTATCACACATAGTGGGTCTTTGGTGTGTTGCGCCCATTTTGGACATAGGAGAGTTAGGAATCTCTCGCTATCCGTCTTGTCTATGTGGAATAGCTGTGATAACTGAGAGGCAACATAGTACAAATTGAAGTCAGGGAGAGCCGTGCCTCCCAGGTCAGTTGGATTCTTAAGGGTCTGCCACGCTAGTTTGTGTCTGTTGGCCCCCCACACAAAGGGTTTTAAAAGGGCCTCCAGAGATTTAAAATATTTCAGGGGGAGATATATGGGGGTATGCCATAGTACATAGAGTATCTTGGGAAGCAGGACCATTTTAATTAAATTTATGCGACCCCAAATCCCAAGTGGGAGTCGAGACCAAATCCTTACTTTAGTTTTAACCAAGGAGATAAGAGGTTCTATGTTCAGGGAAATGTAGTCTATAGGGGATCTAGATATATGTATCCCTAAGTATTTGATGACAGCGACTCTCTGTAATGGTAGACTGGCTTGGGATTCCAGGGGCGGGAAACTGTCGAGTGGCAGGATTTGAGATTTGTCCCAGTTAATTTTAAGCCCCGAGAAGATTCCGAAGTGTTCAATCGTGTGGAGTGCAGTCTGCAGTGACGGACCTGAATCAGCTAAGTATAATAATGTGTCATCTGCATACATACTAATTTTTTCAATTAAGGAGCCCATTCTCAGTTCTCTAATCTCTGGATTTGCTCGGATGGATATCGCAAGGGGTTCTGCCGCTAGGGCGTATAGTAACGGGGATAGGGGGCATCCCTGTCTCGTGCCTCTGGTGAGGTCAAACATTCGAGACTGCCACCCATTAGCCACCACCTTGGCCGTAGGTGCCTGATACAGTAATTGAACCCACTGGATATATTTGGGACCAAAGCCATAGCCTTCCAAGCATCTCCAAAGATAACTCCACTCCACTGAGTCAAACGCTTTTGCTGTATCTAGAGTCACCACTACCCGTGATCCCACCTCTTCATGTGTGGCTTGTATGTTTATGTAAAGTTTCCTAAGGTTAAATGAGGTGTTCCTACCAGGCATAAAGCCTGCCTGGTCTGTGTGGATCAATGATAGTATGACCTGATTGAGCCTAGTGGATAAGACCTTGGCTAATATTTTAACGTCAACCTGTAGCAAGGATATGGGGCGGTAAGACTCCGGGTATCCCGGGTCCTTCCCTGGTTTAGGAATTAATACTATTGTTGCCTCTGTCATGGATGGGGGTAGCACTCGGGACTCAAAGAGATGGTTGTATAATGCCAGTAATTTGGGGATAAGTGTGTCACTGAATTGGGAATAGAATTCAATTGGGAGTCCGTCCGAACCTGGGGATTTAGACCTGGCGAAACTAGCTATGGCTGTCGTTATTTCGTCCGCGGTGAGGGGTGCCTCCAAGATGTCAATTTGTTTGTTTGATAGCTGTGGAAGATCGAGACCCTCAAAAAAGAGGGACATCGAGTCTGTCTCAGTGGGAGCTGTTGCCTTGTAAAGGTCAGCAAAAAAATCTCTGAACATGGAAGCTACTGTGGGTGGATCTGTGATTTCTTGTCCTCCGGGGCCATGCAGTGTAATTACCACCGGGGGTCTATCTTCACTATGTACTAAGTACGCCAGTAACTTGCCTGCTTTCTCCCCATGTTCAAACATCTTCTGCTTTGAGAAAAAAAGTTTTTGCCTTGCCTTTTGGAATTGGAGTTGGGTGGCTACTCTAGTTTGTAATTTGAGCGTGTTGGCCTTCGTGGGAGTTGGATCAGTGGCAAAATCGCGCTCAGTGGTGGACAAGTCCGCCATTGCCTTACCGAGGGCAGCGGCAGCGTCCGCCTTGATCTTATTGATGTCTGTAATTAACATTGAACGAGCGAATAACTTAAATGAGTCCCATACTGCAGAGGGTGACGCTGAGTCATCATTTTCCGTAAAGTACAATTTAAATTTGTTCTCAAGCTCATCATCTTCCGGTAGGAGTGTGAGCCAGAACGGGTTCAAACGCCAAGTCCTTGGTGGCTTATCAATAGGGATGCTCAGAGTTATCCAATAGGGACTGTGGTCCGAAAGTGTCCTGGGACAGAATGCTGCCTCCAGCAGTCGTGGTGTTAAACTATGGGATATGAGTATGAAATCTATACGGGACATGGAGTTGTGTGTAGATGAAAAGCAAGAGTAGGACCGTGTGTGCGGGAATTTGTGGCGCCACGTGTCTGTTAAATGAAAGGTGGAAATGAGTCTAGAGAGTTTGGTTTCAGTAGGTGTGTTCACGATGGGCGAAGTCAATTGCAGCCTGTCCAGAGTTGGGTTTAGCGTGGTATTGAAATCACCCATCCAGACTGCAGGTATTGTAGGATGACGGGCCATAAAGGACAATCCCTCCCGTATTATAGTGATATTGAACGGGGGAGGCACGTAGAACGCCAGTATAAGGAGGGGTTCACCATATAGCTTGGCTAAGAGGAATACGTAACGTCCCTGCGTGTCAGTGGACAACTCACACAACTCAAAATGAACTGATTTAGCAATCAAAATGGAGACACCTCTAGCATGGGATGTGTGGGTAGAATGGAACGCCCACCCAATCCATGGACGGCGAAGTGCCATCTGGATGCTCCCCTCAACATGCGTTTCTGTCAATGCTATCACATCTGCGAATTGTTTCTTGAGGAATGTGAGGACCGCCGCTCGCTTAATTTTCTCGCGAACGCCCCTCACATTCCATGTGATAAACTTTAAAGATGCCATGGACTGGAGCTTCGTGGATCATTTTGCATAGTCATGTTTGGCAACATTTGCCTCATGCGCGTGGTACTTGGGTACACGGTGCCCAAGCCCAGCCTCAATAGGATTATTTCCCATAGCGTATATAAACATTCACATAAACATTTTCCATGAGGTGATACCTGCTGTCTGAATTTAGTATGCACAAAGAAAACCATCAAAACAATAACTGAAATAACTCCCACCCCCCTCCCTGCCCTGCACCCTATCCAACTGGTGCGGGCTTGTTCCCTTAACTGGTGCTGTCCAACTGGGAAATACGCTGACTTCCAATATATGCATAATAGGTAATACAGTGGGCTGTGTTCCTGGATTTCAGGTCGAACTGGGGATGACATCCATGTCAATAGGTCAAGATGAATCGGAGTTCCTCCATCATCCTGCAATCCACAAATAGTAACCAACAATCTCCAGAAGAAGCCCCAGATTGCGTAATAGCGACTCCCAGTGGTGTGTGGGGTAAAGTCTCGCTGCACGCTGCATGAGATTGGTAGGACTCTGCTTCACCACAGCTCCTTAAACAGTGTGGTCTTGAATAGTATGTAAATTCCAGTAATGTAACAGGTAGGATCAATACGGCTCCTGTACTTCAAATCCCTGAGATTCATTTTCTGTACTCACATTAAGGTATTACTGGTTCCCCAATGCCAACAGAAGTCCACTGTGTATGGCGCTGAATGTTCCATGGCTATAAGTGGGTATGTCATAGTAAGTTTCCCATGTGATTGAAAGAGCGACACATTTCTGCTGTTCTGGGAGAATAGGGAGTTATACTAGTGACGGTTGTGAGTACAGAAAAAGGAGAAAAGAAAAATAATCATAAAAATGGGGGAAAAAAAAGGGGTCCAAGCTGAGTACCTGGGTCTGGATCATTCGGCTCTTTCAGGAGGGGCTCGTTGCTCCAGCCAGGAGATGGCATCCTCCGGATTCTCAAAGAATATCGGGCGGCCATCATGTTCCACTCGGAGGCGGGCGGGAAAGAGCATGGAGTATTTATACCGGTGATTCCTTAGCCTGCGTTTGGCTTCCATAAAGTTTTGACGGCGACGTTGTATCTCCGCTGAGAAGTCTGGGAAAATGGCCACTTTAACATTTCCCACTGGAATGTTGCCTTTCTCTCTTGCCATCCTCAGAGCTGCATCCCGGTCTTTATAATTGAGGAGTTTAGCTATGAATGTGCGGGGGGGGGCTCCCTGCGGGGGGGGTCTGGCTGGCATGCGGTGCGCCCGTTCCACTGCGAACATGGGGGAGAAGGAGTCTCTCCCATAGGTAGTAATGAGGAGTTGTTCCAGGAACGTAGTAGTGTCCTTTCCTTCAGTCCCCTCTGGCAGACCTATAAAGCGTAAGTTACATCTTCTCAGTCTGTTCTCGATATCATCTTGCTTAATTAGGAGTTGGCGGATCTGCTGTTGCATGCGGTCTGAGGATGTCTGCAGGGGTGGAATGGCGTCCTCCACTGTGCTCAGCCTAGTCTCGGCCTCCTTCACCCGACCCCTGAGCTTTTGAAAGTCTTGCCTAATAAGGGAAATGTCCACCTTTACCTCCTCAATTTGCGCTGTAAGCGAAGTTCTGCATAGAGTAATCGCTTCCAGCAGTCTGTCGGTGTCACTGGTCGGTCGTTCACCCCCCCCTACCTTCTCTGGAGCTCCATCTTCCTCCATATTGTCCTTTTCCTGCCTGCGGAACTGTTCAAGTTTTGCCGCCGCCGCTTTCTGCGATTTCGTTGGTGACATACCTCAGGGGTCTGGGGTGTCTGTGTAAATAGTGCCTATTTAGTGTAGGATGGCCCTGTAGGCCGCAGGGCCCGAATACAGCCTTGGCCGGAGTTTTGGGTGTACCAAGATGGCCGCCGGCTCCAGGACTAGGCCGAAGCCGGGGACTTTCCTAAAGCTGCCGGCCGCCGAGTGGGGGATCGCCGCTCCGCGCGGGCCGCTGAGAAGCCGAGGGTCTCCAGGGGTCAGCCAGAGTGCAGGGAAGATGCCCAGGTACCTTTTACAGGTTATGTGTTGGTATTTTTACAGGTGCTCCAGGAGTAATTACAGGATCTCTAGACGGAGCTCAGGGCTAACACTTCCTACCCCATACAGCGTCAGGCCACGCCCCACCTATTCTTCTCTTTAACGAATAATGAGATATCGCTCCCAAACCTCATACGAGAATTTGACCTATTCGGGACACTTTCGAACCTTTAAAAATGTGTATTCTACCTAAAAAATCTTTACCTTTTTCAAGCCTTGCCCATTAGGATACCCCTCTCCTATTTTAAACAAGTTCAGTCTCTTTTTACTGATTTTGTTTGGGCCCACAAAAAACCCAGACTCCCCCGCACTCTACTATCTCTACCTAAACAACATGGTGGGTTGGCACTACCTGATATCAAGAAATACTATCGGGCCATTCACCTGGGCAGAGTGACTGGTGACTCCATTCTACCTCCAAACTCTGGGCTCAAATAGAACAGACTCAAACAAACATTCCCCTGAACAGTGCACTGTGGTGCTATGGCTCGCTCTCCCCGGGAATTGAAATCTCACCCAATAGTAGGGACTACGCTCCAACTTGGCTCTCAGGCCTCTGTGGGCTTCTCTTACGTCAAGAGACTCTCCCTTACTCCCTGGCCTTCAATCCTCGGAATTCCAAACCTTACACCATTCCAGTTGCTACCACGCCTCTTGCTTCACAGTAGAGTGGAGGTGGCCAGCCATAACGGAGTTGATGAACACTACAGGTCCCTTCCAACTCCCATTCTGGAAGGCCTTGAAACGACACCATTTCCTTCCCCAACCCTCTGAGTTTTAATCGCCAACTGACCACCTTTTGAAGAATACTGCTCTGACACAGACCCTCTTCACCCGAGTCCTCTCTAAAATGTACTCCCTATTGATCACCCCTCCAGTACAGCCACATTTATCCTGCATAGCAAAATGGGAGGCAGACCTAGGCCGTATATTTAAGGCAGCACAAAGGCAAACTATAATCGGGTTCGCCCTCAAATCATCGTGTACCAAAATACAAGAAACTAATTTCAAAGTAATGACCAGGTGGTACCTCACACCTTCTAGACTACATAAATATTACCCTGCCACCTCAGGCCTTTGTTGGCAATGCCAGGAGAGCAAGGGGATGATCCTACACATATTTTGGGAAACATAAGCAGTCATGTATTAGTCTGACCCATCGGAGGGAGATCCTGGGTAGGGAACCCACCGAGGGGCCACCTGCAAAGTGTGATGCTGGTTTGAAGCCAAAGGTTAGTCACACCAAATATTGATTTGATTTGGATTTTTCTTCTGTTTGCTCATTTTGCATTTTGTAGATGTAAATTTTGTGATATTTTCCGGACACTTTTTTATATTTATTTTTATCTATTTGTTTCAGATACTTCTATAGCGCTATCAATTTTCGAAGCACTTTGCATATGTATTATACATTCACATCAGTCCGTGCCCGCAAGGAGCTTACAATCTAATGTCCCTAACTCACATTCATACATACACATTCTAGGGGCAATTTAGACAGGCGCCAATAAACCTATGAGCCAGGGGTGGCCCTTCCATTAGGGGAGCATGGGTGCCGCCCCCCCCCCCCCCTGCTGTTAATCACCGCCTCCCCTATCCATGTGTCCAGACCCATTCAGAACCCCGGCGCATGAATTCCATCGGGGAGGGATTGTTTTTTTTTTTTTTTTTTTTGAAGCAGCGATTAGAGCCAGAGGCTCTAATAGGCTTCAATATAGGGTGGGCTCGGGTCGCAGAGAATGCACTCAGCCCACCCAGGCGTGTTACAACAGTGAATGTATGTTTGCTGTTGTAACACTGATCCTCCTCCCGGCCAATCAGGAAGCGGGTTTTGACACCAGTCACCCGCTTGGCTAAAAGGACAGGCAATCCTATTGAACGCCTAGGAGGAGGAGGAGGAGGCGGGGAGGAGCTGGAAGCCACCATGAAGGAGAGGATTCAGAGCGGAGACGCTGCACCGCACTGCCTTCCCCCCACCATGATGGAGTAAATGCCGGACCGACAATAAAAAAAAAAAAAACAGCAGCCACTGCTACCGGCATGTCTTTAGATTATGGGAGGGAACCTGGGTACTACGCAAGCACAAGGAGAACATGCAAACTCTATGCAGGTAGTGTCGAGGTTGTGATTTTAACCAACGACCCTAGTGCTACATGTGTTATATCTGTGCGTTTAACTGTTTTGCCTGGAGTTCAGTCTTAAGAGATTTTACCATCAGGTTGCTGGAGAATAGCTTACTGAAAACCGGGCTTTGCAGTCACATGCAAGTAATAAATTATAAATAGTCATTTGCAACATTAGTTATGAATTGACTATACTTTGAATCTTTCTCACTCTCATAGATTTATGTATTTATGATTCATGTTTTTCCTCCTATAATTAGATTTAGCCATGGTCAGCACATATATTTTTATTACATCGGTGGGGACTAATGTGAAGATGAGGAGAAGGCGGCAATGACAGGAAACAGCTACTTTCTGTTCCCTCTTAGAGAATACAGCATTTCCTCTTGGAAGGTCTCGTATTTTTGTGTCATTCTACAAAGGTGGCAAAAGTAAATCTGTGCAATGGATTCATTTTACAGGTTTTTGAATATAGCATACACTGTACACTTTACCCAGTGCTGGGCTGGCCTGAGAATATCTCATGTAGTGTTCCAGGATCCTCAATCAATAAGCGCCCTATATTCACATTACTAAGCTGTCAAACAATTACGTAAACATAACTCGGCAAACACTTTTTTTTTCCGCATGCTTGTATGGCTGCCCACACCACAAAGCTTACATGGGTTACAAACCCTTACCTTAGAGCAGTATTTATTAGTATTACTTATGCACAGCCAGAACATAATGACTGCTGGGGAAAGTGAAGATATGTGTGATTAAAATATTTGGGTGTATGTAAAAAAATAAAAAAATTACACAGTAAAATTGCATGTAAATTCATTGTGCAAAATCGAATGTTCTTGGGCTATATTCTTTGCCGATTGAATGTCACTCAGTGGGGAAAAAAAGATCAGTGTGAAATGAGAAAATGCTGCATTATGGCGACTAGATGGCACTGAGGATCATAGGAAATAAGTATGCTCCTCAGCTCCAACTAACAGCCATAATGCTGTATTTTCCTCATTTACACTGTTTTTGTTTAGAATAAATAACAGTTGATCTTTACTAAAGCAAGCTGTTTTTTGCAGTTCACATTGTACGTATCTGTGGTTTTGAATAAAAAATACAATGAAGAACCAGTACTCAACAATTTTTACAAAGAATTTTGAAATGTAAATATATTTTTTGGATATTTCCCTAATTGTTGTAACAATTTAAGTATGTGTATAGACACCACACCAAAGTAAAAAAAAAAAAAAAAAGTATGCTTGTTTGAGGAGGCAATGCAACCAGCAGTGCTGATGAACAAAGTGCAGTAGCAAAGAGTCAAACAGATTTAGGATTTATCGGTTTAGAACAGTCAGTAAAAAAGAAAGATGTGGATTAGTTGCTGTGGATTACTGCACTTTACACATTCCTTAATGCCTCACTGATTGGCCCCAAGATTTGACCCTTTAAGTGACACCACTTAGAACTGTGTTCTGGCGCTGTTACCCTGTGATGTTTTTACTATGAATATGTGCTGATGCAGCAAAAAGAGCTTATGGCGATTGTGTCTAGCTGAGTCAGGAGCTTAGATTGTGTCTAGCTGAGTCAACCAACCCTGTGACTGCACTGTAGTCTTAAATCTGAGTCATAGGCATTTGCTGGACATTTCACTGGCCAGTTGTGCAAGTCAGACTAGACACACATATATGCACCTACAAACAAGAAGGTAAGTGTCTGCATATTGCTATGCAGATAATTAGTTAAGCTTCTACATTCATCTTATTTCATTTCATTTCATTTCAGTTAATTCATCTACAAAAAAAAAAAAAAAACTACACTCAATGCACTGTGTAATTGGGTGACTATGTTTAATGTTGATAAATATAAAGTTATGCACTTGGGGGCTAAGACTATGCATGCATCATACATACTAGGGCAAGTACAACTGGGGAAATCCATAGTGGAGAAGGATCTGGGGGTTTTGGTAGATCATAAGCTCAATAATAACATGCAATGCCAAGCTGCGGTTTCCAAAGCGAGCAAAGTCCTTTCTTGTATTAAGAGAGGTATGGACTCCAGAGAGAGATATCATTTTGCCCCTGTTCAAATCATTAGTAAGACCTCATCTGGAATATGCAGTTCAGTTTTGGCCACCAGTTCTCAAAAAGGATATCGGGTAACTGGAGAAAGTGCAGAGAAGGGCAACCAAACTGATAAGAGGCATGGAGGAGCTCAGCTATGAGGAAATATTAGAGGAACTGGATTTATTCACTCTTGCGAAGAGGAGAATACGGGGGGATATGATTAACATGTTCAAATATATAAGGAGTCCATATAGTGAACTTGGTGTTTGAGTTATTCACTTTACGGTCAACACAGAGGACCTAGGGGAAAAGAGATTTCATCTCCAAATATGGAAAGGTTTCTTCACAGTAAGAGCTGTGAAAATGTGGAATAGACTCCAGAGGTGGTTCTGGCTAGCTCAGTAGATTGCATTAAGAAAGGCCTGGATACTTCCTTAAATGTACATAATATAACTGGGTACTGGCATTTATAGGTAAAGTTGATCCAGGAAAATGCGATTGCCTCTTGGGGGATCAGGAAGGAATTTTTTCCCCTGCTGTAGCAAATTGGAGCATGCTCTGCTGGGGTTTTTTTTTTTTGCCTTCCTCTGGATCAACTGTGGGTATAGAATTGGGTATATTGGATTGTGCGATATTTTTTATTTTATTTATTTTTATGGTTGAACTGCATGGACTTGTCTTTTTTTCAACCTGACTAACTATGTAACTAAAGAGTTACATGCATGTGCATAAGTCATTTATATAGGGAAAACAATTCTACGCGTAGCAGCAACTATAGGATAGCAAGCTACAAATTGCGTGTAATCACTGGCATTAGCAATTTGCAGTAGTTGCCAATAATCACTGATACAAAATCGCAACTGTTACATGGCCCTTTGTCTTCATGGGGTGGGGGCCACCCCATGCGCTTCTGCATCATGCGCTTCTGCATCAAAAATCATAAATAATAATGGCCTACAGTACGGGTAAAAAAAGTATTTGATCCCCTGCTGATTTTATGTTTGTCCACTGACAAAAATGATTAGTCTATAGTTTTAATGGTAGGTTTATTTTAACAGTGAGAGACAGAATACCAAAAAAATCCAGAAAGATGCTTTTCAAAAAAAGTTATAAATTGATTTGCATTTTAATGAGTTATATAAGTATTTGACTCATTTGCAGAACATGACTAAGACCCCTTTCACACTGAGGGCGTTTTGTAGGCGCTATAGCGTTAAAAATATCGCCTGCAAAATGCCCTAAAACAGCTTCTCTATGCACTCCAGTGCGAAAGCCCGAGGGCTTTCACACTGGAGCGGTGCGCTGGCAGGGCATCCTAAAAAGTCCTGCCAGCAGCTTCTTTGGAGCGGTAAACTCACCGCTCCTCCACCGTTCCTCCCCATTGAAATCAATGGGGCAGCGCTGTGATACCGCCGGCAACACTCTGCTCCGGCAGTGTTTTGCGGGCGGAATTAACCCCTTTTCGTCCGCTAGCGGGGAGTTAAAACCACCCCGCTAGCGGCCAAATAGAGCTGCTAAAACAACGGTAAAGCGGTGTTAAAAATAGCGCCACTTTACCGCTGACGCCTTAGGCGGTGCGGTGTGAAAAGTCTCTTAGCACTTGCTGGCAAAACCCTTGTTGGCAATCACACAGGTCAGACGTTTCTTGTAGTTGGTCACCAGGTTTGCACACATCTCAGGAGGGATTTTTGTCCCACTCCTCTTTGCAGATCCTCTCCAAGTCATTAAAGCGGGATTCCACCCTAAAGTGGAACTTCCGCTTTTCGGAACCCTCCCCCCCTTCGGTGTCACATTTGGCACCTTTCAGGGGGGAGGGGGGTGCAGATACCTGTCTAAGACAGGTATCTGCACCCACTTCTGGGCATAAACTCCCATGGGAGTTTACGCCACTTCCTGTCCCGGGACACGCTGTCTGCCGGGACACACACGGATCCCAGCAGACAGCGCAGACCATTCTCATTGCGCTGTGTGACCCTCGCATGCGCAGTAGGGAACCGGGAAGTGAAGCCGCAAGCTTCACTTCCCGATTCCCTCACCGAGAATGGCGCTGGCAGCAGCAGAGAGCCGAGCGATTGATCGGCCTCTGCTGCCAACATCGCTGGAACCAGTGACAGGTAAGTGTCCATTTATTAAAAGTCAGCAGCTGCAGTATTTGTAGCTGCTGGCTTTTATATTTCAATATTTTTTATTGAGGTAAATATAAAACAATAAACATATATTTCACAATTAACCAGGTTGTCTTCAATCCAACATAGAAACGATTTAACATTACATTTACATAATGCTCCATACCTATCAGGAGCTAGAAACGTATAGGTAAGCTCTTGGCTAAAGCAGTTCAGGCCCTTAAATGGGCATGGCACTTAATAAATTCACCGGGAGGTGATATTAAAAAATAACAGTACCAAGAGGAAGAGGTAGGGAGATTTCAGGGCTACCATAAGCCTCAGTTCAAAATTCCAAGGTGTTCTTCTTGTCTCTATTTTTGTTAGGCTTCCTGCATTATCTGCAATGTTTTATTCAAGTATATCAGCAACCAGGTCGTGCAGGTTATACCATCGGGTAACATAAAATGAAAAAAAAAAAAAACAAGAACAAAAAGGGTTCGAAGTAAAAAGATTAAGGTATCAGAAGGAGGGCATTGAAAGAAGAAAGAAAGAAGACAGAGGGGAAGAGAAGAGAAGGGAGGGAGAGGGTCACCTGGAGTTCCTCTTTAGGTAGAGATGTATTCAATCCAAGGATCCCAAACCTTATTAAACATCTCTGCCTTATTATGGAGGGTATGGGTAAGTTTGTCGTTGATCATAATCCAGTTGAGTTTGTTTTTGGTTTGGTCGAGGGGTTTGCTTGAATGTTTCCAATTTCTTGCAATTGTTATTCTTGCCACCAGCAAGATGTAGGTTATAAGTTTCAAGGATTTTTTTGGGGATCTCATCTGGTAGTTTGTGAAAGAGAGCACTCTCTGGGGATCTACGAATATTGACACCCGTAACTGAATTAATCATATTATATATTCTAATCCAAAATCTGACGACCAGTGGGCATTGCCACCAGATATGGTACATTGTACCCATCTGTCCGCATTGTCGAAAGCAGTTAGGTGAAGAAGAGGGGTGTATTTTTGCTATTCTAGTAGGGACTAGGTACCACCGCAGCAATGTTTTATAGTTTGCTTCGATGAGGGTGGTATTAATAGAAATTTTCGACAGTCGGTGAGCGATATCCTGCCAATCTGACATTTCAAGGGAGAGGTTCAGGTCCCTTTCCCATTGAGTCATGTAGGATAGTTTAGTGTTAGGTTCAGTGGTGGAAGAGTAAATGGCGAAAATCCGTCCTCTTTGATTGCTTCTGTTTTGGCAGGTCACTTCTAAAGTGGTAAGAGTAACGGGTCCACCCCCCATTTTAAGTTTGGAAGAGATAAATGAGGAAATTTGGTTATATCTGAAAACCTCGGTGCTAGGCATAGAAAATCTTTCTTTGAAATATGTAGCTGAGTGCATTTGACTACCACTAATAAAATCTCCAATTCTCAATAATCCTTTGTTGAGCCACCATTGAAACTGTTGTGGGGCAAGGCCAGGAGGGAATTCTGGGTTACAAAATATGGGTGCTAGAGGTGTGTGGTATGATGCAAGGGATGCTCTGTCGTATTCTATCCCAAACCGCTAGGGAGTGTGATAATGTGGGACATAAGATGGGTGGGCGTTTACGGTTGGAAAGCCACATCATGGCTCCTATCGCTATTGGGTGACACGCTAGTGCCTCAATATAAACCCATAAGGGAGCCGAGCCTTTAGCTGTTGTATGGGTGAGTTGGGCTATCTGCGCTGAATGATAGTATGCTTGTAGGTTGGGTAGGCCAAGTCCTCCCCTAGGTTTAGGAGTGTGAAGTGTTTTCTTTTGTATCCTTGATTTCTTATTACCCCATATAAAACGCAGGACTTCCTGTTGTATGTGTTGCATGTCTCCCCTCGGGATTGACACCGGTAGCGTCCTAAAGTAATATAAGAGTCTGGGTAGGAAGGTCATTTTTATTGAATTGATTCTGCCAAACCAGGAGAGGGAATATTCAGACCAAGCACGGAGATCTTCTTTAAGCTTTTTAAATAAAGGGGGGTAATTAGCTTTGTATAATGTAGCAATTGAAGGAGTCAGTTGTATTCCCAGGTATGGGAGGGAGTGGGGCGCCCATTTAAAGTTGTATAAGTTTTGGAGGAGCTGTACCTCAGTAGGGGGTAGAGAGATATTAAGGGCTAGGGTTTTTTTGCGTATTAAGGGTCAAGCCTGAGAGTGATGAGAACCGGTCTAGTAGAAATAAAAGTTCTGGGAGTGAGGTTTGGGGTTTAGTGATGTACATAAGGACATCATCTGCAAATAATGCACGTTTGTGTTCTTGTTGACCACATTGGAGACCATGGATGTTGGGATAGGAACGGATGGCCATTGCCAGGGGCTCTATTGCCAAAGCAAATAGTAGTGGGGAGAGTGGGCAGCCTTGTCTAGTACCTCGTTGGACAAGAAATATAGATGATTTATGGCCTCTGATAGAAATTTGAGCTATTGGGGAGCTATAAAGTGTTTTCATTAGTGAGAGGAATGTAGAGCCAAATCCCATGGTTTCGAGGGTGACAGAGGTAATCTCAGTTCAGGCTATCGAAGGCCTTGTTAAGATCTAGTGATAGTAGCAGAAGTTCCTGGTCAGGGAGGTTATCCCAGTTGGAGCGTACCGCCGAGATCAGAGCGATGGATCTACGAATTTGATCCAAGGTCTGACGTCCCGCAATAAACCCAGACTGGTCTTTATGTATATAATGTTCCAAAAAGGAATTAATTCTGAGAGCTAGTATCTTTGTTAAAATTTTTAAATCACAATTGATTAATGAAATTGGGCGGTAGTTACGTACATCGGTGGAGTCCTTGTTAGGTTTGGGGATTACACTGATGTAGGCCTTGTTGTCGTCGGGTGGGACCTTTCCCTCATCCCTCAGGGAGTTGAAATAAAGAGTCAGGTGTGGGGCCAATAGCGTAGAAAATTTCTTATAGTAAATGTTAGGAAGTCCGTCTGGACCTGGGGATTTGTGAAGTGAGTGAGATTTGATGGCGTCAGTGACCTCTTCGTTTGTGAATGGTTGATCAACCAGTTCCCTATGATCATCAGTGATGATCGGGAGGGGGAGAGACCCCAGAAATTCCCTGATGGACGGGGGAGCTACTGTTTGTGGCTTCTTGTACAGGTCGGCATAGAACCCATAGAATTCATCAAGGATCTTTTGGGGATTTTGTGACAGGTGGCCGCCAGATGTTTTTATTGTAGGGAGTTCTCGGCTCTCGTGGTCAGGCATATATTTAGTTCTAGTCGGGATTGTTCCAGTTTCTTAAATAGACCCGGAGAGGGGGAACGTTTGTGCTGTTTGGTCAAAGATTCAAACTCTCTAGTTTTGGCAGAAATCAGTTCAGTACGGGCTTTCTTTAATCTGGAGGCTAACTGGATAAATGAACCCCTTATTGTGGCTTTGTGTGCGGTCCAATTCGTAGCAGGGGATGTGTCCCCTGGTTTGTTATTCTCAAAATAGGTCTGTATATGGCTTGACATCTCTATACAATGAGATTCATCACTAAGGAGGGACTCGTTCAGTCGCCAATGATATCCTGTAGGTTTATTGCTAAGGTCATGTAGTTGGACCACAATCGGGTCGTGGTCTGACCATGAGGTTGATAAGATTTTTGCTGACCTCAACTTTGGTATCACCCCCGAGGGGAGAAATATGTGGTCTATGCAGGAGTAATGTTCATGTGCTCTTGAGTAGTGGGAATAGTCTCTATCAGTAGGATTAACCTCCCGCCAAGCATCCACCATGTCATATTGGTGTAGTATCTGTGCAAATATGCAACTTTGTTTTGGGGGGGGTCGGAGACCTGAGGTATGTGATTTGTCCTTAATTAAGTCCAACGCTAGATTAGAGACACCTGCCAAAATTATTACCCCCTCTAATTCGGGTTCTAGGAGTTTTAAAAGGGCGTGGAAAAAGGTGGTCTGGTTAGTGTTGGGGGCGTAATATACTAGAATAGTGATTAAAGTCTCGCCCAAATGTCCTTTCACTAGGAGATATCGGCCCTCTTTATCTTTAATGGGGCAACCCCCCTCCTCTTCTCTGAGGCATTCGCAAAAAAACAAAGAGGGTATTCTCTATGCAAGTAGCGGGGGGTAAATGAGGAAGTGAAATGTGTCTCTTGAAGAGCTACTATATCAGCCCCTAGAGATTTATAATGTGTGAAGGCCTTGACTCGCTTAGCTGGCGATCCAAAGCCTTGGACATTATGGGAAAGCAAGCGGATATTACAAGGTGTCAATGCTATGGAGGACATGGGAAACATTCAAGAGCCATTATATGCAGACTCACCCTTCGGTCCGTTGGTTTCAGGTGCCGAGTGTGTGGAAGTGTCGTCCAGGTGACCCTCAAGAAGGAACAGTGGTAGAACAGGTTAATATTAGGTTTACTGTGGGAGGGAGAGGAGGTGGGTTGGGGAATAGTAGAGAGAGTAGCATTAGTAGAGCTGAGAAGAGAGGAAGAAGAGAAAAGAAAAATAAAAAAATAAAACAATAAAACCAAGCGGTCGGACCAGGGGGCTCCTGGTACCGAGTGACATTTGTTAAACATGATACTACTAAACCTTACGGACAGTATCTAAATAAAGTGTCCCAGGGACAAGCCCTGGGTGTGAAGGAGTCTCCACCAAAAACTGGTAATGGGAAGAGTCCTTCGGGTAGGGAGTGCGCATGGCCATCCCCCAGCGACAATAAAAAACTTGGTGTAAAAGATATGAAAAAAAAACACGTATACATCTAGAAAACACATTTGGCCCCAACGTCCCGCCCTAATATGTTGATAGAATCGTTTAGCTAAATATGTTGATAGATTACATGGTGATTAAGGCAGCAAAAAAAAAGAATGCCAGAAAATGTGCAAAAACGTAATGGCCAGTTCAAATATTCCTAGCCAACAAAAAAAAGAAAAAAAAAAAGCTGAAGTCTGTTTCAGCAAGGTGCGGCCGCCCTGTGTGGCACCTAATGTCCCTCTCAGGGGACCACTGAGAAGGCACCATGGCGGGTTTAAATCAGTTCAGCAATGATGGGCCCATCTTCTTAGGGTGCTCGGGATGATGAAGCAAACTTCTTAGTCGACTTTGATGTCCACAGGGGGGAAAGTGGAGGGGGAGGGGATTCCCTGGGACCAGATTGATTCCGTGGAGATGCATCGTGGGATATGAATCCCAGCTTTAGTAGGATCATTTCACCTTCAGTAAACGATGAAAAGGAGTAGGACTTGCTGTTGAAGGAAAATTGGAGACGAAAAGGATAGTTCCACCTGTAGCGAATGTTGCGTTGGATCAGTGGCGTGAGTAAAGGTTTAAGCGATCGCCTCTTTCCCTAATCGTCTTTCAGGACAGCACCTGAGAGAGTGACTCCTCCTTCTCCTCCTTCATGGTGCTCACTGGAGCTAGACTGCTGTGGGTTCTGCCCCTGGGTGGCGGTGTACAGCAGCAATGGCCGGCTTGTTTTTGGAATGTATGCCGGTCCACTTGCTGCTGTTTGAAAACGCCGCCGCCATCTTGGGGTGGCATGCTGTGCTCCATCCGCCGGAAGTGAGGCGTCCGGAAGGGGCGGGGCCTACGGAGCAGGCGCGCGGCGTCATTTCCGCCGGAAGTCGCAGGAGGAGAAGGGAGGGACGGGGCTGGTGCTCATTTAGCTGGTTCTGGTCCGGCGCACAGGCGCTATTGGAGTCCGGAACCGGCGTTTTAGCCACGAGTTATCGCAAGCGCCTCATCAATGGAGTCGGCAGCAGCGAGTGGGACAGGCACAAGCACCAGCAAGGCCCAGGTAAGGGACAGTATTTGCTGTCCTCCCTTACCTTAAGGTCTCTCTCCCCCCCCCCCCCCCCCCCCCCGTGGCAGGGGCCTGTCTGGGCACATGAAGCAGTTGCTTTATCCTTCATTGTGCACCCCCCCCCCCCCCCCCCCAAACTTCTTAGTCGACTTTGATGTCCACAGGGGGGAAAGTGGAGGGGGAGGGGATTCCCTGGGACCAGATTGATTCCGTGGAGATGCATCGTGGGATATGAATCCCAGCTTTAGTAGGATCATTTCACCTTCAGTAAACGATGAAAAGGAGTAGGACTTGCTGTTGAAGGAAAATTGGAGACGAAAAGGATAGTTCCACCTGTAGCGAATGTTGCGTTGGATCAGTGGCGTGAGTAAAGGTTTAAGCGATCGCCTCTTTTGGATTGTGGCTTGGGAGATATCAGCAAATATTTGGATCTTGATGCCATCTATTTCTAGGTCTGGGTTTTCACGGGCATGACGCATCACAGCTTCTTTAATTTTAAAAAAGTGTGGCTTCAGAATCACATCTCTGGGGGGGGGGGCATCAGGTTTGGGGGGTGTCAGGGCTCTATGGATTCGATCAATCTCCATATGGATCTCATCGATGTCGGGTACAGCAGCTTGCATTAGAGATTGTGTTATGGAGGTGATATCTTTTATATTTTCTGGTATACCACGGTCGTCGATCTTGGAGTATGCCTCCTCAAGTCGATCTTGTAGGTCAGTGATCATATTTGAGTTCTGGGATACTCTATGGACCGTGTCATCCATCTTGGATTCGATACTATTTAATCGGTTACCCATTTCCTGGAAATCTTGCTTTATATCAGAAGCTAATTTATCGGTAGCTTTAGATCGTTCTCTTTGGAGCAAGTCAGCAAAACGTGCTAGTAAGATTGGGTCTCCTGAATATTGTCCTTGTGCAGGGGGAGCAGCAGGGGATTCAGCATTGCAATCTGACACAGATTCTTGGCTGCTGGGCTGGCTGTATATGGCTTCTGCTATCTCCCTATCCAGGAGGGAGGATGCCTGTGACTCCAAGCTGGGTGACATGGCTGCATTTTGTGAGGTAGACAGTGCAGGGGGGCTAGGTGGTAGGCAGTCTGTATTCGTCAGCTCACCTTTTAGTAGGAGAAGGTCTGGTGGGGCACAGCGCCGGGTATTCGGCCTCGTAGCTCTTTGCAGCATGTTTCTGAGGAGGAGGTGGTTTCCCCTTCCCTGAGGCCTGCATGCCTCGTGTGTGATGGCCGGTCGCCATCTTGGATTCCTGGAGCGTGGCGCGGGTCGAGATCCGGGAGCCGGTTTGAGGCTGGCTTCCTGATTTCTGCGGCATCCGGAGTGTGCCTGGACCCTTCCGCAAGGGGGTCAGGCTATTGCCGAGTTTGGGTGGGGTGTGGGGCCGCTATTTGTAGCTGAGGTTGCCGGGGGATGAGTGGAGCAGATCAGATGGACATCCGCTCCGTCCGGCCGTGCATGCGCACTTAGCTGCTGGCTTTTAAAACATTTTTTTGCAGGTACAGTCCCTCTTTAAGGTTTTCAAGGCTCACTTTTGTTTACTCGAACCTTCAGCTCCCTCCACATATTTTCTATGGGATTAAGGGCTGGAGACTGGCTAGGCCACTCCAGGACCTTAATTTGCTTTTTCTTGAGCCACTCCTTTGTTGCCTTGGCCATGTGTTTTGAGTCATTGTTATGCTGGAATACCAATCCATGACCCATTTTCAATGCCTTGGCTGAGGGAAGGAGGTTCTCATCCAAGATTTGATGGTATATGGCCCCGCCCATCGTCTATTTGATGCGGTGAAGTTGTCCTGTCCCCTTAGCAGAAAGACACCCCCAAAGCATATTGTTTCCACCTCCATGTTTGATGGTGGGGATGGTGTTCTTGGGGTCATAGGCAGCATTCCTCCTCCTCCTAAACACGGCAAGTTGAGTTGATGCCAAAGAGCTTGATTGTGGTCTCATCTGACCACAACACTTTCACCCAGTCCTCCTCTGAATCATTTAGATGTTCATTAGCAAACTTCAGATGGGCCTATATATGTGTTTTCTTGAGCAAAGGGACCTTGCAGGCGCTGCAGGATTTCAGTCCTTCACGGTGTAGTGTGTTACCAATTGTTTTCTTGGTGACTATGGACCCAGCTGCCTTGAGATTATTGACAAGATCCTCCTGTGTAGTTCTGGGCTGATTCCTCACTGTTCTCATGATCATTGAAACTCCACGAGTTTGGTCTTGGCCATGGTGGAGAGATTGTAATCTGATTGATTGCTTCTGTGGACAAAGGGAGTGCTCCTAATCTCAGCTTGTTACCTGTATAGAAGACACCTGGGAGCCAGAAATCTTGCTGATAGATCAAATACTTATTTTACTCTTTAAAATGCAAATCCATGTATAACTTTTTTGAAATGCGTTTTTCTGGATATCTTTGTTGTTCTGTCTCTCACTGTTAAACTAAACCTACCTTTATAGACTGATCATTTCTTTGTCAGTGGGAAAATGTACAAAATCGACAGGGGATCAAATACTTTTTTCCCCCCTCACTGTAATACTAATTATTATAGCTTATCCAACTCTGCTGTACATAAAGATTTTTGTTGGCGCTCAGCAAAGAAAGTGCCAATAATCTAACAATCGACTTCTGTCGAACGGGAACAAACACATACTATTCAACACTTGGTCGGTCCCTGCTGAACCGGACAAATTTCAGTCATTTTTCCTGAGAATGCTATAGCTGGATCACATGTCTAGGAGCTGATCAACTTGCATGCTAAACCCAGCTGAGTCTGTGGGAGGGACCAGACAGGGTTTTAAAAAGTCTGTGCTGGCTGTAGCACCACCACCAGGCTGAAGTCTAAATGACGGATGTTCCAATAGGAGAGATACAGCCAGCACTGAAGCCATCTCCTTCTGTTCATTCTGTGGCCCCCATCTAAACGTGCAGCCCTTGGCTCCCTCTGCCATATTCCTTGTACAGAAAAAAGTATTTTATTGATATAAGAAAGACTAAAAGACATCCATATATTGATATAAAAGACTGAGCCCAGTCCCAGCTTTTCAGAGGAGGGAAACTAATGTAGTAACTGTTGGCTTGTGTAATGAATAATCTTGCTAGAGAGATGTGCCGTCATTCACAAAAATACCAGTCCAAAATGACAAACGCAAGCTAACTACATTAGACTCTCTCCCCAGAATAGCAGGCGAGTAGGTATGGGCTCCGTTGCCCGAGAGAGACTAATGTAGTAGCTGGCATATGTTGTGTGTTTATGAGAATGATGGCACTCCTCTCCAGTATGGTCATTCACAACACCACTGTAGTCTCTCTCCTCTGAACCAGCGGGCAACTGGTGGGAAAGTCTGGTACAAAGTTCAATACAAAGAAAGATGGCACATATTTGAACAGGACCAATAGCTATGTGTCCTGGGTCCCCTGGGGGATTCAACAAATGTTTTCAACTTCTGGTGATTATTTTTTAATGCAACCTTCCACTGATGTTTCTACTGAAAGAATCCAAACAATTATTGTTGGGTTGCAAAAATCCATGATCAATCAGCTGTTTTTGCGATCAAATGCTATTTTAAATTTGCCTGAAAATCTCTGGATAGGCCAGCAGTAACCATACACCTGACGCCTGAGCTAATAAAGTATACAGAGAGCTAAAGTACAGGAACTATATTATACATAAGCAGTATGAAACATGTCCACTTCTCCATTTCTCCTACTTTAATTTCCTAATTTGTTGACATATGTTAAAAAACCCTTAAAGAAAACTACTAGCTAATGCTGGTTTTCCTATTTTTCAGATTGTTAAAAATATAGTTTTCTTTCTCAATGCAGAAATCTGCACTAGAAATGTGCTAGACAGCATTCAGTTGTGCACATGGACACACACCTGCAGACAAGTGTCCAGTGTTTCTTTGCCAGTAACAGCAATTCCCTTCCTGACCCACTCTACTGCCGGACATAAGTAAACAGTAAGCGCCTTATTCCTTGGCGTTACACTCAGCTCACACACAGAGAGGATAGTGTATGTGTGGCTCACCCCCAATTACCAGCTCTGGCACAGGCATGGATGGGCATCTTCGAAAACTGCCTGTTTCCTTACAATACTGAATTTTTATTTGGCAAGGTTAGAAAGCCATGTATGTAGCTATTCATGGATGCACAGTATGCCTAGCTTCAAAGCAATTTCTAAGAACGTGAATGTAGGTTAGTTAGTTATATGCAGCTCTCCTCCTTTCTGTTTCCACCTATATCAGATGCAAAAACTAGCTTAGGCAAACTACCCAGAGAAAATATTTCAGGTAGGGTGGCGGTGTATGGGTAGGAGGTACCCTCCCATTTACAAGTACAGCAGAGAGCAACAACTTGTATACTTTTCAGGAAACCCCCTACAAGTTCACAGCTGTAAATCTTGTGAATTTCCCTTCACCATTACATTGGCTGTGGTACATATTTATCAAAAGATCAAATCATATGTTGTACCTATGTTTTAAATGGTTGTAAACCTCTACATATACCCATTGAAGTGACTGGCTTCAGGTGATACACAGAGATGAAACAAATGCCCCTACATACGTTGTACCTGGTTATCTGCAGTCTTCTCTTCTGTACATCCGTTCAAAGTCCAGCATTTATAAAGCAGCTTGTCTGAGATGTCGGGGGTGGAGAGTGAGGGGAGCTCTGATAGCTGATTGGAGGGAAGGGATGCCGAGCTGAGTCTGTCAATCAGCTGGAGCTCTCTCCCCTGTCACCTTTTTTCATTTGCTTTCAGGAAAACTTGTCAAAAGTGACTCAGAGGAAGGAAGCAGCAGAAATTACACTTAGTGCTCTTAATGCGGACAAGTACACACTATACAAGGATATGCTTTGTTTATATTTCATGTCTGAGGTTTACAGACACTTTAACTTTCAATATTGGTGGCTTCATGGTATATGTATGTATATATATATATATGTATGTATTATATACCCCCGTCTGTGTCTGTGTTCAAAGAACTTGTCCTGAAGGACATCGACAATCTTAAAATTAAGCGGAGTTATAAAGACTCACGCTTTCGAGATGGCCTTGAAACTCTCAAAAAAAGAGACGACATTATTATCCGCCCTGCGGACAAGGGGGGTGGTATAGTAGTGATGGACAGGAGTGCCTATGTTGCCGAAATGAATAGAATTTTGTCTGATAAGAACACGTACACACCATTAAATCATGATCCCATCTTTAAATATAAAAAGGCGCTTTCTAATCTGATTGACATGGGGTTTCGAAAGAATCTCCTTAATGAGAAGGAGAGAGACTATTTAATCCCAGCAGCACCCAGAAAACCAGTTATGTACTTCCTCCCTAAAATCCACAAGAGTCTCACCAATCCACCGGGGAGACCAATTATTAGTGGATTAGACTCCATAACCTCAAGAGTCGGAAAGTACATTGATGGTTTCTTACAACCTCTGGTGACGGGTACTCCATCTTTCATTAAAGATTCAGCCCAGGTCATTAGAGCCTTGGAGGTCCTGGAGTGGAAGGATAGTTACATCATGGTCACTGCTGATGTGGCCTCCCTTTACACCATTATCTCCCATCTTGACGGTTTAGAAGCCGTTGAGTTGTTTCTATCCAGAGATAGTAGTTTGATCCCCTCTCAGAGGGAGTTTATTTTGACTTTATTAAATTATGCTATGTCTCACAATTACTTCTGGTTCGGGGGAACCCACTACCTACAAAGTAGAGGCGTTGCTATGGGCGCAAAATTTGCGCCCAGTATGGCCAATTTATTTATGGCCAAGTGGGAGGAGGACATCGTCTATACTGACAGACGGCCAGAGTTGATCTTCTGGGGTCGCTATATAGACGATGTCCTCCTCCTGTGGGATGGTGATCAGTTATCCCTTGATGGGTTTATGCAGCACCTTAACGGCAATAGCTTGGGTATTGTCCTGCAATATGAGAGCAGTAATGAAAGAATCCACTTTTTGGATCTTAACATACAGGTTGTAGATGGCGCCTTTAAGACTACCACCTTCTTTAAAGAGACGGACAGGAATGGATATATTGGCCTTGGCAGTTGCCACCATCCGTCATGGCTAAAATCCGTACCCAAGAGCCAATTTTTGCGCTTACGGCGCAACTGTACCCTCAAAGAAGACTTTTTTACACAATCGATGATCCTAAAACAGAAATTTGTCGAAAAAGGCTATCGATCGAATGATTTGAATTTGGTCATCAATCATGTAGCTAATATTGATCGTAAGACCATCCTTCATAAGAAAAAAGAACCAGACTCTAATAAGATTGATTACAACTTCTCTATGGTTACGACATACTCACACCAACATCGTGACATCAAAAAAATCATGAACAAACACTGGGGGGTTCTGAAAAATGATAAAATTCTCGGTCCAGCACTCCCTGTGAGACCACAGGTCATATTCAGAGGAGTTCCCCCTCTGAAACTTCAAATTGCACCTAACATTCTAGATGCCCCCAACAGGGTGTCCTTTTTTCAGAAGTCTAAAGGCTACCACCCGTGTCGGTACTGTAACGTTTGTAAGATCAATATTGACCATAGCAGAAGGATTTGTCATTTCACTTCTCATGCCACGGGCAGGTCTTTTGAAATAGATACTTTCATTACCTGTACCTCCTTAAACGTGGTGTACCTCTTAGTTTGTCCTTGCGGCCTCCAATATGTAGGCCGCACAACGAGAGCCATGCATGTCAGAGTGGGGGAACACATAGCCAATATCAAAAAAGGGTTTCCAAAGCATACAGTGTCGAGACACTATTTGGAGCACCATGATAAGAACCCTAAAGGGACTATGTTTATAGGTATAGACAGATTTAACCCGCACTGGCGGGGTAGTATGTCCAAACGGGAGATCTCTAGACTCGAAACCCGATGGATTTACGACCTTAAGTGTTACACCCCTTTTGGCATGAATGTTGATTGGGATGTTAATTGTTTCATCAACAACAGCTAATCATCGTTTACTTGTATGTATTTTATATACAATACTTTTATACTTTAGGCGGTCTCTTGTGGGCTGAGTCCGCCTTTGCACATAAGTTTATGAGCTTATTTCTTATACTTACTTTTATTCTCACCTTTGTGGTGATTTCATGTATATGGAAATATGTGGGCTTTTCATATACATACATTTATATATATACTTTTGTAGATGTATATATATATATCTTTTATAAAAATTAAATATACCTTTTTAATTACTTTTTATTATTTTTTATTTTTATTTTTATTTGAGTTTGGACTCACCGCCATCCTCAATATACAAAGAGAAAAAAATGAAGAAATGGTTGCCTATTGGGCATAATGACAAGAGGACCTCCTCCTTTTTTTTCCCTCTGTGTCATTATCCGTCCGATTCGGTATATGCATATACTATCTATTTTAGCCTTTTGATTGTATGTGGCATACATTTATTATTTTTTATGCACATAAACATCACTTAATTTCTTTTATCTTTTTTAAAGCTAATTAGGAATTCCTTTCCCTTTTGCGAAATATATTTCCATTTATAGATTAACCTGTGTATATATATATATATATATTTTTTTATGTTGTTTTGCACATCAGGGCTGAGGATGTCACATTAGTGTAGCACTATCACTGGTTGTTTACATAATATGGCCCTTTTAAGTATTAATATACCAGCCTTAGTACTATGTTGTCGTTCCGTTTACTAGATCCAGCCACTAGCTCTGGCTTCCTGGATCTGGAACGCAAACATTACCACGATGTGCGTCATTTCCGGCTGTTCTGCCGCCGGACATGACGTCTGCGGCCGCTGCTGTATGGAAGGTGCAGTGCGCCTGCGCGCCCATTGCGATCTATTATGGATGCCGTGGTTTGCGAGCATCCGATGCCGGAACGCATAAAGACTGCGCATGCGCGGACCGTCTCTCACAACGGTACTGCGCATGCGCGATCTAACCCTTCCTTTCTCCTATGTTTAGTGATGCACGCTGACAAACAATGGCAGCGGTGTTGTTTTTTTGTTTGGAATACACCAGTGTGAGAGATACCTGACATGACTCCTCTCCCTGATTCATCAATGCCAGCTGGCCATCAGGATCACCTGTATTCACAGCTACACTTCCACCTAAATTATTCGTTCGACCATCCTATCATATGAGTGATTGAACCCAGGTATTTGCTATTTATATCCGCCTACTTGCTGCATTGGCCACGCCTCTGATGATATCCGTTGTAGGATGAAACATGTCAGGCGGGCTGATGCAAGTATGCGGAATTGTTTTTTATCCATGCCCTGATGTTTTGACTTTGATGTAAGTAGATTACCAATAAAATTGTTAAACTTCAGCTGGCGGGCTTCACTATTGTCGTTACTCTCTTCCTCCAACCCGTGGGAGAGTCTTTTTTTCTAGTTTACACCTGATTTGGCTGAGGAAATCATTCGGCTGAGGAAATTTGGTCTCCCATATTCCATCAATGAGTACTGGATTCGATCACACCTTTGGGTTCATCAGACCTTCATTCACTTCCCTCATGACTTCACGTGATTAACATCGCCTTCTTTCTGCTTCTATCTGGTAAGCAGATACAAACACTCTTAGTTGGATTTATGCACCACCTTCTCATCCCAGGAAGGATATATATATGCACCACTATTTTTGATAGAAGATTTTTGTCTTCACACAGCACCATTTATGTTTGATTGATGGACTGTTATCATTATATTTGGATTATTGCTTTTTTTACACATAGACTTTATCCATTAAGTCTTCCTTCATCACAGCGCCACATCTTGGTTTTTTGTATTAATTTTGTTTGCTGATCACAAATTGTGTTGGCTGCTTGTTTTTTTCTTTTCACTTTCGTTATATAATTAGCGCAGTTATTGTTCACCCTGGTATATATATATATATTCACATTCACATGGCCGCACAGGTGCAGCCACCAGCAATAATCAGTAGAGTCTTGGCAGTGGTTGTAAACTATTCTGCAGAGTTCTAGCTGCACACAAACTGGCTGCAGCTGATTGGTCAGTTTGGAAGTAGTAATAGCACAGAATTTTTCTGTGTCTAGAAGTGGCATTTTGCTGCCTCTGAATGCAGCAAACTATGCGCCTCTGGCTGCTTGTGTGAATGTCTTGTGTGAATGTAGCCTTAGGGCTTTTGCTGGGCTGGCTGAGCCTGTTCAGCATAACTGCTGCCGTACACCGATCAGCCATAAGCTTATGACCACTGACGGTTTATGTAAATAACATTTATCTCTTACAATGGCGTCTGAAAGTCAGTGGGATATATTGGGCAGCAAGTAAACATGTTGTCCCTGAAGTTGCTGTGTTGAAAAGAGAAAAAAATTGGCATCACAGTTTGTTGCGTGGCTGCAGACCGGGCCAGGGTGCCCATGCTGACCCATGTCCACAGCCAAAAACACTTACATTGGGCAGGTGAGCATCAGAACTTGATCATCGAACAATGGAAGAAGGTGACCTGGTCTGATGAATCACGCATTCTTTAATCATGTGGATGGCCAGGAGCGTGTGTGTCTCTTACCTGGAGAAAAGATGGCACCAGGACGCACTGTGGGAAGAAGACCAGGCGGTGGATGCAGTGTGATGCTTTGGACAATGCTCGCTCTGCTGTAAAACCTTTGGTTCTGCCATTCATGTGCATATTACTTGACACGTACCACCTACCGAAACATTTTTGTTGACCAAGTACACCCCTTCATGGAAACGGTATTCCCTGATGGCAGTGGCCTCTTACAGCAGGATAATGTGCCCTGCCACACTGCAAAAATGGTTCAAGAATGGTTTCAGGAATACAAGTTTGAGATGTTGACTTGGCCTCCAAAGTCTCCCGATCTCAATCCAATGGATCATCTGTGGGATGTGCTGGAAAAACAAGTCTAATCCATGGAGGCCCCACCTTGCAATTTACAGAGCTTAAAGGGGTTGTAAAGGTTCGTGTTTTTTCCCCTTAATGCATCCTATGCATTAAGGAGAAAAAACACCTGTCAGTGACCAGCCCCCCCATTTTACTTACCTGAACCCTTGAACTTGTCCCACGGGGATGCGCTGTCTCTTTGCTAGAGGGGTTCTTGGCTGTTGATTGGATAGATTGATAGCAACGCAGGCATTGGCTCCTGCTGCTGTCAATCAAATCCAATGACGCAAGCACCTGGGGGCAAGGCCGAGTCCTGCATTCGGCGTCTATGGACGGTGAATGCTGGACTCGGGAGCGCGCCCGCAAGGTAACCCCCCCTCCGGGAAAGCGCTTCTCCCAGGGGGTTATCTAATGTGGGGAGGAGCCGAGAGAGCCGCCGAGGGACCCCAGAAGAGCAGGTTTGGGGCCACTCTGTGCAAAACGAGCTGCACCGTGGAGGTAAGCATGATATGTTTGTTTTTTGTTTTTTTAAAACATGAACCTTTAGTGTCACTTTAAAGGATCTGCTACGGATGGCTTGGTGCCAGATACCACAGCATACCTTCAGAGGTCTAGTGGCATCCAACAGATTAGGGCTGCTTTGGCAGCAAAAGGGAGACCTACTCACTATTAGGTAAGTGATCATAAAACTACGGTTGATTGCAGTGGAGTAACTAGAACCTTCAGGGCCTCAGCGCAAGAAACCATGAAGCACTTGCGATTGAGCCCTGGTGTTCCACCACCAGGCTCAGAGGAAACTGTGACCTGGTAGTTCTTGGCACTGGTGTCAATTGTTTTAAATTTTTATTTTATTTATTTTTATATTTTTTTTTTATATAAATTTTTTTACAGTATTGATTTTTATTTTATTTTTTAAATGTAAGAGCCTTAGGTGAGATGTCAGGGGTCGTCTAAATAGACCTCTGATGTTTCACCTTTGAGACAGAGAAAGGGGATTGAAGACCCAGCCCTCAATCTCCTTCTCTGCAGCCTCAGCTGCACCGAATGAATGAACGAACAGGAATAGCTCTGTAGAGAGTTTCACATTCATTCATAAACTGAAGCATAGTAAACCGTTTACTATGGTCCAGTTATGAATGGACACAGTCAGTGACTCTTAATTCAGAAAAGAAAGGGGCCGATAAATGACACATTTACTGGCCCCTTTCTCGCTTTCTATCCTGACACATCCCCTGCAGCTGGCGGGAGAGTGGAGGAGGGAACCCGGCAGAGCTGTGGGGGATGAGGGGGGAGCCAGGAGAGGGGATGGGAAAGGGCACAGGAGGGCTAGAGAGCTGGAGAGCACATGGGGGCAGCAGAAAGCCTACTTCTCCTCTTCCTCCCGAAGGGCATTCAGTGGCTGCAAGCGGAAAATGGAGAGATCGGTTCCTCTATATGCAGCCGCCCCCGTCAATCCTATCTAGCTGTACAGGGGGGCCATGTGGGGCCGGGTCACAGTTGCAACCCCTGTAAGTATGCCCCTATTTGATTGGTGTATTTCCTCTGTCCAGGCAGCTCAGGTGCAGCGGTACTGTCAGTCGTTGACATGAAGGGCTCATTCAGATGGGCGATTAAGCCCATTCTCTGTGCAGGGCTGCTGTCAGATGCATGTTCATTCACCTTGGAGCTGCATTCAGGCAGCCCATAGAAGTGGATGCACATGCAGCAGCTGCACAGACACAATCACATGTCAAAGGTTTAACATGTGGGCAGAAATGGGTGTATGGATCCGAAAACAGAGGCTCCCATACATGTATGTACTCTGTGTATAAATAAATAAATAACATGTAATTGCGCTCCCCTCTTCCTGGAATAAACTGTTAAAGAAGTTCTTTGGTCGCAAGTGATTACACAGGGTCATCAACTGAAAATCCTAGTATTGAAGGCAGCTATACAATGAATGATGTTTTTGCATGACACAATCTATTTCACAGAAATTATGCAACAATCCCAAAATAGCCAATGGGGATAAACATAGCAGATGAACTTGTGTCATAGTATTGGCAACACAGGACATTGGTGAGCTGGCATGCCTTGCCAATTAAAAATAATAATCACGTCCTATGTTGGACTGGGTAGTGGAGGTAAGATCACCCAACATTGCATAAATAGATGTACTGTATATATATGGTGAAACTGGGTAGCAATTCCAAGACAACTGGTAACTTTGGTTAAAAAAAAAAAAAAACGATCTCGGTTTAATTTTTATTTCCATTAGCTTAAATAAAGACAAAGGAGCCTATATACAGTATATGCTTAGGTCACAGTGGTCCCCAACCTTTTTGGCACCGAGGACCGGCTGCGTGGAAGAAAATTGTACCAAGGACCGGGGGCACGATTTTTTGCGGGCAATGGCTGGTGTTGGCGCTTCAATCATCCCGACACCACGTATGATATGGTGTCAGGGTGATTGATGTACATTATTTCTATTATTACATTGTAGTAATAAATTAAATAGTTCAACTCACCATAATGTAGAATCAGTGGGAGCACTGAGTGTCACCTGCCACCGTCGCCTGCTACCAGATGTGGATTGTCACTTGCCACGCTGCCTGTCACCAGATGCGGAATGTCACTTGCCACATCGCCTGCCATGCTTACTGCCGCAAGATGTGGATTGTCACTTGCCACGTTGCCTGTCACTAGATGTGGAATGTAACTTGCCACGCCACCTGCCACGTTGCCCGTCACCAGATGCGGAGTGAGTGGAGCACCCCTTGTGGTTTGTCAGGCAGACAGCTGAGGGGGGTGAACTACAAGTCCCAGCACACCTCACCTGTACTCCCACACACAGCTCACCTGTCACTGATGACATCACATCTCTGTGGGATCACCCCTCTGAATGTAGCAGGGTGTCTCCCTCCTCATGCTGCAGCCGGTCTCACCTGGCAGAGGGAGGGTCTGGGACTCCTCCGGCTGTCACTCTCTGGCTCCACCCTTTTGCCATTCCTGATAAGCTGTCCGGGCGGAGGGGGGGCAGGCAATCTGCACCGCTGAACCACCACACAGCGAGGAGCCTCACGAGAGCGGTGATGCGGGGCGGGCAGTATGAGATGACGTCATCTCTCTGCTCCCCGCCGCACCTCCGACACTGAGACAGAGCACTGGCTTTGAGGGCGGAAGAGCAGTGATGCGGGGGGCGGAGAGAGATGATATCATCTCTGCTTGCCCGCCCACTCGCTTCTTCCATCCACCCAGCGCTCTCACGCCGGCAGCCTAGCATGTCTCTAGCCGGCCGCCCGCACCCGCGGCCCGGCTGCAGAAGGGCCACGGCCCGGTAGTGGGCCGGGGGTTGACGACCCCTGGCTTAGGATACACAACAGAAATTCATTGTATATCATTCCTAACTAATGTCTAAAAAAAAACGAAAGACTTAATTTATGATTAAAGTAAATAAAACTTGTTGATCTTTATTTAGCAAGAATCAGCAATCATTGTGTCATGCCAGTGTTCACATACTCATTTATTAGTTATATTTGGCAGGTAAACATCATTGTGACATTCAGTCATACACTCCCTGTATGTGTCTTGTAAATGCAGCTACTGCTCAGCAGACCAAAAATTCTTCTAGACAGATAGATACTGTCTAACCTTCGTATATGGAACAGCACAAAGAATGAAATTCAGTGTAACACTGATCAGAATGTCCTTTCTGATTAAGATACTCCCACACAAAATTCCTGCAGTCTGGTATGATAATATTATGGTACAAGTTGAATCCATTTCCTAGGTTAATATCAAACTAGCGTCCTAGGAGGATCTTTACACTTTGTCCTCACATGCACATCCGTCTAATATTAAAACAGATATATCACCCCAGTCCATCCATTTCAGGGAATTGGATTTAGGAAGAACCCCTGGCAGAAAAGTGCTTTACCTAGATCTGTTTTTACATGTACAATTATATTACCAAAAGTATTGGGGCGCCTGCCTTTACACACATGAACTTTAATGGCATCCCAGTCTTAGTCCACAGGGTTCAATATTGATTTGGCCCACCCTTTGCAGCTATAACAGCTTCAACTCTTCTGGGAAGAGGTTTAGGAGTGCGTCTATAGGAATGTTTGACCATTCTTCCAGAAGGGCATTTGTGAGGTCAGGCACTGATGTGGACAAAAAGGCGTGGCTCGCAGTCTTCGCTCTAATTAATCCCAAAAGGGGTTCTATCGGGTTGAGGCCAAATGCCTCCACCTTAAACGTACTCGTCCATGTCTTTATGGACCTTGTTTGTGCACTGGTCATGTTGGAACAGGAAGGAGCCATTCCCAAACTGTTCCCACAAAGTTGGGAGCATGAAATTATCCAAAATGTCTTGGTTTGCTGATACCTTAAGAGTTCCCTTCACTGGAACTAAGGGGCCAAACCCAACCCCTGAAAAACAACCCCACACCATAATCCCCCCTCCACCAAATGATTTGGACCAACTAAGGGGCCAAGCCCAACGCCTGAAAAACAACCCCACACCATAACCCCCCCTCCACCAAATGATTTGGACCAGACTTAACCCCCCGTACACACGATCGGACTTTCCGACTGGAAATGTTGGCTGTCAGGCTGTTGGCGCAAAAATCCGACCGCGTGTATGCTCCATCGGACAATTGTTGTCGGACTTTCCACCAACAAATGTTGGCTAGCATGTGTTCAAATTTTCCGCCAACAAATGTGTGTTGTCGGATTTTCCGATCATGTGTACACAAGTCCGTCAGACAAAAGTCCAAAGTACAAACACGCATGCTCGGAAGCAGAAGCGGTCGGTCTTGTAAACTAGCGCTTGTAATGGAGAATTAACATTCGTGACGCGGCAAATTATGAAATCTCCAAATGCAGTGCACAATTCTCTTCTTTAATGGGATAATAATGAAGCTGCTTTGCTGGTAAAACTGATGGAGTTATTCCAAACTGATTTTCAAAGGCTTTTTTTTCTAGTGATATCAAGAATAATATTATTATGTTTTTTTATTTTTTATTTGTGCAAGTTACCACAACCCGTAGTTTTTTTTTTTTTTTTTTTTTTTGTACAAAGGTTTTTATTGAAGAAACACATCAGTACAAAAGAATACAAAACAAAAAATGGAACTGGACACAGTAACAGTGTGCAATTTCTTACAACAGTACAATACATGCAGTTGAGTCCGGAATACGGACATGAACCATAGAACAGACTGTAAAATATCACAAGTGTGGGCAGCAAGACATTGTAAAGAGACCAACAGGTCTTGAGACTTGGTGGAGTAAAATTGACCTAGGGTAAACTGGGATGTAAGACAGTACTCTGGGTTGGTTCTGGTACCTGAGGCAGAAAAACAATATAACAAACCTTATCCCATAGGGACATTAAACTTGAGAACCAACTTAAGTAAGATTCCTCAGGAAAGACCACCTGAGCAGATTGTAACTAAAATTTTGTAGGGTCCTCAGGCCCGGATTTACTCCATTTGCCGCCCCAAGGCCGGGTCCTTCAATGCCGCCCCCCCATCAGTGTCCCCTGCCCCTAAAGACCCACATTAGACTGCTTTACCGAGAGCCGTTTTGAGCCAGGAAATGTGTAAGCCGGAGTTTGGGGGCGGAGCCAAGCTGCTCTACTGTAGTGCTATTTTCCTTCTTCCCTTGTGTGGGGGGGGGCTTGGAGAGAAGGACTGTCGGGCGGACACAGGAATGAATCAAAACACATCCAAACTTGTACACTCACAGGGCCGCTGTTAGGAATCATGGGGCCCTCGCCCCCTGAGGGGGGAGAAGAGGTGGGGGAGGGAGGTGAGAAAGGGTGAGAGGAGGAGGTAAGGGGGTGAGGCAGAAAAGAGAGGGGGTGAGAAAGATAGAGGGGGAGGGGATTGGGGTTGTGAGGGGGAGTGGGGTGGGAGAGAGAAGGGGGCTGAGAGAGAGAGAGAGAGAGAGAGAGAGAGAAAGGTGGTAAGAGAGGGGGAGTAGCACACAGAGGGGGGGGGAGTATCTGACAGAGGGGGGGAGTATCTGACAGATGGGGGGTAGCTGACAGAGGGGGGGGTATCTGACAGAGGGGGGGAGTATCTGACAGATGGGGGGTAGCTGACAGAGGGGGGAGAGAGAAGGGGGCTGAGAGGGAGGAGGGTGAGAGCGAAAGGTGGTAAGAGAGGGGGTGGCCTGACAGAGAGAGGGGGAGTAGCACACAGAGGGGGGGGAGTAGCACACAGAGGGGGGGAGTAGCTGACAGAGGGGGGGTAGCTGACAGAGGGGGGAGAGAGAAGGGGCTGAGAGGGAGGAGGGTGAGAGAGAAAGATGGTTAGAGAAGGGGTGGCCTGACAGAGGGGGGGAGTATCTGACAGAGGGGGGGAGTATCTGACAGATGGGGGGAGTAGCTGACAGAGGGGGGGAGTAGCTGACAGAGGGGGGGAGTAGCTGACATATGGGGGGTAGCTGACAGAGGGGGGAGAGAGAAGGGGGCTGAGAGGGAGGAGGGTGAGAGAGAAAGGTGGTAAGAGAGGGGGTGGCCTGACAGAGAGAGGGGGAGTAGCACACAGAGGGGGGGAGTAGCACACAGAGGGGGGGGTATCTGACAGAGGGGGGGAGTATCTGACAGAGGGGGGTAGCTGACAGAGGGGGGAGAGAGAAGGGGCTGAGAGGGAGGAGGGTGAGAGAGAAAGATGGTAAGAGAGGGGGTGGCCTGACAGAGAGAGGGGGAGTAGCACACAGAGGGGGGGGGGGGAGTATCTGACAGAGGGGGGGAGTAGCTGACAGAGGGGAGAGAGAGAAGGGACTGAGAGGGAGGAGGGTGAGAGAGAAAGATGGTAAGAGAGGGGGTGGCCTGACAGAGGGGGGGGTAGCTGACAGAGGAGGGGAGCTGACAGAGGGGAGGGGGGTAACTGACAGAGGGAGGGTAACTGACAGGGGGGATAACTTACAGAGGGGGGGTAACTGACAGAGGGAGGTAGCTGACAGGGGAGGGGAGCTGACAGAGGGGGAGTGGCTTACAGAGTAGGGACTGGCTGACAGAGGGGGGTGAGAGTGCAGAGAACGATACCTCAGTGAGGACTCCAAGAGACACAGCAGCAGAGCACACGACAGGCAAGGAGGCGGGACTCTGGGCAACCACGATCACCCACAGTCCAGCCCCGCCTCCACATGTGACCAATCACAGACTCTCGTGTCCGCCGCCCGCACCTGACCTATTCAGCCAATCACAGGCTAAATAGGTATGCTTGCTGCACATCGCTGAGCTCGGATCGGAGGCAGAGAGCACAGGCAGTAAATGTGTAACCTGTGTGACCTGCTGCTATATGTTTCAGGCGGCTTAAAAGAAATGTTTCCAAAACCGGACAGGTGGCAACTCTAGCGGCGCCGCCCCTGCACAACAGCCGCCCCGAGGCCTGGCCTCTATGGCCTTGTGGGAAATCCGGCCCTGAGGGTCCTGAGGAAGAAAGAGAGGGGAAAAAGAAGAAAATGGAAAAGAAAGGTGGAATGGAGATAAAAATCAAAGAAGAGATAGTATGTCTTGTTAGGTATCCAGCGCCAGTAGGATCAGCCCCGTAGGATGGGGAGATCGAAAGAGAGAATAAGAAGGAAATTGACATTGAACCCCAGGAGGGGAGAATACCGGAGAAGAATCCAGATGATGGAGAAAGAGAAAAGGGGTGACGTAGGTCTTTAGTATAAAGACAAAGAGGAGGATGAGGTAAGGAGGAAAGTCAAGGAAAGAGGGGAAATGTGGGGGAAAGGGAAAAAAAAAGGATGGGGGGGCCCCGGGGTGGGGGGGGGGGGGGACAGAGGCTTCTTAAAGGGTAAGGAGCGTTGGATCAAATCGCGAGGGACGGATATGGGTCACCCAGGGTTGCCATACCCGAAGGAATTTGGCATGGGTATCTGCTAGCACGGCAGTAAGTTTCTCGTTCACCATAATGTCATTTACGCTATTTTTAACCGCTTCAAAGCTGAGGGCCGGGGTTTTCCAAGCCCGTGCTATGGTCAGTTTAGTTGCAGTAAAGATGTGTGCAGCCAGTTGACGTTCAGGACGAAGAAGTACTGGGATGGGTTTACATAATAGGGCCTCAAAAGGATCCCTCTTTATTGTGGTATTAAAAAGGTTACGAAGTAATGCATATACTCTGATCCATAGTCTACAAACCCTGGGACAGGACCACCAGATGTGAGCCATCGTCCCTTCTTGTGAGCACCCTCGGAAACATAATGGGGAATAAGATGGGATAAAACTCGCTAACCTTGCCGGGGTGTAGTACCACCTATAAAAAACTTTGTAGGCGTTCTCCAAAAAGAGGACGTTCTTAGAGCATTTAGTTAGTGCCATGGTCATTACCCGCCAGTCATCTGGCTCCAGCCGTTTCCCTAGCTCAGCCTCCCATTGGAGATGATAAGGTCTCAGTGGTGGTTTCCTAGTGTTAATTATAGCCTTGTATATGAGTGATATCATACCCGAGGATTGAGGACGAGACCTACACAAACTTTCGAAGGGAGTCGTGGCATAGGGAATAGGTTGGGCTCTTATTAGGCCTTGGAGAAAGTGCCTGAGTTGTGTATAGCTATAGTGTTCCTTTAGGGGGATATCGTGTGAGGAGCGTAGGGCTGCGAATGGGACTATTTTAGTCGGGGTGAGCAAAGAGTGAACGTCTACGAAGCCATGGTCAGTCCACCACGTAAACTGTAAGGGGTTATCATATCCTGGCGGGAACAACGGGCAGTGAAGGAGACAGAGTAAGGGGAGATGAGGAGAGATCAGGCCTGCTGAGAACTTAACTGAATCCCATAACCGTAGAGCGTGGGCTAGGCATGGACCCAAGGTGGATGGCCGGTGGGCTTTAGGGAGCCAGGGGAGGGAGGCTAAAGGGACCGGGTGGGAATCGACTAAGTCGATAACGGCCCATAGTGGCATTTGTTGCTTTTCATGAAGATGGGCGAGTGGGGCTATACCGGCTGCTGTATAGTAGGCTTGCAGGTTTGGGACCGAGAGGCCTCCATCTATTCTAGGTGCATAGAGCACCTGTCGCTTGATCCTGGGTTTTATCTTACCCCAGATGAATAGCATGATTTTGCGTTGGTGGATTTGGAGAATGTGAGATGGAATCTGAACCGGTAGAACTCGGAAATAGTAAAGCAATTTCAGGAGATATGCCATGCGTACCGTCGCTATTCTACCGAACCAGGATAGAGGAAGGGTGGACCAAGAGTCGGGCAGATTTGTCAGTTTGCGCAATAATGAGGGGTAGTTGGCTTGGTAAAGACCCGAGTAGTTAGGGGTAAGTTTAATCCCCAGGTAGGGTAACGAGTTCGTCCATTGGAAGGAAAATGCCGACTTCAGTGCTTCTAGTTCCGAGGGCCTAAGGTTAATTGACATGGCTTTGGACTTAGCCGGGTTAACAGTTAGGCCTGATAACGTGGCGAAAGTATCTAAAAGAGACATCAAATTGGGGAGGGAGATTCTGGGTTTGGTGACTGACAGCAGGATGTCGTCCGCGAATAGGGATAATTTATGCGAGGTCCCCGCCACCTCGACTCCTGATATGTCTGCATGCAAACGGATGGCCTCCGCCAAGGGCTCCAGAGCCAGAATAAATAAAAGAGGGGATAGTGGACACCCTTGGCGGGTTCCTCTTTTTATGGGGAAGGTGGGCGACTCATGGCCGTAATATCGTACCTTGGCTTGAGGGGAATCGTAAATGGCAGAGACCCAACCCAAAAATGAGGTGCCGAAGCCATAGTGGCCTAAAACCTGTGTCAGCTAAGGCCAAGACAAAGTGTCAAAGGCCTTATTGACATCTAGGGACAGAAACATTGTTTCCAACGATCTGCCGTGCGCTATGTGTTGGATTTGAAGGAGCTTCCTAATAGCGTCCCCTGCTTGCCTACGGGGGACAAAGCCCACCTGTTCCTTTTTTATCAATCTTGGGAGAAAAGAGTTTAAACGGTTGGCCAGAATCTTTGTTAGGATTTTCATGTGAATGTTTATTAGGGAAATCGGGCGGAAATTGGCCCAGGAAGAGTGATCTTTATCCGGCTTGGGGATCATTACAATGTTGGCGGTCAATAAGTCTGGTGTAAACGAGTGACCCCTTTTTACCGAATTGTACATAGCCGCCAGGTGTGGTGCAAGAACCTCAGCGAATTTCCGGTAATATAGGGCTGTGAAGCCGTCAGGGCCAGGCCTCTTACCTATCTTTAATTCCTTGATGCAGTGGAGAATTTCTGATACCTGTATATCCTTATCCATGAGGGACCTGTGAGTGTCAGATAGGGAGGGCAAGGATAAATCCTTCAAGAAGTGGGTCAAGCCGTGGGGAGGAATATGGGTGGGGGCAGAATAGAGCTTGGTGAGACGGTGGCGGAACTCGTCCAGGACTCGACGCGGGTTGCCCGTAAGGATATTGTGGCGGGTGCGTAAGGCTATGGGGGCGAACTTCGGGGTGAAAGTGCGCAGACTATTGGCTAGCATCTTTGTTGGCTTGTTAGCCTTAGTGTACCACTTCTGTCGAGCCCAGCGTAAGGTGCGTTCAGCGTCGTCCGTCGCGCATAAGTCTAAATCCGATCGGGCTTTATCTAAAAGTTTACGATTGGTTGGGGTAGGGTCTTGCTTAAAAGCTGTAGAAAGAACTTCCAGGTCATGCTCGAGTTTACGCCGTGTTTGGGTTCGTTCTTTTTTACGTTTTGACGCTATGCGTATAACGTGGCCTCGTAGGACCGCTTTGTAAGCCTCCCAAAGGGTTACCGGCGAGGAGACCGCCCCTGCATTAAGTTTAAAGTAATCTATCAACGCTTTGTGTAATTCGGTGGTAATAGGCTCGAATGACAATAATGAGTCATTCATCACCCAGGAAGTGTGCTGTGGTTTGCTGAGCAGGGAATGGCAGATAGTCAGAATTGGGTCGTGGTCTGACCAGGGGGTCGCTAGAATAGAGACTGCGTCAATCAGGTGTAGATGCTGTTGTAAGACAAACATATGGTCAATCCTGGAATGTGAGTGATGGGGATGGGAGTAGTGGGTGTAGTCCCTACCCCGGGGGTGTAACTCGCGCCAAATGTCTACTAGGTCGTGGTCATGTAGAGTTCGCAAAAAGGTTTTTGCGGCTGGGGAGGGGACTCTGTCGTCCGATGGGTAATTATCCAGAGAGGGATTTAACGAGACGTTAGAGTCCCCTGCCAGCAGGAGGATGCCCCTCTGGTGGTCCTTCAACAGGGTGCAGACATGTGTCAAAAAGGGGCCTGGGTTAACATTTGGGGCATAATAGGTCATAATAGTAACTTCGTTGTCCTGTACTGAGCCCTGCAGAAGAAGGTACCTACCGTCCGGGTCGTTAATTTGTTTACTGCAAATAAACGGAACTGATTTCCTTATGGCTATGAGAACCCCTTTCTGTTTAGTAGGACCGTTGGCTGAGAAAACTTGGGGGTAATTTACATCAAAGTATTTGGGGCAAGAGGAAGCGGAAAAGTGGGTTTCCTGTAGGCAAGCTATATCAATGTTGAGTTGCTTAAGGTATTTGAAGGCCCGTTTTTGAGGCGAGTTCAAGCCCTGGACATTCAGGGAAAGCCAGCGAAGGGTCATTAGGTCAAACTCATGAAGCAGCATAATGCTCTGTTCCCGCACCCCGGGGGCATAGGAGGGGGGAAGGAGGGGAGGTGGAGGGGGAGGGCAGGGAGAAGAGAGGAAAACGGAGAGGAAAGAGGAGAAGTAGAAAAGGTGAGAATACCGAGTAGAACTCAGAAGAGATCAAATGCTATTTGCATTAATGCAGCATAACGTGGGTTATGGAACCCACTTCGGGTTGGGAGCCCGGCAAGGAAAAACTTCTCTGCCGGGTGCCAACACATGGGGGTAGCAGTGGTCCGTCGGAACCACCGGTCTCTAGTGGAAACATTACAAACTTTTCAAACATTCTTGACATAGGCTCTGAGTAACAGTACCTGAAACAAAAGGCAATAAAACGGGAGAGCTGCAAAACAAAAAACATTCTAAGCAAGTCCGAGCGCCCGAGGGAGGGCCCCCCAACCCCCCGCGAGGGACAGCCATGTGACCATCCCCCGCAGGGGGCCGGGCGAGGCCCCGGGCACCCATCACCCCCCCCAGCCCAGATAGATCACACGTGAGAGCTAGAAATTCACCTTGCGGTGATATACCGAGTGTCACATAAACATTATGGTAGCTTCTTGTCCCCCCCTAACTTGGCCCGAGAACCCCCCACCCCCCAGCAACCCGCGAGTCCGCTGAAAATGAAAAGGCCATATATATAAAAAAGAGAAAAAGCATAATAAAGTAAAAACAAAAATACTAAGGGCCACGGGTAGCAGCCCGAACCATCTTGGTACTCACGACAGTGGCAAGGCGGGGGAGACAGGTCCATGGTGAAGTTCCGCCTTGTTACCCGAAGGGGGTAAGGTGCGCCCTGGGCTGCCATCACACAAACGGGGCAGCATGTTCCGGGACGGCCCCCCCCGACCAGGCGGCAAAGGCGAACGTCGAGAAAAACATGGTGGGGAAACCGTTACCAAAACTTGACACTCGGTTTCACATGTCGTGATGACCAGCAATTCAATTCAAGGGGCTCTGGGCAGCCCGGGATAGGTGATCAAGGTGAGCTGAGGCAAACAAAAGATTGGGCCCAGCAGGGCCTCTTCATCCGTTGTTAGATGGTTGGAAACGTTGGGCCTGTAGATCTCGCAGCGCCTGTGAACCAGAACGAGACTTCTGGTATGCTTGGGAGGGTGGACGAGGAGGTCTGGATGTACTCTGTTTGGAAGGTCCGGGTCTGGTGGAGGAGGAAGGGGCTTCAGACTGAGATGGAGGGAGGTCCAGTTGAAGTTCCAGGAAGTGGCATTTCAGGTCCGAAGGTGTGGTGGCGTGGAATTGGCGGCCTAGGTGGGAGAAGGAGAGCTTAAATGGAAACCCCCATCTATATTTTATCCCTTGAGCTTGTAGGACTTGGAGGTAGGGTTTTAGGCCACGACGCCTGGCGATAGTGACCGGGGAGAGGTCTGCGAACAGCTGGAGGGTGTTACCCTGGAAGGAGAGGTTCTGTTGCTCTCTCGCTGCTTGTAAAAGTCTTTCTTTGGTCCGGAAGTAATGAAATTTAATGATGATATCCCTCGGGGGACCTTCGGAGGGTTTGGGGGCCAGGGATCTGTGGATGCGGTCAAACTCCAACCTTTCCACCGGGATTTCTGGTGCCAGTTCCTGGAAAAATGCAGTAGCTGTACCCTGCAGGTCAGTGATTGCCTCAGGGATACCTCGGACGCGGAGGTTATCCCTCCGGGCCCTATTCTCGGCGTCCTCTAACTTGTCCCTTAGGGCTTCCAGCTCCCCGGACATTTTGTCTACCTCTTCCTCGTGACCCTCTAGCACTGTGGTTACCAGGTCCATACGGTTTTCTAGCTGGTTAGTGCGGTGGCCTATTTCTTTAAGGCCTCGCACCAAGTCAGAGGAAAGCTTGCGGGACGCTGTGGTGATTTCATCCCTGACTATGGTGCGGAACTTGGCCAGCATGTCCTCAGATTCCACGGGAGGGGAACTCACCCGGTCCATGGAGAATAGGTGCAGGCTGTCCGCGGGAGATTCTGGGCCTGCAGCAGAGAGCTGGGTCTCGTCGTCAGGCTCCGGAGGGTCGGGCGCCATCTTGGATCTGTTTCTGCCCGATGCAGGAGAAAGTTTGCTGTGCTGCCGGCTCTTGGGGGGCTTTTTCGCCGATCTGCGCATTACCTCCGGAGCCTGGGGTGTTCCGGAGCCTCCGGTGCCCTCTGTGCCGATGTCGTAGTGTGCCTATGTCGGATTAGACCAGATGTTACGGTCCAACGGCGCGGAGCAGTGGAGTCAGGCGGCCATCTCCTTTGCTCGCGCGCATGCGCCCCCCAACCCGTAGTTTTTAAGATCAAAGATACAACTATGTTGGTGTTCCTTGTCAATTTTACATTGTATTTTTTTAAATGTAACTGCCTACTCCCAAATTGTAATTTGAAGAAAAACACATAGGCAAGTATTATTCCCCACAATGTTTTTATTGTGCATTAAAAAAATTTAAATTGGACATGCTATCTGCCAATAGAACTTGACCAAAAAGTGCATTCTATGCATCCAATATAAAATATACCAAATCAATCAATATTCAACCAAAAAAATAATGTCAAAGCAATAACTCCAAGGCCAATAATAAATAACACGTTATCTCCTCCAATTTCGCAACATGTCTGGTTGACGAACAGCCATTCAGAAACGAAATGAAAGGCACAAAATGAAAAGCGCTAAATGAAAAAAGCTAAAAGAAAACAGTGAATCAACACTCACCAAACATCTACTAACATGAAATTAGCAGAAGGAGCCCAAAGGATGGCGCTAAAGAGCTAAAAAAACACGTAGTATGTCTAGTGTGACCGTGTGTATGCAAGACAAGTTTGAGCCAACACCCTTCGGACAAAATTCCATGGTTTTGTTAGCCAACAATCCGATCGTGTGTACGAGGCATAAGAGTAGGAGGCCATAAAACTTCATATGTGTGTAAAGGCGGGTGTCCCAATACTTTTGGCAATATAGTGGCTGTATGTTTGTTTGATTGATTTTGGACATCAGTTAGGAATAATATATAGATAAATACTTTATTGACATTGCAAAACAAATTAGATTGAAATTCTTCTGTGGAAAAAAAACTCCTCTCATGTTTAAATATAAAAGCAACAACATCACACTCACATATAAACATATACACTCCTATACATAAATAACAACAAAAACAATAAAAGCCTAAAAAAGTGAGACCCTGCCGCTGCAACAGTAGACAAGTCACTACAATCCCCCACATATAATCCCCCATGTACAAATTGCCATCAATGGTGCAGGGAATGAATGTACACCCTTATAGCGGGCATACATGGATCAACATTTAGCCAGTTCAGTAGGGACCAGTCACATTTCAAACCATGTAGAACCAACCTATCAGCTTTTGCACAATCATCATCCTCCTATCCCCTCTACAGCTCGGCGCTCCAGTGAGTGCTGGAGGAGCAGAGGAGGGCCAGTGACTGACATTAATGGCTCTCTGCTCAGAGCAGAGGGGGAGAACTGAGCGATCAGTGGTGTTTGATCACTCAGTTCTCATTACAGAGCCGGCAGAGAACACATATATCATCCATTTGATGTTGTATCCAACTAGGTGAGTATAATTCGTTTTTTTTTATTTTTAAATCCTGAACTTCTCTTTGAGCCTAGGTTCACACTGATGCAGATTTGCAATGATTCCTGTGCGTTTCCCGCTCACAATCGCACTCCATTCATGCGAACTGCTGCAGGTGTCAATGTTAAGTTAATGACACCCCAAAAAACATTCACAAAACGCAGTGCTATTGGCAGAATCAAATGGCATGTAAACACTCATGCAATCGGAATCCAGTGCGGCAAAATAAAAAAAAAAGGCGCTTGCACCTTTTTCGTGTGGGTGCAGTGTGATTTCAACCATACAAAATGAATGGGCTCACACTGCAAAGAATCACATGTGATTTGAACAGGACTGTGGTGCGATTCTTGTCCGAATCGCATGCAGTTCCCCACACCACACAAGAGTGAACCTATGCTCAAATGCAAAGTCTTCCTTTGGGTAGACACTGTTACTTTTTTTTCTTTCAGGCATTTGGCTGAATGGAAAAAATGAAGGCTGACCATACACGAATCTCAGCCATGTCTTGCTGATTCAAACTGTTAATGGGCAGGCTGAATGTACCAAGTTGAGCAATCAATCAACTTGGGTGTCACCAGCCTGCTGGATTCTATTTCGATTATTGCTAGTGGCTGCTATAGCCGCTAGCGATAATCACTGTCTTCTCCAGGCGGGGATGTCTTCCCCCACCCGCCTCCACACCAGGAGAAGACAATGACCCAGTAGAAGAGATTCCGGCATCAACACTGTGTTGATGGGGGAATTGAGCAAATTGTTTTCCTGCAACCTGTGGCTGCAGGAAAGACATTTGCACCGTGTATGGCTTTTCCTAATATTCCTGCATCCACACAAGTGATATGGATGCAGGAACCCCCTATGCTAAGACATTGTATTCTGGCAGAGGGGACTCCCCGCTGTCAGCATACACTGATCAGCGCTGCAGCTGATTGGCTGCAAGCTGCTAATCGAATAAGGATTACCAATAGTTCTGTTCAACAGAAGCCGATCACAGATTCATCCAGTCTATGCTGAACCAGATGACTTTGGTCCCTGAGCTTCTTTAGCGCATCTTTGGAGTTGAGAGAGGCCTATTCAAATGAATGGTGCTGCTCCAAAAATATGCTATAAAAATGCACAAAAAATCCCTAAAAAAGTGACGAGAGAACGTCCCCCCAAGCCAAAAATGAAAAGTCAGCAGCTACACATACTGTTGCTGCTGACTTTTTAAGTGTAAGTCCACCCTAAAACTAAAATCCCTGCATCTACAGACATCCACATTCTAGGACTAACCCATCTAGCCCTGTAAAGAGGAAATCAGTATACATACCTTTTTTGAAGCCGATCCGATCCGGTCTCCAGCTGTGGAAGCTCTGCAGAGAACACAGCCGGCAACGGCTGTGAAATTAATGGGAAGTGACATCACCCATAGTTACTATGGGGCTTCCGTTGTCGGCTGTGTTCTCTGCACCTGCCCACACAGTGAAACCGCAGATGACAGCTCAGTGCGGGAACCCAGACGGATCAGCTTCAAAAAAAGGTATGTATGATTTTAGTGTTAGGGTGGACTTCTACTTTAATATATGGACTCTTACCTGTCCTGGAATGCAGCGATGTCGGCACCCCAGACGATTTTCAGATTGGCTTTCCGGCGCTGCCCCCCGCCATTTTGGCTTCACAGTCGGTTCCCTACTGGGGGGGAGGAGGCAGATAAGTGGAGATTCCACTTTTGGGTTGGAACTCCTCTTTAAACACAGTGAATAAAACTGGGGGAGCGGAAAGATGGGTGGTCTACTTATCATCTTCTCCTTCTTTCTTCTCTAATCACTCTTTTTACCTTTTTCTTTGTTTCATGTATTTCTTGCTCATCCACAGCTGAAGGCCATAGTCGAGGCTTGTTCTACTGCTGCCCCGGACATTGCTCTATTGGAGATACTGGTTGACCTCTAAATATACAACCTAACCAAATGTTCTGTCGCAGATACTGTTTTGTTAGGCCTCCTTAGTCAAAAACTGATGTGTATAATAATAATAAGTTAATTTCTTATGATGCTGAAGTTAAAGCGGTGTTCCAGCAGCAAAAAAAAAAAAAAAAAAAGTCAGCAGCTACAAACACTGTAGCTGCTGACTTTTAATAAGGACACTTACCTGTCCAGGGAGCCCGCAATGTCGGCCCCCCGAGACCGATCCATCCATCGGATCGAGTGCAGGCGCCGCCATTCCAACAAAAGGAAACCGGCAGTGGAGCCTTGCGGCTTCACGTGCGGTGCTTTGTGAATGGCCAGCTTGTCTTTCGGGACACACACACAGGTCCCAGAAGACAACGGGGGGCTCGCCGCAGAAGAGGATGTGACATCCCCGGCTGGATCGGAAGTACTCTTACTACTTCCAAAAAAGGTACTAAAGAAAGAAAAAAAATGTTTTAAATATTCAAAAACGAGGGGTTTCGTTTAAGACCTCCTCTGAAAATTGTATATTGTTTATTTTATTCTGCAAATTTTTATATATTTTTTAAAAATAAAATAACATGGTGAATAGGTGTTTCTGCTTTGGCAGTACTTTTATAGAGGTTACACTTTGTTCAACATTGTGGTTTATTTACTAAAGGCAAATTGGCGATTCACTTTGTGAGGGAATTTTCTCCAGGGATTAGTGACTGAGGGGAATCTCCCTTGACTTCCATCATGGACAAGTAAAAAATTACTTTTTTTAAGAAAAAAATTCTTACGTTTTTGGGTGTTCTTTACAAAGTGACATTTCCTCACATTCACTAAACTGAGGAGAAATGGCTTTGCAAAGTGCAACTTTCCTTGCAGCCTATTTGTCTTTAATCAAACACCATTCTGAGCTCTATAGTCTGGTATATGATTATGTATATACAGTATTAGGAGGGAGCGCTGTGTGTGAGGGACCCCAGGAGGGTCTCTCTATCTCCCTCACACACGGCGCTCCCGGTAGTTCGGATGCTCCCGCCATCCATTGATAATACAGGAGCGGTGAGGTGACCGCTGTGACTGATGTGTGAGGGGAGGAGGAGGAGGACAGGAGGGATCCGGGGGAGGGGGCGGGGAGCTCGGGCACACACTGTCCTCTGTCTCTCTAAGCCCCATACACAGCAGACACACACAGGGACATGGCTGGATCGGAGGACTCGGGACCTGTATAGTGCCAGAGGAGGAAGCTTTCCAGTGTCCTCCCTCACCCAGCACCATGATAGAGGTGTCCATCCCCTCCATAGGACACCAGGTGATGAAGGCAGACAAGACCCGGACGGTATGTAATCTCCTCCATCCTCAGTGACTGAGTGTAGACTTTGTACATTGTGTAATATGTGAGGAAGGTCAGTGTGTAGCACACATACACAGCACACAACCTGCTTGTACAATGTCTGGGGCTCATTCACATCTGCGTAAAAAACTGCACCACTCATGCGGTGCCAATCATTTTTAAGGCTTCATTCACACCTGAGCATATCAGAAACACACAGTTCTGCACGCGTTTCTGAAATGCCCCAAAAAACGCGTATTTGGATGCCATTAATTCTTTTTTGTTTACAAACGTTTTTTTATTATAGAAGATAGACTCAATACAAGTTATTTGTATATCTTAATGGCATCCCACTTGCAAAAACATACCAAAGTCGGCTCCAAAAAAAGGGGTACAGGAGCGACTTTGGCCGTTTTTGGAGCGGGGGGGAAGCTCATTCAAGTGAATGGTGCTACCCCAAAAAACCGCACAAAACGCAGACAGCTTTTGCGCACATCAAAATGCATGTTAAGAAAATGCACAATGATGAACATCTAAGGTGTGGGAGCTTCTTCGTCATGCGGAGGGCACACTATTCAACAGTTTTTTACTGTGATATATACTGTATTCTGTATCAGTTTTAAATAAATGGTGGTTCAGGAGAGAATAGAGCTCTTATAGAAGGTAGTCTGTGTGTGTGTGCGTCTGTGTGCGTCTGTGTGCGTGCACATGTGTGCACATGGCCTCATAATGATCTTGTGTTATACATTTTTAAAATGTGTGACCGTCATTTAGACCCCTTTCACACTGAGGCAGTTTTCAGGCGTTTTAGCGCTTAAAAATAGCGCCTGTAAAGTGCCTCTCATGCCTCCCCAGTAAGAAAGCCCGAGTGCTTTCACACTGGGGCGGTGCGCTTGCGGGACGGAAAAAAAGTCCTGCAAGCAGCAACTTTGGGGTAGTGTAGTAGCACTGTATACATGGAATGAATGGTCAGTGCTTCCGAAGCGCCGCAACATGGGCGCTTTTAACCCCCTCTTAACCCCTTCTTGTGGGATAGAATTGCCCTGCTAGCATGCTTAAACAGCAGTAAAGTGCAGCTAAAACTAGCGGTGCCTTACCGCTAATGCCCCCCCCCCCATGCCAGTGTGAAAGTAGCCTTATAGAATAAATTATCCAGTTTGCAGTCTTTGGCAAGCTCAATTTATGTCTCATCCATCTCAGCAGGATATTTTCACTCATGATGAAGGACTTGCTAACCTACCTTTCTAAAGCCTGTTACACACAAGTCATTTTTTTCGTTCAACCCAGCAGGTCTCAGCGGAAAAAAAATCTGACAACTCAGGAGGAGCCACTGTACTAACAATTCAATGTTAGTACAACAATTTCCCTTAGTGTTCTATTGTGTTCTGGCATGGGGGTGGCCCCCATGCCAGAACACTCCGGTCAGCACTCTCAGCCATTGGCTGACAGCACTTATTGGGAGCCGATCAGCAGAACTTTTTCAGTCATGCCCGTTTGACAGAAGCGGCTGACAGTACACACAGGCCAAATGTTGGCCGGTTTCTATTGAACTGGCCGATGCTGTCCGACATTTGGCTCGTGTGTATGAGGCTTAAGGCGTTTGTTACCCCTAAAGAAAAAAAATGGATGCTGTTCCTTTAAAGCATGTTATACTGCACAGTGCTTGTGCTGTGTAATTTGTCCCCCTGTATAACCTAAAATACCTGTCTGATCCTGCCTGGTTCTGCTCCCCCCCCCCCGACACAGTTTATAATGTCTGCAGAGCCCTGACACCGTGGTCAGTTTACATGCCTCAGTCATCCACAGCTCTGCTCTCCCACCACCCCTCCCTGCCTGTCAGCTTGTGACAGTGACCCCCCCCCCCTCCTGCTGCTAAAATCACTTTTACATTTTTATACAGTCCTCTCTGTTTCCTAATCTATGTGCCCGTGTGTGTGTTTTATAAAAAAAAATGCCGTCTACACCTTATTTCAGAGTGCCTCTCGGCGCTCACATGATCGGCAGCCTCTCTCCTCCTGACTGACGTCAGCTGAGGATTCTCTGCCCCTCGCACTGTAGCTGTCAGATTGAGAGAGGAGAGAAGCGGCCGGTCATGTGAGCGCCGAGAGGCACTCTGAAATGAGGTATAGACAGCATTTTTTTTATAAAGCACACACACACACACACACACACACACACACACACACACACACACACACACACACACACACACACACACACACACACACACACACACACACACACACGGGCACATAGCATTAGGAAACAGAGAGGATTGTATGAAGAGGACAGAGTGGCTTAACAACCACTTTAAGGCCCCTTTCACACTGGGGCGGGGAGCCGCGGTGACTATATTTAGCGCTGCTTTACCGTCGTTTTAGCCGCGGTATTCGGCCGCTCGCGGTGCGGTTTTACCCCCCGCGAGCGGCCGAAAAAGGGTTAAAGACCCCCGCAGAGCGCTGCCGTAGCATGCTTTGTGGCGGTATTACCGCGGTTTCCCATTCAAATCAATGGGAAGGAGCGGTATAGGAGCGATGAATACACCGCTCCTATACCGCTCCAAAGATACTGCTAGCAGGACTTTTTTTGCCGTCCTGCTAGCGCACCGCTCCAGTGTGAAAGCCCGCCGGCTCTCACACTGGAGTGAATGGGGCCGGATTTTTTCAGGCGGTATACAGGCGCTATTTTTAGCGCTGTACCGCATGAAAAACGCCCCAGTGTGAAAGGGGCCTAAGTATTAATCTCGCCATACAAGGTTAGCATTTTGTTTGAGAATCCGTACAGAGATTCTGACAGGTCAACGGAGCATGCGATACTATCATCAGTGTGTGACTCAATAAACGAGTTAGAAAGCCCTTACAATTTTCTTTTGGCTACCGTGCTGATGGTTTTAATGTTAATAATCAACATTAGGATACATGGAAGGGATGTACTGTATTGTCTTTGACTCTAACACCTACACCATATATCAGCCGTTCTCAACTAGGATTCCTCCAGGGCTGGCTGGGGGTTTCTTGACCAATGGCTAACTGATCTTCCATCTAATGGTGCCTGCATAGTCCCAGGTCCTGTGTCACTTGCGTGACTGCAACGGTGTCATTCTGGCCACTCCTGTTCTTCCCACTTACCACCACCAATACATTTTCCCAATAACCCTCAATAGGCTAATGTTACTAGGGTTTGCCTGAGACTTGAAAATTATTTCAAGAGCTCCTTTGGGGTAAGAAGAGTGAGAAAGGCTGCCCTTTATAAAACAAACGAATGTCCATGACAGGGAATTAAAGTTCTACTTCTGGCTCAAACTTCACCTTGCACCTGCACATTATATGTATGATTTTTCCTGAATGGAATACACATTTCGATCCTTCCCTTTGATTTTTTTTCTCATTACTGTCATCAGGAAGGACTGTTTAAATATCCCCATCGACCATTAGAAGATCCAACAAATGTTTAAAAAATGGCCTTTTCCAAACAAAATTCCAGCAGTGTCAGGCAAGTGTTAAGCCCCGTACACACGATCAGAATATTGTACACAAAATACCGCTTTCAAAGCGATCGTGCGATAATCTGATCATTAGTACACAGCTGTCGTCCGAAATTATCCAAAGGGACAAACACTAAAAAATATTTCTTGTATGATACCAGATCGTACGATTTTCATTTAATCAGTTTTCGTCTGAAGATACAATACAAATACATTACAACACATTAACATCACTGTAACATTTGTATTCTGTTGTATGAGAATTTTCATACTTTAGTAAACTATTCATTTTCGATATGGAGATTAGCATCTAAAAAAAAAAAAATGGACGATCATTTGTCCGATAATCTCATAGTGTGGCTTTAATGTCATTTTTAAAATATAGTTCAGCATTATGGTCGCTAGTTGTTCAGTAGAGCGATCATTCGGCAAATCGTCACTGATAAGGAATTATCTGCAAAGCACAACGACCCCTAAGAAACGTATTGCTCTGTGCCTACTGGATCTACAGATGATACAGTTTTAGGAGGTTATTAAAGGTTCATCAGATACCAAGTTTCAAATAGAGTTTTTTAAATATTAGACCTGAAGTACCCTGGGCCCCCCAAGGTCTAAATCCATCCCTGATATGAACATTAGTCATTCCTTTTTATGTATGATTCTTGTACTGTGTTTTCATATTAAATGAGCCCAAATTGTTTATTTGATTTCAGTTGACTAAATAAATGAATCTCTTTACCTTGTAAAACATAATACAGATAACAGTGAGAATTAGGAGCTTCAGGCTGGCCAGCTAGGGCTAAGAGTTCTGAGGCTACAAGGTCTTTTTCTTCCCTCTCTATTTAATTCATATTTTTGTGGTTGAACTTCATAGACGTGTGTTTTTGTCAGCGAAGCTAACTATGTAACAGAGATGGTCAGATGTCTTGGCGATAATAATGGGAAGTGAGACATTTCAATGAATGACGCGTCAGTCTCCAGGACCTGCTGTGATCATCTTTCTAATTCAAACATGCAGAGAAAGCTTTGTTCTCTTTTCTTCACAGAGAACAAATAGCTATCAGTGGGAAAATGCAGTATGTTTGAGCAATTGTGATCAAGGCTGATTAAGATTTGGAAGTGCTCAGCCTGGTTTCGCTGATCGTGCTCAAATCGGTTGGCTTGGTTGTTTCATCAGGATATGTATGAGAATTCATTATTCGTACATTTACTAGCACGATTGTCATGGAATATGTATAGGCTCTTGGTGCAAAATACCTGGCTTCCTTAGGCCCATTGCACACTAGATGCTTAAAAAGAGGAACTGTAGTCTGCTCACATAACTTGTAATAAAAACATCTTTGCCATTCTGAAGCTTCCCGCCAACCACTTTTTTTTATATTATTTTATATATACTGTGATTCTGTACTCTCCCTCCACTGAGTCTGCCTGTCATCATTATAACTGTGGGCAGCTGAACCTGCTGCCTGTTCACTTCCTGTATTTACACAGAATCACAGAGGCACACCTACAGCTCTCATTGGCCCTCTTATGACTCATCCCCCCTCCCTTCCTGGCAAACTTTTACAGGAGTGAGAGAGCTGTGCATGATGTCATAAGCCTAGTTTTTCTTCCAGACAAGAAACAGGAAATGGGCTGTATAAGGTATTTACTGGCAGAAAAAAAATGTTTTACTATCCAAAGTTAAAACTACAAGGGCAGAGGATTTATTAGATGGAAAGATGAAAAAATGACTGAAGTTCCGCTTTAAAGTGAGTGTAAAGTCTTGTTTTTTTTTCTATAAAAATAACAAACATGTTATACTCCCCTGCTCTGTGTAGTGGGTTTGCACAGAGAAGCCCAGATCCTCCTATTCTTGGGTCCCTCTTCTGTGCTCCTGGCCCCTCCCTCCTGTCGAGTGCCCCCACATCAAGCAGCTTGCTATGGGGCATTCGAGCCGAGTCACAGCTCCATGTGTCCATTCAGAGATGGAGCCGTGACCCGGCCCCACCCCCTCTCTCTCTTGATTGGCTAACTGACTTTAATTGACAGCAGTGGGAGCCAATGGTGCCACGGCTGTGTCTCAGCCAATCAGGAGGGAAAGTCTCAGATGGCCGAGACACTCATGGACATCGCTGGACAGAGATGGTGCTCAGGTAAGTATTAGGGGGGCCGAGGGGGGCTGCTGCACACAGAAGGTTTTTTAATCTTAACCACTTCCGGACTGGCTCACACTGATATACGTTGAGGGATCTCGTTGTTATGGCAGCAGCTAGCTACCATAACCCCAGTATCCTCTTCGGTTAGCGGTCCGGTTTAACATAAAAGTGGTCTCTGCGGCCGCAAGATCACTTTTATCGGCCCCCCTCCCGCCGTTTTCTAGTCCCCTCCGCCGCTTACCGGAGCCATCGGTAGCGGTGGAGGCGATCAGATCCTCTCCCTGGCTTGGTATGGAGACGGGTGAGTGGAAGATGGCCCCACCCATCTCCATACCATTGCAGGGCAGAAGCGACGTCAAAACTTCACTTCCGCCCATAGCTCTTAAAGCAAAATTAATTTTTTTTTTTTTTTTAATGACATTTAATTTATTTATTTTTTTTTATTGCATTTTTATGTACATATGAGATCTGAGGTCTTTTTGACCCCATATCTAAAATTTAAAGGGGAGTTCCAGGCATTTTAAAAGTCAGCAGCTACAAAAAGTGTAGTTGCTGACTTTTAAAAAAAATGACACTTACCTGTTCCACGGTCCAGCGATGCAGCCGAACGGGGTGTCGCTCCTCTCCCCCTCCTCTTCGTCGGCGCCGCCATTTCCACTCTGGGCACCCGGCCGTGACAGCTTTCCTCTTCACGACCGGGCACGCACGGCGCATGCGCGAGCCGCGCTGCGCTTCCGGAGTGGATAGGCGATCTCCTGGGACCTGTCACGTGTCGCCTAGGCGGTTACTGGGCGGAAGGAGGAAGTGGGACAGGAAGTCCCCCTCCTAATGAAGCCCCCACCCCCCCCCCAAAAAAATTACATGCCAAATGTGGCATGTAAGGGGGTGAGGAGTGGTTAAAGCTGGAGTTCCATTTTTAAGTGGAACTCCGCTTTAAGAGGTCCTGTCATGTTTTTTTTTGTATAACAAGGGATGTTTACATTCCTTGTAATAGGAATAAAAGTGACACAATTTTTTTTTAAAAGAATAGTGTAAAAAAATAAAATAAAAGGTAAAATAAATAAGAAAGAAAAAAATGTTTTCAACGCGCCCTGTCCCACCGAGCATCGCTTGCAGAAGCGAACGCATATGTGAGTAGCGCCCGCATATGAAAATGGTGTTCAAACCACACATGTGAGGTATCACCGCGATCATACAGCTCCTCTGTAACTCAAAACATGCAACCTGTAGAATTTTTTAAATGTTGCCTATGGATATTTTTAAGGGTAAAAGTTTGTCGCCATTCCACAAGCGGGCACAATTTTGAAGCGCAACATGTTGGGTATCAATTTACTCGGCGTAACATTATCTTTCACAATATAAAAAAACTTTACTGTTGCAACGACCACCATTTTATTCTCTAGGGTGTTAGAAAAAAATATATATAATGTTCGGGGGTTCCAAGTAATTTTCTAGCAAAAAAAATGTTTTTAACTGTAAACAGCAAAATTTCAGAAAGAGGCTTGGTCCTTAAGTGGTTAATGCATGCATTAAGATGATAAACCTTCTGACTTTACCACTCTTTTAAGTCTAGTACACACTATTCGTTTTTTCATTCAACCCAGTGGGCTGAACGAAAAAAAACTGAAGAGCTTGGGAGGAGACCCTGCACTAACTATCTGATGTTAGTACAGCGATCTCCATCGCTGAGCTATTATGTTCTGACAGGGGTCTGACAGCCCCCCAGCAGAACACACCAGTCATTGGCTGAGTGCGCCGATCGGATGCCGATCGGCAGACCTTTTTTGGTCATGCCCCTTCGACAGAAGCTGGACGTTTGGCCGGCTTTTGTCGGACCAGCTGCCGTACACATGGGCCGAATGTCGGCAGGTTACTATTGAACCTGCCAATAATGCCTGATACTCTGCCCGTGTGTACCGATCTTTAGTCTTTGTCCATCTAATACCAGTGTTTTAGTGCAGTGGTCGCCAACCTTTTGGACCTCACGGATTACTCACAATTTTGAATCCCGCGGACCACTAACAATTTTACATGCCTTATACACACAATGCTCCGACTCTCTGCCCCCTCCTTTTGGATCACACTGCTGCCTTTTACACACAATGCTCCAGCTCCCCCCCCCCCTCACTCTGCATTACACTGCTGTCTTACAAAGACTTATCATTGGATCTCACCTCCTTATGCAGCCATCTGATCAAGCTCCGTGCTCCCTCCCAGTCTGTGATCAGCACTGCCATTGGAAGTCCCCTTCTTCTTCACTTCCCACTCTGCACTACTCCTGGTGCCTCCCTCTGAGTTCACAGGAGCCAGAACTACAGAGGAGGCATCAGGTATCAGTGAAAACAACACTGGAAACAATACTGGGCAGTATACATCTGCCACAATGTTGATTAGCGTCACAACCCCTGGGGACCTCCAAAGTCTTCTCGAGGACCACTGGTTGGCGACCGCTGTTTTAGTGCGCCCAAGAGGCATACACGTAGAGTCCAGCCCCACTGTCTTCAGTCTGTCAAAGGCCCATATATGCTGTGGCTGGACGGGCGGAACGCTGTATTCAGTGTTTAGTGTGTTTGGCATACAGGGTTCATTTCAGGGGTTCATTCCAGGATGACCAGAAGCTCAGAGGGCAATAAATCTACACTTCTAAGGCTGGACATATACTATTGTTTTCTGCTGTCTGATTGAAAAAAAAAAAAGAATGGATTCCCCCATCCACACAAGCAAGGTGGTTGGAGGAATCCTCGCCACTGGCATATTGTATTCTGACAGCGGGGACTCCTCCACCCTCAGAATACACTGATTGGCTGCAGCCGCTGATCAACAGAAGTTTTCCAACATTCCCGATCAACAGACAGAACTGTTCAACTGATCAACTCCTGTCAAGGGGGAACAACCATACATGAATCGAAATTCAGCTGGTCCTTGCTGAACCAGCCGAATTTTGATCAATGTATGGTCAGCTTAAAGGGGTTGTAAACCCTCAAGGCTTTTCACCTTAACGCATTAAGGTTAAAAACCTTCTGTGCTGCAGCAACCCCCCCCCCCCCCCAGAGCCCCCATTGACTCCCGCTGCTGTCAATCAAATCCAATGACGCGGGAGTCGGGGGGCAGGGCTGAGTCCTGCTGTCTGTGTCAATGGATGCAGCGGCAGGACACAGGAGCTCGCCCACACGAGTGCCCCCAGGGAAATCGCTTCAGGGGGACCCCAGAAGAGGAGGATTGGGGCCGCTCTCTGCAAAACTCTTACACAGAGGAGGTAAGTATGGCAGGCATGTTTGTTATTAAAAAAAGAAAAGAAAAAAAAACGAGACTTTAAAACCCCTTTAAGACAGCTAAATAATCTCTCCTTACTGCACAGCCTACAACTGCAATCTGTGATTTCCTGATTGGAAATGTCACAGGGGGTATACCCACCCCTTCCACCCCCATGCCCCTTAGTAGCCATCTGGTATGGCTATTCTTCTGCTACTGCTTAGTGTCCAGTCACTCTTCTAGCCAATCATGTTTAAACAATGAGAAAAAAAACCCTTCAGAGATTCTCTAGGGAACAGTGGTGATCAGTCAAGAAATGTGAGCCAATCCCCTCCCCACTTCCCCAGGGATGACTGCTTAGAAGGGCTTTAGGTACCAGTAGGTATAATAAAAAAAAAAATGTTGTTTCCTTAGTCTGCAAGAGGGAATGGACAAAAAGAGTGCTAAATGGTCTTTTCTGTCTGAAATCATTTATTGCTGATAAAAGTAAGACAAGCGGAAGATGAACGGTAACCAATGCAATTCAGGGGCCAAACAATCCTCCTTTGTCATGGCTAAGATGAGTGATGACAAAACTTTCTACAAACCTCTATATAAGAGCTCCTAGAAACATGCTCTATGTCAAGTAGAGAGCTTTAATAGTCACAGTGGAGGTGTGTTTAAAATTACTTATGGACAGTAAACTGTAAGTAACATATTTCAGTAGTAACATGTAGGGATTAGTAGGGCAGTCATCATATAAATCAGTCTATCTTGGTTTTTCCTTTCTCTGAGGCTGGTGCATTCTTTTGATGTTGAAAGCAGACGATTTATCTGATTCTTTGATGTCAGCGGATTTACTTCCATGAGCTTCAACGCAGCAACACAGAGAGATGGGAAAGATGTGCCAGATCAATTCCTGTGACTCAGATCAGACATGGGCTGGTAAAATAGCTTAGTCTTAAACTTCTTCGATCCTCAGACATACTTAAATTATTTCAGTGCAACAGACCTCTTGGCAGCAAATTACTGATACATAATATGACGATTGTTGCTGTGAACACACTTTATCATGCCGTGAACATACCATGAATATCTTTGGATGCTCAGATGCTGAAAAGCATGTTAGCTCCCTCAGCCATGTTGTATACATTTCATTTATGTGACAGGAAATGAGATGCAGCTGAACTCATGACAACAAATTTGTGAAAATGATAAATGACAAAAGTAGAATTGTCAGCAACCATTGAGGCTGCATTCACACCTGAGCGCTTCAAAGTCGTGCATTTTGCTGCGTTTTTGCCGCGATTTTGTTCAGGTCACCCATGTAAAAGGCAGAAAAACGCTTGTAATCTGCCCCAAAGAAGCTCATGTTCTTTTTCGAGCTTAGGGCATTTTTCAGGCGTTTTGCTTCAGGTGATAAAACGCTCAGATGTGAACAAGTGCCATTGAAATTAACCACTTCAGCCCCGGACCAATTGGCAGCCAAAGGACCAGGCCCCTTTTTTGCGATTCAGCACTGCGTCGCTTTAACTGACAATTGCGCGGTCGTGCGACGTGGCTCCCAAACAAAATTGGCGTCCTTTTTTTCCCACAAATAGAGCTTTCTTTTGGTGGTATTTGATCGCCCCTGCGGTTTTATTTTTTTTTGCGCTATAAACAAAAATAGAGCGACAATTTTGAAAAAAATGCAATATTTTTTACATTTTGCTATAATAACTATCCCCAAAAAATTTATAAAAAAACATTTTTTTTCCTCAGTTTAGGCCGATACGTATTCTTCTACATATTTTTGGTAAAAAAAAAATCGCAATTAGCGATTATTGATTAGTTTGCGCAAAAGTTATAGCGTTTACAAAATAGGGGATAGTTTTATAGCATTTTTATTAATATTTTTTTTTTACTAGTAATGGCGGCGATCAGCGATTTTTATTGTGACTGCGACATTATGGCGGACACAGCAGACGTTTTTGACACATTTTTGGGACATTTGTCATTTATACAGAAATCAGTGCTATTTAAATAGCACTGATTCCTATGTAAATGACAGTGGCAGTGAAGGAGTTAACCACTAGGGGGCGGGGAGGAGTCAGTGTGACGTGTTGTGTTTTTTTTTACAGTAGGGGGCGTGGCTGTACGTCTGACGTCATTGATCGGCTTTCCCGATGACAGGGAACAGCCGATCAATGACAGGCAGAGTAGGAAGCGCGAGGAGAGGTTTGTTTACACAAACCTCTCCCCGTTCTTCAGCTCCGTAACCCGATCGCGGGATACCAGCGGCGATCGGGTCCGCTGGTCCCGCGGCCGTGGTCACGGAGCTCCCGACCGAGTCGCGAGCGCGCCGCAGGCGGCACGCGCGCGACCCACGGGCAGGCAATTTAAAGGGGACGTACCCGTACGTGCTTTTGCCTGCCCGTGCCATTCTGTAGACGTATATCTACATGAGGCGGTCGGGAAGCGGTTAAAGTGGTTGTAAACCCTTACAAACCACTTTGACCTACAGGTAAGCCTAGATTAAGGCTTACCTGTAGGTCCAATAAATATCTCCTAAACCTACATGGTTTAGGAGATATTTAGAAAAAAAGAGGCATCGCTGTCTACGGCGCATGCGCTGTAGACAGCGGCACGCAGGCGCACTGCGCATGCCGAGATCACGGCGATATGCCGCTTTCGTGCGCATGCGCGGGAGTGACGTCATCGCCGATCCAGCGAATAACAGCGCTGGAGCGGCGAGACCCGGAAGTCACTCCGGGCTTGATGGTGCCGGAGAAGATCATGGATGAGAGACGCTTCGGGGGCTTCGTTCTCAGGTAAGTTATTCATAATGAGCTAGTAGCTCATTATGCCTTTGCCTTGCAGGTTCCGTTTTTTTTTTTTCTAGGGGAAGGCTTTACTTCCTCTTTAAAGGGATTTTGCTTGTTGGGTGTTTTTCATGCGTTTTTTTTTCCAGGCGTTTTACAAGCGTTTTATGAGCTGAAAATGCTCAGGTGTGAATGCAGCCTTAAATATCTAATGCAGATGAAAGCTAATTCCTGGCTGGCATAGGGAGCTACACTTACATAATGGATTTTCTTTCAGTTGTCATTCATTCATTTATTTCATTCATATTACTTTTACTTTACTATGATGATGCCCTATATTTCACGAGAAAGAAAATAAACAAAATATGTGATCATTTAACTAACCTGTTAAATGATGATTCCAATATAACATGTCACACACATTAATCATCACCCTACAATGGGGTAGAAATTGTTTTGGTTAAAAAAGAAAGTTACATTTAACCACTTACCCCCCTTCATGACCAGGCCATTTTTTACGATGCGGCACTGCGTTATTTTAACTGATAATTACACAGTCGTGCGACACTGTACCAAAATTAAATTTATGTCCTTTTTTTCCCCACAAAAAGAGCTTTCTTTTGGTGGTATTTGATCACCACTGCATTTTTTTTTTTTTTGTGCTATAAACAAAGACCTACAATTTAAAAAAAAAATAACAATATTTTCTACTTTCTGCTATAAAACACATCCAATAAAAAATTTTTTAAAAATCGAATTTCTTTATAAATTTAGACCAATGCGTATTCTGCTACATATTTTTGGTAAAAAAAAATCCCAATAAGCGTATTGATTGGTTTATGCAAATGTTATAGCGTCTACAAACTATGGGATATAGTTATGAAATTTATAGCGGGACTGCGATATTGTGGCAGACAATTGGACATTAACTGACACTTTGCAGGAACCAGTGACACTAATACAGTGATCAGTGCTAAAAATATGACACTGGCTGGGAAGGGGTTTAACATTTAGGGCGTTTAGGTTAACTGTGTGCCCAGCCAGTGTTTATGTGTACTGTAGGTGCTGATTTTACTAAGGGAAGTAATGGATTCTAGCCTCTGCTTTGCAGGAACATAGAATCCATCTCTTCCCCCTGTCAGAACGGTGATCTGCCTTGTTTACATAGGAAGAACCTCATTCTGTGTAGTTTACCGATGATCGATTGGTGCCGGAAAACATTGAGTGCCCGACACCCGCAGATCGGGCTGTTGCCGGCATGCGCACCCTTTACAGGCAGAAGTGCAGGCTCACATATATATACATGATCCTGTGCAGAGCTGCCACCCTGTAGCAGTAAAACTGCTATAGGGCAGTCAGCAAGTGGTTAAAGAATATGTAAACATTTCATGTTTCGGATATGTGTGCTGTACCACCTACTGGTATGAAAAAGTATCCTGTTCTCTTTGTGTTGACTTCACTTCATATGAAATCTCTGGTGATCCTGCCAGTTCCTCTGCTTTACTAATAAAAAAAACTGACCACACTGGGTGTGAGAGCACAGCATGGTCAGTTCTGTTTCTCCTCCCCCCAACTCTTATGCAGCTGAGAATAGAGGAAATGTAATTACTTAGAAAAAAGGTAGTTATAATAATGTTTATATCCATACACAATTGTTTTGTCTTCCATTTCTATTTTAAACTGAATGGGTTGTTTTGCAAGGTGAGGGGTTACATATACTTTACAACATATTAGGTTATTTATACAGTATCTCACAAAAGTGAGCACTCCCCTCACATTTATCTAAATATTTTATTATATCTTTTCATGTGACAACACTGAAGAAATTACACTTTGCTACAATGTAAAGTAGTGAGTGTACAGCTTGTATAACAGTGTAAATTTGCTGTTCCCTGAAAATAACTCAACACATGATACAGGAGATGGTCAGAGACTGCAGACATGATACAATAGATGGTCAGAGACTGCAGACATGATACAATAGATGGTCAGAGACTGCAGACATTATACAATGGATGGTCAGAGACTGCAGACATGATACAGGAGATGGTCAAAGATTGCAGACATGATACAAGAGATCAATGTAGCCTCATCAGTGCCCATCAAATGCAGCCTACCAGTGCCCACCAATTGCAGCCTTATCAGTGCCCACCAATTGCAGCCTACCTGTGCCCACCAAATGCAGCCTTATCAGTGCCCATCAAATGCAGCCTTATCAGTGCCCATCAAATGCAGCCTTCCGGTGCCCACCAATTGCAGCCTATCAGTGCTGACCAAACAGGGTTGGTGCAAGGATTTTTGACACCCTAGGTGAAACCTCATTTTACCCAACCCCCCTCCCCCTGGCTCCCCCTTTGACTCCACCCCCTTTGCCCTGCTCATGTATTACGCATACCTCCCATCTTTTGAACTTGAGAAAAAGGGGCACTTCAGGGAGATGTGCGCCACAGCAAAAGGTGGGTGTCACCAAACATGATTGTGGGAGGGGCTTAAGGGCCACGGTTTAAAAAAACTGGGCTATCTTGTACATATAAATATGCTTTGATTGCTGTGCCGCAAGGTGGAGTCTCAGGGGTACATATGAACCTCAACACAATCATTTAGAAAATTACTTCCAATACATCTGGTTTTGTATACACTGAAAATAGACAAAGAGCTTAAAATAGAGGATTATAAAGGATCCCGGGCTGGAGCCAAAGAATAAGTACTTCAGTATGACCCCTCAGGAAGAGAGAGAGAGAGAGGGAAGAATCACTATGATATATGGTAGGAAGGGAGGATCACTATGGAAGAAAGGAAGGAGGAATCACTATGGTACATGGAAGGCAGGAAGGAGGGATCACTATGGTACATGGAAGAAAAGAAGGAGGGGTCACTATGGTACATGGAAAAAAAGGAAGGAGGGGTCACTACGGTACATGGAAGAAAGCAATGGGGGAACACTATGGTATATGGAAGGCAGGCAGGAAGGAAGGGTCACTATGGTACATGGAAGAAAGGAAGGAGGGCTCACTATGGTACATGGAAGGCAGGAAAGATCACTATGGTACATGGAAGAAAGGAAGGATTGAAGAAAGGAAGGAGGGATCACTATGGTACATAGAAGGCAGGAAGGATTACTATGGTACATGGAAGGCAGTAAAGAGGGATTACTATGGCACATGGAAGGCAGGATGGAAGGACCACTATGGCACACAGAAGCCAGGAAGGATCACTATGACACCTGGAAGGCAGGGAGGATTACTATGGTACATGGAAGGCAGGAAAGGGGGATCACTATGGCACTTGGAAGGCAGGAAGGAAGGACCACTATGGCACACAGAAGGCAGGAAGGATCACCATGACACCTGGAAGCCAGGAAGGATTACTATGGTACATGGAATTCAGGAAAGAGGGATACCTATGGCACATGTAAGGCAGGAAGGAAGGACCATTATGGCACACAGAAGGCAGGAAGGATCACTATGACACCTGGAAGGCAGGAAGGATTACTATGGTACATGGAAGGCAGGAAAGAGGGATCACTATGGCACATGGAAGTCAGGAAAGAGGGATCACTATGGCACATGGAAGGCAGGAAGGAAGGACCACTATGGCACAAAGAAGGCAGGAAGGATCACTATGACACCTGGAAGGCAGGAAGGATTACTATGGTACATGGAAGGCAGGAAAGTGGGATCACTATGGCACATGGAAGGCAGGGAGGAAGGACCTCTATGGCACATGGAAGGCAGGGAGGATCACTATGGTACATGGAAGGCAGGAAGACTATGGCACACTGAAGGCTGAAAGACTGGCACATGGAAGGCTATGGCACATAGAAGGCTATGGCACATGGAAGGCTGGAAGGACATGGCACATGGAAGGCTGGAAGGACATGGCACATGGAAGGCTGGAAGGCCATGGCACATGGAAGGCTGGAAGGCCATGGCACATGGAAGGCTGGAAGACCATGGCTCATGGAAGGCTGGAATACCATGGCACATGGAAGGCTGGAAGCCCATAGCACATGGAAGGCTGTAAGACTGACACATGGAAGGCTGGAAGACCATGGCACATGGAAGGCTGGAAGACTGGCACATGGAAGGCTGGAAGACTGGCACATGGATGGCTGGAAGACCATGGCACATGGAAAGCGGCTGGAAGACTGACACATGGAAGGCTGGAAGACTATGGCACATGGAAGACTATACGTGGAAGCCTGGAACACTATGGCACATTTAGAAAAGAGAGAGAGAGGGGAGAGATCACTCACCCAGGCTGCAATGTCTACAGAGGCACAGGCACTCAGGCAGCGACATCACATCAGGCAGGATCGCTGGCTGATTTGAAATCTCCCGCCCACACTCCCTTCCCAGGCACAGATTGGCTGCATGAAGGGGTTGTGGGCGGGCACAGGGGGACATGGGGAGGAGGTGGGGCAGACCTAGCCTACCTCCTCCTCATTCTGAATATACAGCGGGCGCTGGTCGATGGCTGTGCAGCGGGAGGAGAGCGCGGGCGTGAAATATGCTATGCACACTGCCGTGGGTACGCCGGGGGCGGCCAATATGCTCACTGCCGTGGGCGCACCAGGGGCGGGGAAAATGCACACTGCCGTGGGCACGCCAGGGGAGGGCTATATGCACATTGCGGTGGGGCGGGAATATGCTAATTTATACACACTGCCGCGGGCGCGAGGCAGCACACTCGGAAGTCGGGACTGAGATACCCTGTCACTTTTTTCGCCCCCCCGCTCTGCGGCGCCGGGGTGCAGTGCACCCGCCCAGGATCGGCCCTGCATCCAGAGATACAAGATAACTTTGCCAATACAGCCTATTTTGGCTGCCCTTTTCCTTTGTCCTGTGGGGGCTGTTCTCATAGCTCCAGGGCAGTGTAAAGATTGCTCTGTTTACATACAACCTGTCTACATCTGCATTGTAACTGCAGACATCAAGTGAGAACAGTGAAGACATCTGCTTCACAGTCATGTTTGGCTTGGTTTTTTCACTGCCAGGAGCCATACACCAGGATTTCTGTGTTGTACTCATGTAGTCCACAAGGAATACAGATCAAAAACTGCTGGCAGCAAACAGACCCTATACAATTATAGTTTCAGAAAGCAAATGTCTCTAGACCAGGGCTGAGAACCAGGACTAGAACTAGGGATCCCTCTAGGCCAGCATTTCTCAACCAGAGTCTTGTGGAATCCTAGGGTTCCTCTAGAGGTTGCTAGGGGTTCCTTGAGCAATGAACACTTTCTGACTCTCAGAGAAGTAACCACTGATGCCATGATCTTTTTAGCTATCTGTAATGGGGAGGAGTTTCTTACTACTAACCACAAACGTATGGCACATTCCTCCCACTGAACACCAATGTAAGGTACTTTCTTCCCACTGAACATCACACTTATGAGCTGTAGGTATAGTGATTATTAGTAGGGGTTCCCTGAAATCTGGAAGTTATTTCAGTAATAACAAGGCTGAAAAATGCTGCACTAGATCCTGGCAAGAAACAGTATACCTTGGGCAATGCATGCTAAACAGACCTAAGCTTCATTCACATAGGCTTCAGAAGGGACACTTGGTACGTGCTTGAACACCTGCCATGCTTCCTCCGTACTTGTTAGATCTGAAAGGCTGTACTGAGACAGACATTTGTCAGGTATTACAACACCTTATCCTATCACAATGTGAGTCACACAACACCATTGATTCTGATTCTTTCTATTTGCTCTTCCCTCCCGAGAAGACAGTTTAGTGAAGACTTCCCAGAGACTGCATAACATGGGTGCTGAATGTTCTTATGCATGGGCAGACAAACCACTTGTAAAGACTGCATCTGTATAATGGTCTTTTTGGACTGGAAAGTGAATATATTACAGTGCCTTGAAAAAGTATTCATACCACTTGAAATTTTCCACATTTTGTCATGTTACAAGCAAAATTGTAAATGTATTTTATCGGGATTTTATGTGATAGACCAACACAAAGTGGCACATAATTGTGTAGTGGAAGGAAACTGATAAATGGTCTTCAACATTTTTTACAAATATATATCTGAAAAGTGTGGTGTGCATTTGTATTCAGCCCCCTTTAATCTGATACCCCTAACTAAAATCTAGTGAAACCAATTGCCTTTGAATGAATGAATGACTAATTTGTATAGCGCTAACAATGCGAACTGAATCGCCTCAAGGCGCTGTATTGGTGCTTTGTTGTCAAACTTATTAGAAGAGGTAGGTCTTGAGTTTTTTCCTGAAGGCCTGATGGTTTTCTTCCATGCGGATGTAGGTCGGTAGAGCATTCCATAGCCGAGGTCCTTGGACAGCGAATCTCCGCTCCCCCTTTGATTTGTAGCGGGATTTGGGAATGATGAGGAGGTTTTGGTTAGATGATCGAAGACTGCGATTGGGTGTGTAGTGTTTTATTTTCTCAATTAGGTATTGAGGAGCGACTCCATTTGTGCATTTGTGGGTGAGGCAGAGGGTCTTGAATGTGATCCGATTCTTTACGGTTAGCCAATGTAGGGTCCTTAGGGAAGGGGAGATGGATTCCCAGGTTTTTTTTCCTGTTATCAGCCTTCCCGCCGTGTTTTGGATAAGTTGTAAGCGCGCAAGTTGATATTGGGGTAGTCCTATGTAGAGGGAGTTTGCGTAGTCAAGTCGTGAATTAATGATTGTTCCAACTACCGCTGCTTTGTCCTCCTTTGGAATGAAGGGGATGAGTCTGCGTAGCAGGCGGAGCAGTTGGTGAGAACCGCTGACTACTGCTCCTATTTGTGCATCCATTGACATTTCTGAGTCAAAAATGACTCCGAGACTCTTGGCCTTGGTGCTTGGGGGGATGGTCTGTCCAAAGATGGTGGGTAGTGACCAAGGGATCTTGGTCCGGGAATTTTGATTTGCGTGCAGGATAAGAAGCTCTGTTTTTGATTCGTTGAGTTTCAGGGAGCTAGTGGTCATCCAGTCGTCTATCAAGGTTAGGCATTTTTCTAATTGCTGATGATGGTCTTTTTGTCCGGTGATACGAAAATATAATTGCGTGTCGTCAGCATATGAGTGGAAGCAGAGGTCTGATCTTCTGATTATTTTTAGGAGTGGGCGGATGTATATGTTGAAGAGCACTGGCGACAAAGGTGATCCTTGAGGGACTCCACAAGAGATTGCCCGGGTTTCCGAGATGAATCCTCCTAGTTTCACTGTCTGAGAGCGATTTCCTAAGAAGGACGCAAACCATTGTAGATCTGCGTCTGTGACTCCTGCTACTTCTGTGAGGTGGATGAGTAGAGTATTGTGGTCCACTGTATCAAACGCTGCACTGAGGTCCAACAGTACCAGGAGACATGATTCTCCGTCATCTGCTGCTTCGAGGGCGTCGTCCCATATCTTGAGGAGTGCTGTTTTTGTTCCATGGCCCGGGCGGAAGCCTGATTGTAGAGGGTCCAGGAGTTTGTGTGTGTCCAGGTGGCTTTGAATCTGTTGTACTACAGCTTTTTCCATAATGACTTTAGAAGTCACCTAATTGTTAAATAGAGTCCAGCTGTTCTGTGAAGCCCTAAGGGGTTTGTTAGAGAACCTTAGTGAACAAACCACATCATGAAGGCCAAGGAACACACAAGACAGGTCAGGGATAAAGTTGTGAAGAAGTTTAAAAAAATATCCCAAGCTTTGAACATCTCACAGAGCACTGTTTAATCCATCATTCGAAAATGGAAAGACTATGGGACAACTGCAAACCTACCAAGACATGGCCATCCACCTAAACTGACAAGCCGGGCAAGGAGAGCATTAATCAGGGGAGCAGCCAAGAGGCCCAGGGTAACTCTAAAGGAGCTGATAAGATCCACAGCTCAGGTGGGGGAATCTGTCCACAGGACAACTATTAGTTGTCCACATGCACTCCTCTCGCCTTTATGGAAGAGTGGCAAGAAGAAAGCCATTGTTGAAAGAAAGCCATAGGAAGTCCTGTTTGTAGTTTGGGAGAAGCCATGTGCGGGACACAGCAAACATGTAGAAGAAGGTGCTCTGGTCAGATGAGACCAAAATTTTACTTTTTTTGGCCTAAAAGCAAAACGCTATGTGTGGCGGAAAACTAACACTGCACATCACCCTGAACACACCATCCCCATCGTGGAACATGGTGGTGGCATCATGTTGTGGGGATGCTTTTCTTCAGCAAGGACAGGAAAGTTGGTCAGAGTTGCTGGGAAGATGGATGGAGCCAAATACAGGGCAATCTTATAAGAAATCCTGTTAGTCTGCAAAAGACTTGAGACTGGGGCACAATGGAATGGTTTACTTTAGATCAAAGCATAGTAATGTTTTAGAAGGACCCAGTCAAAGTCCAGACCTAGATTCAATTGAGAATCTGTGGCAAAACTTGAAAATTGCTGTTCACAGACGCTCTCCATCGAATCTGACAGAGCTTTAACTATTTTGCAAAGAAGAATGGGCAAAAATGTCACTCTCTAGATGTGCAAAGCTGGTAGAGACATACCCAAAAAGACTTGCAGCTGTAATTGCAGCGAAAGGTGGTTCTACAAAGTATTGACTCAGGTGAGCTTAATACAAATGCACACCACACTTTTCAGATATTTATTTGTAAAAAAAAAATTGCAAACCACTTATCATTTTCCTTCCACTTCACAATTAGGTGCCACTTTGTGTTGGTCTATCACATAAAGTCCCAATAAAATACATTTATGTTTTTGGTTGTAACATGACAAAATATGGAAAATTTCAAGGGATATGAATACTTTTTCAAGGCACTTGTACAGTGGAACCTCGGATTACGAGCATAATCCGTTCCAGGCGAGTTTCTCCATTGAAAAGTCAATGGAAACAAAAATAATTTGTTCCGCATTGACTTAAATGGCATGCAATACCACATGCGGCCAGAGTCGGGGGCGCCGGAGAGCCTCGGAAACGGGCAAAAAAGCCAGAGGACACCTCGGCAAACCTCGGAAAGACTTCATTCCCGAGATTTGTTGAGGTCAACAGAGCTGTCCTCGGACCTTTCCATGCATTTCCAAACAGCGATGTTTGGCTCGGCTCCGGCACCCCCACCACCTCAGGCCAAGCGCGGTACTGCACACAGATTTGGCCTGAATCGTGCTCATTTGAGTTACGATTTTTTAAAATACAGTGCTCGTATTGCGAAACGCTCCTTAACCGCATTACTCGCAATCTGAGGTTCCACTGTATATAGTTTTTGGCATGGGTCAAAGTAAAGGTGAAATGCTATTCTTGTGTCCCAGAACATGTGGTTGCAGGCTTATCCTGATACCAATCCAGAGGGCTAGAAAATATAAAGAGGAAAGGATCACTGCTACTCCTGACCAGCCCAGGTGAACAAATCATAAGGAGAGGTCTCAGCCTACATGTCTCCACCATACCACGCACCCTATGACTAAGCCTCAGTGAGTGGAGCGAAATACATCAGGGTATGGTGGAGACATGTAGGCAGAGGCCACTCCTTATCATTTGTTCACCTGGGCTGGTCAGGAGTAGTGGCAATCCTTTCCTCTTTATATTTACTAGCCCTCTTAACGTGCTTATGTCATGAGACAAGTGTGGGAGCTTCTATTGTTGACCTCTACTTTAACTTAAGGTCTTGTTCACACTAGTGGTTGAGGAGCAATAAAACCCAGTAGTTGAGCTGTGCTTTTACCACCCACCAACCGCTACCCCCTTTAGCTGCAGCGTCTGGGGTGTACACATACTGCGTCGAAATTATACCCCTTGTCGCAGGTGAATGAGGTCACTCTGCAAGTTTGTGCAACGCACACAGTTGTGGTGCACCAATGTGGGGATCAAGAGGTTAAAGCAAGCAGTGAGGAGGTGATACAATGACTCATCACTGCCTGTCAAATGTTCTCTGAAGAGCGATCCGCCATTCAAAGCTAGTGTGAATGAGTTCCCTGGCTGTCCTGCTGATGCTTAGGCTACAGTGCATTTTTGATGCAGTCCAGTGCATTTTTCCCCCCTCTTTTTTACCCTTAAATAAGGACACGTGTGTTCCAGGGTGTTTTTGGTGCCTTTAGGTGTGTTTATTATGCGTTTTACAGCGTTCCAGTACAGTCCAGTGCAGGAAAAATGCAGCATGTTCTACTTTTTTTTCCTGGAACTGGAACGCACTGGAACTGCAAGCACTGGTGTGAACTATGCCATTGAAAACCATATAAACGACTTTTCATGCGTTTTTGATGCCGAAAAAAGAACGCACTGGACTGCATGTGGTGTGAACTGGCCCTTTGACTGGCAGCAAGAAAAGAGGATGAGCAAATCATAACCAAGAAAGCGGAGCCTGATAATGAAACAAGCAAGAGTGTCCGTTCTCCAAATATATGAGTGACAACGCCAGAAAATATAACAATGATGCTGCCAAGCACTAAAAATGCACATGTACTGTACATTGTGTATAATAGAATTCATTATGAGGGAAAAATAGGCAAGCAACAAGATCATTCATCTGGGAGAAAACAACAGCTCTACAAACTCATTTCCTGGAAATAATTGTGAACATTTTTATGTACAAACTATCGTTCATAGATGGCTTTATTTTTACAGAGCACAGTCAATAGTTTTGGATAGCCTATAATAGCTGAGCCGATATGATGACATTTAATGGACAGCCGATCTGGGAATTTTGTATGACAAGTGTCTTGGGCACGGTTTACACAAGTATATCACAAGGACACCTCTTTGTAATCTTTTCCTGGAGAGGGTCTTTGTGCCTGCCAAAAAAAAAAAAAAACATTGGGTAGTCAGAAAATATAAATAGAGATCTCTGGCTAACCCGGCGCCAGAGTATCGGTTTTAGTCATAAACAAAGGAGCTAATTTGTTGGAACTAAAAAGTATCTTTGTTTCCAGCAACAAAAGACATGTCTCATTTTCATGGTAGGTTAGAGAATATTTGGGAGTTACAGGCAATACTCTTCAGAAATCATCCCTACAGAGCGACAATCCCATTGCTGTGCCAGAACAATAGCAGTGCTCAATGAATCGCTGTAATGATTAATCCAAAAATGGCTACTAGTAATTTTCAGTAGTCAGACCAGTGAAAGCTGTGTGATTGGTTGCTGCACATCATGCTAGTTTGTACCTTGTTATTAAATTAGACCCAGGGTTTGCTCTGGACTTTTGCCATAACCACCAAGTAGTTGAGCAGCAGCATTTGTGGGAATTGTAAGTACATATATAAAAACAAACAATGTCCGCCTGTCCAGCTAGTTAAATACAGATAACTAACGTCAGTCTATGGAGAGCGTCAATCTATAAAATCTCTCAGTTCACTGGTCCTCATTTGCCATACCTTGTTTGTAAATAGTTATTATTATTATAAAGGTTTTTTTATAGCGCCAACAGTTATTATGTATTTTTTATAAATCTGGTGGGGTTTTTAGCTACATAGTCAGGTTGAAAAAACAGACACATGTTCTGCTAGTTCAACTAATAGAAAAAGGGAGAGAGAAAAAGAAACCCTCCATATACACATTTCTATACCCACAGTTTTAACCCAGCTTTAAGAAGCTCCTGTATGTGTTATGCTGGAATTGGGTGTGGAGCCCATTTAGCTCAAAGCCAGTAATAGAGAAAAACAATTGTCACATGACATGACCTAAGGCAGAGATCAGATGTCAGAAGCAGTCACCTTAGTGGGTAGGTTTACTAAATGAGACTCTTAGCTACCTTGTCACATCCTAGCAGTACTGCGTGTTTTAAGTTTTTGCAGTTTCGAAAAAGCTAATTATGTTAAGCTAGTGTTGCACTTCTTAATTTGTGATACACAAGTTTTGACAGAATTTTGGCTTGATCATCTTTAAGCACTGCATTTTTAAAATAATTGTTTGGCAACCAAGATCAGTTCTAGAATCAAGGTCAGTGTACAACCAAAGTTTTCAGCTCTAGTAATTGGCACTGTAAGTGAACAGGGCCTTAATCTTCAATGGCCTCAAATAATTCTGTTCCTTTTATATAATAAAGCACAACATACGCATGATGCAGAAATGCTTGTCTGCATTGAGCCATTAGCTCAGTGCAAAACCTTTTCCTTTACTGCACAGAACAAGTGACTTGATGTTACATGGGAATGTACAATGGTGTCGTGGAATGTGGCTTGGATGGGTTTGTACATGTTTTATTCAGCCTGTGGTCTTCACTAGGAGCAGCTGGTGCCAGCAGTTCTGTGGTCAGCTCACTCTCATACATGTTGAATTATAAGCAAAAAACATAATACTGTTGTTTTCTTACTATTGCTGTAATTCTTTGCCAGGTCTTCAAAATCGATGTTTTATTCAATGGCCGCCGACATTCTTTGGATCGACGTTACAGCGAATTCCATGCGCTCCATAAACTGGTAACTGACCATTTTGTAGTTATGGATAGATAGAATAGGCACTAGAAATGCTATGTACTTCCACCTCATACAAAAGCATTAGGGGGAAAAAAGAAGAAGCACCCTAAAAAGTGGTTACTTAGTGGGACTAATGCGGCATGTATCATCATGTGTACGTGTCAAGTAAATAGTGTTACAAAATGACAGCCATCACCCCCCCCCCCCCCCCCCCCCCCCCCCCCCAATGCTTTTGTATGTTGTTATTATGATTACATGGAACTAAGAGGTGTGTTCAGCCACCAGACGATTACATTATGCATTGCTATAATATATATATATATATTTTTAATGTTGCAATTCCACGCTATACCTAGGTAGGTGCTCTACAAACACCAGTGATTGGACAGAAAATATGGTGCTCTGGGTTTATCAGTCGGATTCATTCATGCAGTACAGCCTTTCTCAAACTTTTTTTTACCCCAGGGGAACCCTTGAAATTATTTTTAGGTCTTGGAGAACCCTTGCCTTAAATCATTTAGTAGTCAGTGGGAAAAATGCTCCTTACTTTGATGGCTAGTGTGAAGAATGTTCCCTTTACAATGGTGGCTAGCTGTCCTGGCGGACAGCTAAAAAGATCTTTGGTGTCATGCAGCTGACCCTGAAACTATGCAGGCACCATCCAATAAAAGGTCAATGAGCTACAGCTCAAGAAATCCCTAGCAACCTCTGGAGGAAACCCAGTTTTCCATAGAACCCTGATTGAGAAAGGCTGATGAATTAGGTTATATTGTGTGCATTATAACTTTTTTATGCTCTTGTATCTAGATCATTTTTGCATGAGCATGTCCACAGGTGAATAATATACATTATTTTGTATTTGTCCAGTTGAAGAAGACCTGCAAGGTGCCAGATTTTCCATCCAAGCGAGTTCCAAACTGGATGTCTAAGGTCCAAGAGCAGCGGCGGCAAGGACTCGAAGCTTACATACAGGTTGATAGACTTCCCACTGATTCCACTGCCTCCTCAATTTAAAATTTGTGGCTTTTTATTTCCTCCCTTTAATGCAACACCTCCTCCACGTTCTTTCTTAGCAGCTTATCAGTCACACCATTATGGCACAATGCAGTTTAACTACACTTCTTAGCTGCTAACCACACCCTGTACTGTTACCTATCCAGTGGGGGAGCTGCAGCTAAGTTCTGTTCTTCGAGTCTGGAAACAGTCACCTCCAATGGGATCTGGTGCATGTGGCTTAGGGAACTTAAAACCCCAATAAAAGTCTTGCCTACGAGCACACACAATAAGGAGTCTCTCTGATTAAGTTTTACTTTGTTACCTGTTGTCTGGCTTTTCCTGACTTCATGATTAAATCGGTGTTCCACCCAAAAATGAAACTTACACTTTAAGTGCAGGTGACCCACTGACATGCTACATTTGGCATGTCATTTTTTTTGGGGGGGGGGGGGGGGGGATACCCTCTTTTTAGAAGCATCCAGCTCTCACTTCCTCCCGGAGCTCCGCGGCACCGGAAGGAAGTTCACCTCTCCCCCCTTCCTCCCTGCAATCTTTTGGGGCACATCACAGATCCCAGAAGATTGCCCGGCCATTCATAGCACGCAGTGCGTGCCCGGCTATGAAGCCACAGCTGGGCGCCCACAATAACAAGGCCGGTGCCTCGGAGAGGAGGGGGAGAGGAGCGGGGCTTCATACGCCCACATCGCTGGACCGTGGGACAGGTGAGTGTCTGATTATTAAAGGTCAGTAGCTACACTTTTTGTAGCTGCTGATTTTTTTCTTTTGGAGGAGCTCCGCTTTAAGCTCCACCCACTGCCATCCACCAGACCAGTTAGACTGCCCTTACTGGCCAATGAGGTAATCTGAAAATTGGAATGGCAGCTGACAGGTGTCTGGCTTTACCATTCACTTCATACAATATATTGCTACATTACTACCTACACTACTTGTGGCTCATATCATGTCTTATGGCCAGAAAGAGGAAGAGACCTGGGATGCTCTTACTGTACAGCACGGTCTTCTATGTGGAAGAGGCTAGTACTGGAAAGGAACTGAAAACAGGGAGCTTAAATACCATTTGGTGTCATTGAAGAACAGAAAATAAATGTTTTCACATCATTTATGATAAATGGCTTTCAGATAATGATGTTCTTAGAAAAAGAAACTCATGTTATGGCATCCTGTGGTACAGCTGTGTGCGCATAAAGAGTTAATAGGTGGAAAGGTAGAATGTTATGCAGAATTCATTATCAGGGTTTGTAGAGAAAGGGAGCTGTTAATGTACATGACAAAATAGCTGTTTGGGTGGGACAAGAGCATGTTATCTACTGACACATACCGTATTATATGTCTTCTACACCATCCTATCAAACAGTACTAGCTTGCCTGCACTAGTTAGATACAGGGGAAGATGGAACCTGGGGAAGTTTTTCTTTCTTTAAATTGAATACAGAAAATTCTATTGTGAGGAAATAAGCAGTTTTGGGTGTGGATTCTTCATAGAGGTGTGGGATAGAGAAGTATAGCATGACATCTTTGCGACGTTAACTTAATGGTTACGCTAAATTTAATTGTGTCAGTTTCTACACAGGTTTATAATTTTTCTTTCAGGGGGTGATCTGGTTCAACAAAGAGGTTCCAAAAGAGTTGTTAGATTTCCTGAAGTTAAAACATTTCCCACAAAGCAAAAAGAACTGCAGCTTCCAGTGAGTACATTTTGTGAAGAGCTAAGCATTGTAATTCCCAACACAGGCACTCTTTATGCCCCGTACACACGGTCGGAAATTCCAAAGGAAAGTCCGATCGGACCATGTTGTCGGAAAATCCGCCCGTATGTGGGCTCCATCGGACTTTTTCCGTCGGAATTCCCGACGGAAAAAATTTGAGATCCTGCTCTCAAATTTTCCGACAAAAAAATCCGATCTGACTTTTTTCGATCATGTGTAGAGAATTCTGACAGACAAAGTGCCACGCATGCTCAGATCAAATTACGAGACCAAAGCTATTGGCTACTAGCCTCTACGTAGTTCCGTCGTACGCACGTCACCACGTTCAGAAGGATCGGATTTTCCGACAACTTTGTCCGACCGTGTGTATGCTACATCAGTGTCGGACAAAATTTGTCGGAAAAAATCCGACGGATTTCGTGGTTGGAATTTCCGACCGTGTGTACGGGGGCTTAGAAGCAATCTGAAATTAGAGACCATTGGTGTAGGCTTGGTGCGGCTGCTCTAAGAAATTTGCAACCACATGCTTTAGACCAGCGGTTGCCAACCAGTGGTCTGTGGTCCATTGATGGTCCATGAGAAAATGTTGGTGGTCCCCAGGGGTTCTGCCGCAAATCAACATTGTGGCGTCCTTACTATCAACGCACATTGATACCCTATGCCTCCTCTGTAGCTACTGTGAACTCAGAGGGAGGCACCGGGAGTAGTTCAGATATTGAGAGGTGAAGGAGTGGGACTTCCAACGGCAGCGCTGAACACAGACTGTGGGGGGGGGGGCAGAGCATTGTGTGTATAAGTCATGTAAAATTCATGTTAGTGGTTGGCGGGATTCACAATTGTGAGTTTAGTGGTCCGTAAGGTCTGAAAGGTTAACAAAAAATAAAAATTGCTTGTTTCTCCCATCAACACAGTCAGTGTTGATGGTGGGAATCCCTCCCATGGAGCTATTGTGTTCTCCCTGTGGGTGGTACGCAGGGAGCTGTCCCGGAAAAATCAGACAGCCTGGTTGTACCCAAGTTGATTGATTGTTTAACTTGAGTACAATCACATTTTGAATCTTGAATCTCAGCTGGTCTATGGTGAACTGGTTAAGCTTTACATCATCTATGGCATGCTGTAGGCCATTAAAAGAGGCTACCTGGTGGCCATGCGGGCTGTAGTTGGAGTTCTCTGTATAGAGGACCCTGGGATCTGAGACTATGCCAAGAAACCCAAAACACCTGCCATCTTGACTACCAACTAGTCTACCATTGCCAAGGGTACACTTTAAGAGTACTGGCCCCTCAAAAATGTAAAAATATTAAATATTCTGTAGGTACAACATACTCTTTACATACAGTATAGTGGCATTGCATGTAGCATTGAATTATATATTTATATTTTTATGCAATATTTTATTTATAGACACATGGACTTTGAGAACACAACACTCAAGTTAATATGGCACTATGATATGACAGTGGCAAATATAATAACTTTTATATCTAGTGGTAGTTAGTCACATTTAAAGTGGTTGTAAACCCTAAAAAAAACAAAAAACCTTGCAAGACAAAGGAATAATGAGCTATTATACATCACATACTAGCTCATTATAAAATACTTACCTTAGATCAAAGCTGTTGCAGCCTCTGTGACCGGCGACATGTCTCCCGGAGTTTTTTCCGGGTTTGCAGGCTCTGGCACTGTGATTGGCCGAAGCCGCAATGACGTCACTTCCGCGCAGGAGCCAACAGTCACCAGGCACAGCAGCTGAAGAAACGTCACAAGCGAGACGTTTCTTCAGTGCGCATGTGCCGATGACGTTGACGCAAGTGTATATGATAAATATCACCTAAACAGTGCAGGTTTAGGAGATATTTACAGTACCTACAGGTAAGCCTATTCTAGGCTTACCTGTAGGTACAAGTGGTCTAACAGTGTTTACAACCACTTTCAACAGGACATTCTTCGTAGCTTATCCAAGTCACTTCTTAATTAGTAGCTAGTTCAGCTGAATGTTACTACTAGATATACCATGACTTCGATAAATGAGAGCTTTCACAGACAAAATGGCTATCATTTTGGGGTGTATACCCTGAAACCGGTGTGGGAATATGAGGAAAAAGTAATGGTCCAGGTGAATGTGACTAACTACTACTATCATGACCTGGATAAATGAGAAGCTGCACAGATATATTTGTAATACAGCCTCTTCTAGGGTCTAAGCTCAACAGGTTTGTTCCATTTTGACATTTTCTCCCTTTTTACCTAAAATCCTGCATCCTGAAGATACATGTTCAAAGTCAATTTTTTTTTTAGTAAACAGTTAGCAGTGTAATCCATTGTACAGACTCCCGGAACTGGTATGTGATAAAATGGTGTTCACATTTCATATGGTCTTAGGCCCCTTTCACACGGGGCGGATCAGCTCAGCAGACTCTAGCTCAGTAGGAGATCGCTCCGTTGATCCCCGCTGAGCAGGCGGATGACAGGTCCGTCTCTGCTCACTGTGCAGGGATGGACCTGTCAGAGCCCCTCTCTCCTCTATGGCAAGATCGGATGAAAATGGACAGTCTGTCAGTTTTCATGCGATCCGCTGGAAGGATGGCGAACGTATCGCCATCTGTCTGTTTTGAGCGGATCTTGTTGGATCGGATGGCAGGCGGGTGTCAGTGGACACATCTCCACTGACATCCGCCTGCCCATACAATCCACCTAAAAAACGGACAGGCAGATCTTTGTAGTCCGTGTGAAAGGGGCCACAGATTGTCTCTCCATTTGGTACCCTAACATCAGCCCTGATTACGGTGCTTGTGTACAAGTGTATATGTATTGATTTTGCTCAAACAAAGACAAAATCAGTGACCTATGATGAACAACAGGTTCTATAAACGAAAACTTCTCAGGGGCTCTCAGGTTAGAGAAACAAGCTTGAATTTACTTTAGTGCTTTGCAAAAATGACCAATTAATAGAAGTGTTTTCTTTTCTCCAGATCGCTGACAGATTTCACTTCAGAAGAGAACAGGTACGCACTATTCTGTGTCTTAGTTCATGCACTGAATGGCTGACCAGTTTTTCAGGTTGTGATTTTTTCCCTCATGACATCAGCTGTTAATGTTTGCTGTGTTTAAGTACATATAACACTTGTAGGCTAGGCATGTCTGTTTTTGATTGGCCTTCAGCTAGTAAAGCTGGTCATACATTATACAATTTTCTTATTTAATTTATTTTAGATTTACCTTCAACTATGTAGTGCAAGGGCCTGTCTGCATACAAATTGGAAGTGTTTAGGTTTAACCTCATATTATATGGTTGTGGTGAATCTAAAGGAAAATTGAACAAGAAAACTGTATAACGTATGGGCAGCCTAACATTTGTTTTGAATAATTAACAAGCAATCCAGGTCATACTTGCATATTTTCTGATCATTAACACACATATTGCCCTCTCACAGGGGCGGACTGACAACTCATGGGGCCCCCTTGCAATAGGAGATTATAGGGCCCCCAGGCAATCAGCGATTATGGGGCCACACAGTATACACATACACAGTATACAATCACATAGTATACACATACATGTACACACAGTATATACAGACATGTTTCTATTGGCTGAGAAGGTACTGGAGAGGTGGGGCAGCTATAATCTCTGGATTTTTAGACCCAAATGATGTTGATAAGGGACATTTCAGAAACAGATGTAAAAAAAAAAAACACAGATTTTTACATACTGTCCCTGGTTTTACTGAGGCTGGCAACCCTGATGGGGCCCCCGGGCAGTGTCCGAATGGTCAGTCTAAGTATAAATGGCATTTTCTGCACTGACCTCCAATGTAAGGGGCATTCTCCCCACTAACCACTGTGTACTGAGATGTTCTTCCATCAGGCTCCCGATATTAAAGGTAATGCTTCCAAATGGCCACCAAAGTAAAGGTGCCCTGTCTGGCCAAAGCATAGGTTTAGTTAAGGCTAGCGCTATTGCATGGTAGGTCTTTTGTGTGTTTAACTGATGCTCCATCTGGTGGCAAAATGTGTAATTTCACCTTACTCAGATAATGTATTATTCAGGATAGGAATTAAAGGGCTACCAGGGATTTTCTGGGTATCTTTACCAAGCATTTGTCTGATAATATAGTTCATATTTGTGTATGTTTGTTATACAAACATATTATTGTAAGTCAGTGAAGGGGAAAACAACATTTTATAACAGAAACAAAGAAAAAAGTTTTTTTTTTTTCAGAAATTTCAGTCTTTTTTCGTTTGTTAAGCAAAAAATAAAAAACTGAGTGGTGATCAAATGCCACCAAAAGAAAGCTCTATTTGTGGGAAGAAAATTATAAAAATTTAGTTTGGGTACAGTGTTGTATGACCGCACAATTGTCATTCAAATGTGACAGCGCTGAAAGCTGAAAATTGTCCTGGGCAGGGGACAGTGCCCGGTATTGACGTGGTTAAACATTTTGATATGTTTTCTATTTACTTTTGTGAATAAAATATGGATTTATGAGATTTGCAAATCATTGTTTGCTGTTTTAGGCCTCTTTGACGCATGTGCGACTTGTCCTACGACTTGGGACTGCAAAGTCACATGACGAGTTGTACCCCATGATTTCCAATGAGTACCAGTCATATCTGTGCGACTTCAAAGTCGTCCCTGTACTACTTTGGTCCATCCAGGCTGAGGTTGCCACTCTAATCACCTCTCTAGGACATCTTAGATGTGCGACTTCCAGGGGCTACCCCTTTCTTTCTTGAACAGTCATCCTTAGGCTGTAAATAAATCCCAATGTGTTTCCAAAAAACTGATAGCTATTTGTAGTTCTAAAAAAAAAAAAAATAGTTTCAGATCTCATGCACACGGGGTGTTTTCTCAGCTCCTCTGAACAACTTTGCTCCTGGCAGGAAAAAAACACACTTAAAGTCGTGTTTTGCAAGCGCATTTGGGCTTGTTTAGGTGCATCAAGTGTTTGGCCAGAATATTATTTTATTCTGGCCATTGGAATGAGAGAACTCCCAAGTGCTAAATGCTCCTAACGTTTAGATGCATTTACACTATTTTAGGTACATCAAAAAAATGTTCTGCTCAAACTCTCCTCTCATGAACACGCAAGTGTTTTAGCCTCTAAACACATCTGGCTCTAAACATGTGCATGGATACATAGGCTAACATAGAGGGGCATTTAGAGGCAGAAAAAAAACACCAGCCAGTCTTAAAAGCAGCATTTTTTACACCCAGTGTGCATGAGGCCTTTGGGTTATAGAGATGTGCAGGAGTACTAACAAATATGTCCTATTATAAAATATTGTGATGGTCTACAACAGGGGTGCCCAACCAGTGGCCCAGGGGCCACGTGTGGCCCACGGAGCCCTCTGATGTGGCCCGCGACCTCCTGCTCTGGGATGGCGGGTTGGCAAGCCCAGATTGCAGGTTGCATACCCACCATGCCAGATCATCAGTGTTGTGAATGAAGCCAGCGGTAGAGAAAGCAAGCAGCTGCAGAACAGAGCTGCAAGAGCTAATGCTTCTTTTAAAGCACCGACTCCTGTCATAGGCGGATTAATACCAAATGCACTCTGCCTGGGACAGCAAGTTTATTACTAAAATCAGTGTATATAGGGACATATCTGTTCTGCAGTGGTTACTGGGCTGCTTTCAAACTGATCCACAGGTGTAGTGCAGAGCACCTGTGGCTTACCTGCACTGAGCCATAGACTTCTGGTTTTACCTGTGGAATGGTTGCACTTTTCAGAAAGTCCACCACACCTGCAGGATATAATAGAATTCTATGGCAAAGTACAGCTAACCCGCAGGAAAGCCACAGGTGCACTGTGCTGCACCCACGGTGTGGGTAGACTGCAGACCATTAGTGTAAAAGCAGCCTTATGCCCCTTTAACATGATTGGTCTGACCCAATCGGACCCTCCATTCACCTCTCTGGAGCGGCAGATGTAAACAGACTTGTGTCCGTTTATACCCGCCTACCTCCAATCTGATCTGCTAAAAAAAACAGAAGTGGATTCGTCCCCTTCTATTTGATCCGATCAGAGGGCCCATAGAGAAGAGTGGGCTGTGTCTGTGTCCGCTTTGCATAGACAAAGTGGATGCGGGGCTGTCATCTGCCCACTCTGCTCATTGTGGCCCGCAACTGGTTACGAAGTCGCTTAAGTGGCCCTCGCTCTTCAAAAGGTTGGGCACCCCTGGTCTACAACTATATGTCACCTTTTTTTTTTTTAGCAATTGCTTGCTGTGCCAATAGAATGGCTTAGAACTTACACTGAGGTCCTGCTACTCTGGACAGGATGGTTAGCTGGAAAATGAATCCCTGACAACATTTATCCACAGCTCTGTTCTCTAGCAATGTACTGACTATGCTGACAGCTCTCCTGCTACCTGTCCTTGATTTAGACAAACTCTGTGTTAATATCAAAGACAGAGAGGGGCAGTTGGTTATGGGTTCATGTGAAATGTATTTACACCTTCGGTCTCTGATGTTAAACGCATCATTGAAATGCTATGTTTTCCTAACAGTTCCCAGTTGGCACATAAAGCGGTGGTAGGATTTTACAAGGACCTGTACATTTTACCTCCAGATACAGGTAAGTTACAACTACGATATCAAAGTGTTTTCAAATTGGTTGGTAAGCATTTACAGTCATTCTTATTAAAGTATAACTAAAAGCAAAACTTTTTTTTTTTTTGGATAGAGTGGTGAGGGATTAGAAGACTTGTCAGTCCTTATTGCTATCTGTTAAGGAGATTCCCCTCTCTATTTGTCCTGTTAAGCATTATCATTGAAAGTGAACGTAAACGAGACACCAGAACTGTAATAGAAGGCAAATCTTCGAATAGGGACACTAGTTCTGGTGACCTTATTGACACCCTGAGATTACCCCACTTTGGTCGGATTTACTCTCACTTCCTGTTTTAGCTGTGGGACAGGAAGTGAAGGAAAATCTCCCCAATGGGACACAGATGGCATGGGACATGCACGGAGCCGGAGCCGATGCACATGGCTGGCAGCTTCGATTTCCGCCGGCCACCCGCGATCGCTCCACAGAGAGCCAGAACAGGGATCTGTCAATGTAAACAAACAGATCCCCGTTCTGTCAGGGGAGTAGAGAGATCGTCTGTTCCTAGTGATTAGGAACAGCGATCTCTCTGTACTCCCAGTCAGTCTACTCCCCCCACAGTTAGAAACGCCTCCCTAGGACACACTTAACCCCTTGATCGCCCTCTAGTGTTAACCCCTTCCCTGCCAGTGTAATTTATACAGTAATCAGTGCATTTTTTAGCACTGATCTCTGTATAAATGTCACTGGTCCCAAAAAAGTGTCAAAAGTGTCTGATCTGTCCGCCGCAATGTCGTGGTCCCGCTAAAAATCACTGATTACTAGTAAAAAAAAATATTAAAAATTCCATAAATCTATCCCCTATTTTGTAGACACTATAACTTTTGAGCAAACCAATCAATATACACTTACTGTAATTTTTTTTTACCAAAAATATGTAGAAGAAAACATATTGGCCTAAACAGATGAACACATTTTTTGGGGGATATTTATTATAGCAAAAAGTAAAAATGTATTTATTTTTTTAAAATTTTTTTTGTTTATAACGCAAAAGCTCTATTTGTGGGGAAAAAAAGGGACATACATTTTGTTTGGGTACAGCGTCACATGACCGCGCAATTGTCAGTTAAAGCGGCGCAGTGCCATATTGCAAAAAACGGTCTGGTCATTAAGGGGGTAAATCCTTCCAGGGCTGAAGTGGTTAATTCTAAAGAATTACACTGCATCTGAGCACCACAAACCAAAAATGCTGTTTAATACATTTTTAATATTCAAAACATTCACCCATCCATCAATGTCTCTATGCTTTAGTTTAATAAGAAATCACTTTGAAAAACACCTCCTAGCATTTCCTGGCCATGGCCTTCTTGAGAAAGGGCAGATGATTCATGTAGAAATTAGAAATCCTTCAGTAATTAACCACCCCGGAAGAATTTACTCCCATCCTGACCAGAGCACTTTTTGCGATTTGGCACTGCGTTGCTTTAACTGACAATTGCGCGGTCGCGCGACATTGCACCCAAACAAAATTGACATTCTTTTTTTTCCCACAAATGGAGCTTTCTTTTGGTGGTATTTGATCGCCTCTGCGGTTTTTATTTTTTGCGCTATAAACAAAAAAAGAGCGACAATTTTGCTATAATAAATATCCCTATTTTTTTTTAAAAAAAGCTAATTTTTTCTCAGTTTAGACTGATGTGTATGCTTCTACATATTTTTGGTAAAAAAAAAATCGCAATAAGCATATATTGATTGATTTGTGCAAAAGTTATAGCGTCTACAAAATAGGGGATAGATGTATAGCATTTTTATTATTATTATTTTTTTTTTACTAGTAATGGCAGCGATCTGCGACTTTTATCGTGACTGCGACATTATGGCGGAAACATTCGTTTTGACACATTTTTGGGACCATTTTAATTTATACAGCGATCAGTGCTATAAATATGCATTACTGTAAAAATGTCACTGGCAGTGAAGGGGTTAACACTAGGGGGCGATCAATGTGTTAACTGTGTTCCCTGGGAGGTGATTCTAACTGAAGGGGGAAGGGACTGACTGGAGGAAGTGATGGATCGTGGTTCCTAGCTAATAGGAACACACGATCTGTCACTCCTGTCAGAACAGGTTCACACACACTCGTCCCTGTTCTTCGTCTCCTGGTTGCGATCGCTCGTGGCCGGTGGTCATCATGACTGTCGGCCACGAGCATCGTCACCACCCCTGGGCAGCGTGTGCGACCCCGTGAGCTGACGTATAGCTACAACGTCTCACGCATGGGGAGCCAGCCTGCCGCAGTATAACTGCGGCAGTTGGTCGGGAAGCGGTTAAAACAGTTCACATATACTATAGATGTATTTCACAGTTTGCCTGAAATTGCACTCTGAATAGTAGCAAGTTACACTATATAGAAAACACAGACATCAAAAATTGGGGAAGAGAAAGTGAAAATAAAAGTGGAGTTGTTGGCTATAATGAGCAATTAGATAGCTTATTCTGCTATCCAAGAGAATTATAGGCGACACTTGACTGCAACAACTATACATTTGTTTTTTTAATAGCTACTTACGTTTTTTTATTTTTTTTACTTTCAATACATTCCTATTGAATATTATCATATTACAATCATATTACATATTATTATCATATTACAATGATATAGAAAAGAGTGCACAGATATAGCACAGATATAGCCAAGGTACAATTAATTGCCAAGATAATCAGTAATTTGGGGCCACATTCAAGTGTAGCTGAAGCCTGCTGGTCCGCAGACCAAGGAAACGTACTTAAGTTTTTTGATGTAGGGAGTAAAGCGGTAGGGCAAATATTAATATCCTAGTTTGATGTTCAGTCAGTGCTCACACAATACCCTTCTGTTTTTCCTTTTATATGTTGAGCTTCCACCACAGTTTTCCTGTATATATGAGGCACTCTATAATCCAACAAGCTCAGCCTAATTGCTACCATTTGGAAGTATTTAAAACACGAGTATGTCATTATGTATTGCGTGAACCCATGACTATTTATGGACTATTAGCTGAGTATAGGTCCAGCAACCACCTACACTATTAGTATAAATATGTCATAATATTTAAACGTGTTATAATATATAAATTACTACTAGCAGTAACCATCCAAGTGTTAGTACATTGATATACAGCTAATCACATGTTGTTAATATTCCACAATATACTAATTTATGATTAAAGTGTTACTCTTTCCTCCATGACAGATATGCTTGAGGACATCATTTTACAGGGAGTTCTCCGAGGGCTGTACCAGCAGAATCATAAGAAGCTACCTACAGTGGAGCATTCACTCCCAACAAATTCACATGTGCAATGATCATAGCCTGACCGTTCTGCAGCACTCATTCATTTTCATATGGTGCTTTATATTGGGAAACTGTGTAAGATTGAGTGGATTTGTGAGAGGTCATAAGGAGAAGCTGCTTCTGGAGATGGACACCCTACCAGGACTGCCAGGAGAAAGATTGCTGTTACTAATGGGGACCAGTGATTTGAGTAAACACTTTCTGAATCATGGCACATCTACTGCATGGGACTTCGTCTTGGTTAAGCAATCAGGACACTGTATAATACATAATGCAACTTTCCAGATTGTGGAGGAGAGACTTGTGTGATTATTCCATAATCTACACTGCATAACCTAGTTGTTACAATCCAGAACATAGTTTATTCAAGGTGGACCAAAGTCTACAGGATGCTGGCGTGTTCCTAAATATTTATAAAACTGAACATGTTTTCCTCTTAGGCCCATGTCATATTGGTGATCTTGTAACTGGGGCAACTTGCCAACAACAAGATCTTTAGTTGAGTGACACTGGCCTGCTCCTGTGGCATCGCTCCTTCACTGGGTGAACCAGCATAGTGTTGCTCTATCAGTTTTCCGTTGGAGTTTCGCAGTTTTTGGCCATCAATGGAGCGACACCATAGGAGCCAGTCAGTGCTCTCTTTGGTGTCCCTGTTGTTGGCGAGTGGATACCACAGACAGGATCATGATGATGATAAGGCCCATAATGTGCACAACTTTTGTTGTTTTCATAAAACAATAAAATATACAGATTGTCCTTATTAAGTCTTACAGATATAATCTGGTCTTCCTTCACAATTGTCTCATTGTGCAACCTTAACTGTGTACACACATGATGTGGTATTATCCAGATTCCAGACAATGCTGAAAAGAAACATAATCTGAATCAGGTGGAATAGTTAGTTTGCTTTGTATCCCATGGGAGTCAGAGATAACCCAAATATGTGAGATATGGAGCAATATCAGTTTCACTGTGTTTGTCCTTACAGGTTTCTTCAAAGGTCTCTGCAGAACTATGGACCTTTATTTCAAGTCAAGACTTTAGCTGAGTGCCAAGAGAATACCATGGAAGTGACCACAGCTGCGAGCCCATCAAATGCAAAATCCCCACTCAGGGTGGTAAATACTGCTGGTGATATCAAAAGAGCATTAAGATGAACAGCCACTTATATTTTAATTGCTCAACCTTTAGATGTACCACAACTTTATAATATAAGGTCGTTCCTAACAGTCTATTCCAGTGATGGCAAACCTTGGCACCCCAGATGTTTTGGAACTACATTTCCCATCGATTAGTCGAGCATCATGGTAAATGTAGTTTCAAAACATCTGGAGTGCCAAGGTTTGCCATCACTGGTAGTATCAAACCAGGCAAACCCTTGCACTACAGTTGATGGTAAATCTGAAATAGATTGTACAATACAACTGCATAGTCTATGGTCAGCTTTATGTGCATTAGGCCCCTTTCACACATGTGGGCCATTCATTTCATGAGTTCAGTCACGTCAAAACGGATGAAGTATTCATCAGTGCTCATCAGTTTTTTTACATCCACTACCAATGCAAAAACTGATCATTTGTCAGTTTACATCCATTTTTCGATCCTTTTTTTAAACGGAAGAAAAATAGAGTGACGGCTGCGGATGTAAATGGATGATCATCCATTTACATCAGTTTTTCCATAGAGATGCATTGATGTTCATTTTTCATCCGTCAACAGATGGATGAAACACGGACAGCATGTGTGAAAGGGGCCTAAGAACCAAAGGACAAGTCTGAGGAAGGACTATTTTTGGATCGCCAGGACCTTGTTTTTTTTTTTTTTCTTTTTTACATGCTACTTTTTTGTTTTTAATTGTGAAATGCAGCAGTACCTGCATACTGAATGGTACATTTTACAAATTAGCTTCCCGCAGATGGTGTTTAATTAAAGGTTTCTTTTTTGAATTGTACCACATGCATGACAATGAGATAAGCTTCCATTCCTTAAAAAAACAAAACAAAAAGATGTCTGAGTAACTGCATGCTACTGAACTCTGTGTTCAGTTGCAACAGCCGCAGTGTTTTAATGGGGGGATGTGCTATGTGGCTAAGTAAAGCAGTAGAGACACCAATGACATGTTGTGACATTACTATACTGAACTGGATTGTGACTGGAGAGCCTTCTGCTGGCAGCCACCTTTAATGCAGCCTTGGATATGACCGGTCACATGACTGTGTTGGTGATTGCCTGTGTAGAGAGGTATAGGGGTGCTGGAGAGGTGACATGATCCAATATTTAGAAGTTCTGCAGCTGCAGGCAGGCTATACAGTAAAGATCAGTGTTGCAGATAATCCATTTAAAGAATGATTAGATTAGGGAGAGAACACATCTTGTATAGGGCGTTTACCCACTTAAAGGACAAGTATTGTCAAAACTCTTTTGGCTACACTTCTGGGAATCACAGGAGTGTAGTTTGTTCTGTGACCAGTTTTCAGCTGACCCCGGGCTAAAGACCACCGTCAGCTGACGTCACAGAGCCAGTCAAGGCTCTGAAAAGATCCCAACCATGCCCAGAAGCCTGGACCAGCAGCTGGTTCCGCCTCTCAGTGAGCCACTGAGGGCCTAAGCCAGCTGCTCCCACCCCCTCTACAGCCCAGCGCTCCAGTGAGAGCTGGAGGGGCAGAGCAGAGAGCTGCTGACTGTCACCAGCTCTCTGCTCATGAAACACTAGCGAACTTTGGTTGCTCAGTTCAGTCTTAGAGCTGGGGGGGTACCGATGTTGCATCCACCTAGGTGAGTATATATTTTTTTAACACGTACTTCTCTTTTAAGTACAATTTGACAGCTGAATCCTAACAATTTTAGCATGGAAATGACCAAGGTTGGGAAGAGGGACCAGGTTATATGAGGCGATTGCCAGGGTACTTGTATTAAAGCGGTAGTTTTTTTTTTTTAAACCCTGCAAGGTAAGGACATAATGTGCTAGTGTGCATCACATACTAGCACATTATGAAATGCTTACCTTGGAACAAAGCCTTCCAGCACCGCACTGTCACAGCAGATAGGTACTTCCATCTTCACCTCTTTCTTCCGGGTTCACTTCCTCCGGCCATCTGATTGGCCACGCCGTGCGGGAGTCACGGATCACAGCTTTGAAGGGACGGTGTGGGTATACTGTCTCTTCAGAGCGCACGTGTAGGTCATGTCACCGGCTGCATGCAGATCTAGAACGTGCATGTTTAGCAGATATTCACTGTACCTACAGGTAAGCCTTATTATAGGCTTACTTGTAGATACAAGCAAAACATTTTTTTTTATTTTTACCTACCCCAGGTCTGACATTAGCCCAAGTAAAGTTACAGAAGGTTGGGGGAAAAAAATACACAGGACCATCCTATGGGGCTTCTATCGTTTGTCTCATAAAATTGTTCTGCTAAATATTGTCAAAAAACAGTATGCCTTTGTCAAATATACAGTACCATTAATATTTAAGTAACTGAAGTCCCCCTAATAACATCACACGGTTTCCCCACTTCTGAGAAAAGAGAGATTTAGCGCTTCAGTTTTGAGTATGCTATACTATACTATCCTACTCCCACAATGAACTTTTTGTTGCATTCGTGTAAATCTCCAGCCATAAAGACTTCACCATATTTGTTGATATTCTCATACTTTAGATGGTTTGGCATACAGGCATGCCCCCCAACTCTTCTACCAACCTAGTCCCTCTGGACTGGAGTGTTCCCTTATTCGTAGTTCAGTCCTGTGAGCACTCCATACAGATTCTGACACTCCCACAAAATCAAAATCTTCCTCAAGTAACAGAATTTCTAGTTCATCCAAAATTAGTTTGCAAGCCTTTTAGCATTTGTGCACATGCCTTTTAATTTTGTACTAGCACCGAGCATTCTTTTATTGCAAGACTGTTTTCATTGAATTAGATAATATCTTACATCTAGTTTGTGCCCTGCCCCCACCCCCCCCCCCCCCTCTATATACTGTACCTGCTTTTGCTTCCTATATGCCAATTCTTTTTAGATCCTTCCCCCCAGATTGTAGTTTTTTTTTTTTTTTTTTAATAAAACTTTCTTTAATGGGTCCAGTCACATCTTTACATTCAGGTATTACTTGTGTTTAACAGTGACAAACACTTTATCTTTTACAACAAGACAAACGAAAAAGGAACATATGATAACAGAGGTGATAATGTCATTAGGGAAGGTTATTCTTAAGAATAGGGTGTGTGGCCTAAGTGCTCTTTCCAGTTATCCAACTGTGGCATGTTCAAGACCACTATACTTGATGATGTACTCAGTGTCACTCTCCTCTTCTCAAAAATGTAATCAATTGTTTATTCACCACACTAATGCCGCGTACACACGTGCGGACTTTTCCCGGCGGACCTAGTCCAGCGGACAATCCGCCGGACTTTCCAGCTGGCTTCGCCGGACTTTCCGAGCGTGTGGACTTGCCCGGATTTCTCCGGCGGACAATCCGCTTGACAAAGTCCGCGGGACTTTTGAAAATGAACGGACTTGCCCACACACGGAGCAGTCCGTTCATTTCGAACGTAACTTCAGGTACGTAGCTAGCGTAGGCAGTAAATGCCGGCGCGCTAGCTCCGTCACCTGGCATGGATTTAAAGGGAATCCCCACGCCGAAAAACGGCGTGGGGGTCCCCCCCAAATCCATGTCAGACCCTTATCCGAGCACGCAGCCTGGCAGGCCAGGAAAGGGGTGGGGACGAACGAGCGCCCCCCCCCCCCTGAGCCGTACCAGGCCACGTGCCCTCAACATGGGGGGTGCCCTGGGGAAAGGGGGGCCGTGCACCCCCCCCCCCCCCCAAAGCACCTTGTCCCCATGTTGATGAGGACAAGGGCCTCTTCCCGACAACCCTGGCCGTTGGTTGTCGGAGTCTGCGGGCGGGGGCTTATCGGAATCTGGGAGCCCCCTTTTATAAGGGGGCCCTCAGATCCCGGCCCCCACCCTATGTGAATGAGTATAGGGTACGATGTACCCCTACCCATTCACCTAAGGTGTAAAATGTAAAGTAAAAAAAACACACACAATTTTGAAAAAATATTTTATTGCACTGCTCCGGGGGTCTTCTTCCGTCTTGGGGGTCTTCTCGCCGGACTCCTCCGCCATTTACCAAGCTCTTTTACCGAGCGGAGAAGTCCGGCTACCTTCTTCTTCGTCTGGGGGTCTTCCGGGGGTCTCTTCTGTTCTTGCGGCGGTCGTCGTCTTCCGCGCCGCCGGCGCCTTCTTCTTCTTGTTCCGATGTTGACCCGTCGCTGTCTCTGCCCGGAATGCCAGAGCCGCGCTGTGCTGGGACTTATATAGGGACATGGGGACAGGGTCACATGCTCATGTCACATGGTGACCCCGCCCCCCTGTGATGTCACAGTCCCGGAGGATGCTGGGACTGTGACATCACAAGGGGGCGGGGTCACCATGTGACATGAGCATGTGACCCTGTCCCCATGTCCCTATATAAGTCCCAGCACAGCGCGGCTCTGGCATTCCGGGCAGAGACAGCGACGGGTCAACATCGGAACAAGAAGAAGAAGGCGCCGGCGGCGCCGAAGACGACGACCACCGCAAGAACAGAAGAGACCCCCGGAAGACCCCCGAAGGCGGATCGAGACCCCCAGGCGACGACGTTGAAGAAGGTAGCCGGACTCCTCCGCTCGTGAAAGAGCTAGGTAAAAGAGCAGAAGAGAGCGGAGGAGTCCGGCGAGAAGACCCCCAAGACGGAAGAAGACCCCCGGAGCAGTGCAATAAAATATTTTTTCAAAAGTGTGTGTGTTTTTGTACTTTACATTTTACACCTTAGGTGAATGGGTAGGGGTACATCGTACCCCATACTCATTCACATAGAGTGGGGGGCCGGTATCTGGGGGCCCCCTTATTAAAGGGGGCTCCCAGATTCCGATAAGCCCCCGCCCGCAGACCCCGACAACCAACGGCCAGGGTTGTCGGGAAGAGGCCCTTGTCCTCAGCAACATGGGGACAAGGTGCTTTGGGGTGGGGGGGGCGCACGGCCCCCCTTTCCCCAGGGCACCCCCCATGTTGAGGGCACGCGGCCTGGTACGGCTCAGGGGGGGGGGGGGCGCTCGTTCGTCCCCACCCCTTTCCTGGCCTGCCAGGCTGCGTGCTCGGATAAGGATCTGACATGGATTTGGGGGGGAACACCCACTCCGTTTTTCGGCGTGGGGAGTCCCTTTAAATCCATGCCAGCTTACGGAGCTAGCGCGGCGGCATTTACTGCCTACGCTAGCTACGTAACCTGAAGTCACGTGCTAAATGAACGGACTTGCCGACGAGCGGCAAGTCCGTTCATTTAAAAAGTCCGACGGACTAGCCTACTAACGGCGGGATTGTCCGCCGGACTGCCAAGTCCAGCGGATAGTTTTAAAACAAAACTTAAAACTTTGGTCCGCCGGACTTTGGCGCCAAAAAGTCCGCCGACGCCCACACACGAGGGGATTGTCCGCTGGACTTGAGTCCAGAGGATAATCCCGCGGGATTGTCCCTTCGTGTGTACGCGGCATTACTGTACCCCCTATAAATTACACTAACGGCATAGACGGATCGTCCCTTCTATGCCGTTTGTGTTATTTATAGGGGGTACAGTAAGTGTGGTGAATAAACAATTGAGTACGTTTTTGAGAAGAGGAGAGTGACACTGAGTACATCATCAAGTATAGTGGTCTCATAGACTCGCTGATCACAGAGTGTGATGCGCGCGGCCCTGCAGGGGGCGCGCAGGCCACTCGGGCACAGGAGGACGTCAATAGATGTACTCCCGGCAAAGTAGGTCCACGCTGTATTTTGGCTATAGCGCAGATCTGAAGTAGTTAACCATTGGGTAAAACAAAACAATATAATCTACCACTGCAGAGCAAGACACTACCACATCAAGTACAATACTTCAGTTTAGGTTGTACACGAGCCCTACCGCACTACTCTCTCCAGCACACACCACCCGTTGGGCTAATAGCTTTTACGGTTAAGCAGATGATGTGGTCCTGCCACCGAAAATTTTATTTTGAACCAGTCATAAAGGAGCCAAACCAGAAACCTCTAGCCAAACATGCCAGATATTTTCAAACTTCCTTGGGCTACCGAAGTGTTTATGTCAGTTTTACCCTTAAAAAGAGAGTCATTTATGGCAGTAACCCATTCCACATGCCATTGTCCACCAAACACAGAGGACAGAGCGGATCGTCCCTTCTATGCAGTTTGTGTAATTTATAGGGGGTACAGTAAGTGTGGTGAATAAACAATTGAGTACGTTTTTGAGAAGAGGAGAGTGACACGGAATACATCAAGTACAGTGGTCCATTCCTCAGTCGAAAGATGCCCTGTATCTTTCTCCAAGCCAGCTCTACAGTTTAGTGACATCGTTTTAGATACTTGACATAGGAGAGAACAATATAGGGTGGATATCAGTCATTTTCAAAATGATGATGTGACAAGTTGTGTAAGCACTGGGGCCTAGCGAGTTCCCACGTAGATACTATAGATTGTGCAGATATAGCATGCCTAAGTTGCAAGTATTGGAAAAATAAGGTATTTGGCAGATTGTATTCTACTTGCAGTGGTTGAAAGTCCCACAGAAGTCCTCCATTGTATAACTGTGGAATATACACAATACCACTTCTAAACCAAGTGGAGAAACACTGTAATTGACCTAGTTCTGGGTAGTTCCTATTGTTCCAAATTCGGGACCAGTTAGTCTATCACATATATTACATAGTAGGTGAGGTGTGATTATTACTTTGTATAACCCTGTATGTTGCAGTCGTTCAGATGCTTATCTAATAGTTTTTTTTTTTTTAAACTATCAATGCTCCCCGCTGCGACCACCGCCTGTGGAAGGTAAATCCACATCCTTGCCGCTCACAGTAAAGACCCCTCTACGTAGTTTAGGGTTAAACCTCTTTTCTTTTAATTTTAATGAGTGGCCACGAGTCTTGAGTCTTGTTAAACTCCCTTCCGTGAAAAAGTCACCAGTATGGTATTTGTAAATTTAAATCATATTCCCTCAAGCATCTCTGCTCCAGAGAGAATAAGTTCAGTGCTTGCAACCTTTCTTCATAACTAATGTCTGCCAGACCCTTTATTAGCTTTGTTGCCCTTCTTTGTACTCGCTCCATTTCCAGTACATCCTTCCTGAGGACTGGTGCCCAGAACTTGACAGCATACTCTAGGTGCGGCCGGACCAGAGTCTTGTAGAGTGGGAGAATTATCACGTTATCCCTGGAGTTAATCCCTTTTTTTAATGCATGCCAATATGCTGTTTGCTTTGTTAGGCTCAGAAATGGCATGCAATGCCAAGCTGCTGCTATCATCTACTAGGCCCCCTAGGTCCTTTTCCATCCTAGATTCCCCCAGAGGTTCTCCCCCTAGTATATAGATTGCATTCAAATTTTTGCCATCCAAATGCATTATTTTACATTTTTCTACATTAAACCTCATTTGCCATGTAGTTGCCCACCCCATTAATTTGTTCAGATCTTCTTGCAAGGTTTCCACATCCTGCGATGAAGTTATTGAACTGTTTACCCCATCCTCCAGGTTGTTTATGAACAAATTAAATAGAATTGGTCCCAGCACAGAACCTTGTGGGACCCCACAACCCACCTCTGACCATTCAGAGTATTCCCCATTTATCACCACCCGCTGTGTCAAATGCTTTTGCAATATCCAGATACACCGCGTCTACGGGCCTTCCTTTATCTAGATGGCTACTCACCTCCTCGTAGAAGGTTAATAGATTGGTTTGGGAAGAACGATTCATGAATTAACGATGATTACTGCTGATACCGTTTATTACTAAAATCTTGTATATAGTCCCTTATGCCCTCCAAGAGCTTGCATACTAATGTTAGGCTAACTGGTCTGTAATTCCCAGGGATGTATTTTGGGTCCTTTTTAAATATTGTTTCTACATTGGCTTTTCTCCAGTCTGCTGGTATCATTCCAGTCAGTAGACTGACAGTAAAAAATTATGAACAATGGTCTGGCAATTACTTGACTGAGTTCCCCAAGTACCCTCGGGTGCAAGCCATCCGGTTCAGGTGATTTATTAATGTTACATTTCCCAAGTCTAATTCCAACTCTGTCCTCTGTTAGTAACCAAAACTGCAGTGTTTATCCTCGTGGCTGACGCCCACCCAGATTCCCTCAGGAAGACTGAGGAGAAAAATAAATTCAATACCATTGCCATCTCCCCATCCTTTGTAACCAGATGTCCTTCCTCCTTTTTTGGGGCCAACATGGTCTATCCTCCCTTTTTTACTGTTTACAAGAATTTCTTGGGATTTAACCTCCGCTCTATGTTTTTCGTGTTCTCTTAGCCGCTCTAATTGATCCCTTACATTTCTTGTTGCATTCTTTATGAAGTTTGAATGCTGATGATCCCTCAACCTTGTATTTTTTTGAAGGCCTTCTCTTTTGCCTTTATATGCATTTTTACATTGCCGTTAAAGTGGTTGTAAACCCTTTAAACTACAGGCAAGCCTATAATTAGGCTTGCCTGTAGCTGCAATGGATATCTCCTAAACCATAGCCATGTATTTGCATGTGCCGACGCCATGCAGCACATGCGCACTTAAGCCAACTGAAGCAATGGCACGTACATGCAGTTGCTTCAGTTGTACTATGCCGTTCGCGGTGGCTCCCGCGCATGCGCGGCAGTGACATTGTGGCTCGGCTCCGGTCAACCACAGCGCCGGAGCCGTGATAAGCCCCTGGCGACATGTCGGCGGCCTGAGGGGGAGACGAGGTTGGCTGCAGAGGCTTCGTTCTCGGGTAAGTAATTCTATGCCTTTTATCTTGCAGGGTGTGTTTATTTTATTTTTGCAGGAGGGTTCACTTCCTCTTTAAGCCATTGCTCTTTTAAATGTATTACCCAATGGGATGCACTGGCTAATGTCCTTATTTAATATGATCTTAAAGCAAACCTATCTCTCCTCTGTGTTTTGTTCCTAAGATTTTGTGATCAGGTCTGTATTGTTGGTAATCAGAGCTAGCAAAGCTTTATTTCTAGTTGGTGAGTCTACCATCTGACCCATGAAATTGGCCTGCAAGACATTTAGGAAGTGCTACTTGGCTTAACTCAATATTCTGTCCATAAGTACAAAAGGTGGGGTAATAGGGCCGTGCCCCCAGCTCTCCTGCTTCTATGCATTCCACAAGGCCATCACCGGACAGCTGTGTGCGTATACTATTCCTTATAGGATCAGAGGACAGCCAGCCCATCAAATGCTGCAATTGAGCTGCTATGAAATAAAATGGGTTTGGAACCAGTCCACTGAATCCTTTGTTTCCTGTAGAGTTTCCAGCTTGATACTTGGAACCCGTTTCCTCCATATCAATGTGTGGAAAATGGTATTCCATTTCTTAAAACACATGGATAGGAATCCAGATGGGTGCATTGTGACGTGCATACAAGAGTTGTGGACTTCAAATCATTTTTATCAAGTTACAGTGGCCTACCACCGAAAGGTAATTTAACCCAGCTAGCTGTTTTTTTTTTTTTTTTCCCCTGAAATTATTGAATCAATGGGTTTATATTAAGTTTAACATAAAGGTCTAAACAAGGGTGGATAACTATGCCCAGGTACCGAAACTTATCCACCGCCTTAATTTGTTCCGCTATCCTGGGTAAGGGCGCCACAAGATGATCCAACGGTAGTAGTGGAAGGTCACAAACCTGTGTATTAATTCCATAGGACTCATCAGTGAGGCAAACATGTCACCCAGAAAAAGAAGCGCATCGTCTGCATACAGTACCAATTTGTCTTCCATATCACCTTGTTTAAAACCCACATATAGGCGTGTCCCCTCTAATGGCTGTGGCCAGGGGCTCTATAGCCAAAGCAAGTTGTAAAGGGGACAGCAGGCATCCCTGCCTCGTACCCCTGTGCAGATCAAAGGGAGGGGAATAAAGTGTTATTAATTCTGATACAGGCTTTCTGAGCCTTATACAGCAGTTTGATCCAGGAAATGAAAATCTCCTGCAAGTTGAATTTTTCAAACACCTGCCTGACGATCGCCAACAGGTAGACCACGTCCCTGCCTTGCCAACCCCCAGGCTCCACTGCACCTCCATCTCCTGTGAAATTCATGACCCTCGGCGCATGCGCCCAACCTCTTCTCGAAAGCCAGCGCATGCGCAGAGGGTGTTCAATTTCGTGGGAGGCGCAGAAAGTAACTATGCCGGGCAAGAACAGAGGCACGGGGTACACATGGGCAGGATTGAGAACAGTGTCACAGGTGAGCAGAGACACAGACATGCAAGTAGTTATATCAGAGGCAATCTCCCGGGTATACACAGAACTTAAAGGGCAGTCTGTATGAGGAAAGGTGAGCTAAGTGTTGGGGAATGTGGCCAGTGCAAGTTGTAGCTCCTCAAAAAGGTGATAGTTGCATTCAGTTGCTTTTCATTGTCCCCCTGAATCTTCGGGCGTTGAATGCCAGCCAGGAAGTCAGACAACTCAGCTGCAGGGTAGGAGACTTGAGGAATAAAATATCCTGAAAGAAGGCACAGAACCCCTTCCTAATGGGAGTATCTGTAACCATTTGAGTGGATGACACAGCCAATCGGTATGACCAGGGACGGTTGCTGTGACCTGGCCATCACAGACAGCATATGGCCAGTTTTATCACCCTCTTCAAAATGTTTGAGAGGTAAAGAAATGCTTGTTATCCACTTGCGGTATATGTATAGTGCAGTAAAGTTTTTGTGCATCTATCCACTTCCTCATGATCAGGTGCAGAAATTCTTCCTCTGCCCCATCTACAGTTGCACTGGCATCTTTGGTCCATTGCTACGATTGCCTACTTTTGGGCTTCAATGCACATACCTCTAACGAAAGCCTTTGGGGTATCCCACACTACACCAGAAGTGGCTAAATGCCCATTATCCTCTACAAAGTTTTGGATTTGAACCTACATATGTTCAGTGTCAGTAAACAGGTGAAGCCAAAATGAATTCAACTTGCAATGGATGGGTAATTTTAACCTTAGGGAAATTTAAACTGAGTAGCAGTGGAGACTGTCAGATAGGCCCCTGGCCAGATACGAGACCTCAGGGTCATAACAGTGACCAAAAAGGTGACCCGCAGGGCTATGAGGGGCAACTTGCAAGGGCTAGGACCTCCTGTTCTCAAAGTCAAGCACAAGGGTTGCTTGTAAGAAATGTAGTAAAACAGCAAATCCAGGTGTTTCACTTTGGGCTCCATGGTGGACAAGGTGAGCAAACAAGAATATAGGCAGCTGAGGACAGGGTTGATGACCACTGGTTTAAGGTGACATCCGCAAGCGGTCGGCAAACAGTTTTCATCTTCTATTCCTTAAGCTCATTTAATCCATCCGGATCTGTGATTCCTGTTATTTCACAACTTATTGGAGAAGTCTGGATCCGTTTTTCATTTGGCTCTTCTGATCAAGTCTCACCCACCTCCGGCACGTTTGATTACATCGCTTCTTTACTACTTGGTTCTGGTAAGCAGATCGAGATTACAAGATTTTGGATTGTTCCTCTTGTTGTTCATTTTGTGCACTGAACTTTGATGGTATTTCTTCACATCACCAATTTTGCCTTTGGTTGACTTTATTGATTATTTTTGAGATGGATTTTTGATTTTTTGGATAATTTCCAAACACATAATTTAAGCGCTACACTTTGGATTAAGAATATAGGCAGGTTAACACTTTAGCTCAAATCATTACCGCGAGCAGCCACTAGCAGGTGTCGATCAAGCCAGTTGGTAGCCATAGCCAAGTTTTCAAAGAAGTGTACAGAACCATCTGCTACCACACAGTTTGGCCAGGTAAAGCATGGGATAAATTACAGCTATTGCACGTAAACTTTTCACCTCTGAACTTTGCCCTGTGCTTTTGGACTGCATCTGAAAAATCCAGATATATGGATACTTTGGTGCCTTGTATTTCTATATTATCTTTTTGCCTAGCCAGGCGAAGGATAATGTCTATCTTTATAGCCCAACCTATGAATTATTATTAGGTTATTTCTGCCAAATGTAGCAGCTAGCCAAATTTCAATAAAGTCAACAGGGTTCTTTCCCTCAGATTTTCAGGCATGCCAACAATATGGATATTACGACAGCGCAGCCTGTTCTCCATACCTTCAACTCTAGCCGCCGTTTGTCATTTAACTATTGTCATATGGAGATGTGTGGCTGCTGCACAGATTTCTGGCCACCCGGATCGTAGGGATAATTTTCCAGCATGGATACCGCTGAGTTTTGTCTGTCCTTCATTGCATGCTGCTGGAGCAGGGACCCACCATGTTGGCTCTGCCACTCGCCAAGAAAGTTCTCGTCCTGCCTTTTGGTCATCCCTGCCTTAGGGGGATTTCGACCGGAAGTTGCTGTAGGGGTAGCTCCACACCAGAAGTGTCCGGTCAATGTCTGCTGGTAAACCCACTCACAATAGGATAAATTGGTGTGTCAAGATACCAGAGCCGATGTGAGGCACGTCTTCTCACATGTACAGCCAAGCCACGCCCCCTTGCACACGTGTTTCATGAGCACATACATGGAGCCTGATGCCTAATGGGTAGGCAGCATTACCACTCATGGAAGACAGTTACCTTTTGCTTGTGGGGATACTCAATTTTAGAGCCCTGTGACAATAAGCAACACTGTTTTAGGCTTGTTGCTGCCCCTAAACATGATTTGCTCCACGAACCTTACACACTCACAGTCTTAGTCTTTCAATGTGCCTGCTCTTAGAACTCCATTTCTTAGAACTGCTGCCATTTACGGTCTTTATGTAGCCCCAGCCCCCCACACCACCAGATATTTTATTGCCAGTAATGCAGATTTTTTTTTTTAGTTACAGGTGTTTATTCGTCACAGCCCCTTACAGTACTCCTGATAATTTACTGGCATTAATGTGGATAATTGTATTTATTTTTTCCATAAGTTCTATTCATAGGATCCTAGACATCTCAGTTTTGTTTGGTGTAATCCTATCCATGTTTTCAGTGTCTTGAATGATGCCATTATATGTCTAAAATATACAGATAGTTACTTTTTATTTTGATACATTTACCATGAGCCACCATAGCTCACCCATATAGTGCGCTTTTGTCTATTGCTCACACATATTGTGTTTTGGTCTTTCGCACCGCCCTGTGAGTTAGCATTGACATCCATATTCAGGTGATTTTGATTGCCTCCACGGCTCGCTTAAAGTGTTTGTTTTATTTCTTGATTTCACAGCGCACTTTCCGTGGACACTACTAGCCATGTAGGTCTATGAACAGTGCACAGTATCTATCCATAACATCATCCTTCTCCTTCCTGGAGATCGGTTGACCCTGTTCATTCTTCATATGTGCACTAGATGATACTTGTTTTGCACGGTACACGTTTTTCATGGCGTGCACAAAGGACTGACGTCCTTGCCATTTTTGTTTATACTAATTTTTTGAACACTCAATAGTGGTCTGGATTTCCTCATGCTTGCCCACTAAGAATGTTCTCACATGTTTTATCCTAGCGCCACACTTTTCTTATTTTTCAATTGTATTTATTGGTGTTAATTTGTCACAGTATTTCTCACAGCACAAAGCCCCTAGTAGTAGTCACAGCCCCAACACACATGGTGGCAGACAGCTGTAGCCCGACATGCAGTCTCTTCACAGCAGCCCATGCTCTTCTCCTCTGGTAACCCAAAAAACACCACACAACTTGACACCATTCATTTTATAGAAACCGTTTTATTCCAATGATTTTTACATAGTCATGGTCTTTTCTCATTCCCAATTTTAAAAATTTGAACATTTAGTGGGTGGAATGTACAAGTCAATTTACGGTGTTCCAATAAGTGATGTTAAACAGTCACTTGTCTTGGTCACTTTCAGATTAGTCCAGTGCTGCATACACAGTACTGGTTAGGTGGTAAACAGCTGAATGCCAGTCACTGAACAAAGGCAACTGGTAAAAAGACCTTCAAGCTCAGGCAGATCGTGATGGAAGAGCGTTTTCTGACCTGGTAGGCTCTATTACTCTTTGGCAATTCCAAATGGCTTCTCTACCTCAATTTTTCCACAGTCTACGATGACCACATCTTTCAGAGGCTTGTCTCGGGAATCTGTCTTTGTGGATTCAATTTTTCTAACCACATCCTATAGAGAGAAAAAAAAAAAAATACCAAAAGTCCAAAAAAATTAAAACGCATTGGAAAATCTGCCAATCATAGTCAAACATAGAAACAAAATGGAGTGTTAACTATAAATACATGAACAATGCTTTGTAGCAGCACGGTGGCTAAGAGGTTAGCACTGCCGCCTAGCAGCACTGGGGTTGCTGGTTCGATTTCCAACCACACGACCTGCATGGAGTTTGCATGTTCTCCCTGTGCGGATTTCCTCTCACACTCCAAAGACATGCTGGAAGGTTAATTGGATCCGGTCTAAAATTATCCCTAGTATGTGCATGAATGCGAGTAAGCTCCTTGAGGGCAGGGGCTGACGTGAATGTACATGTGTAAAGCGCTGCATAAATTAATGGTGCTATACAAGAACCTGTAATAGCTGATGGACCCTCTTGCTACCACTGACATTTGAAAGGGTTAATGTGAACCTTCCCCCCCATGTGAGAAACAAAGCAAATTAGTGGTTCCCCATGCATAAGCTCTAGGGGTGGAGCAAAACAGGAGGCGTAGCATGGCAGGGGTCCAAACTGTGACTGCCATTCACCATCACACATGACGACACACACACACACACACACACACACACACACACACACACACAAAATAGCTGTACTCACAAAAGTACTATGTCCAAGGGCATGTAATACTGAGATGGAGAGCCGGATGTCCATGGAGGAGGGTGTAGAACAAGCGATTTCCGTATCCTGGAGGTGCTGTCTTGTTGCTAAAAAACGAGCTGGGGCATCCACTGCTGACACTTCCTGGTCAGTGGAGAGCACACCAGCAACCAGGTGGATCGGTTTACTTCCGGGGGCGGGATCCGGTCTCGTCCAATAGGCAAACGTTTTCAGAGCATGCGCTCTTTCCTCAGGCCTAATGAGCAGGAAGTGTCAGCAGTGGATGCCCCAGCTCGTTTTTTTTGCAACAAGACAGCACCTCCAGGATACGGAAATCGCTTGTTCTACACCCTCCATGGACATCCGGCTCTTTATCTCAGTATTACACGCCCTTGGACATAGTACTTTTGTGAGTACACCTATTTTTAACCCTTTATATTAATAATTTCCACTATTTATTGCACTTAGAGTGGCGTTTTCTGTTTTTCTTCCCAGTACTTCCAGAGGATTTCTTTGCCGCTTCTTAGATCTTCAAACTGGGCTGCCTTCAAAAACTGCTGCTATTTCCCAAACCACATGACATGGACTGTCACAGAATAATATTTTAAGCTATTGCTTTTTTATTTTTGTGACAATTCACATGCAAGTTTGATTGGCCCATTCTTCCCCTATGCTTTTTCCCCTTCCCAAAGTTTTATCACCCCCGTACCTTCCACTAACCCATCTGTTCCCTTCACAGTAGCAATTAGATAAACAGATTATTGCCAGAATCAGCGCAAATCCACTACCAATCTGTATGTTAGAACAATTAACGGTTCTTATATCCAACTGGCTTATTTAGAGCGAGTGCAGATATTGTGTATAGTTTATCTGTAAAGAGGCCTCCTTCCTTGATGCATACACATCATTTTAATAAAACAATATGGGTGAAGTGAAAAACTGGCACTGCAGTCTAGAGCATAAAAACACACTATTACCAAAAGTATTGGGACACCTGCCTACACACAAACTTTAAATGGCACCCCAGTCTTAGTCCGTAGGGTTCATAATTGATTTGGTTCACCCTTTGCAGCTATAACAGCTTAAGCTATTCTGGGAAGGCTGTCCACAAGGTTTAGGAGTGCGTCTATGGCAGGCATGTCCAAAGTCCGGCCCGCGGGCCAATCGCGGCCCGCGTTCCGGTTTTGAACGGCCCGCCTGTTTATCTGGACATGTATATCTTTTGTGGCCCCCAACGATCTCCCAGCGCCGGGGCCACAAAAGATATATATGTCCGGATGCCTTGGAGGGGACAGGGAGGAGGCGGGACAAGAGCCGTGCACACAGGAGTATTTCCTGTTTACACGGCAGCCTCTATAATAGGAAGTCCCGTCTCCAGCACTGCCATTGGACGGCTGTTCTGTCCATCAAAGGAGGCGGGACCTTGTATTAAAGAGGCCGCAGAGAAAACAGGAGTTTCTCCTGTATGTTATCTTTTGGCGCTCGTCCCGCCCCCTCCCTGTACCCTCCGAGGCAACAGATGGAGGGGCATAATTCAGGCTGCACTGCACAATGGTGAGTCTGCATTCCTGACAGTGATGGGGGGCTGCGCATTCCTGACAGTGATGGGGGGCTGCGCATTCCTGACAGTGATGGGGGGCTGCGCATTCCTGACAGTGATGGGGGGCTGCGCATTCCTGACAGTGATGGGGGGCTGCGCATTCCTGACAGTGATGGGGGGCTGCGCATTCCTGACAGTGATGGGGGGCTGCGCATTCCTGACAGTGATGGGGGGCTGCGCATTCCTGACAGTGATGGGGGGCTGCGCATTCCTGACAGTGATGGGGGGCTGCGCATTCCTGACAGTGATGGGGGGCTGCGCATTCCTGACAATGATGGGGGGCTGCGCATTCCTGACAATGATGGGGGGCTACATTCCTGACAATGATGGGGGGCTACATTCCTGACAATGATGGGGGGCTACATTCCTGACAATGATGGGGGGCTACATTCCTGACAATGATGGGGGGCTACATTCCTGACAATGATGGGGGGCTACATTCCTGACAATGATGGGGGGCTACATTCCTGACAATGATGGGGGCTACATTCCTGACAATGATGGGGGGCTACATTCCTGACAATGATGGGGGGCTACATTCCTGACAATGATGGGGGGCTGCATTCCTGACAATGATGGGGGGCTGCATTCCTGACAATGATGGGGGGCTGCATTCCTGACAATGATGGGGGCTGCATTCCTGACATTTCTGACAATGATGGGGGCTGAATTTCTGACATTTCTGGCAATGGTGGTGCTGCAGATGGGCACTGACCCTTATTTTGCTTCATATTTCTTTATTTAAAATTGTATTTTTTTCCTAAATCTTCCCTCTAAAAGTGAAGGTGCGTGTTATACGCCAATAAATACGGTATATCCAAATAACACGCCTGAGATCATTTCTTTACTCACACACAGCCACAAAGGCAAGAGAATTCTTGTTGGGCAGTGTGTCAGTACTCGAACGAACACACAGACTGAATTTTAATGGTTCAAACAATGTCAGGAAAAAAGGTCGGCCCTCATGCATGTTCGCTTCATCAAATCTGGCCCTCTTTGAAAAAAGTTGACACCTCTGGTCTATGGGAATGTTTGATCATTCTTCCAGAAGCGCATTTGTGAGGTCAGGCACTGATGTTGGATAAGACCTGGCTCGCAGTCTCCTCTTTAATTGTCCAAGTGTTCTATTGGGTTGAGGACAGGAATCTGTGCAGGCCAGTCAAGTTACTCCACCCAAAACTTGCTCATCCATGTCTTTATGGACCCAGTTTGTGCACTGGTGCGCAGTCATGTTGGAACAGGAAGGGGCCATCCTCAAACTGTTCCCATAAAGTTGGGAGCATGAAATTGTCCAAAATATCTTGGTATGCAGACGCCTTAAGAGTTCTCTTCACTGGAACCAAGAGTCCAAGCCCAACCCAAGAAAAACACCCCCCCCCCCCCCCCAAATGATTTGGATTAATGCACAAAGCGAGGTCCATAAAGACATGGATAAGAGTTCTGGGTGGGAGGAACTTGACTGGCCTGCACAGAGTCCTGTCCTCAACCCAATAGAACACTTTTGGGATGAATTAGAGAGGAGACTGCAAGCCAGGCCTTCTGGTTCACATCAATGCCCGACCTCACATATGTGCTCCTGAAAAAATGGTCAAGTATTCCCATAGACACTCCTAAACCTTGTGGACAGCCTGCCAATAAGAGTTGAAGCTGTTATAGCTGCAAAGGGTGGGCCAACTCAATATTGAACTTTACGGACTCAGGCCCCTTTCACACGGGACGGATCTGTAATGATCCGCCCCGTAAACATCCGCTTGCTCTGCGGGGATCGCTCCGTTGATTCCCGCTGAGCCGGCGCATGACAGATCTCTGCTCTTCTCTATGGGGGATAGGATGAACACTGAACGTCTGGCCGTGTTCATCCGATCCACAGACGGATAGAAAAATAGGATTTTTCCTCCGTCTGCAGAATCGGACCATAGCGAAGACGGACGATATCGAATGTCAGCGGATGTTCATCCGCTGACACCCGCTATCCCTTAGGGATGCATGTATGTCCGTATTTCATCCGAAAACGGATGGATAAAATACGGACATACTGTCCGCACGTGTGAATGGGGTTTAAGACTGTGATGCCATTAAAGTTCATGTGTGTGTAAAGGCAGGTGTCCCTAAACTTTTGGTAATATAGTGTACCTTGAAATGGCAGCAGTGTTAAACCCCCAAGTTTTATACATGTGAGGTAGTTCAGCAGCAGGATTCTGCCATTTTTAAAAAAAGATAAAGTTTCTATAGCTTTTTTGCACTTAAAGGGGGAAAGGCAGCAGCGGTGGTATACATTTACTGAATTAAAAAAAAAAAAAAAAAAAAGTAAATCTCCTGTTCAGATGTCTGACTGATCAATCCTCAGGATAACATTGCAGTTAAAATAAAAGTATGTCTAAATAGGTTGTTCTACAAGGAAACATTTTCAAACCAGATAAAACAAGTAAAACAAATAAAGGACTGGGAATTCTTACCTCTCCTTCTATCACTTTGCCAAACACAACATGCTTTCCATCGAGCCAAGATGTCTTTACTGTGGTGATAAAAAACTGAGATCCATTTGTGTCCTTGCCAGCATTTGCCATGCTCACCCACAAAGGTGCAACGTGCTTCAGCTTGAAGTTTTCATCAGGGAACCTGTCCCCATAGATGCTTTTACCTAGATGAGAAAGACATTCTTAGCATTACCTTTTCCATGTGTTTATGGGGGAATGAGGATGCTGCCAGCATTGCTGGAAATGGCAGACAGTATATCAGTGTTGATTACACCCATAGCCATGATTACACAGGCAATTCTAATTTTGCTACTGAGGGAAATAAACATCTGTTTACCTCTTACTGGCAGCAGAATATTTCAGTTAACTACAAATTTGCTGACTATTGAATAGGTTTAAAATCATTTAGTGAGAGAATATGGCGTCTCATTGTTGAGCACTTCTGAAATAACTGCGCTTATATTTCCTCCCCCACATGCCTGCCCCTAGCTTCTCTTAAGCAATGGGACAACCAACTACCCATTCCCACATGCCAGGGTGCTAGGTGTTATCCTGGATTCTGAACTCTCCTTTTGGCCCCACAGCCAATCACTTTCCAAAGCTTGCCGCCTCAACCTCCGAAACATCTCCAAACTACGTCCCTTTCAAACAATGAAACTACAAAGCTGATTCACTCCCTGGTTAGCTCTTGCCTCGACTACTGCAACTCCCCCCTCATGGCCTTACCGTTAAATAAGCTATCCCCCTTCAGTCCATCATGAATGCTGCTGCCAGACTAATCCACCTTACAAACCGCTCAGTGTCTGCTACCCCTCTGCTAATCCCTCCTATGGCTGCCACTCACCCAACAAATTAAATTTTAAATACTAACAATAACTTGAAAAGCCATCTCCAACTCTGCCCCCAGCTACATCACTAGCCTAGTCTCAAAATACCAACCTAATCGTCCCAAGACCTCCTGCTCTCTAGCTCCCTCATCCAAAACTTGCATCCAGGACTTCTCCCAAAACCGCGCCCATCCTCTGAAAGATTGGGGTACAGAGTTCCAGACCATCTCATAATCTATCCACTTATAGGCGATGCCTGAAAACCTCTTCAAAATAGCCTATCCTGCCTCCACCTATTTTCATTTTCTTCATTAGATCATCCCCCCACTTTTTATTACACTTTTGTATCACTTGACCCTCCCTACTAGATTGTAAGCTTTAATGAGCAGAGCCCTCGGATTCCTCCTGAACTGTATTGTAAATGTGCTGTCTGCCCTAACATTGTACAGAGCTGCGCAAACTGTTGGCTGTAAATAATACATTTTTCTCTGAACAGGATTCCTTTCTGCTCATGTAGCCCTCGAGCAAGTCTCACTAGTAGTACCTTGCCAGGGGCAGAATTACTGAAGTACAGATCATTAGGAATTGCATCCTTACTGGCCAGAAACTTGTCAATGAGAAGTAGTGATGGGACAGGAATTTATTGGTGCAGTCAATAGTGAAAACAGATCCTCTCACCAGGGCCAGGTTCACTAGTATGACACGTTCATCCATGACAAGTTACTCACATCTCATTAAAGTGATTCTCTCATTTAAGAAGTTGGTGGTAGGTGGCCTCCCTTGCATCTCTTCTGATGAATGCTAAATGCCTGGATGTCTGGAGCAAGCACGCTCCAATTGTGTGCCCGAACTACTTATCTTTAATACTTTCTCCAGGTCAGTGACTCTGAGCACACAAGTGCATATCTGATATAAACAGGACTGTTCCAGGTCAGTCATTTACCAAGTAGCAAAGGAAGGATGCAAGCCGCAACCCAAGAACAAAGACAAGTCATAAATAGGACTTGTCAGGATAGACCTATGAGGTATTATTGCTATTTTATAGCCATCTAGACTCAAAGGCGAAGAATCGCCATTTGCATGAATATGAGCAAATAAATCCCATAGACTTAGTAATGGCTCCCTTACTAGCTGGCTTGCCGTCTCTGCCTGTGACAGGAAGGGTCCTACTGAATTAGAGAAATGGAAGAATAAGTTTGGATAAGGACAACACATTTCCCTGATCTGTCACTTAGCATGATACATGGAGGGAGTAAACACCTGCAAAGTTGGTAAAGGTATGCTATTGTTACCTCACTTGTTTAAGTTTTGCCCTGTAATTGGTCTCAACTGTTTCAGCAATCAAGAAAAGGTAAAAAAAAAAAAAATGTTGAACACTGACCTCCTGTACCATCTCCTCTAGTGAAATCTCCGCCCTGAATCATGAAGTCTTTGATCACACGGTGGAATTTGCTGTTCTTGTAACCAAATCCTTTCTGAAAAGGAAAAAAAAAAGAAAGATTTACCATTACAATTTTTGAGCAAAACAGGTCTACATTTAAGGGTATTCAGCTGAGTTTAACCCTAAAAACCTTCACTAGTACAACTATTGGCATTAGTGCAAAACTCATGGTTTACATTGCATACTGTAACAGGCAGTGAAGATCAATCATGAAATGGACAGCACACTGGCAAAGTGGTTTGCACTTGTCTTACAACACTGGGATTGGGGGTAAGAACCCTTGCAAACCCACTGGCTCAGAACTGGGTGTGTAATGCAGGATGTAAACAATTCAATGTACGCTACAAATCAGCATGTCCTATATCAGCACTACAGCATAAAATAGGTGCGTTTTTTAGGCCATCCGAGAAATGAGTAAATGAATATTACATGTCAAAAAGTAAGTTTGTTCACAATACACAGATATAAACATGGCTAACAAAGCATAATTCTAGACATCAGTCAGAAAGGGTTTTAATGCTTTATGACTCTAAAGGCCTAGGCACAAATAAATTGATCATGGGTACACACACACTTAACTAGCCTAGTTACTAAACTATCACACCGACTTAAAGTCGTTGTAAACCGAAATCTTAACAAAACATATACCTCTATAGTGTGTACTTGTCTCAATTAAGAGCACCAAGAGTAATTTCTGTCTGCTGCTTTGTTCATCTGCTATCTGCATGAACTACTTCTGACAAGTTGTCCCTGACACCGAGAAAAAATGGTGACAGGGGAGAGACCTCCAGCAGAATAACAGCCTTAGCTCTGTTTGTTTGAAGGAACAGCTTATATCAGACCTTTATACATTTTGGACTTTAAAAGGCTGTGTAAAGAGTAGAAGACTGCAGATAAACCGGTGCAACTTATGTAGGAGGATTTGATTTACGGTGCATTACCTGGGGCTATTCACTTCGCTGGGTATATGCAAAGGTTTACCACTTTAAATTTCAGCAAAAGTACATATTTTCTACCCAATTTACTTTTGGTTTACTAAACTGCATTCAAGGCAGCCCAGGATAAATGAAGACTGTCTAGAAAGTGCACTCAAAGTCTTCATTTCAGTCATAAAGAGGAAGTAAACTTCCGGTCTATGTGACCGGAACGCCGAGCTGTGAACATCTAAAGGTTAGTGCACAAACAGTACACTGACATCGCAGCGCTGGAACACATAGGCACACAAAACACCCCCCTATACAACCACTTTAATAGCGTGTAAAGACAAGATGCGGCCACCTCCGACTACAGATCTCAAAGAACTGCAGGATCGCTTCAGGAGCGATCCGGATGAGGGGACGGCCAGTGGTTTCTGGCCACCCCCTCGCGATCGCTCCTGGCGAATCAGATGCTTCCTCAGTCTGTGTCAATCAAAACACTGGCAGAGGAAGTGATGTCACGCTCGGTGCGCCGGTCTATGTGACCGGAACGCCGAGCTGTGAACATCTAAAGGTTAGTGCACAAACCCCACCCCCCCAAAACACCCCCCTGTCACCCCCCTGATCACCCCCCAGATACCCCCTCCCCCCCCAGTCACCCCCTTTTGCCAGTGTCACTAAGCGATCGTTTTTCTGATCGGTGTATTAGTGTCACTGCTGTCGCTAGGTAACCATTTTTTTTTTTTAGGTAACCGCCATGTTTATATAGGTTCATAAATAGGTTTATAGGTCAGGTACCCCCCATATTACAACCTAAATAAAGGTTTTAACCCCCTGATTGCCCCTAGAGTTAACCCTTTCACCAGTGATCACAGTATAACTGTCACTGGTTAGCCAGTTGGTTAGGTTCCCCGTCAGGTTTTTAATAGCGTCAGGTACCCCCATATATTACCTAATAAAGGTTTTAACCCCCCTGATTGCCCCTAGTTAACCCTTTCACCCCCTTTTGCCAGTGTCACTAAGCGATCGTTTTTATATAGCGTCAGGTACCCCCTTCCTCTGCTAACATTAACCTATAGGTAATAAAGTAGTGTAAATATCTCCTAAATGTGTATTTAGATTACATGCAGCCAGTAAAATCACTGGTGCATGCGCTCTGAGGACCGACCACAGGTGCCATGAACGGCGGCTCCCACGCTTGCGTGGGAGCAACATCATCGTGGCTTCTGCTAATCAGAGCCCCCAAACATGTAAGAAAAACATGTGAAAATGGAAGCTGCTATAGCGCCGACATCGCAGCGCTGGAACAGCTTAATTTTAAGGCAAGTTTCACATAATGTGCTAGTATGTCCAGCAGTATACAACCACTTTAATAGCGTGTAAAGACAAGATGCGGCCACCTCCGACTACAGATCTCAAAGAACTGCAGCTGTAGAATTACACTGACTTTCAGTCATTAACAGAGCCCAATGAAAAGTAGAAACCCACAGCAGCCAATCATCCCTCATGTATCAATAAGAAACAATGAGAGAAGATTGCTGCATGATTGCTAAGGATCAATAAGCAAAAAGGACCCTCAAATGTCATCAACTTACCTCCCCAGTTGCCAGTGCAACAAAGTTTTCAACAGTCTTGGGAACAGTTTTACCAAAGAGGCCAATGACTGTTCTTCCGATTTCTTCATCCCCAATCTTCATATCAAAGTATACCTGTGGGGGGGGGGGGGGGGGGGGGAGGACAAGAAAACAAGTGATGTAGAGCAGTTAATGCGAAATATAATGAAGGACATATAAGCTTTATGAGACTTTGAAGGTTTTGTTCACTGTGCACTATTATTTATGATTTCACAAAATGTTAAAAACTAACATTAAGATAAAAAGTTCTAATCTTTAATGTATTGTTCAATTCACAGAATGGATTAACACCGAGCCTGGATATTAATCATATAATTTAGTTATCTCCTGACATTTAAGCAAATCCAAAGTTTAGTACAACACAATTTTTGAAGATTAACATTTGCCACAAAAGGTGACTGAATACTAAATCCATTATAATAGGGTGATAGTTGATTTTTGTTCCTTAAGAAAGCCAAGCTTGAGATAACACTTTATGGTCCTAGAACTACATAGGAGTATCAGATTCTAGTAAGTAATGCTGGGCAATCAATAGAATAAGGCACATGGCCAACAACAACGGGGCATTATCGGTTTTGATTTGTGTTCCTATTAAGCCATGTCTAATCCAGGAAAATAACCTGCCATCAGATAACATTCTTGTACACCCCCCAAGGCTATACAGTATTTTCCAGGCTAAAACAGCCTGATAAGATTAATGCCTTTTTTTTCCCCACAAGAATGACGAGAGGGGTGGAGGAGTGCAGTGTCCCATGGGCAGCACAGAAGGCCACAACATCCTTTGACCACTTGCCTACTACTACTACCCCCCCCCCCCCCCCGTGACCAAACCAATTTTCAGCTTTAGGTGGAATGACAATTAGTCATGCAACACTGGATCCAAATGAATTTTTGGTCCTTTTTTTTCATACAAATAGCTTTCCTTTGGTGGTATTTGATCACCTCTGGGTTTCTTTTTTGCACTATGAAAAAAGACAGAAAAGTTTGAAAAAACATTTTTTGTTTCTGTGATAAAATGTTGCAAATTATTAATTTTCCTTGATACATTTTGGCCACAATTTATACTGCTACATATCTTTGGTAAAAATAACCCAAATTAGTGGATATTATTTGGTCTTTGTGAAAGTTGGAGAGTCTACAAACTGTGGTGCAAATCAAAAAATGTATCACATCTGATGTACTGGTGGCCTATCATTTCTTGCGACGGGAACAAGCCAGGAAAGTACAAATACCCCCCCCCCCCCCCCAAAAATGACCCCTTTTTTAAAGTAAACATTCCAAGGCATTTAGTAAGAGGCATGGTGAGCTTTTTGATGTAATTTTTCCCCACAATTCGTTGCAAAATTATTTATTTTTCCCCACAAAATTTTCATTGCAATAGGTCATTTCTCTTACATGGCATGTGTATACCACAAATGACACCCCAAAATAAAAAAGTGAGCGCCATCAGGTGTTCAGGGCACAGCTGGCACATTTTCATTTTTTTTACTCACGCGGCAGCCGTTTGTTTTTCCCTCCTCACACGCTGTCTGTGTGAGGGAGAGCCGGCGATGAGAGATTATCTATGTTTACATATGAGATCATTTCCCATTGGACACGCCGATCACGCAGTAAAAGGCCGATGTGATTGGCCATTTACAGCCATCTGTGACTGGCTGTTTGATCTGCGACGGCAAGCACACAACTTCTGATGCGGGAGCACGCATCGTGGAAGTAAACAGGACGACGTCCAGGGACGCCCTCCCGGCAATTAGCGTCCACGCTGCAGCCATCTTTTGGCTATAGCGCGGACACCTAGTGGTTAATCTAAAAAAATACACATTGTTTATAGTCATCTCCCAGCGCTGACAATGTTAAAAAAAAAAAAAAAAGCTGGCAAATGTTTAACAGCTCTGAGTGAATAGAGAACTTGTCTGCACTTACATGAACGAATCGTGTAAATGCTACATAGAGATCGTGAGGGGGGTTGAATCGAGATCACATTTTTTTAACAATTAATCATGCATCTCTAACTTGAACATAGCAACCCAACACTACAGGAAAACTGGGAATGGGAGCATTTTTTTTTTTTTTATCTGATTTTAACGTTCGGCAGGGGATATCATGGACAGCACGAAAAAAACCTGACTGATTTTTATCGGTTCCCCTTTTATGGGGACAATGCAAACGCATTGATATGCAGTATGTGCTTATAGATCCTCATTTTCAGGTATTAAATGTGTAAAATGGTTAATTGGTTAAACAGATACATTGAGCCAATACATTCCAGCAGAAAATCTAAAAAAATCTATTAAATTTATTTTCTTTTTATGTTGATAGGTGTAAAGTGCAAAGATGAAATTTGTCCTGAAGTGGGAGACCCAATAGTTTTCACAAGCCTGCACCTTAAAATGTATTCAGTTAGCCACATGTAAGGTATGGCTTTTTTTTACTCCATATGTTGAGTGACCCTAACTTCTTTGATTGACCATCTATTTCTCAGTATATGGCAAGCATTAGATCCTAAGATGGGAATCCCTGTAGACCATCCGTTTATCCTCGGAATGCACAACGTGGATTTTGGACAGGTTGGGGCTCGCCAAACTGGCTGCAAATCAAAGCTTTAGGCTGCTGAGATTTTTCTCCCCCTTAGCAGAACATTTTGGATACATGAAAACTGCAAACAGACAATGACAAACATCCAATTATCACTGACTGCATTCTATTGAATGCTACCTGCTAAATACATTGTGACTTACAAACATTAGTTAATGTTCACTACTCAAGGCTGGCAATCCATATACAAATGGTTGATAGCATGAGAAGTAACATTATTGGCAACAAGATGCCCAGCAACAAGTTTTGACATGATTTTAAGAACCAAGTGGTCTGATCTGGCTGCACATTTTTTAGGTTGGTCTTTGGAGGCATTTTTTCTTCAGCCTCATACCTGTGCAGCCCTCAAATGACCATATAGTGTGCCAAAAAACATTTAAAACCTTTCAAAATACTGAGAGCAATACAAAAAAAAAAAAAAATGGCCAGGTTGTTTTCCATTAAAGGTCTATGGAAATGGTAAACCATGAAGCAGGTAGGCAGGTCAACTGTATGTTAAATGACTGAATGGATTCTGAATGATCTCAAGCAGATTGTTAATGTAGGCAGCTAAAGCAGTTCAGATGCATTTATAAAAATCATTTGCATATTCATCCAGCAAAAATACATGTACATTCATTCTTTATCAGCCAGCTGTTATGGCCTCATGCACACAGATGTGTTAAAGCACACCTAACATAGGATCGGTCAGGTAGGTCCTGCCAGAAAAAGCCAGGTTAAACTGCACTTTTTGGTGCACCATTATGCACATTTAGGCCACTTTTTGAAATTAATGGGCAGCAACGCCAAAGCTTTTCGGCCGCTAGCGGGGAGCTTTTAAGCACCCGGCTAACAGACGAAAAGCGCCGCTAAAAATAGTGGTGCTTTACAGCCAATAACCCCCCCCCCCCTAATCAGCGTGAAAGTGCCCTTACAGGCATATGGCATTTAGAAGTGTATGTGCGTAAACTAATTTTACTGAAAATATTCACTTATTCCAGCCACTAGAACACATTTACGTGCATTTTACACCTATGGATTAAAGTGGTTGTAATCCTCCCTAGTGACTTAACTACAAGTAAGCCTAGAATAAGGCTTACCTATAGCTAGTGGAAATCTCCTAAACGTGCGTTCATACATCATGGGTGAACCCATCTTTACTACTACTGCCCATAATACTTAAACATTCAACCAGAAGAGAAAATGGCTTAAAACGGTTGTAAAGTTTTTTTTTTTTTTTTTTTTTTTTTTTTTTTTATGATAAACATGTCATACTTACCTCCACTGTGCAGCTAGTTTTGCACATCCTCTTCTGGGGTCCCCCGGCAGCTCTAGCAGCTCCTCACCGCATCAGATAACCCCCTAGAAGAAGCTCTCTCCCGAGGGGGTTACCTTGCGGGCACACTGCCGAGTCCAGCATTTGCATCCACAGACACAAATGTCGGACTCTTCCCACGTCATTGTATTCGATTGACAGCAGCAGGAGCCAATAGCTGCGCTGCCATCAATCGATCCAATTAAGAGCCAGGACCCCGTGGAGAGAGGGACAGTGCGCCCCTGCCGAGGAGATGAAGGGGCTCAGGTAAGTAAAATGGGGGGCCGGTGACTGCCAGGTGTCATTTCACCTTAATGCATACTGTAGGATGCATTAAGGTGAAAAAACACAAGGGTTTACAACCCCTTTAAAGCGAAGTTCCACCGAAAAGTGTGTGTGCGTACCAGTTTTATATTTTAGTTTTTTTAAGTTTGTCCCCACTTCCAGGAGACCGGGCTACGGCAAAGTACATCAGCAGCTCGGCCACCTCCTCCACTTCTGCCGGGCCAGTGAGAGGCTAAAAGGCTACACTGCCAGAAATGGCAGCGGCAGCACCCGACATAAAGGGGTGGGGGGGAAACTCCTCTTTAGGAACATTAATTTCACCCCAACAGCTGGTTAGTTTACACAAAGCAAATGTACATGCAGTTTTGCCAGACTAGCTATGCACTTTATTGTACGATAAAGAGACCCCCCCCCCCCATATGTGCAACTACATTTGGAACAGGCTCAGCATTTGAGTGAATAGGGAAACGCTGGAAATGCGTGCAATGCATTTAGTTGTGGTGCATTGTTTGGCAAAAAACGCATTAGGATGGGTGGTAAGGAGGGCCCCATCTCCACCACTACTGTCAATCGCCTCTGAAAAGTAACCTAAACTCAGATCACTCTGGAAAGGGTTGGCAGATTTGTATAATTTTAGCTGAAGGATCTTTATATCGATAGGTTAGCTTCATGAATTGAGTCTCGTCTGCAATGAGGTTAATAAATGTTAACAGTGGACTGATTGCTGCACTCGGGTCAGTCAGGATGGCAGAAGCACATAACATGGACACCACTATCTAAAACCCAATGAAAGGGTCATTTAGAGATGACAGCTGTTTTTTTTCCTGCCTCTAAACCCCCCTCCATGTTAGCCTATGTGTCCATGCACACAAAGTGGGTGATTGTCTAAAGGCAAATAGACTGTGCACTCTACAAGTGCAGCTGCTACAGAGGTAAGTGAACGAGGTAAAGTTTCACGTTACAAAAAATTACCCAATCACATGCAAGGAAAACCAAACAAAAACAGCATTTTTGCTTGCATGATGGAAGTCAGCAGAGCTTCGGCTCATTTATTAAGCACCGGAGCAACTGCACTTTGCAAAGTACACAGTTTGCTAGTGATGCACTGAAATTTCAGCTTCCAAAAACTATTGACTGAAAAGAAGGTTATCGGCATTGTGCCGAAGGGGGAAAAAGTGCAGATAATAGCTGCCGAGCACACCTGTGATTTTACATCGTTTATGGTGTGTTCTTCCATAGGTCATGTGACTCAAAAAAGCATCAAAAACAAGTGCATTTTTTTATAGTTTTTAGGTGTTTTCAATGCATTTTAATGAGGTGCGTTCTGCCAAATATGCACCAAGCAGGGATTTTTAACACCACTTCAAAAAGTTGCTAATAGGTGACAAATGAATATTCATTTAAATTCATGATAATTAACCACTTCGTGCCAGCGCTATAGACGAAAGACGTCTAAAGCACGGACGCCAATAGCCAGGAGGGCGTCCCTGGATGTCCTCCTGTTAACTTCCCGATGCGCACCCGTGGCGGCACGCAGAGGGGAAGTTCTGTGTTGGCTGTGTCCCTTGGACACAGCCAATCACAGATCGTGCTAAATGGCCAATCACAGCGGCCATTTAGCACTCTAACGGCGTGTCCAATGAGAGGTGATCTATGTAAACATAGGAGATCATCTCTCATCGCCGGCTCTCCCTCACAGAGAGAGCGTGCGAGGAGGGAGAGCTTCCGTGCTGCAGCGAAATGTGAGTGAACACTAAAAGTGCCACACAACACACATGCCCACCTGTCCCCAGTGCCACCTGCCATCTATTATCGGTGTCACGTGTCATCGATGCCACGTATTCGTGCCATCTGTCAGTGTATCACGTGTCATCAGTGCCACTTGTCATTGTCCTGTTGCTCCAGGGCCTTCAAAAGTGTAATAGGTAGTCAACAAGTTAGATGTTTAATCTATGCTCCTAGAACACCTGATGGTGCTCCCTGCATGTTGGGGTATTGTAATAGTCAGGAGGATCCCCTGATGAAGTGACGTGACGCCACGCGTAGGGACAGGAGAGGCATTCACAACAAAGGAAACGAGCTCGGCGCTCGTCTGAGATAAGGACTTTATTTTTATATTGTGAGTACTATGCTAGATATACCTGGAACCAGGGATAAGGAATACCCACCCAGGCAGACCATCGTGAGAGAGGGAGAAGAAAGCAGACCCCATATCATTTATATGCGGTTAACCCTTTACCGCAAGGTAAGGGTCCATTGCTCACTATATAGTGTACCCCACACGAAGAAGAGTGACCCCACCGCTTATTACACGCCATTGCACGGATATCACCTTTTGACCCAAGGATCACACCACTACCCTCACCCTTTCACCACAAGGAGATAGATAGATAGACATATACATATACACACACACAATTTTATTATATTTATTTTCATATTTTTATTAGTGTTTACCAATAGTAATTTTAGCAACTTTTATTGGTCACGCTATACTCCTTATTTTATACAGTAAGGGAGGCATCTATCTCAACTCATATTGCTTTGACCTAATAGTCCCACTACTTACTATTGTCTCTCGCTATTGCTACACTTAAGGGGTCTACGTCTTTACCCCGTTACTGACACCTTGTGGTAGATTTAGCCACTCTCGTGGAACAGCGCAGCACCACCCCCATTTTCATACATCTAGTTTGGTAGGTACGGTTTGACCTACACCTGGTGCTTGCAGCAGTCCCCCCACATTCAGTCCCCTTACCACCTCCCCGCCCCTCACCCTCCCTTTTCCACGGTAGCGCAGGAATACCCCACTACAATACTCAGGAGGAGTAACAAAATGTATTTTGGGGCATTATTTGTGGTATACACATGCCATGCGAGAGAAAAGCTTAGTTAGACTTAACGGTAACGGTATTTCTACGAGTCTTTCAGGACAGCACCTGGAGAGAGCACAGTATATTCCTTTAAAGCCTGGACACCTCCACCATGGCCTCAGTTGTTACCGAGTACCTCCGGCCATGCTGAAAGTACATAAGCAGAAAATAGCAACCATAACACTAACATTTATAAACATCTTAAACATTTCTTAACCCAAGGGAGGGTCATTGGCGCTGTCCTGAAAGACTCGTAGAAATACCATTACCGGTAAGTCTAACCAAGGTTTTCTCACATCGTCTTTCAGGACAGCACCTGGAGATGACAAACGAGTACTTACTCTTAGGGTGGGACCACCACTTGCAGGCCCTTCCTGCCAAACGACTGCTCTGCCGCTGAGAGCAGGTCCATCCTATGACGAGTAAAAGTTGAATAGCTCGTCCATGTGGCCGCTTTGCAGATTCGCTCTGGTGAGGCTCCAGCTCGTTCCGCCCAGGATGTAGCTAAAGCCCGAGTTGAATGGGCCACCACCCCTGTGGGAGGCTCTATTTCCATAGCTCTATAGGCTTTGTGGATAGCCATCTGAAGCCACCTACCGATCGTGCTTAGAAGCTCCGTACCCCTTGCGAGACCCCGAAAACAAAAAGAATTGGCCCTTCTAAATTCTTTTGTTATCTCAAGGTAGCGTAAAACGCATCTCCTCACGTCCAGACTATGAAAATCTTTCTTTCGGGCCTTTTGGGTTCAGACAAAACGTTGGTAGGATTATCTCTTGAGCCCTATGGAAGACTGAAGCCACCTTCGGCAGAAACCCCGGGTCTGTTCTCAGCACTACCCAATCTGGGAAAATTGTTAAGAAAGGCTCAGTGATGGACAACGCCTGAAGCTCACTGACCCTTCTGGCCGAAGTGCTAATTTTAAAGACCATAACTTGATTGTGGTCTCCTCTGGTGGCTCAAAGGGTCTTTTAGTCAGACCCTGTAAGACCACTGAAAGATCCCACTTAGGAAAACACTTAAAAGGCACTGGTCTGAGCGTAGCCAATGCCTTGAAAAATCTGATGATCCAAGGGTCTAGAGATAGCCTCTCTAAAAAAAAAAATAAAAAAAACAGATAATACAGCCACCTGAACCTTTGAGGCGCACCAGAAATTAAAACATTTCCAGGTCTTAAAATAAATGGCCCTTGTGACCTTCTTCCTACTATTTAGTAGGGTATTAATTAAACTTTTGGACAAACCCTTACTCCTCAGGATTTGCTCCTCAGTAGCCAGGGCGCCAGGTTGAGCTGACCTACGTTAGGATGTAGAAGGAGACCCTGAGACAACAGGTCCCTTCGGACCGGTAACACCCAACGGGGCTCTACCGCCAACTTTAGTAGGCCTGAAAACCAGGGCCTCTTGGGCCAATACGGGGCCACTAGAATCAAAGTAGTCCTCTCCCCTTGAAACTTTCTGAGCACTTAGTGCTACGCTTTTCCCCCTATACAAATGATCCCCTAACGGAAGGTCCAGTGCTGAGCCAGTGCGTCCAGACCCTCCGCTTGATCCAGCCTGTTCAGGGGAAAAAAAGACTGGAACCTTTGCATTCGTCTCTGATGCAAAGAGGTCTATCTGGGGCACTCCCCACCTGTCCAAAATCTGCTGGCAAACTTCCTGATTCAGACACCATTCGGACTCTAGCACCCTTTTCCTGCTTAGGAAGTCCGCTATTTGGTTCAGGCTGCCCTTCAGATGAACTGCTGTTAGGGATGCTACGTTGTCCTCTGCCCAGGACGGAGTTTGAAGGGCCAGGTCTAGAAGACGCCTGCTCCTTGTGCCCCCCTGCCTTGACATGTACGCCACAGCTGTGGCGTTGTCCGACAATATCTGGATGTGTTGGCCTCCGATCGTCTGCCTGAAGAGGCCCACAAACCCAGAAAAATGGCTCTCAGTTCCCTCCAGTTTGAAGATCTCCTGGATTCCTCCGCTGACCAAGAGCCCTGGGCCAACTGACCCTCGAGATGCGCACCCCACCCCCAGGAGCTTGCATCTGTCGTGAGAATTTTGGCTGAAGGAAAGATCAAGAACAAACCCTTGGTCAGATTTGTCTGATCCCCTCCACCACCATAACTTCCTTCTCACTAGTGATGGAATCCGTATCTGTTTTTCCAGAGACTCCCCATAGGTCCAACTCTGTAAAATTGCCTGCTGGAGGTCCCTTCCATGGAGGCGGGCCCACTGAACAGCAGGGATGAAAGCTGTAGGAAGCCCCAGTGTGGACATGGCTGCCCGCACAGAGACGGACAAATTTGTCTGTACTCTCTGTACTGCTGCCTGTACCTTCAACTATTTTCTCCTCTGGAAGGAAAATCTTTTCCTGCACAGAGTCGATCACTTGAGAGGGAACCAAGTTTGATTTTTCCTTGTTCAGGATCCAACCCAGACTCTAAATGGCTCTGTGCCCTCTTTAGATCCCTGCGTAAAAACTCCTCCGAGCTGGCAAACAGGAGAAGATCGTCCAGATACGGTACTACCGATATCCCTGTTTTTAGCGTGAAAGCACCTGAAAAGCGCCTCAGTGTGAAAGTGGTCTAACTTTCACAAAGACCAAATAATATCCACTAATTTGGGTTATTTTTACCAAACATATGTAGCAGTATAAATTGTGGCCAAAATTCATGAAGAAAAAATTTATAATTTGTAAAATTTTATCACAGAAACAAAAAAAAAATTATTTTTTTTTCAAAATTTTTGGTCTTTTTTTCATTTATAGCGCAAAAAATAAACCCAGAGGTGATCAAATACCACCAAAAGAAAGCTCTATTTGTATGAAAAAAAAAAGGACAAAAAAATAATTTGGGTACAGTGGTTAAAAAGTCAACTATACCATTTTTTTTATTTTTTAAATCTATATTTTTAGATAATAAGTGCATCCTGAATTTTTGGTTTCAGCACTGAAATTAAAATTTCGGTACATTACTACTATTTGCCTTTATTACATCAACCCCATAGGCTTTTAGCAGAGTTTAGTGGGCTTTCACACTGGGGAGGCTTGAGAGGTGATATTTTTAGCGCTAAAATGCCTGAAAAGCGCCTTAAGGCTACTTTCACACTGGGGCGGTGAGAGCGTCGCTGATAAAGTGCTGCTAGATTTGACGGTGCTTTTCGGCTGCTAGCAGCCAAAGAAGGGATTAAGAGCGCCCATGTAGCACAGCTCCTGAAGTGTTGCCTATTCATTTCAATGGGAAGGGCGTTTTAGGAGTGGTGTATACACCACCCCAAAGAGGCTGCTTGCAGAATATTTATCGTCCAGCAAGCGCACCGCCCCAGTGTGAAAGCACTCAGGCTCTCATATTGGAGTGACAGGAGAGGTGCTTTGCAAGGGCTATTTTCAGCGATAAAACGCCTGTAAAGCTCCTCAGTGTGAAAGGGGTCCAAGAGATGGACGCCTGTAAAGGATTTAGACACTGAAACATCGGGCATTTTTTGTGCTGGGAGAGAACATCCTGTGCACAAGGCCTAAGGCAATCATCCTGATCACTTTGTAAGGGAATTTTCCCCATAGCTTACTGATGGAACAGTGTGCTGACTTCCATCATCCAATCATAGGCAAGTAAATGTATGGGTTTACCGTATATACTTGAGTATAAGCCAACCCGAAAATAAGCCGAGGCACCCAATTTTACCACAGAAAACGTATTGAAACGAGTATAAGCCTAGGGTGAGAAATGCACAGCTACTGTAAGTGGAAAAGAGGGTCAACAATGCCCATTTGCAGCCTCACTGTGCCCCGAACTTCAAACTTGGTAGTTAAGGGTTCCTAAATGCCCCTAGCTGCAGCCAAAATTTGGGCTCTCTGGACCCAAAATGACATTGCTGCAGATGGACACAGTTGACCGAATTTGGGGCCTCGTAACTTTGGTGTGCAAACCCAGTGGAACTAGCACAGCATATCCAAAGATGGGGTTCCTAGCACCAAGTGGCCCCGAGATACGGGACCCCAAAGTTGGTTCCGGAAATTTCAAGCACTTTTCTGCAGCAGAGAATGACATTTCCCGAACCGACTTTGGGGCCCGTATCTCGGGGCCACTTAGTGCTAGGAACCCCAGCTTTGGATATGTTGTAGTGCTAGTGCCACCGAATTTGGGGTTCCAAGCACTTGGTCGCCCCGAGATACGGGTCCCCAAAGTCGGTTCGGGAAATGTCATTCTCTGCTGCAGAAAAGTGCTTGACTCAAGTAGCCGAGGGGGGCATTTTCAGCACACAAAAATAATGTGCTGAAAAACTCGGTTTATACTCGAGAATATATGGTATATTGAATATCCCTGCCTGAGATTGGAAAAAAAAATGGGTGAAGCCTGGTGTTCTGCTAAAAACTAAATGCTATAAATTCCTGATAGCTGCTGACACTCCCCACAATGTGAACATTGAAACCTGTATATAGTTATATATACACCTGTGCATGTGTACATATAAAATGTGTTGCGCTCATACATGCATACATATTAAATATAAATTAAAAAAAAGTTACTATAATCCAATCACTGACTTGTGAATTCTTATACTCTTGCTCCTAGCATTCACATCTAATCTGAGTCAGTGATTGGACTATATTAACACACACACACACACACACACACACACACACACACACACACACATATATATATTTTGTAATTAGGAGCACGACACATTTATATACACACATGTTCACAGGTATATATAACTATATACAGATACCTGCCTGTGATTGGGTCTTGATGGTCTCCTCAGGCGCTGAGGTGGGGCAGTCGCTCATTGAACAGACTATCCCCCCTCCATTGCTTTCTCTATGAGGAGCGATAAGGCCTGCACACTGTCCTCTGCCCTCCATACACAGCATGGAGCTCGGCATTACCTTGACGGTAACCTTGGGTCCCTTCTTCTTCTCATCGGCCTCGGAGGCACTAGGGAAGAGCAGGAAAATGACGGAGCCCGCGATGAGGGCGGCAGCGAACAGAAGCTTCATGTTCCTCTCCAGCAACCGCAGCATCAAAGGAGACGAGCTGCAGACCACCGAGAGAAGAAAAGGGACTGCAGACGTGACGTCACCGCGACAGGAGCGAGACCAATACGAGGAGGACGGGGGGAAAGGGGGCGGAGATTCTGTGTCACGTTTAGTGATTGTGAACCATAACCGGAGAGGAGTAGACCGGGGGTCGTATAATAATTCATAGGACAGCTCCCCTCCTCATAATAATGAACTCATCCGTATCAGTAGTGTGGTTCTGAGAGAACAATGACTAGAGTTGTGTGCGCTGTAATTAGCCGGCGTTCTGCAGGCGTCTCCTCTAACATTGCGCTAGAAGCTGTGCGGGTGTATAGGAGGACCGGATGACCGGATTGTACCATTGTCGGAAACCCCCCTGCGACCCTTAAAACTCGTGCCACGTTACGATTTTCGCATTGGTTTGTAGGTGCGACCAATAGCTGGCCGACATGACAGCCATGACAACCTATGGGAAGTGGCGCTGCTGTAGCGGACCCGCCCAGAATAAGGAGGTGCTGGGGGGAGCAGGAGCCAAAGGAGGATGAGGAATTGATGTGAGACAGGGGCGGAGGAGATAACTGGCGCTTAGAGCGTGCTTGTAATAAACCCGGCAAAATTAAAGGGCGTGTTTACTTAGTAATGTTCTCATGGGATGTTTTGTTTCAGGTGAGAGTAAACAATATGTGGAGTGGAGGGGTGCAGTCATGACAGCTCACACTACAATTAACGGAACCATCCCGCCGCCTGATGTCCATCTCCCGTCCTTCCTCTCCATCACAGAGCTGACAACGAACTTTAGTGTGGCTCCGCCCCCCAGCTAATGCGGCGCATGCGCAGATGTGCCCATCTCTCCACCCAGCCTTTTGGTCCTGGTAGATCTATCAGCCCATCTGTGATCACACAGTGGAATTCCCATGCGTGCACAGACATGGAAGCTTTCACATTTCTCTATTAGCGGTCTGTGTGCAGATTCTGGGTACCCCATGTACGTACAGATCTGTCACAGGGCTCTCCAAGGATCTGAACCAAGGGGGTGGGCACAAAGTCTTCCCTAGGCGAGAAATACGGACAAATTAAAAAGCTTGTAAACGCTGAAGGTTTTTTTTTTTTTACCTTCATGTTTTCTATGCATGAAGGTAAAAAAAAAAAAAAAAAACCTTGCGCTGCCCCCCCAATACTTACCTGAGCCCCCTCTCCCAGTGCTGGGACAAGGTCATTCGGTGCCCAGGGCGAAGATGGCAAACTACACCACCCCCCCCCCCCCCCCCCCCCCCCCCCCCCAGGTGTAAATAAAGAGTCAGTTTGTGTCAGTGGGTATCAACTATGTTTCCTGTGTGTGCTGCTTTTTACTGCAGATCGATTTGTTCTTTCTTTGTTTCCTGCTGGAAGAGAAAAAAAAGTGATCATTCCCTCTGTAAAGAGCCCTGTATTAATTATCAGCACAGGGGTCAGAGCAGCATGTCACTTACGTGGCATATGGCAGCAGGTGACGGTGGTAAGTGACATGCAGCATCTGGCAGCAGGTGATGGTGGCAAATGACACGTGGCATCTGGCAGCAGGTGACAGTGGCAAATCAATCCTGACAGCAGGTGAGTCATAAGTGACACAACGTGTCTGGATCTGGCAGCAGGTGATGGTGGCGAATGACACGTGGCATATGCTAGTAGGTGACGGTGGTGTCATTCGCCACCATCACCTGCTGCCAGATCCAGACACGTTGTGTCACTTATGACTCACCTGCTGTCAGGATTGATTTGCCACTGTCACCTGCTGCCAGATGCTGCGTGTCATTTGCCACCATCACCTGCTGCCAGGTGCAGTGTGTCACTTGCCATTGTCACCTGCTGCCAGATGCTGCGTGTCATTTGCCATCGTCACCTGCTGTCAAACCATTCCTTTATTTTGTGACTTTCTACTGTCTTCCATTTTTTCGGTATCAGGCTCTTTGCTGCGTTCATCAGATGAATTGTTAAAGAATTACTATATTCTTTTAATGGGATCTCTACCCCGTGAAATAGGCAAGCCCAGGGGTCTTCAGGTGTCTGGGTGTTGATTATATCCTTAAAGTGGAGGGCCACCCTGAAAAAAAAAAACTTTAAAAAAATGTAAAATAAAAAAAAAAAAATATATATATTTTTTTTTTTACTTACCAAAAATGGCTGTTGCTAGGCAGATCGTCCTAATCTGCCTCTTCCTGTTCCGCAGCGCTGTTCTCTCTTCTGCTCCGAGCGCCGCCTTCTAGTGAATGGGGCGCGGTGTGTTATGGGAACTATGTCCCACAACACATCGCGTTCCCCATTCACAAATTCGACTCGCACATGCGCAGTAGGCCACGCGCCGACGCGCTCATGCGCAGCAGGAAACGGGCAGCGCTCGCTGCCCGTTTCCCTTACTGAGGATGGCGGCGCTGGAACCGGATCGCCGAGGGACATCTCGGCCTCCATAACCGACATCGCTTATGCTTTTAGCTGCTGACTTTTAAAATGTTTTTTTTTTTAGGTGAAACACTGCTTCAATGTATCTTAATATTTCCCTCCAGTAAGTTGTGATCTTCGGACAGCTCCACCAAATGTGTGCCATCGTCCCCGTTTGCCTACATCCCCTCCAGCAATCCATGGTTAGGCCTCTTTGATATTTTGCTACAGTTTCAGGCGTCCTATACCACCTGGCTAGGCATTTGTAATTTGTCTCAATCATTCCGATATTTACAGAGGATATGTGTACTAATTTTAATATTTTACTAATCTCTAAATTATCACCCCATGGACCAATTTCCCGTTCCCAATTTTTAATGTATGCCGGTATCTCCAGCTCGTTTTCTTGCTGGAGAATCTTATAGATCTGAGAGATCCCTCCGTGTTTTGTCTCTGAGTCACATATCCTCTCCAAAGCCATCAGTTCCTCTCCTCCTCTCAACGGTCGTGGAAGGGATGAGACAAAAGCCGTTGATTTGGATGTATGCTTTGGGTCTTTTTCATGCTGAAAGATGAAGTTCCTCTTCATGTTCAGCTTTCTAGCAGAAGCCTGAAGGTTTTGTGCCAATATTGACTGGTATTTGGAACTGTTCAAAATTCCCTCTACCTTGACTAAGGCCTCTTTCACACGGCCGATCCGTTCAGATCCACCTGTCAGTTTTTCAGACGGACCTGAACGGATGCTCCATAGAGGTCTATGGAGCGTCGGATGTCAGCGGTGACATGTCCACTGACATCCGACCCGCTCCGATCCGAAAAAGTGTGACGGAGGAAAAAACGATTTAATCGAATCGGATCAGGTGATGGACTCTACGGTCCGTCGTCACCCGATCTCCCATAGGGGAGGGCGGCGCTCTGACAGGTCCGTCCCTGCGCAGTGTGCAGAGACGGACCTGTCATCTTCCTGCTCGCTCCGGCTATCCCCGCTGAGCAAGCAGATATCCACGGGGCGGATCAGCACTGATCCGCCCGTGTGAAAGAGGCCTGAGGCCCCTGTTGCAGCTGAAGAAAAACAGCCCCAAGCGTGATGCTGCCACCACCATGCTTCACTGTGGGTATGGTGTTCTTTTGGTGATGTGCAGTGTTGTTTTTGCACCAAACATATCTTTTGGAATTATGGCCAAAAAGTTTAACCTTGGGATCATAAGACCATAACACATTTTCCCACATGCTTTTGGGAGAATTACACATAGTAATTAGAGTTACATAGAGTTACATAGTAGGTGAGGTTGAAAAAAGACAAGTCCAACCTATGTGTGTGATTATATGTCAGTATTACATTGTATATGCCTGTTTTTGTGGACGTTCAGGTGCTTATCTAATAGTTCAAAAAAAACTATCGTTGCTCCCCACTGAGACCACCACCTGTGGAAAGGAATTCCACATCCTTGCCGCTCTTACAGTAAAGAACCCTCTACGTAGTTTAAGGTTAAACCTCTTTTCTTCTAATTTTAATTAGTGGCCACATGTCTTGTTAAACTCCCTTCCACAAAATGTTTTATCCCTATTGGTCACCAGTATGGTATTTATAAATTGAAATCATATCCCCTCTCAAGCGTCTCTTCTCCAGAGAGAATAAGTTCAGTGCTCAAGGCCTTTCCTCATAACTAATATTCTCCAGACCCTTTATTAGCTTTGTCGCCCTTCTTTGTACTCGCTCCATTTCCAGTACATCCTTCCTGAGGACTGGTGCCCAGAACTGGACAGCATACTGTAGGTGTGGCTGGACCAGAGTCTTGTAGAGCGGGAGAATTATCGTTTTATTTCTGGAGTTGACCCCCTTTTTAATGCATGCCAATATTCTGTTTGCTTTGTTAGCAGCAGCTTGAAATTGCATGCCATTGCTGAGCCTATCATCTACTAGGTCCCCCAGGTCCTTTTCCACCCTAAATTCCCCCAGAGGTTCTCCCCCCAGTGTATAGATTGCATTCATATTTTTGCCACCCAAATGCATTTTACATTTTTCTACATTAAACTTCATTTGCCATGCAGTTGCCCACCCCATTAATTTGTTCAGATCTTTTTGCAAGGTTTCCACAGTTATTTCCCTGCTTAGCTTAGTATCATCCGCAAATACAGAGATTGAACTGTTTACCCCATCCTCCAGGTTATTTATGAACAAAATAAATAGGATTGGTCCCAGCACAGAACCCTGGGGGACCCCACTACCCACCCCTGACCATTCCAAGTATTCTCCATTTATCACCACCCTCTGAACTCGCCCTTGTAGCCAGTTTTCAATCCATGTACTCACCCTATGGTCCATGCCAACAGACCTTATTTTGTACAGCAAACATTTATGGGGAACTGTGTCAAATGCTTTTGCAAGATCCAGATACACCACTTCTATGGGCCTTCCTTTATCTAGATGGCAACTTACCTCCTCATAGAAGGTTAATAGATTGCATCCATGCTGATTACAGATAATGATACTGTTCTCATTACTAAAATCTTGTATATAGTCCCTTATCATCCCCTCCAAGAGCTTGCATACTATTGATGTTAGGCTAACGGGTCTGTAATTCCCAAGGATGTATTTTGTGCCATTTTTAAGTATTGGTGCTACATTGGCTTTTCTCCAATCAGCTGGTACCATTCCAGTAGACCAGTGTTTCTCAACCGGGGTTCCGCGGAACCCTAGGGTTCCTTGAGATGTCCCCAGGGGTTCCGTGGGGATCTACCCGTCAATCACAGACAGCTAAGGGTAGATCGACTCTAAGCCAAAATGCAGAGTAGCACGGGAAGCAGCTGTAATAAGACCTCTCTCATGACGCGATCCTTCCCGCCGGCCCCTCCTTTCCTCCCATCCACTCCAGGTGATGTCACCTACAAGCACCTGGGGTGGATGGGAGGAAAGGAGGGGCCGGTTGGAAGGATTGCATTATGAGAGAGGTCTTATTACAGCCGCTTCCCGCGCTACTCTGCATTTGAAATGGCTGCTGTTGCCGCCCGTGCCCTGTACCCTTCTGCCACACGTGTCCTGTACCCTGCTGCCACCCGTGTCCTGTACTCTGCTGCCATCCGTGTCCCGTACTCTCATGTTTCCTGTGCCCTGCTGTATACTGTGTCCTGTGCCCTGCTGAATGCCAGTGCCCTGCTGTATACTGTGTCCTGTACCCTGCTGTATGCCAGTGCCCTGCTGTGTGACCGTGTCCCGTACCCTGCTGTGTGGCTTGTGCCCTACACTGCCATTTACCATATTGTGTGCCCTGTACCATGTTGTATACCCTGCTGTGTGCCCTGTACCCTGCTATGTGCCTGGTACCATGTATACCCTGCTGTGTGCCTTGTAACATATTGTGTGCCCTGTACCCTGCTATGTGCCCTGCACCATGTTGTGTACGCTGTGTGCCCTATACCCTGCTGTGTGCTCTGTACCATATTGTGTGCCCTGGTGTGCCTTGTACCATGTTGTGTACCCTGTACTCTGCTGTGTGCCCTACACCATCCTGTATCATGTTGTGTGTCCTGTACCCTGCTGTGCCTTGTACCAAGTTGTTATTACTTGTGATGAAATGTGAAAAGATTTAGTGTCTTATGAAGAGGATTTTTTAAAATCTCTGACCATTTCCTGCATCTTTGTGGCGTGATTGTCTGTCAGCACCCTGTCTGTGGCTCCAATGTTTGTTACCATGTTAGCCAGATGTGGAGCATCTTTTCTTTTTTGGTGATACGCTGAGGACATCTGCTGTGAACCATTGAGTAGTTCCTGCCAATAGGAGATTCCTAATACGAGATTCCTGAAACATTTGGAGGATCCTTGGGAGATCGGCACCTGGACATACTTGGATGCATCTGTGACCGGATTGTGACCCGCTTTCGCATTATTAGACCGCCCCTAAAAAGGGGGTCACTGGGGATTCGGTAAGCCTCCACTTTTTATTGGTGTATAGAGGTGATGGGATCTGCGTGGTCAAACTGATAGTGATACTCCATCAAGTTGCATCACAGTTTTTTTCTACACTAGCACATCCATTTTATATTTTCAATATAATTATGTTTTTGATCATGTTTTTATGCTATATACGTTTAAGGACACTATATACTTTCATTGACTGTGTTTGTATATTATTTGTATTAGTTAATTAATTTTTCACTGAGCACTCAACTTCACCCACTTTCCATGGTATAATCTTAAGGATTATACACCTAATTTATTTATTTGATTGCACTTTTAATTGAGCAATTATCTGATTTTCAGTATTTATAGGTTTGAGCGCTGCACTTTCTTTCCTTCCTTATGTTTTTGGCCCTGTTGTGTGCCCTGTATAATGCTGTGCACCCTGTTTCATACTGTGTGACCTGTATAATATTGGGTGCCCTGTACCATGTTGTGTGTATACCCTGCACCATGTTTTGGGCCATGTACCCTGCTATGTGCCCCCCTGTGCCCTGTACCATGCTGTGTGCCCCATGCCCTGCTTTGTACCCCATGTTCTGCTGTTTACCCCATGGTGTGCACCATGCCCTGTGCCCCATAATGTGCCCCATAATGTGCCCCATGTTTGGCTGTGTACCCTATGCCCTGCTGAATGCCCCGTATTCTGCTTTGTGCCCAATATTCTGCTGTGTCCCCCTGTAATTTGCCCTTGTGGTGCCCCATAACATGCCCTGCTGTCCCCCCTGTATTGTGTCCTGACCTCATGTCCTCTGTACACTGCTTATCTCAAGTTAAACCCAAACTTGAGCATTTGTTCAGAAGAAAAACAGCACAAATTTCACATAAAATAGGTAAGTTCTAATATTTGTATTATTTAATGCTATTTCTTAAAATAATTGTTGTCGTATCACAGCTCGCTAATCACAGCAATGTTCCGTGAGCTGTAGACCTGAACGTTATTTTAGGGGTTCCCCGAGATCTCAAACCTTTTGCCAGGGGTTCCTCGACGGTGAAAAGGTTGAGAAACACTGCAGTATACTGTCAGTAAAAATTAGGAACAATGGTCTGGCAATTACTTGACTGAGTTCCCTAATTAAGATGCGTTTTGGAAAAATTTAGCCAGGCTTGGATGTTTTTCTTCGTAAGAAAAGGCTTCCATCTTGCCACTCTACCCATAGCCCAGACATACGAAGAATATGGGAGATTGGTGTCACATGTCCCACGCAGTCAGTACTTGCCAGATATTCCTGCAGCTCCTTTAATGTTGCTGTAGGCCTCTTGGCAGCCTCCCTGACCATTTTTCTTCTCGTCTTTTCATCAATTATGGAGGGACGTCTAGTTCTTGGGGAATGTCTCTGTTGTGCCATATTTTCGCCACATGATGATGATTGTCTTCACTGTGTTCCATGGTATATCTAATGCCTTGGGAATTCTTTTGTACCCTTCTCCTGACTCATACATTTTAACACTGAGATCCCACTGATGCTTTGGAAGCTCTCTGTGGACCATGGCTTGTGCTGTAGGATGCGACTAACAAAATGTCAGGAAAGATCTACTAGAACAGCTGAACTTTATTTGGGGTTATTCAGAGGCACTTTAAATGATGGCAGGTGTGTACTGGCTCCTATTTAACATGAGTTTGCATGTGATTGCTTAATTCTGAACACAACTACATCCCCTGTTATAAGAGGGTGTACACACTTATGTAACCACATTATTTAACTTTTTTTCAGTTGCGTTGTACAGTTTATAGCTCACATTAAAGGTGGAATAGGTTGTGCGATGGTTTATCTTTGTCTCATTTTTTACATTACAGAAACCTGACATTTTAACAGGAGTGTGTAGACTTTTTATATCCACTGTGCAAATATATCCTAATATCAATGAAATGTATTCCAAACTGTTTTAAGCTTGTTAGTCGTCATCATCAGTGCAGCGTATGGAAGCCATGACTTTCATGGAGTAGGTCTTGGAACCCACCCAGACCTCCGAAATGCGACGCGACTTAGTGATATCATCCAGGTCGGTGCTGAATTTCCAGCCTTCACTTTGAGCTCTTCCCTCTTCTTGCCAATCAGCCCACCAGAACATCCGCTGCCAGTGGCAAACTGCTACAGCGCAGGCTTATGAAGCCCCAATACCCGCTGACATCCCTCGGATTTCTCTTTCCTGTGACATGCCTGCTTTTAACTAATTTCATGTAAGTTATCTATTTTAAGCTCTTATTAAATTATCTTACAGTCTACACTGTGTTTTTCTCTTCTCTAGACAGTATCATCAGGTTTCTTGCGCACTGAACATATTGATACAGTGGGATTGATTTACTAAAACTGGAGAGGGCAAAATCAGGTGCAGATGTGAATATGAAACCAAACAGCTTCCAGGTTTTTCTTTTTCAAAGCTTAATAGAACAAGCTGAAGTTAGAAGCCGATTGGCTACCATGCACAGCTAGACCAGATGTTGCACACTAACGTTTTAGTAAATCAACCCCATTGTGTTTTAGGCATGTGTATGTGAGTGCAATACTTGCACACTGGATGTTTTTAAATGATTCTGTTGGGGACATCTGGCAGGTTTCTTTTTTTCTGCCTGTAAACTCCCTGCATGTTACCCTAGATTTCCATGCATTTAGAGAAATGTTTACAAGGGTCAAGCATTTTTTTTTAATGCCAGGAGGAAAGGAGTCTAGGAAAAACAGGCAAATGCCCTGTGTGCATGATAGCTCATGGTGTTCTTTATACACAAGAAGCTCACCTCCATACTTAGATACCCATGCTAAAATTCTTAAAGTAGAACTTTAGTCAGAAAATTAAAGGATAAGTGCACCTTTGGGAACATGTAACATGTTCCCAGTGCTGCTGCCCTCCCAGTGGCAGCAGTACGGGTAGAAGGTTCCTGTACTAGCTGTCACTTTTTAAAATCAGCATGGCTATGTGGGGCTCTGCCCACACAGCACATTATTCATTCACACAGCTCTGTGTGCATGAACTAGTCCAGACATACTATGTACGCTGCTCAGGCAAGAAATTAGTTGCTGACCGCTGCAGGCACTCGCCCCGGCTCACCACTGTCAATTTGCAGATAAAGTAAAAGAGGTGACTACACACAACAGAATAAAAGCCTTTAAAAATTCTTTGTCACCGTGCCTGACAAAAGATAGAAACACCATTGACGTGTTTCACACGGACAATTCATGCTCAATTAAAACCATGTGAATGAACTACAAGTCCGATATCCTTTGCAGTTGTCAGCTTGTAGTTCTCAAACTACCATAGTGCTGTGGAGCACCTTGCTAGTTCATCAATTTCTTCCTGCCAGTGTATCTGCCTGCCCATATGGAATGTATGGGTATACTGACAGATTTGAAGGAGACCTGCATGGCACCAGTGAGCTGCCGATTGCTGGTGCAATGCTTTACAGGTTTCAAAAGAAAAAAATAAATGCACATTTTTTTTTTTTACTGGCAAAAAAAACTTGCATTTATTATTTAAACAGGTTTACAAATAAGTACTTATACTGTTTAACCACTTGCCTACTGGGCACTTTCACCCCCTTCCTGCCCACTTTTAAGAATTCTCACATTTTGAATGACAACTCTGCAGTCATGCAACACTGTACCCAAATTAAATGTTTAGCATTTTTTTTTCACACAAATAGAGCTTTCTTTAGGTGCTATTGAATCACCACTGGATTTTTATTTTTTTTTTTTGCTAAACAAACGAAAAAAGACCAACATTTTTGAAAAAAAAAATATATATAATTTTTCAGTATGTTATACAATTTTGCAAACAGGTAATTTTTCTCCTTCAAGGATGTGTGCTAATGAGTCGGCACTGATAGGGGACACCAATTGGCAGCACTGGTGGGCACAGATAAACAAAACACTGATAATCAGTGCCAATGTCCCCCTTTAACACATGCCGTTATTGGCTTGAGTTTAAATCTGTGATCAGCCTTCATTGGACACAGCTGATCACGTGGTAAAGGATCACAGGGGACGTGCAGGTAGTGCGATCACATGAAGTCGTCACTAGATGCCCTCCCTGCAAAGTAAGCCCATCATTTGGCTATATCACAGGCAGGAAGGGGTTTAAATTCTCATTATGCTCATCTGATCTTTTTTTTTCCAGCACTGTACCTAAAATCAGAGCCACTAGAGGCCGATCCGCTGACAGTTTTAAGATTTACTGTTGCTGAAGGGGGGAAGAAGGCAACAGGAAAGACACAAACTTTCCAGAGCGAACACAGATTAGGGAGGAATTAAAGAAAAGCAGAAGAGGTGACAGGACAAACTCTGCTGCCATGGAGACACAAAATAATTAAACTTACAAGAATTGTGACTTATTTTATTGCCCTGATTCTCTCTCCTTTCACCGTCGTGGGCAGCCTGTAAACTTCAGCATTGTAAGGCTTCTGTCAGTGTTTCTCTCTGATCTATCAAAACCAAGACATACAATGAAGGCTGGGAATGCCCACATTTTAATTAAAGAAAGTAAAATATGTTTTTTGAGACCAAGGAGATGGGAAGAGTTTCCAATAAAAGGAACGGACAGCTCTGTGCTTCAACAAAATGGCAGCCTCCAGCAAAAAGAAACATGAGCAATGCTGGGGCACACATTAATTTAGTAGCATAGTTATTACTGTGGGGGGCTTTGGTAAGGAAAATTTGGTAAGGAAAATTATTATCAGTTATGGGTAAAGTTCCGATTTAAGGTCTGGAACCTGTGGTTGAACTATAACAGTCACTCAGACTCGGTCCCTCCTCTCTGGTCAGTGTGGGTACTGTGGTTTGGCCGAGCCTTACAAGAACCTTCTTCATCCCCTACCCTTCCAATCTTCTGTCCCCTCTTTAGATGCTCCTTTCTTCTATCACTTTGCCAGACTCTCAATAATTATGTCCTAAGTCACCCCATTTCTCCCTCTCGAACAGGGGCAATTATAACTTTGTTAATGAGGAATCCTTATAGAACTTTTTTGTCCATCGCTCAATACATCTTTTACGTATTATCAATAGATCAACCGGAATTGTGCCTTTGTCTTGCCAGGCTATTTCTGGGTGCCAGGTTTTCAGCCTCTTGCATGGCCAGCAGGAGACGATGTCATGCGTATGGGAATCAGACGCTCCCGCAAAGGAGGAGCAAGACAAGCAGCAATGTGTACATTAATGAATAAACTATGAGCTGGGAAAGGTGTCGTATTGAAGAAAAGACAAAGCATGTTTTATCGGCAATAAAGAGCTGCCTGGTTGCAATTAGAAACAGTTTAATGGTTTATTTTTTCTTTAAAGTGCTTGTCCACACTACCCGCATTGCAGTTAAACACCATTCACATGGTTGCCTTTAAGTGGCAACCATCGCACTCTTCCAGAATGCACTTGCTATACAAACAATGCAGTACGACCTTAAAGTTAAACTGCACACAAAATGTTACATTTTGCTATGTTATAATAAACTTTTAAAAATGTTAATTGTGCCTAAACAGTATCCTGAAAAAAAAAACATGAGTTATTACCCAATAACTCCTTTTTTTTTTAGAAATCCTCTGGGATGATCACATGGGAGGCTCCACCTACACAAACCACAAATTCAAAAGTTCCCCTGCAGATCCAGCCCCACACTATTACAAAGGTATACCAACAGGCCTGCACAGCAAAAAAGAAGTACGGTATATTAGGGAGGAAACACTACCTTATTGGTTTCCCAAGTCATCCATCAGGATGGTCTCACAAAAAAAAACATTAACACATGTATAGCACTAATGAGTGGTCAAGTCACATTAGTAAAACTCCTCAAATACCATGAGATTTTATTTGTATTAATAGATGCCTAAAACAGAAACTGAACACTTCTGATGCATCGCCAACACCACACCTTAAATGCACTGCAAATGGCATAGGGGCATTTACAGCTTACTTGTGGTGAGTTTCAATGGCAGTGAATAGAACCGGTGGCAAAGCTTCAATGCTTGAACTCTCCAGGCAGCATTATTTTTGCCACAAGGCAATGCTAATACTGCAGTGTGTAAACCTCTACCCACTCCCAATTTTAGCATTGATATGCAGATGGGAAGTGTCAAAAACACAACCAACTGCCTATTTTCAACACCTATGTGAAAAAACCCTTATTGCATGCAGTAGTGCAGACAGATGGAAGATACACCTCCTGTAAATGGAGGCAGAATAAAGATGGAGGAAGCTTTTGGAAGGATCATGGGGGTCCATATTCAAAATTGCACAGTCTGGCGATAAGGTTAAGAAAGGTTCTTATACAGAGAACTCCTGTAGCTCACATACCTAATTGGCATGATGAATACCATAAAAGCCAAAATTTAAAACTTTAATGATCTGTCCATTAGGGGTTCAAAAAGTGGCTTCATGGGAGTGAAGAAAACTAAAATGTCCCAGGGTAGAATCTCTTAGACAGTGCTGTGAAGAATCATGTGCTAAGTGGGTGAGACAATAGGGACTTCTCCAGCTTTACTTACAATCCCACTGCATGGACCCATTAGATATACTGATTACGTATTCTATCAGCCCTGTTCTGTTAATTTTAAAAGAAAATCCAAAATTGCTGGTATTGTATGCCAATCTACTATGATCAATAAGGCCCTGCGCCAGTATACATTCCAAATTTTTAGGCAGATGACCCCAGTAACTCTTGTCCTACTTTGAGCAGGGTGTTGGCTACATACCCTGTTTCCCCGAAAATAAGACCTAGCGGGATTGTCGGTGATGGCTGCAATATAAGCCCTACCCCCCAAATAAGCCCTACCCTGTTTCCCTGAAAACAAGCCCTACCCTGAAAATAAGACCTACAAGGACTTTAACTAGGGCTTATTTGGGGGGTAGGGCTTATATTGCAGCCATCACCGACAATCACGCTAGGTCTTATTTTCGGGGAAACAGGGTAGCAAGCTACATTCAGGATCCATGATGCCAGATCTATGTAACTTGGTGTGTAGGCCATAGTGATGAAAAACAGGGGTTTTCTCCAATAGTAGCTTGAGTAGGAAAACCATGCTCTTTTCAGCCAATACATTGCTAATAACCACTTGAAGCCCCGGGGGCACTTTTTGTTTACAAGATTAACCACTTAAGGACCGAGCTTCTTTTTGAGATTTGTTGTTTACAAGTTAGAAAAAAAAAAATATATTTTTTTTTTTTTAACACCCTAGAGAATAAAATGGCCATCGCTGCAATACTTTCTGTCACACCATATTTGCGCAGCGGTCTTACAAGCACACTTTTTTGGGGGAAAAAAAAAAAATATACACTTTTTGGAATAAAAAAAATAATAAAAATTAGACACCAGTAAAGTTAACCCAATTTTTTTTATATTATGAAAGATAATGTTACACCGAGTAAATTGATACCCAACATGTCACGCTTCAAAATTGCACCCGCTCGTGGAATGGCGACAAACTTTTACCCTTAAAAATCTCCATAGGAGACATTTAACCACTTCAGCCCCGGACCAATTGGCAGCCAAAGGACCAGGCCCCTTTTTGCGATTCGGCACTGCCTCGCTTTAACTGACAATTGCGAGGTCGTGCGACATGGCTCCAAAACAAAATTGGCGTCCTTTTTTTCCCCACAAATAGAGCTTTCTTTTGGTGGTATTTGATCGTCCCTGCGGTTTTTATTTTTTGCGCTATAAACAAAAATAAATGGAGCGACAATTTTGAAAACAATGCAATATTTTTTGCTATAAATAAATATCCCCAAAAAAATATATAAAAAACATTTTTTTCCTCACTTTAGGCCGATACGTATTCTTCTACATATTTTTGGTAAAAAAAAAAAAAAATAATAAAAAAAAAAAAAAAAAAAAAAATCGCAATTAGCGATTGATTGGTTTGCGCAAAAGTTATAGCGTTTACAAAATAGGGGATAGTTTTATAGTATTTTTATTAATATTTTTTTTTTTTTTACTAGTAATGGCGGCGATCAGCGATTTTTATTGTGACTGCGACATTATGGCGGACACATCGGACATTTTTAACACATTTTTGGGACCATTGTCATTTATACAGCAATCAATGCTATTTAAATGCATTGATTCCTGTATAAATGACAGTTGTAGTGAAAGAGTTAACCACTAGGGGGAGGGGTTATGGGCTCTGACGTGTGTGTGTGTTTTTTTACATTAGGGGCGGGGCTGACCTCATTGATCGGCTTTCCCGATGACCGGGAACAGCCAATCAATGACAGGCAGAGTAGGAAGCACGGGGAGAGGTTTGTTTACACATACCTCTCCCCGTTCTTCAGCTCCGTGACCCGATCGCGGGACACCAGCGGCGATCGGGTCGCTGGTCCCGCGGCCACGGTCACGGAGCTCCCGACCGTGTCACGAGAGCGCCGCTGGCGGCGGCGCGCGCGACCCACGGGCAGGCATTTAAAGGGCCACGTACAGGTACGTGGTTTTGCCTGCACGTGCCATTTTGCCGCAGTATATCTGCGTGAGGCGGGCGGGAAGCGGTTAAAAAATACTACAGGTTGCATGTTTTGAGTTACAGAGGAGGTCTAGGGCTAGAATTACCGATCACAGCAATACCTCACTTGTGTGAGGTTTGAAAACCTTTCATATGCGTTCGCTTCTGCACGCCAGCTTGTCAGAGCTCACTTTAATTTATTTTTTTTATTATTTATTTAAAAAAAAAACTCTCTCTCGCTCTCTCTCCTATAAAACTATCCCCTATTTTGTAAACGCTATAACTTTTGCGCAAACCAATCAATAATCGCTAATTGGGTTTTTTTTTTTTTTTTTTTACCAAAAATATGTAGAAGAATACGTATCGGCCTAAACTGGGAGGAAAAAAAAAAATTTTTATATATTTTTTTGGGGGATATTTATTATAGCAAAAAGTAAAAAATATTGCATTTTTTTCAAAATTGTCACTCTATTTTTGTTTATAGCGCAAAAAATAAAAACCGCAGGGGCGATCAAATACCACCAAAAGAAAGCTCTATTTGTGGGGAAAAAAAGGACGCCAATTTTGTTTGGGAGCCACGTCGCGCGACCGCGCAATTGTCAGTTAAAGCGAGGCAGTGCCGAATCGCAAAAAGGGGCCTGGTCCTTTGGCTGCAAATTGGTCCGGGGCTGAAGTGGTTAGGAGGCGGCTTGCGGGCATGCGCCTTCCGGGAACTCCATGATCACACGGTGAGGAAGAACAGGAAGATGCTAATGTAAACAAGCATCTCCCCGTTCTGCCTAGTGACACTGATCACAGCTCCCTGTCACACACAGCCCCTACCCCCCCGTTACAATTACTCCCTAGGACACACTTAACCCCTACAGCGCCACCTAGTGGTTAACCCCTTCACTGCCAGTGACATTTTTACAGTAAATCAATGCAATTTTTTTTAGCATTGATCACTGTATTAATGCCAATGGTCGCAAAAATGTGTCAAAATTGTCCGATGTACCATAATGTCGCAGTCATGATAAAAGAAAATCACTGAACGCCACCATTACTAGTAAAAAAATAAAATAAAAAATCATCAATAAAAATGCCATAAAACCATCCCATATTTTGTAGACGCTATCACTTTTGCGCAAACCAATCACACGCTTATTGCGATTTTTTTTTTACCAAAAATATGAAGAATATGCATCGGCCTAAACTGAGGAAGAAACATTTATTTTGTTTATAGCGCAAAAAATAAAAACCGCAGAGGTGATCAAATACCACCAAAAGAAAGCTCCATTTGTGCAAAAAAAAAAAAAAGGACGTAAATTTTGTGACCGCGCAATTGTCAGTTAAAGTGATGCAGTGCCAAATCGCAAAATGCGCTCTGGTCTTTGGCCAGCCAAATGGTCCGGGGGTGAAGTGGTTAATGTCTAAATCACTGGCAACAAAAGTGAGTACACCCCTAATGGAAAATTTCCAAATTGGGCCCAATTAACCATTTCCCCTCCCCAGTGTCAAGTGACTCATTAGTGTTAAAAGGTCTCAGGTGTGAATGGGGAGCAGGTGTGTTCAATTTGGTGTTATCGCCCTCTCTATCACACTGGTCACTGGAAATTCAACATGGCACCTCATGGCAAAGAACTCTGAGGATCTAGAAAAACATACTTAAAAAAAGTTGTCGCTCCACATAAAGATGGCCTAGGTTATAAGAAAGATTGCCAAGACCCTGAAACTGAACTGCAGCGTGGTGGCCAAGACCATACAGCAGTTTAACAGGACAGGTTCCACTCAGAACAGGCCTCGCCATGGTCGACCAAAATAAGTTGAGTGCACGTGCTCAGTAACATATCCAGAGGTTGTCTTTGGGAAATAGATGTATGAGTGCTGCCAGCATTGCTGCAGAGGTTGAAGGGGTGGGAAGCCTCTTCTAAAAGATGATGCACAAGAAAGCCTGCAAAAAGTTTGCTGAAAACAAGCAGACTAAGGACGTGGATTATGGCAACCAGGTGAGGAGTACAAAGACAAAATGTGTCTTGCCTACAGTCGAGCATGGTGGTGCGAGTGTCATGGTCTGGGGCTGCATGAGTGCTGCCGACATTGGAGAGCTAGTTCATTGAGGGAACCATGAATGCCAACATGTACTGTGATATACTGAAGCCGAGCATGATCCCCTCCCTTCAGAGAGAGTATTTCAACATGATAACGACCCCTAACACACCTCCAAGATAACCACTGCCTTGCTAAAGAAGCTGAGGGTAAAAGGTGATGGACTGGCCAAGCATGTCTCCAGACCTAAACCCTATTGAGCATTTGTGGGGTATCTTCAAAACGGAAGGTGGAGGAGCACAAGGTCTCTAACATCCACCAGCTCCGTGATGTCGTCATGGAGGCGTGGAAGATATTTCCAGTGGCAACCTGTGAAGCTCTGGTGAACTTCATGCCCAAGAAAGTTATGGCAGTGCAGGAAAATAATGGTGGCCACACAAAATATGGACACTTTGGGCCCCCAATTTGGACATTTTCACTTTGGTGTGTACTTACTATTGTGTGTAGAGTTATTTTGAGGGGACAGCAAATTTACACTGTTATACAAGCTGTACACTCACTATTTTACATTGTAGCAAAGTGTAATTTCTTCAGTGTTGTCACATGAAAAGATATTAAAAAAAATATAAAATATTCACAAAAACATGAGGGGTGTACTCACTTTTATGAGATACTGTATATATTTTTAGCAGGGACCCTAGAGAATAAAATGGCGATCGTGCAATATTTTATGCCACACAGTATTTGCGCAAAGGTCTTTCAAACACAATTTTTTGGAAAAAATACACTTTAACAAAAAAAAAAAATATTACCCCAATTTCTTTGTATAATGTAAAAAAATGACATTACGCTGAGTAACTAGATACCCAACATGTCATGTTTTAAAATTGCACACGCTCGTGGAATGGCAACAAAATACGGTAATCTCCATTGGCGAGGATTTGTTTTTTTATTTCATTTTTTTTTTTTTTTAACAGATTACCTGTTTGGAGTTGCAGAGGAGGTATAGTGCCAGAATTGTTGCTTTCACTCTCTGGTTTCTGAACACAAGGACAGCAACACAATGTCCTTATTCAAATGGAAGTCAACCTTGGGCAGAAACGATGGACAGGGATGAAGAACCACTTTATCCCTATGGAGTACCAAATAGGGACTACGACAGGATAATGCCACCAACTCCGAAACCCTGCGGGCCAAGGTAATAAGAATGCCACCTTCTGGGACAACGTAGGCAAGGGAATCTCCCGAACATTCTCGAATGGAGGTTTCTGGAGAACCGATAGCAATAAGTTTAAATCCCATGGCGGCAAAAAGAGACCATACAAGTGGAGCCACATGCCGGACTCCTTGAATGAAGGTACGAACTAAAGTGAGTGAGTGGCTGGGGGGGGGTCGCTGAAAGAAGACTGCTAAGGCAGACACCTGGCCCTTGATGGTACTCAAGGCCAACTTCTCAATGCCCCGTTGAAGAAAAGGCAAAATCCGAGCCACAGAAAAGGATCGAGGATAATTGCGGATAAACGCCAATCAACTCAAGAGGGGACCTTGGGTAGTTCGGACGTCACCCGAACCTTTACAGGAATTATACCCGCACAAGGACATACAGGGCCCCCCCGAGGGGTGGACAAACTCTGTCCCCCTTCTTTGGTACCCCAAAAGGGTCAATTCGTGGACCCCCTTGACGCTCAAAGGAAGTCCATGAAAACGGGAAACCAGCAACGATGTCCCCCCACCCCAACAATGGGTGAGGGCAGACCTTCACGCTGAAGGAGTCTTGTCAATGGATCCGGGGAAGCCTGCTCTAGGCTTACCAGACCAAGATTGCTTGGAACTTCCCAGGGAAGACTTGAGAGATCAGTTTTCCCTTGTCTGCAGCGGGAGCCCAAAATAATTTCTTATGGGCTGAGAAGGAAGGCCCCCAGGCAGATCAATGAGAGCCTTCTTAGAGGCTTGGTCTGCCGACCAATTCTTCAACCACAGCACACGTCTAATCATCACAGCTGAAACAAAAAACTCAGACAGCATAGGAGCTGCATCACACATATACTGCAGCCCATGGACCAACTGGTCCGCTAAATCAACATAAGCAGTTGGAACCTTCTCACTACCCAGACCCTGTCACAATAGCTTGGCCCATTCAGTTAAGGTCTGCGACACCAGGGCCGAGGCCAAGACTGGACCCATTGCCGAACCAGCCATAGTAAACATGCTGCATGCCACAGCCTCTGCTTTCCTGTCAACTGGGTCCTTAAAGGATGGGGATTCCTCTACTGGGATCATGGTTGCTTTATTCAACCTGGAAACAGGCGGGTCCACCACTGGTGGGGTAGTCCACTTTAAAAAAAAAAAAAAAAAAAGCGATTCCTCAAAAGGTGTAGCGTACTGAAAAACGTCTGGACGACCAATCAAAAGAAGGCAGATAAGGAAACACCTTTGGTGTGCGAGGTGACTTATGCGTACCAAAAGATACAGCCAAATCCGTGGCCCTGTCAGCCGCATCCTCCATCTTTAGAGTCTCCAGCACCACAGTAATAAGTGCGTCCATCAGTGCTTTGTCAATCGCTGCCGAGAGCGGAGGACTCATCCTCACTATCAGATGGGTCAGGGTGCAAGATATTAAACCCCCCATAGACAGGCCACATCAGGCTCAGAATCAGATGAGACAGACTGAGCAGGGGAAGGCGAGGGACGCTTCCACCTGGGTCTTTGCCCACACGCTACTTCCACCAGGGATATTAATGACTCAAGGACCGTCGTCAGTGCAACAATGGGAAGCTGGAGTTCTGAGAGACCTGCCGCCTCCATGAGGGAATCAGTGGGCGAGATGTGACCCTGAGGCTCCATAGGGAAGAAGACCCTGTAGTGAAAAGTAACTTTGGCACCATTAAGGGGCACCCCAATGCCCAGGGTAACTACCATCAGAGAGAGAGATACACAAGGACCCCCAAAAACTCACCCTACCAGCAGAGGAGTGCCGCAATTCGGACCCAGCAACACCAATGTTGGCGTCCATTTCATATACTGTATCCCGGGACAGGAAGAGAAGCATAGGGGAAAAAGAGGAAGAGGAGGAGCTCTGGAAACTCCATGTAGGTTCTGGCTGTCTCCAGCATCTCACTAGACTAATGGCCACTGACAAAATCGGCTACGCAAACATGGCTGCTGGCCTGGGACCTGCCAAACCAAAGGGAAAATGGCCGGCGTGATGTCATCGGACATCCCAAACATGGCCGCCGGCCGATTGACATGCTGAAGTATAGTGCCAGGATCCTCAATGTGCTGCACCCCCTGCAAGGGGTCCCCCCTCAAAATAGGTACTGTACGCCACCATGCCGCGTAAACATTTAAGGGGAGACACGACTGTGCACTCTGCACCCCTGCGCTCTCAGCACTGGGAACCCCAAACTGCACACTACCTCATACTGCACACACAGCAGGGCATGCACCTAGGGGTCTCTGCTGCACCCCCCCCCCAAACCGCCAGGGCAGGAGACACCCCCCCAAACCGCACAAAAAAGGAGGAGAGGAGGGACTGTACTTACTGATACATGGTGCGGGTGACCCTCCAGACAGAACTCCTCGTCACCAAAGTGGGGGGCTGTCGGCCAAGGGACCACTGCGACTCAGACCAGAGCCCGTTCGTATGCGACCCTGCAAGACACTTAACACACGGGCCAGCCTCTGTCCATTGAGGCTAGGTCATGGCCGACCTAGCGCATAGCTGCGGTCTGCACTCGCTCGCTGGCTGGCTGGACTGGGGAGACCACTGGATCTAGATTGTCCAGCCAGTCACCCAGCCCAGCAGTTGATTGTAGATCTTCCAGGAGAAAATGCATAAAAGACAAAAAGAAAAATTTGCTAGGACCAATAAATCCCAGCAAGGAGCTAGGTCCTTAGCCCTGACTAGACAGAAAAACTGAATACCTAGAGCAGGGAGGGGGTTATATACTGAACAGCCCATGGGTGTAGCCAGGTGTTTTTTGTTCTGCCCAGTCCTACTCCTGCGGAGGCGATATAACCCAATGGTCAATGTGTCCGTCGATGAATGAAAGAAATAAAGTCTCCCATGGCTTCCTTTATTGCCTCAGTTTGCTGTTCTTTACAAAGGCAAAATTTACAGCAACATTTTTATTTTTATTTTTTTTATGCCTTCAACTCCAGTTTGAGTTTGTAGTCCAACTCGATTCCCAGTAGAGAAAAAATAAATAAATTAAAATAAAAAAGGTGTTTGTACATATATCTGCCCACTGGGGAAAAAACCTCTTCAGCTTCCCCTCATTCATGGGATCTGCATCACTGGGTGTTAAATTGTGTACTACATAGGAAACTTCTGGATGTATGCCACAGAATTAACAAGGGTTACTACACCATTAGAATGGGGCAGGAAACTGGCATTTGTAGCGTTAATGATATTAAGCAGATAGACCTGTTTAAAGGTCCACCTGCAAAACCCATGCCAGTTTCTAATTCAGTGAAATAGAAACTAGCACAAGGTCTGCTTCAAATGAGGGTATTGAGGAATTTATTAAAAGGTATTTATTTCAAAATGGAAAATGCAAGCGATTCTTGCCAGGTCAGACAGCTCACATAGAACTCTGCTATGATCTCCATCCTCGCTCCTGCACTTGGGGAGGGGAAGAGCAGAAACAGACCGAGAAGTGATCGCTTCAAATTAAGAAAGGGGCTTGTGTACCTTTTGTTAATTTGGATCTGCATCTGCTTTTTCCTAAGCTTAGCAGCATGGCGCAAGTATTAAGCTTGCATCATTCTGTTAATTATCCATCATCTCCAGCCCAAAATTACCGGTGACATACTTGCAATGCCAGGCTTGAAGCTTGACACTGCTGGCTCCTGAGCTTTTCTGAGATGGGTCTTTAAAACTGACCCATATCTACAAAAGATACATCAGTCCTCTTGGAAAGAGTTGCATGAAACATTGGGCAATTAATTAAAAAAAAAAAATCCTCACTCAGAAAGTGGCTTTTTAAAAGCCTGTGAATAGAGAGGGAGGGAATTTTGACTTGCCTGTAAATTACATATCTTGGAGAACAAGCGGATATGTAGTCATAGACCATGTGTAATATGTCACTACCTACAGGTAATTAAACACTGAAAAAAGCTTTGCAGGAAACAGCCCTAGGGCACACTCATAAACCCCCCCACCCCCGTCCCCCACTCCATGGGATTCCAGTTTTGTCATGAGCAATAAGGACAGAGGAGTGAGACCTGTAATCAGTAATGCGCAATTTACAATAAACTTCATCTTAAAAGGAGTTTAACTTAAAACTTCTAGCCTGTTAAAAAAAAAAAACTAAATACAAATACTATAGCTGCTGACTTTTAATAAAGAGATACTTACCAGTCCAAGAGTCACACATTGTCTCTACCAGAGCAGAGCCTTCGCTGAGCTTTGAATCCCCAGCATCGCCATCATGGCTATGGGAGCCAGCTGTAACTTCCTGATGTCTCAAAGCTGTTGTGGACCTTCCTCATTGCACATTTGCAAAATCATGAGACTGGTCATGCAGCCTCCTGGGATGTGGGGTGCAGGCCAAGCTGATAGAATGCTCACTTAGGCAAGAATGGCAAAAGTGAAGGTATTGATAATGAAAAAAAAAAAAACACCAATTTTGCTAGAGGAGGTGGGAGGTCTCTCTTGTAAGTGAAGGTCCACTTTAATTTCGGTCCTCCCAAGACCTCCTGCTCTCTAACTCCCTTGTCACCTCGTCCCATGCTCGCCTCCAGGATTTCTGCAGAGCTTCTCCCATCCTTTGGAACTCTCTACCCCAATCTGTCCGACTGTCCCCTAATCTATCCATCTTTAGACGATCCCTGAAAACCTCTCTCTTTAAAGAAGCCTATCCTGCTTCTAACTAACACTGTTTTACTTCCTCCATCAACTCATCCCCCACAGCTATTACCTCTTGTATCAATTGACCTTTTCTTTTTAGATTGTAAGCTCTAACGAGCAGGGCCCTCTGATTCCTCTTGTATCAAATTGTAATGTAATTGTAATGTCTGCCTTTATTTTGTTAAGCGCTGCGCAAACTGTTGGCGCTATATAAATCCTGTATAATAATAATAATAATAATTTACAGGACAGGACTTGTAATCAGACCATGGCATTCCAAGCAATTAACTGAGGTTGACAACAGCTTGAAGCACCTTGCGCCAAAGCACACAGCCGTAGAGGTCTAAAGATCGAGTTGGTAAAACCTAGAAGGTATAAAGAAGGGAGGGTAGTGACCTTGCAAATGTGTCAAAGGATGCTTGATGCTGAAAAGCCCAAGAAATTGACCGATCTGGCAGAAAGGATGCCAACAGGCAAGAATAAACCATTTCCTTGACAGCACAAGCCCTGGAAAAAAAGGATTTTCATAACAGCTTACCTGTAAAATCCTTTTCTTTGAAGTACATCATGGGATACAGAGCCATAGTAGTTACCATGTGGGTTATAGATCACCTTCAGGTGATGGACACTGGCACGCCCTAAATTAAAAAGTGCACTCCCTATATAACCCCTCCCCCACTGGTGGGAGTACCTCAGTTTTGTAGCAAAGCAATACACGTGTATACCAAGAAGGGAGGGACCTCTGTGTCCCATGATGTACTTCAAAGAAAAGGATTTTACAGGTAAGCGGTTATAAAAATCCTATTTTTTTTATTGTACATCACGGGACACAGGGCCATAGTGTGGGATGTCCCATAGCAATGCCAACTGAAGGGAGGGAGACACAACAAAGTAGGGCACCAAGAGACTAGAGCAGGGGTCTCCAAAGTACGGCCCGCCAGGCCATTTCTTCCGGCCCGCAGCTGGAGTCCCTAGTCCACCTGTTAGTTGTGGAACCTGCGCTGCATATTTTCCCCCGGCAATATGCAGCGCAGGTACCGCAATTCCTCCCGGCGTCTCACGACGTTGGCTGCTGGGACCACGGGCATCCTAGCAGCCAATGAGATGTTTTAGTGCAGACCTGTTGCCACCGCCCTGCTCCCGCCTCCCGCCTTGCTGTTAATGAGTAACGAGTGTGTAATACCAGCGGGGCGGGAGTCGGGAGGTGCAGCAGGTCTGCACAGCCAGTGTAATATGCTGGTAAAGTACACATGCAAGGAGGGGGAATGATGCGAGATGGTTACACTCGTTCGGGGGGTGGGTTGAATTGCTCTGATGGGGACACAAATGTGGGGGGGGGGGGGCTGATGACTCTGATGGGGACACACATGTGGGGGGGTGATGACTGATGGGGACACACATGTGGGGGGGGGCTGATGACTCTGATGGGGACACATGTTGGGGGGGGGGGGGTGATGACTGATGGGGACACACATGTGGGGGGGGGGCTGATGACTCTGATGGGGACACAAATTGGGGGGGGGGGTGATGACTCTGATGGGGACACAAATATCTGGGGGGTCTGATGGCGACACAAATGTAGTAGGGGGCTGGTGGCTCTTATGGTGACACTAACATGTGAGGAGGGGGCGCTGATGGGGACACAAAATTGTAGGGGGCTGATGGCTCTAATAAGAACACAAATATGTGGAAGGGGAGGTGATGGCTCTGATGGAGACACAAATATGCAGGCAGGGGTGGGCTGTGATGGGGGCACAAATGTGCAGGGAGACTCTGATGAATGATGGGGACACAATGTGTGGGGGGGGGTTCTAATGGGGACACCAATTTGTGGGGATACCCTGATGAGTGATTGGGACACAGATGTATGGAGACACAGATGAATGGGGAGACTGATGGGGACACGGATAAATGGGGAGTCTGATGGTGACACGGATAAATGGGGAGTCTGATGGGGACACAGATGTGTGGGGAGACTGATGGGGACACAGATGTGTGGGGAGACTGATGGGGACACAGATGTGTGGGGAGACTGATGGGGACACAGATGTGTGGGGAGACTGATGGGGACACAGATGTGTGGGGAGACTGATGGGGACACAGATGTGTGGGGAGACTGATGGGGACACAGATTGATGGGGACACGGATGTAAAGCCTTATGCACACTGGAAGCTTAGCCCCGCTGTATGATGCTCCAGCATTTAGGTGCCAGCAAAGAATACAGGAGCACCATCCAGTCCTGCTGTCAGCAGTAAGTAAAATTCTATTCTTCTACTGTGGATTTATTTATAAATGATTTTTCCGGCCCACAAATGTGTGTAACATATAGAATGTGGCCCTCGAAGTAAAAAGTTTGGAGACCCCTGGACTAGAGGACTCATACTGCAGCCTGCAGTACTCATGCCTTTTACATCTACTTGGTAGAATCCGGTAAATGTATGGACTGAAGACCAAGTTGCGGCCTTGCAGATCTGAGCCATGGAGGCTTGGTGATGCACTGCCCAAGAAGCACTAACAGCCCTGGTGGAGTGCGCTTTAATATGAAAAAGGAGGAATTTTCCTCTTTAACCACCTAAGGACCGCCTCACGCCCATATACGTCGGCAGAATGGCAGGGCTGGGCACAACCATGCACCTGTACGTGGCCCTTAAAGAGCCCAGCTTCCGACCCGGTCCTGAGATCCGTGACCGCGGGACCAGCGGACCCGATCGCCGCTGGTGTCCCGCGATCGGGTCACAGCGCTGAAGAACGGGGAGAGGTCTGTGTAAACAAACTTCTCCCCGTGCTTCCTAGCGCAACTGACACTGATCGGCTGTTCCCCGTCATCGGGAAAGCCGATCAGTGACAGACACAAAGCCACGCCCCCTACAGTAAAAAAAAAACAAAAAACCACTTAACCCCTCCCCGCCCCCTAGTGGTTAACTCCTTCACTGCCAGTGTCATTTACACAGGAATCAATGCATTTAATTAGCACTGATTTCTGTATAAATGACAATGGTCCCAAAAATGTCCAATGTGTCCGCCATAAAGTCGCAGTCACAATAAAAATCGTTGATTGCCGCCATTACTAGTAAAAAAAAAAAAAAATAATAATGATATAAAACTATCCCCAATTTTGTAAACGCTATAACTTTTGCGCAAACCAATCTATAATCGCTAATTGCGATTTTTTTTACCAAAAATATGTAGAAGAATACGTATCGGCCTAAACTGAGGAAAAAAAAATAGTTTTTATATTTTTTGGGGATATTTATTATAGCAAAAAGTAAAAAATATTGCATTTTTTTCAAAATTGTCGCTCTATTTGTTTATAGCGCAAAAAATAAAAACCGCAGGGGCGATCAAATACCACCAAAAGAAAGCTCTATTTGTGGGAAAAAAAAGGACATCAATTTTGTTTGGGAGCCATGTCGCATGACCGCGCAATTGTCAGTTAAAGCGACGCAGTGCCGAATCGCAAAAAGGGGCCTGGTCCTTTGGCTGCAAATTGGTCCGGGGCTTAAGTGGTTAAACCATAAGCTTGGACAATCACTTGACGAATCCATTTAGAAATGCATTTCGATGCTGCCTGTCCTTTTTTAGGACCGTCTGGCAACACAAACAAAACATCTGTTTTACGAATCTGAGCAGTCACTTTCAATAGACCTTGACCGCCCTCACCACATCAAGAGAATGTAGTGACCTTTCTTCCACAGAAAATGAGGTTCTGGAAAACTCCAACTTTTTATCTGTTGGATCCTTTAGCAAATGAACATTGTCTACTGGACAAGTCAGGTTTTTGATAAGAGGATATTAGCAACGTTAATTGCTGGAATTCACCATTTCCTCCATAGAAAAAAGCAATGGATGGGAACCTGTTACGCTTAGTCCTAATCTGGGATGTGATTAAAGCATCAATTTTTGCTTCAAGCTTAAAATGGTTGGAGAAAAACCTCCTTAGTAATATACACAGGGGCTGCAGTGTTAAGAGCAGCTGCAACACTTGCCCCTTCTGATGACTCACTCTGACCAGCCAATGACCAGGAGGATGCCATCTTTACTGAGATGGTTCTAGGCTTCAGTGACTATAAAGTTTTTCTAGAGCCCTTTTTGAGGTGTTTTTCACCCCCCTTCTGCCATAGCCCGATGCACAAAGCAGAGGTACTATCAGAAGGAATGCATCCACTGCTTGAGCAATAGTCTAGCTCTGTCACTGCTATTAATGCTCAGCCTGATGCAGTAGTAAATGTGTCAAAGGAATGCCTGCATCACCACTCTTATATGCAAACAAAACATCTGTTTTACCTTTGCTCTCGTGTCCCTCTGCAGCTTGCAACAGCACAATGGTGCTTTTTAAAAACATACCTTCCCCCGCTGGATGTTGGAGGATGCCGACACCGCGCTAAGCCCACCCCCTATCGTCTACAGCCCTTTCCCTCTTTTAAAAAAGAGCTTTTTGACTTTTTCTCCTGATCCTATGGGATCCAAGGGAGGGAATCAGAAATGGCGAGGGGAGGGGGGGGTCTGGAAGCCGCCGAGCAGCGTGCTGTTGGCGCCTTTTTTAAAAACTTGCTGCGCTTTTTCCCTCCCAAAAAGAGGGGAAGAAAATCAGCACAGTGGGGGGGGGGGGGGGGTGTCTGGTGAGGAGAGGAAACCCCCTCCCAGACTTACCGGAGGTCTGCTGCTTGGCCGGAGGAAGAAGAATCTGCAGCTTCCAAGACACAGCGTGGCGAAGCATGAGACGGTAAGTGCTCAATACAGCCCCCAGTGGTGACACATAGGCATGATATTTACTAAATTAAAAAAGGAGACATTCATAAGAAAATTAAAAAAAATTCTTAGAAAACTCCTTACCTTTCCTGCCGCAGGGTTTTCTGTGGTAAACCAACAGACCCAATCTTCACCCTTCACGGTGGGTTTCGTTAAACCTTCAGAAGCTGGGGAGTTGAGGAATGGTCCGATATCACAATGACATAATGGGCCAGGTGTGCGCACATGCACATGGCTAGCCAGAGATATGTTGAGAAAAGCCACTTAGCGCGGAGTACACGTGACTATCAGGGTAAACCCTCTGCAGGCAGCCGAACTTAGTCAGTGTGAGAGATAGGGTCACACTGCACTAGAGTGATGAATGAACATGAAGTTCTGTTACAAATTGGGGAAAACTGCAACGGACACACATGAAATGTTGGTGCAAGTGTACAGGGACAGAAGCGGTGCGCAGAAAAAGGGGTTTACGACTGGTTCACACGCTTTCAGGATGAGAAGGAAACGACTGAGGATGAGCCACATTTGGGATCGTCCACAAAGATCTGTTCCCAGTTTGTGCAGCACAGAAAGAAAGACGGATGGAAACCTCTGGAGTTGGCACAGGACTGGACAGTGGATGTTGCTGCACAATAAATGCGCCTGCGCACTGTGCTTTCCAAGTGTGCAAATTTTTGTCTCAGCACAGCATACTCTCTCAATCATCCACCATACTACCCTTATCTGGCACCTGTGGACTTCTGTTTCCCTGCCTGAAGAGCGCCAAGAAAGGTGCATATTTTTGCAGATGTGGCGTCAATTCATGAATGTGTGACAGCGGTTCTGCAATTGATTCCTAAAAAAGCCTTTGCTGACCTCTTCCAGAAGCTTTTTGCACGTTGCCAAATGTGTGTTGTGAAAGATGGTGACCAAGGAATCACCAGGGCATCCACCACGAGAGCCAGGGAATTCCTGGACCTGGCCACAAAGATAGATTTTTTTTTTTGCCTGGAGGTCATGAGATCTACACCTTATGATCACCCATTTCTAAGAGAATTATGAAGATCTGCAGGTGAAGAGCCCACTCCTGAGTCTAGGAGGGAATCAGGCTTGCTTATTTTTTTCAGGGCTGCCTGACATATGGTACTGACTTAAGGGTTTATGTATGCCACAGCCAATGCATTGTCTGACTGCATCTTGAATGAATGATCTGAATCTGAGAGCCATAATTTTGACTCTTAGATGTAGTTGATGGGGAGCATTGACTAATGCGGGGAACAGGTTCCATAGAGTCAGGAAATTGTACACCCTGACTTGACAGTCAGACCTGCATCAGTTATCACCTTCAAGGGAGAGGAAGGGAATAATGTCCCAGATGATTCGAATGTGAAGTTGGAAATCCACCATGCCAGGGAGACATTTGCCTGGCTAGATGGCAGTAGTGGGCGACCCAGAGAAAGGATCGGCTTGTGCCACATTGTGAAAATGTTGTTCTGTAAGGGTCGTATTGGTATTAGTGGGAGGAATAGCACCCCATCATTGGTATCAGTGGGAGAAATAGTGTCCCATCATTTCCATCAGTGGGAGGAAGAGTGACGCATTGTTGGTGCTATTGGGTGAAATAGATCCCCATCATTGGGGATCAGTTTAAGGAATCGTGCCCCATCGTTGGTGCTACTGGGAGACAGTGTCCTGTTACTGATGTCAGTAGCAGGCATCATGCCCCATTGTTGGTGTCAATGGGAGGAAAAGTGCCCCAAGAGCCATATAAAGACAAGCAAAGGCCACAGGCCACAGTTTGAAGACCAGTGCTATAGGACACCAACACAAGGGTCCTCAAAGACAAGATCACGTTCTCCATTTATTTGCCCAGTCCAGTTAGCGCCTGTTTCTAAGAGTCTATCAACAGAATCATTAAAGGAAGGAACATCCTCAACAAGAATAGTGAGATGTTTGTTGAGAAAAGAAATAACAGGATCCTCTACCAGGACAGACCAATTTTTCATACATTTGTTTTCCATAGAATATAACGTCAGAAAGAGTTTTAGAGGAAGGTATACCTTTTCAGGATCTGATCAATCCTCATGCAAAGCACATTGAATTAGCACATGCAATGGGAAAATCATTTTAGCCTTCGCTAGCCGTATTTGTGCCCATTAGAGCTTGTTGCGGTTGAGATTCTGGTTCTGCTCAGCAAAGGCTAGTACATACTGCATAAATAAGCAAGTTCACAGCAGAAAGCATATATTGTGACAATTTATCTTGTGTCCCATAATAGGTCTGCAGTATCCTCTTTTGTGGGCACCTCACCTTCAAGATAATATTCAAATTTAGAAGGTTAAGGCTCATACTCCAGAATAGAATCCGAAGAGAAATTTTGAGTCCTGGAGATCAAAGTTTTTTTTATTTAGGGCAGAGTTTTCTGAAGAAATCAAACAAACATAGTCGCAGAGAATTCAAACAAAAGGGATGCATCGCTCAGGGCAGTGGTGCCTTTGTATTAAGCTGGACGTTGCAATCCAGTTGCCAAGCTGTGGTGTCTTCCCATCCAACAAAAGACATTATGTACAGTGGCAATGTACTCACTGGTATGGCAAAATACAAATCTGAGGTTTATGGAGTTGCCAGCAGTTTTTTTTAATGTTGACTATATAGTTGCAGGGAAATGTGCCTTAGTCAGATAGGCCATCTATTGGGGACCTGAGAGGGAGATTTAATTATTTTTTTTATTATGGTCAGGTGCATCTTATGGAGCAAAAAATACAGTAACATGATTCATGAAATTTGAACTGGGCACATATCTGTAGTGTTTTTTTTAAATCTCTCTTTAAAGCACTAAGTCCCATAGCTTTGCCCTGCTCCATTCATCTTATCAGCCTCGATAACTTTTGACAAGCTCTCCAAGACAGGAGTCTGAAGTGTGTGTCTAACAGGATGTGTACTTTCTAAACAGTATATAAAGCTGAAGCTGAAGACAGCAGATATACATGTAAAACTTACGTAGAGAGATTTGTTTCATCTCGGTGTATCATCTGAGGCGGTTCACTTCACTGGGTATATGAGAGGGCTGACATTCACTTAGTACAGACTTTGACCAAGCAGGATAACACTCCGTAAAACCACACACACACACACACACACACACACACACACACACACACACACATATATATATATATATACCCTGTCTGAAGCTTGGTTCACACCTATGCAGTTTGCCTGTGGTAGTTTCTGCAGTGTGTTTTTGCACACGTAATTTTGTTTAGTCTTTTTTTTTTATGCTTTTTTTGGCCAATTTGTTGAGCAGATTAAAAAACACAAATTGCAGTAAAATCACAGCAAAACCACACCATGTGCGTTTTTGCAGCTTCTCCATGAAAGTATATTTGTCCCCCAAAAAATAAATAAAAGCACTGTTTTAGGTTTAAAAACGTCCCTGACCCTTTCCAAAAACACAGTGGCTGAAAAGCATACAGTGGGGACGGAAAGTATTCAGACCCCCTTAAATTTTTCACTCTGTTATATTGCAGCCATTTGCTAAAATGATTTACCATATTATACTCGAGTATAGGTCGACCCGAATATAAACCGAGGCCCCTAATTTACCACAAAAAAACTGGGAAAACGTATTGACTCGCGTATAAGCCGAGGGTGAGAAACGCAGCAGCTACTGCAAGTGGAAAAGAGGGTCAACAATGCCCATCTGCAGCTGCATACCTCCGTGTCCCCATGTACGTCCCATGTACCTCCCTGTGTCCATTGCAGCCTACCTGTGTCCTGTGCATGGCTCCGTGTGCCCATCTGCAGCCTCCGTGTCTCCATCCCATCTGCCGGTTTGCACCGATCAGCGTGTCATTAAAACATACGGCGGCCATTCCAGTATTCAAAAGCCGCGCCTCCTCCTCATCTGATAGGCGGAACACTCAATTTCCCAGCAGTCAGTGTTCCGCCTATCACGGACATCCGCTCATCCTCATACCACGGACAAGGATGAGAGGATGTCCGTGATAGGCGGAACACTGACTGCTGGGAAATTGAGTATTCCACCTATCACAGACAAGGAGGCGTGGCTTTTGAACACTGGAATAACCACCGTCTGTCTGCATGACATGTTGATAAGGTAGGCAGACGGTGGCGACTCAAGTATAAGCCGAGGGGGGCACTTTGTCTAAAAAAAAAAAAAAAAAAAAAAAAAAAAAAGGCTGAAAATCTCAGCTTATACTTGAGTATATACGGTAAGTTCATTTTTTTCCCCTCATTAATGTACACACAGCACGCCATATTGACCTAAAAACACAGAATTGTTGACATTTTTTGCAGATTTATTAAAAAAGAACAACTGAAATATCACATGGTCCTAAGTATTCAGACCCTTTGCTCAGTATTTAGTAGAAGCACCCTTTTGATCCAATACAGCCATGAGTCTTTTTGGGAAAGATGCAACAACTTTTTCACACCTGGATTTAGGGATCCTCTGCCATTCCTCCTTGCAGATCCTCTCCAGTTCTGTCAGGTTGGATGGTAAACGGTGGACAGACATTTTTAGGTCTCTCCAGAGATTCTCAATTGGGTTTAAGTCAAGGCTCTGGCCAGAGTTGTTGTGAAGCCACTCCTTCGTTATTTTAGCTGTGTGCTTAGGGTCATTGTCTTGTTGGAAGGTAAACCTTCGGCCCAGTCTGAGGTCCTGAGCACTCTGAAGGTTTTCGTCCAGGATATCCCTGTACTTGGCCGCATTTAATTTTTCCCTCGATTGCAACCAGTCGTCCTGTCCCTGCAGCTGAAAAACACCACCACAGCATGATGCTGCCACCACCATGCTTCACTGTTGGGACTGTATTGGACAGATGATTAGCAGTGCCTGGTTTTCTCCACACATACTGCTTAGAATTAAGACCAAAAAGTTCTATCTTGGTCTCAGACCAGAGAAGCTTATTTCTCACCATGTTGGAGTCCTTCAGGTGTTTTTTTTTTGCTTTTTTTGCAAACTCCATGCAGGCTCTCATGTGTCTTGCACTGAGGAGAGGCTTCCGTCGGGCCACTCTGCCATAAAGCCCCGACTGGTGGAGGGCTGCAGTGATGGTTGACTTTCTACAACTTTCTCCCATCTCCCGACTGCATCTCTGGAGCTCAGGCACAGTGATCTTTGGGTTCTTCTTTACCTCTCTCACCAAGGCTCTTCTTCCCCGACAGCTGTTTGGCCAGACAGCCAGCTCTAGGAAGGGTTCTGGTCATTCTAAACATCTTCCATTTAAGGATTATGGAGGCCACTGTGCTCTTAAGACCCTTAAGTGCAGCAGAAATTTTTTTGTAACCTTGGCCAGATCTGTGCCTTGCCACAATTCTGTCTCTGAGCTCTTCAGGCAGTTCCTTTGACCTCATGATTCTCATTTGCTCTGACCTGCACTGTGAGCTGTAAGGTCTTATATATAGACAGGTGTGTGGCTTTCCTAATCAAGTCTAATCAAACACAGCTGGACTCAAATGAAGGTGTAGAACCATCTCAAGGATGATCAGAAGAAATGGACAGTACCCGAGTTAAATATATGAGTGTCACAGCAAAGGGTATGAATACTTAGGACCATGTGATATTTCAGTTTTTCTTTAATAAATCTGCCAAAAAAAAAAAAAAATTCTGTGTTTTTCTGTCAATATGGGGTGCTGTGTGTACATTGAGGTAAAAATTTACTTAAATTATTTTAGCGAATGGCTGCAATATAACAAAGAGTGAAAAATTTAAGGGGGTCTGAATACTTTCCATCCCCACTGTAGATGGGAACGTGTCCCATAAGAAGCCATGTTAAATGAACTGTAGGGCGTTTATGCAAAAAAAAAAAATGAATAGGTGTTAATTACGCCTTACCCTAGCCACATTGCACGTTCCTGGAGGGAACCAAACATTAGTCATCATGGTAGGCTTACGCCTAAAGGAGTCGTCTGGGTGCCAAAAGGAATGAACTATACCCTGTGGCCAACTACACGTGTTGCACTGGGTACAAAGATAAATGCTGAACACAGATTTTAGTGCCCAATGCAAACATTACAGGTCAGGCCCCACAGCTGAAAGGTCTAGATACACTTCTTAAGACATAGGAATAACTAATCCTTAAAACTGCTAGTGAGCTCCGAGGGAATAAGTAGATGGATCTTAATAGCAGTGCCAGCTGTAGTGAAGGATAAAACAATGGAGAAGGTGAAGTTGAGGGTGCAATATGGGGGGGGGGGGGGGGTGGGGGTGTTCTCAGAAAACCGCGTCAAATCACCTATCCTATAACTCATGGTCTATGACTAAAAGTTCTGTCATGCACAGTTAAGATACACATTTTCTGATTCCTTTCACTCTTTAATAGGTTCTTAATGGATTGATGTCCTGAAAAAGACCTAAAGCTTGGTATATTACAACCCTCTGTAAAAGGCCAAACTTGTACTGTTTGAGCACTAGCTACCGTCTGGATTTGAGCAGACATGTATGGCCTTCGAAAGCTCCTACATTGAACACACATTAAAAAAAAGAGAAGTTCACCTTTTAGAACATGTTACACCCATATTTAGGGTGCAACATATTACAAAGCCCCCGATCCCCGCACCCTCTCACATCTCCTATCCTTGCTCTATGTTACAATCTGAAAAGAACACGACTGTACTGTGTAAAGAAAGACAGCTAACACATAGGGTCCGGAAGAGCCCTGCATTGCACCCACAATCTGCTAAACATGGGTGCAATGCTTTCCAGCAGGGTGGATTTGATTTAAATAATTGGTAAAAAGTCTTGATTTAAATCACAAATTTTTAAAGAGCAATTGTCATCTCTGTCCCGCAGCAGCTCCTCTGACCTGAGGTTGACTCACCGACAGTCCCATTCACTTTAATGGAACCACTGTTGATACAGCAGTACTAAAGGTGAAAGACGTGGCGGCAGCAGGTTAGTGGATGCCCGCTAACAGGCACTGCTGTGTTGGATCTGAAATGACAGGTGCTCTTTAAATTTAAGAGCTTATTCTTGCTGGTAGTTAGAATCTTTAATATTTGCAAACAAAATGAAGGCATCCAATTTAGAATAATAAGCGGTCAGGTTAGTAAAACAGCAAGATCATAACCGATTCAATCATAGTGTTTGTAGTTTACATAGATTTGCAAAACAATGGGATAAAGAAATATTCCTGAACTTTGTTTCATCTCATGGTTACTGTGAAATTGTGTGAATATATCAATGCAGTGCATGTTATCTCAGCTTGCAGAGCTTGGATTCATTGAATGAGTTTACCAACAAAAAAAAATTAAAGCTACATTTAATGCTGAATAAGCTAAATTAATGCATCTTAAATAGATTTTTACTTCAAAAGCATTTTAGCAAAAAAAATTTGATTTAAAAATCAGAAACTCATTGATTTTTATCCACCCTGTTTTCCAGGCTTCCAATAAAAACGAATAGACGTTTTTTTATCTGAAAAAAAATAAAGGGGTGAACTTATCCTTTAAGGTGGTTTGATATCGGCACCAAGGCTGGGTTCACACATACGTGATTCCAGACATGTGATTCGCACCGCATTGCTGTGCACATCACATCCAACATCTGCGTGATAAAAGGTTTGTATGGCTGAAATTGCATTTACACCAAAATGGTGCAGGACCCTTTTTTTTTGGTCCGCACTAGAATTGGATCCCATTCAACAGTTTGCCACTGCATTCTGTGAACCAATTTGGGGGCGTCGTTAACTGTCTCTTGACACCCGCAGCAGTTCGCATAGAGAAGTGTGAACTGCCTGCAATTGAGATGAAATGCGGGAACCCGCACAGGAACCACACTGAATCCCACATGGCATATGTGTGAACCCAGCCTGACAGTGGGTTCTCTAACTTTGTTTCGGAGCGATTAGAGTAGGGCTTGTCTATCCCTTCCCATTCTGAAGCGGCATTAGAGGCGACTAGAGACTGATCAATCACTTAATGACTTTCAAATACGGCTGCAGCTATTTGGTCTTTGAAGGCAGTTTTAAGTCCTCCAATACTGATCTGAAAAAGTGAAAAGGCATCGTGGCCCCAAGACACCCCACACATTCATGGATGCATTTCTGCAATACAATTTTTTTTTCAAATAAGTGGATAACTTAACAGAACAAAAAAAACTACATCATTTTCTCTTACACAGTGGGTTCAGGCTTTTCTGGTGCTTTGACCTGAAAGATACAAATTGTGGTAACAGGCTCTAGCACTTACAGGTTGTCTAAAGTGTACAGCCTCTGCCACCATGAGCGATACACAATCAGTGCAATAATAAAAAAAAAAGTCCCATGCTAAGGATCCAGCCCTAGCATTCTCACACAACAGCAAATAAGGGTGCATGCAGTAACGAAAACCAGGATCTTACCACCGAAGGACTGAGGTCAGGCTCTACAGAAACAGTTCCCTTGACTGGGTCCTCCAACATGCCAATTGTCCTGGAAGGGAACTAGCACAGAACAGAAGTGCTTTAATACGAGTTTCCCTGTCTGCAGCTGATTGGTTATGGGATGGAGGTGTACCCTCATTGCCAAAGTCCACCCGCTACCTTCCAGGTACACCTTAGTCCTTCCTTTGCCATGCAAGGGCAAATACTAGCTCTCTCTCCACACAGCACTATTTGTGCTATAGACCAAAAAACAGTACCTTGCATCACTTCTGATTGGCAAGCTTCAGAAACCTGCTACAACATACCTTGCAGGAACCATGAACAAACAAGAGGAAAAGAGGGAACTGAAAATTCACATTAGCACCTGGCTTTAATCAAAAAGCACTTGCTCAGCAGAGGTTACCTCCGGTGTACCTACCCCCATATAGAACGGGTAAGAAATTCAAAGAACACTTGTGTAAGGGCTGGAGACATAAGGAGAAGGGTTGTAGCCAAGGGTGACCAAAACCAAAGAACCAACCTAGATCCTCTGCCGCCTACAGCCTGTAGGCTCCAACATGTTGACTAGCTGATGTAGAGGGATACCCAAGAAGCTCCTTTAAATCCAAGGGGAAGAAAGAAGAGAAAAAAAAAAAAAAAGCAGCTGCACAAGTGTGTCTGCAGGTGATACAGAAGAAAGACAGGAACTGGAGGGCTGGAGTTGCAGGGAAGTCTTTACCTGTCTGTGCTTGTGGTTCAGGTGGGTGGAGACTACCAGGTGACCGCCCTAGAGGAGGACTTAGAAATATACCCGTTGTCTGAAACTGCTCATGAAAAATAGCAGTGCACTTCCTAGTGTGAGTGTGCCTACACAGCCTCAGAGCTGTATAACTGCAGTGTGAGAGCGAAGGTGATTTGAAGCAAGACACGGCAATGTCACTACTGCGCTGCTTACCATTTTCCCTGATGGAGGCTCTGACACGAGGAAACAAAAAATGCTGCCTTTAGTCATGATAGCCACCGCCACACAAGGACAAAGTGCAGAACAAGGCATGAAGTCAAGTAATGGGGCAAGATCAGCTGCAGGAAGAACATAATCAACACTGCTGACTACTGTAGTCAGTACTGGGACTAGTCCTTTGCTCTGTTTTCCTCCTTTTAAGCCAGTGGTTCTCAACACCTGTCCTCAGGGCCCACTAACAGGCCAGGTTTGCAAAATAACTGAAATACATCACAGGCGAGATCATTTGCTGCTCAGTGATTGCAGTATTCTAGTCTGCATCTCCCCAAGGTAATACTTTGGCCTGTTAGTAGGTTCTGAGGACAACAGTTAGGCCCCTTTCACACTGGGGCGGTTTGCAGGCGCTATTGCGCTAAAAATAGCACCTGCAAACCGACCCTAAACAGCTGTTGCTGTGTCTTCAGTGTGAAAGCCCGAGGGCTTTCACACTGAAGCGGTGCGCTTGCAGGACGCTGAAAAAATGTCCTGCAAGCCTCATCTTTGGGTCGCTGTAGGAGCGGTATATTTACCACTCCTATTTCGCCCGTTCCCATTGAAACCAATGGGGCAGCGCTCCGAAACCGCCCGCAAAACGCTGCTGAAGCGGCGGTTTGCGGCCGGTATTAACACTTTCTCGGCCGCTCGCGGGGGGTAAAACCGCCCCGCGAGTGGCCGCAATGCACCGCTAAAACGACGGTAAAGCGGCGCTAAATATAGCGCCGCTTTACCGCCAGCGCCCCAGTGTGAAACTAGCCTTAAGAACCACTATTTTAGGCAGAGCTTCTGGAACCTAGAACTTTCAGGCACAAAAAGTATAAAATATGTGCTAAATTCTAAAAAGCCATTGCAAATAGGTTCATTCACGTGTGTTGAATTGCATTTTATTATCAACTTGCTCTTCCGTGTGGCAACAGGTTTATTCAATGTAGTTTCCGATGTTTCTTTCTGTAGCACTGTTATACAGAACCCCCAAGTTTTGCTGAAGAAAAAAAATCACTTGCCCATTCATACATTTACAGTAACCTTATATACCTCTACCTGAAACATTACACAGACAAACATTTATTAAAGTTCTTAAAAGAAACACAAAACTGGTTTAAAAAAATCCCCTTATAGCTACAGTGCAATGCAATACTCTAAATTAAATATACCTTTAAAACAAAATACAAAAAAGTGATCTTTGTACATTGCAGATACGTGGGAATTTTCCTGAGGGGGTGATCCATCCATGTAGAAGAGTAGGAAACAGAAGGAGGAATTACATGAGTCCCAGGTTTACCTCCAAAAAGCAAGTGAAGCATCTTATGAGGCATATCCATGTGGCAATTGATTTTCAGTGTCTGGAAGTTCAAATCGAAGACTCAGAGTAAAACAAAAAGGCACTGGGAGCAGTAGGGAAACCTCTTCATCACACCACTTTTGGGTATCCCAGTCTCATCAGTGCATCAGGAGTTTTCACATCTGGCAATCAAAGGCTCACAAATGATCAGAAAAGCTGCAGTACAGACTACATGATGCTATATCATCAGTATTCCCTCATCATATGGAGAAAGAAAAGATAAGCTATCATGGCTGGTTCTAAGCAAATGGTTAGAAATGTGATGGAGAAATTAGACTGGCTGATCTCTAAATGAGATCAAAGTCATTCATAGAATTATGGCAAGTTAAAATTAGGAGTGGTTGGCTGATGGCCATGTCATTATATTAGCCATATTAGTGCATTTTTATGTATGCCCATTTTTATTTTTATTTTATGACACAAAGGAAAAACAGACATCTGAATGAGCAAAACCAAAAACGGCCTTTCCCAAAAAAACAAAAAAAAAACAAAGAAAAATACATTAAAAAAACCCACACAATAGAACCAGCTCTGACAGCGTACAATGATTAAATATATAAAAAGATAATGAATTCACAGTTTCTGCAGCCAAACTCAGTGTATGCTATAAAACGGGTACAACCGTTACCCTCCACAGTATTTGGGGGGAAAAAAAAAAAAACAAATCAAAGTACTGTTTTGTAGGAAAAGTACTGTCTGCCAATACCAAGCTAAATTAAACAGATGCGATTTAGATGGTTTCTATGAAAAGTAAAACATTGCAAGAAGATCTACAGTAAGAATTCAAGCATAGAGAGGTATTCCCATATTCATTAATCCGTTTATCGATTTCTTTTCACCTGAAAGCAGCAATACTAAATACTCATCCTCAGTTTATCAGCTGTGATCTGCTGTTTACATAAAGCTAAGCAGGGAGACAAGGCTTCATCATCCTAAAACCTGAGCCCAAGCCTCGCTCTGAGGTGAACGTGCAGCAGAGCAAGAGAATGTACACGTCTTATAAAAAGGTATATTTAGTTTAAAGCCAGTAGTGCAACACAGACTCTGTGAGGCATTTACCCATGCAGGAAGCGGCCTGTCTACTGTGGAATGCTTTCAATAGTCTATACTTTATTTCTAAGAGGAAAAAAAAAAAAAAGTAGAAAAGTATTTAAAAAAACAAAAAAAAACGTTTTAGTCTGTTTGGGGTCGGGTGTTCTTAAAATATAAAGTAGTCAAGTTTCTGTTCCCTCCAGTCCTAAGCAACAAGGTGGGGGGTAAAAGAGCTGAGATGCAACCCCCAACCATGGCTATAAAGGAGGAGGAAGGAACTTTGCTGAATTCAAGCAATAAGGGAGTGCAGTAACTGATGCATTTAATACAAATGAACATAACGGGATGGTCCCTGGCAGTCCCTAATTCGAGCCTCGGACATGCCCCTTCTTTTAGGGTTCTCAGCTCTATGGGATCAGCATTATTGCACCTTGTCTCAGGAACCATTTGTGGGGCGGCCTTCCATTATAGCCGATGACATTCGTTTTTTTTCCGGTGTTTGTTTTCCCTCAAGTTTTACACCAAGTAGAAACTACATCCTTCCCCAATGCCCTGAAGTCACTGACACAGCGACACTGTAGATGCCGTTCTCACAATTTCCTCCCCAAAGGATCATGGGATTTCACTTGTGGTGTCTCTGAGAGTGGTTCTTTCTTTTCCTTTTAAAGAAACAGCAGCACCTATTAAGAAAAGAGACAGTATCTGTCAGTGACTGAAATAGATCATAAATAAACAGTCATACAAATTTTAATGTGCCACAGTTACTAATTTGAAATAGCCTCCATCCACAATAATTAAAGTGGAAAATCTATCCATGCTCCCATGATGCAGACTGGTGGGACAGACTATTTAAACACCCTGCAACTCAGCTGTACCAACAACACTGTCAAGAAGATCTGAGGCCACTACCATTTGGCAAGATGCTTGGTTTGTTTATTTCAGGTAGTTATACAGCGCCGTCAATTTACGCAGCACTTTAAATATACACTGTAAAAAAATAAAACTTGACTGAAAGACAAATCATTTTGAAGATCAGCAGCATTTTGAAATGTCGAGCTGCTCCAAGTTGTGGTAGGCTAGGATGTGCAGCTGTAGGGGGTTGAAGCAGGGAGATTCCCACAAATCAGCAGCACAAGGAGTACGTTTCTGTCTAAAATGTAAAAAAAAAAAAAAAAAAAAAAAAAAACACACATTGCAGCACAGATATTTCAGCTATGCAGAGGACTAGTTATTTTTACAAAAGAATCAACAGGTATTTAATAGAAAAAACATTATAAACAGAAACCACTTTTCTGCCAAAGGGGAAGATAATTTGTGGGTTTATAGGACAACCTGACTATACCACAAGACAACACAACTCGGAACCAAATGCATCATGGAGGTTAGAGACACTGGAAAAATGAGGGGCAAGAAAAGACCAGCATGTTGCATGCAGACAATACATGGAGAGAAAGTGAAAAAGTGCACAACAAATTAGGCAGACATAGAATTTTGGTGAAAGCATATAACCCCAGGAGTTGTGGTCTTCAACTATTGAGGAACAATCCTGACATAAAATGAAAGTCTAGTCTACCTTAGACTGAGTACACAGCATAAATAACCTAGACAAGTCTACTCTGTGGGGGTTATTTACTAATGCTTGAGGAGGAGTGTAAAATCTGATGCAACTCTGCATAGAAACCAATCAGCTTCCAGGTTTTATTGCCAAAGCTTAATTGAACATGCTGAAATTAGAAGTTGATTGGCTACCATGCACAGCAGATTCTAAATTCACCGGTTTTAGTAAATCAACCTTAATATGTAATTTATTTACTTGGCGTTTCCTAGCACAAAGATTCAATTTAGAGTTGCAGATCAATGACCCGAGTTGAAAGGCATCATTCACTACATGTAAAATGGATTGAGAACTGCCTGATTACTTCATTGACTGTCTATAAAGCTATATGGTGGAAGCCTTAGAAAAACAATGCAAGCACAAGATTCATACCCTTCCCTCTAATTTTTCTCCTGAAAACCACAGGCACGTTTAAATATGAACTTCAGATGTAAAGTGGATTTGACACCCAGTTCTTGGTGCTGCGAGTTCTCAGTGTGGAACTGGTAGCTTTTAGAAAATATACTTCAGGTGTCTAATGAGGTAAATATAGTCTGATATTGGTTAGTGTTAAAGTTCGGGTTTAAGGGGCATTCTAATGTTAAGTGAAAAAGTAACACGTAATATTAGACTACACCCATAGGGTAATTGTAAATTAAAAAGTTAAGGTTTAGGTTAAGATTAAGCCGGACTAAAATGTCAAGCAGTGCTGTCAGCCCTACCAGAGTTCTCCCCTGCTTGATTACAGAACATCCCCTATCCACATCTGTGTGCAAAACAATGCAGCTGCCATAACTCTGAAGAGCCTACACACACCATGTGTAGAGAGTTTTTTTTGGGAGATGTAGTTCTAGGACATGTGCCTACATCAATAGTAATTAATCAAGGGCACCCTGCTGACCTTTCCTGCTAGCAACAGCTTTCAGAAGCCCAATTACTACATTAATAGCCATTTCTTGCTACAGGAATAAAAGCGAGAGCAAATGTTGGGATATACTCTAGAGAGGGAAAGGGAGGATGGTTGCCTATACAAATCCTTTAGGTATTCAGATCACAGTCACATTAAGGATAAGGACAACAACATAAACCCAATGCAATACCAAAGTTGGAAATTTGACAAGTCTCTTTCCCTTCGAAACAATGGATGTTTATTAGAGACCTAGAAAGAGGGCTATAGAGTGCAGCGGCTTTGAACCAGAATTTGCACAAAGCTCTCCCGAGTTTGGGGGCCAACCTGTCCACCAAATGCTGCAGCATACAGACGTTTGCAAGATTACTACTCATATCTTTCAGTTCAACATTTATGCTTTCATTTTCATAAAATGTCCGACACAAGGGAAAAATCTGGAGTGCTGTAAGGTCAAATAGGTCCTGGCAAATGCTATATAGAATAGGGCAGGGCATGAGATGAGGAGAAGGATTTCCAGGCATGCTAGAAGGAGACCAGATAGGATTTTTGTCTTGCCTGTAAAACCCTTTACTTATATTACAGCTCCCATGATGAAGTATTCTGGCATCATTATGCAGCTGCCTTCAGGAGAATGAACACTGGCAAACAAAGCTGTAAAAAGGCACCCCTGTAACTCTCCCACCAAGTATTTGGGGGCTGGTTGCAGTAAGGGTTTTAGCTTAAAGTGTTTGTTAACCCCCCCAAAAAAATAAAAACATTTATCCTGTTTCTAAAGCATTTTATTCAGCACAGTACTTGTGCTGTGTAATTTGTCCCCCTGTAACACCTGGTTGACCTTGCCAGTTTCTCCCCTCCTATGTAAACTGACCACTGTGTATCATGGCTGCTGAGTCCGACACCATGGTCAGTTTATGTGCCTCTGTCATCTGCAGCTCCTCTCTGCTCCTGTGTCCTCCTTCCCCCTCTGCCTGTCATCTGTGTGTGAGCTGTCCCTCCCTTTCTATCACTATTCTGAGCAGTGCACACACTACTGCTCCCAATCACTGCCAGCCCCTCTGCTAGGATTAGATGTATATACTATATGCCATTTTCTAAAATTCTTCTTATAAATACAGTTTTTCTTATCCCTAATCAGCAGTCATGTGACTGCCTGGCACTGTCTCTCTGCTGTATGCATTACAGAGGGAGGTCATGCGACTGCCTGGCAGACATCAGAAGGAGCGCTCAGCCCCTCCCCCTGGAATACATACAGCAGAGAAAGACAGCAATGGGCGGGTCACATGACCGCTCATCGGGGATAAGAAAAACTGCATTTATAAAGAAGAATTTTAGAAAATGGCATATAGTATATACACATTATATAATCCTAGCAGAGGGGCTGTGTGCACTGCCTTAACCACTTTAATGCAGGCAATTCCTTAAAGTGGAACTTTAGTCAGAAAATTAAGTCCTGATAGATCATCTCTGACTGGCCTCTTGGTATAGATATGTATGTAAAACATATAAAAAAAAAAAAAGGTGCTTATACTGCCTAAAATCTAGTACTGCACTGTCTCACCCTGCTCTGCACATGCTCAGACTCTCCAATCTTAGCACTGCCTAAAAATCTGAGTCACTGATCAATTAATAGCCTAAAGATTTACTGTTGCTGAAGGGTGAAGAAAGAAAAAAAAAAAAAAAAAAAAAAGACAGACTGTGCCGAGGGAACACAAATTAGGGAGGGAGAAAAGCAGGCGAGGTGACAGGACAAACTCTGCTTCCAGGGAGACACAAAGGTGTTAAGACACTATCCTTGTATGTTTATCTTCCCAATATTCTTTTTCTTCTTTCCTCCCTGGGCAACCTGTGAACTTCAGCGTGCCAAGACATACAATTAAGGCTAGAAATGTACAAAGAAAGTGACATTGTTTGAGACCAAGGAGAGGAGGAGAGTTCTCCATAGGATCTGCTGCTCTTGGGCAGTTTAAAACTATTTTGGTAGGAAAATTATGTAGAATGTATGTTCTTTTTGTAAAGAACATTAAATTATCAAACTATTATGAGCAATGTTCTGCTTTAAGGTTCAAAAACAACCAATCAATAATTGGAGTGGGTTAAAATAAACAGAATGGAGGGACTCCCAACAAAATGATTTTACTATATGAACTATTGTGGAACCAAGGGACATCAAAAAGCAGTCCAACTGAGAAATAAAAGGAACAGATAGGGCCTTACAGCTTACAGGGCTGCAAGAACCATAAGACCAAAGCCAGCATTTACGGAGGCATGGGTAAAACGCAACAAACATGTGAACCAAAAGACCAAGTGGCAAACCTGAGAAACTGAAACCTGATGCTGAAAGGCCCAGGAAGCACTAACAGGTCTAATACATGCATCTTGACCAGAAAAGAAGAAAGTTTGGTCTTGAGATCACAATCAGAGTCGTTGTCAAATCCACCTAGCAATAGTGGAACTTAAAGCCGGCTGACCCCTGCGGCTGTCTTGAGGAATTTAGAAATAGTGAGTCGGACTATTGAAAAAAGGCTGTAGCTGAGCCATAAACTTGTACATGTATACTTTTAAATTGATCTGGAGATGTTTTATAGGGGTGCACCTTTTGTGGTAGCTGCTGTGAGTTTTTTTAGATATACTAACCAGTTTAATTAGGCGCAGCTTTTTCTATTTTATAATCAAATACGAATAGGGCATACCACATCTAAATAGAGGAAATGATCCTTGTGATGATTAGGTGCAGGAGATGGACGGTAAGACAATGTTCTGATCAAGGTAGAAACCACCGTGGAAAGGAAAGAGGCCCTAGGCCTCAAGACAACTTAGTTTGTGTAGAAGAAAGGGCTTTTTAGAGGTCAAGCCTGCCAACTCGGAAACGTGCCATGCAGAAGTAATGGTAATAAGAATAGCTATTAAGATTAGACCAAGGAATATGCCAAATGATTCTAAGGGGGGTCTCTGAAAGAACAGGACTAGGCTGAGATCCCACAGAGCTGCAGGGGAAAAGTAAAGGAAGAACAATGTGAGCAACAACCTGTATGAAGGCCTTCACTGAGAAGTGACTGGCAAGCGGTCTTTGAAAAAGAACGACCAAGACTGAGATTTGACCCTTTATGATAATCAAAGTTGAATGCTGACCCAGACCAGACTGGAGAAAGACAGGATTTATCCCACAGTATACTTCCTGAGATTTAATTTTCTTGTCCTATACCAAGCAAAGTACACCTTCCAAGTGCGACGATTGACCTTGCGAAAAGTCTTCATAGCTTTTAAGGGTGTAGTGAAGATTGAATCTGATAGATCCCCGTTAAGACCTGGGCTTCAACAGCAAAGCCATTAAAGCCAGGGACTGAGAAGCAGCATGATACAGTGCCTTGAAAAAGTATTCACACCCCTTGACATTTTCTAAATTTTTGTCATGTTAAAACCAAAACCGTAAATTTATTTTATTGGGATTTTATGTGATAGACCAACTCAAGTGGAAAGAACATGATAAATGTTTTTCAACTATTTTTTTTTTACAAAAATGAATGTGAAAAGCGTGGCATGCATTAGTATTCAGCCCCACGGAGTAAATACTTTGTAGAACCACCTTTCACGGCAATTACAGCTGCAAGTCTTTTTGTGTATGTCGCCATCAGCTTTGCACATCTAGAGTGACATTTTTGCCCATTCTTCTTTTAAAAATAGCTCAAGCTCTGTCAGATTGGATGGCAAACGTCTCAACAGCAATTCAAGTCTTGCCACAGATTCTCAATTGGATTTAGGTCTGGACTTTGACTGGGCCATTCCGACACATGAATATGCTTTCATCTGAACCAGGGGTAGGCAACCTGGGGCCCTCTAACTGTTGTGGAACTACATTTCCCATGAGGATTTGCAAGGCTGGCAGTTACAATTACTTCCAGAGGCATAATGGGACTTGTAGTTTTGCAACAGCTGGAGGGCCCCAGGTTGACTACCCCTGATCTAAACCATTCCATTGTAGCTCTGGCTGTATGTTTAGGGTTGTTTTCCTGCTGGAAAGTGAACCTCGGCCCCAGTCTCAAGTCTATTGCAGACTAACAGGCTTTCTTCTAAGATTGCCCTGTATTTGGCTCCATCCATCTTCCCATCAACTCCTACTAGCTTCCCTGCTGAACAAAAGAATCCCCAAAAAATGATGCTGCAACCAACATGTTTCACGGTGGGGAGGGTGTGTTCAAGGTGATGTGCAGTATTAGTTCTCCACCACACATAGCGTTTTGCTTTCAGGCCAAAAAGTAACATTTTGGTCTCCTCTGACCAGAGCACCTTCTTCCATTTGTTTGCCGTGTCCCCCACGTCTTCTCGCAAACTGAAAACGGGACTTCCATAAAGGCCAGATTTGTGGAGTGCACGGATAGTTGTCACGTGGACAGATTCTCCCAGAGTTACCTCCAGCTCCTCCAGAGTTACCATGGGGCTCTTGGCTACTTCTCTTATTAACGCTCCCCTTGCTGAGCCTATCTGTTAAGGTGGACGGCCATGTCTTGGTAGGTTTGCAGTTGTGCCATACTCTACATTTTTTAGATGGTGGATTGAACAGTGCTATGTGAGATGTTCAAAGCTTAGGATACTTTTTTTTATAACCTAACCCTGCTTTAAACTTAACAACTTTATTCCTGACCTGTCTGGTGTAATCCTTGGCCTTCATGATGCTGTTTGTCCACTAAGGTTCTCTAACAAACCTCCGAGGGCTTCACAGAACAGCTGTATTTATACAAAGATTAAATTACACACAGGTCGACTATTTACCAATTAGGTGACTTCTGAAGATTATTGGTACCACTAGATTTTAGTTAAGGGTATCAGAGTAAAAAGGGAACTGAATACAAAATGCACGCCACACTTTTCAGATATTTGTAAAAAAAATTGAAAACCATAATTTTCCTTCCACTATACAATTATGTGCCACAGTGTTGGTCCATCACATAAAATTCCAATAAAATACATTTTTGTTTTTGGTTGCAACAAGACAAAATGGAAATTTGCAAGGTGTATGAATACTTTTTTACACTATAGATCTGACTCTGGCACACAAGATCTCGACGATCCAGGAACATATACCATGTCTGAGTTCCATGTACTCCTCGGCCAATTCATCTGCTGGAGTTTTGCCTTCTTTTTCTGGGACAAAATGGTACTTTACAGGCAAACAGCCTGGCTCAGGATAGAACAAACAAGTGCTCCCAAAGAAAGTGGCTGCCTATAGGGGCATTAAGAAGGGGGGGGGGTGGAGCCAGGAGTGCTGGTGGAGGGATCCCAGTAGAGGAGGATCTACTCTGTGCAAAACCATATTTGTTTTATTTTTTTTTTTAAAAAAGGAAAGCTTTACAATCAATCATTCCAAGGAGGTTTCTGAAGAGGCTAGTGACTCGGTCTGGAGACAGCTGTCCAGGCTCAAAATATCAGGACCCTTAAGGGTAATACTGTAGGCAGGCCCTCCTGAGAAATCAGCCTAGAATAAACCGGCAGAGCTCGCTAGCCTATCCCCTTTGCTACGATTTCCAATAAAGTGTTAGGAATACCCCCCTGGGGTACTACTAATAATGCACTGCAGAGCAGGAAGGGTCAAGCCTAATGTGATCACTATAGGTAGCAGGGAGACAAAAAAAATGCCCCAGAGGTTCACTGTACTGTATACTGAACTAAAGGCTAAAAATGGAAGGCTGCTGCACAGACTCAGTGAGGCACTCCAGGCCAAAATCCCCAAAAAGTGCCAAATTCAAGAAGTGAACACGGTCTTCTCTCCTGCTGCTGTTTTTGTATCCACCCTGAGGTTTTCCAGCAGGTAGACAAGGTAGCAGGGAACAACCCCATCCAGGTGGTCTTCACCCTCCCGGTGGCCATGCTCCCAAAAGAGTCTTAAAAGGACAGGGTTACATCACAGGTGGAATCTCAGTCCTTAATATACATTGATAAAAATGAATATCTGTGCAGATTGTATGAACCAATAGGTCACTCCACAAACTGATCGGAAATGGATTTGTTGCATTAAAGCAGATGAAGATTGTAGCGCCAACTGTCATTAAAAGCACATTAAACCCCTAGGGGGGGGGGGGGCTGTTACTGTCTACACAGGTTCAGTATTGCTGCATGCTTCCTGAGGGAAAGATTATATAGTCATCTGAAGTAATCCTCTATTGAAATACTAAACTATGAGCCTGGAACAAGAATTCATTTTGTGACCTCTTGTGCGAGGTTTCTTCAATGATCAATAAAGGATGCCATTTGCTGGGACCCAACTGAAGGTGTGTCCCATAACTTGACATGAAGCCCTGGTGTCAAAGATTTGGTAATAACAGTTGTGGTTTTAGCCTAGCTCTAGAAGACCCCCCCCCCCCTCTCCATCTTCCTGTTACTTTACAAATTGATACATTCCAATTACAGATTGGGAAAAAGTATAAACAACCCCAACCCTTGTTTTAAAAGCTAGCATTTTCATTAGAATCAGGGAACCTTAAAAACAGCACATTCTACATAGCCTTAGCATAACACGTTGAGTTAGACCTGTACAGCACCCTGTGGCTGTGTGCTTATGTGAGTGCCTAGGGCAGCATTACAGGCTGGCCACACATCTTCCTCCTTGTGGAATCCAGGTATGGTCCCAGGGCAAAGCTGAGGCGTAGCCAATCTGGAGGCTGCAAAAGTGAGCTGAAGAAACGTTGTTAGAATAGCCAATAAAAAAAACTACGCAAAAAGAAAAAAAAAAAGGTTTGCCCTTACAAAAGGCACAGAGAAGACATTGGTTCTCCTAAGGGCACTAGCAAAAAACTGGGAGTGGGTGTGGAGGATTCTACAGGGCCGTCCTTACAACCTTGTTTGCCAGTGTCCAGACTCCTGAAAGCAGCTGCATAACCCATGGCTACAGAATACTTCATATTGGGCCTGTAATATATGATTAAAGTGGTATTAAACCCAAAACAAATAATGTAATATATTACAACTTACTAATCCTTAGACGCAGTGGCTGCATTCGTTTTCTTTTTAAGGCTCCCCCCACTTTGTTTTGACTTGGTGATCTGGCCAGTAATGCACCTCCTGTATTAACGTGCCTCCCACACTGGATGAAGGGGCACAGCAGGCCGCAGCACTGTTAATCTGAGGGGAGTGTTAGTGTATTAAAATATGCTAGTACATCTAACAAATTGAAGCCAAACTCCACCTCATATTGCAGTTACAACCTTTTTTTTTTTTTTTTTACTTTTGTGATAAAAGGATTTAAAAAAAAAAAAAAAAGCAGAATATTGTAAACACTCTTTGTCAGTGGTAAATAGTTCTCAATCTTAACTGATAAATTTGCAGGAAAGCTTGTTTTGAAAAACAGACTTACTAGCTCGATCACCAGTAGAAAAATAAAAGGAAAGAGACTAAAAAAAAAATAAACAAATGCAGCCATCACATCCAAGAACCGGTAAGCTACAATATAATAAAAGGTTTGCTTTTAGGTTTATTACCACTTTAAATAAAATTAGAATGAGACGCATAAGCTTCTTTTATAGGTTCTGACTTTCCGACAGGTTTGCTGACAGGCTTAGAAAGGCTGCTAAATTTGCATATTAGTAGCAATCAAAAATGTTGATTTATAGGTCTGAACAGATGTTGACCAATAATAAATCACTAGTTTCCTGAATTTTAAAGAAATCTAGGGTACAGAACCCCTGCTGCATCTGAGAACTCAAGTGCCACTGCATATCAATTGCATTTAACTAGTGGGTGCAGTGCTGTAAACTACATAGTGTATTACACGCTTTATGTCAGAAGGTCAGGTTATTGCTCATTCTACAGCATCACAGAATATACAGGGAACACAGTAGTGTTCCTAAGCCCTCATGTACACAGGTGTCAAAACATATGTTTAAAGTCAATTTCTAAATGCATCTGGAAGATCATTTTTTTTTTTATAGCTCAATGGACACCTAAATGTTCAGAAGTCGACATTTAGCAAGTGCTTATATAAACAGAGAAATTAATGTCCTGGGGCCAGTTAGTCTGGTTTTATGCAGTTAAACATTGTCTAAAAGCAGCTAAATGTGTGTATATGCATTTTGAGGTCATTTCTAAATGCACCTGGAAGCATTTAAGGCTTTAAGGATGAAAGCACACCTTGAATTTCAGCAGCATCTACATGCATTCAGTCTAGCACCAGTTACATAAAGAAATAGGTGCATCCCAGGACTATTGGCCTGGTTTTATGCAGATAAACATGTGTAAAGAAAGGTACATATAAAATGTTCTGAGAACTAAAAAGTGTGTTTATACTTCCTAGATCGATTTCTCCTGCATTTAAAAAAAAAAAAACAATTGCAGCCGGACCGTGTTAATGGGGAGTCATTGCATTAACTTTGGAACATATAAAAAACGTACACTGCAACAAGGCAGTCTTTAAGAGAAAATAAAAATAAAAAATAAAAAAAGTGTGGCAAAAGCTATTGTCAGAAACCAATCACATTTAGGCCCCTTTCACACTTATACGACTTGTCCCACGATTTGGGACTGCAAAGTAGCATGACAAGTGGTTCCCCATGATCTCCAATGACAGCCATTCATATTAGTATGACTGCAAGTCGTTCAGACTTCAAAGTAGTCCCTGCACTACTTTGGTCCGATTTTGATGCCACTTAATCAGGCATTCCTTGAAATAGCAGCAAAATCGTGCAACTTTGAAGTCGCACAAGTGTGAAAGGGGTCTAAATTAAAAAAATTGGGCTAATAAGAAATTGCAGGTCATCTGCTCACAATCATCCAGAATGAGCCCCTGCAGAAATTATTTTCACCTCCACTAGACCATAAACAATGGATTCAAGTGCAAGTTCACCTATACCAAAAAAAAAAAAAGAAGAAGAACAGGAGGGTGAATTTGAAATACTCCTGGTTTTCTCTACTATCCTTGCAGCGCTGACAGATTCCGATTGGTCAGCGTCATCTATGCGACTGTGCTGACCAATTAGAATGTCTGTCAGTACACGCTGAGAAATACAGAAAGGACATTAAAGCGGTTGTATACCCATTTTCAGTGTTTTTTTTTTTTAAACTACCTGCAAGACAAAGTCCTAATGAGCTAGTATGACTAGCATACTAGCTCATTATGCATCACTTACCTTAGATCGGGGCCCCCAACTCCGTCCTCTTCTCCCCCTCCAGCCATCTCTCCACAGATACCCTTCCGGGTATCGCCGCTCCGGCCAATCACAGCGCCGTTGCAGAGCAGCGAAGACGTCGCTCCACGCATGTGCGCAGGACACTTCAACTGTGGCAAGCCGTAGTTGTGAAAGGGGATTAACCCTGTAAATGCACCGTTGTCTATGGCACGCATGCGCCGTAGACAACATTGAAAAACGTTCTTTGCAAATATTTCCTAAACCGTGCAGGTTTAGGAGATATTTCTTGTGCCTACAGGTAAGCCTTAATCTAGGCTTACCTATAGGTGCAAGTTGTAATTAAGGGTATAAAACCACTTTAAGCCACATGGATTCCAAATCCCCAGACTAGTGAAGCACTGTTCTGGTGCCTGACAGAAGAATCACAGGACTACAGTACAGCGGGGCCATGGGGATGGGGAGGGGGGGTCAAGTGTAAGGTCACTTTACAGATTTTCTGTAAAAGGTGAACTTACACATTAAATTAGTGCACCTTCATAAAAAAAATAAATGCATGTTCTTGCAGGAGCCTGCATTGCACTCACGATCAGATGCCAAGCTCCTGCAGACACGACCTACATCGTTCTGCCCGAATCCGTCTTTCTGTTCTGTCATACTTTGAATGTCAATTACTCAGTCATGCAACACTCTACCCAAATAAAATACTTATTTTTTTGAGACAAATAGATCTTTCCTTTGATGACATGTAATCACCAATAGTTTTTTTTCTTTTTTTTTTTTACATATAAAAAAAAAAAAATTGAAAACAAACAAATGCACATTTTTCTTAGTTTGTTATAAAGTTTTGCAAAACTTTCTTCATAAATTTAGGCCAAAATGTATTCTGCTACATTTCCTTGGTAAAGAATAACCCAAATCAGTGTATGTTATTTACTGTGTGTGAAAGTTAGAGAGTCTATAATCTATGGGATATATTTGAAAATTGATCAATCCTGATGTATAGTCTAATTTCTTGAGGCCCTAAAATGCCAGGACAGTACAAATGGGGCCAGCTGTCAAAATACAATATCGGCAGTGGGACACATTTATCTGTGCTGTATAGGGTGGATGGAGAAATCGGTCCAGCTCAGAGGCTGAACAAGAAGCAAAATTATCAGTGTATGCCTAGCTTAAGACTACAACTCGTGTGTGCCTTAATAATGTAGATAACAGAATGCATTGTAAAGCAACCTACTTGACCCAAGAACCATCCCAAACTGCTGCTTAAGGTTTTTATATTATTTTGAGAACTCTATAGCTATTCTATCCAAGAATTCTACTTTGAATTGTGATAATAGTATTCATAACTCATTTCTACAACCAATACCATTCATCAAATCAATATATTGAAACCCGGCATTTCAAGTTCATAGACTTGTAAATGCCTTATAAGCCAATACAAGTACATTTGGTTGGGATTGTTTTTATATACCAAATATGCAGCGATCATTGAAAATCTGCTTTTGTAACACCATCTACAAACACCTTCCATGTTTCGTTTTACTAATTATTGCTTAGCTGACTTGATAAGACATCGAACAATTACATAAACTTAACTAAAAGGGTATGTTCCCTAATTAGAAGGGGGACCTCTCCCTGGTATGCATTCCGCAGAGAGAGACTCACCACAAGTTGAGCATTTTCACGCAGCTACAGAATGTTAAAAGACAGAGAGAGAAAGAGAGAAGAATTAATACACCCAAGAGACACGAGGGAGAGGATGGGGGTGCAGCCATGCAGACAACATGCCTTGCAGGTCACAGGAAAGGAGAGTACAATAAGGTCAGGAGAGGTTGCGACTGTCCAAACAAAAAAAAAACAAAAACTAATTTCAAAGAAGAAAAATTATCTTAAAAAAAAAAATAAAAAATAAATAAATAAAATATTTATATATATATATATATATATATATATATATATATTTTTTTTTAAATAAAAGGGACTGCTATATAAACCTATAATTCATTCATACATCCTCAAGTGTAAGTATGGTAGATTGTTGGGGATGCTTTCCTGGGACCTGAATCATTGTTAATTATGTGGTATTTCAAGGCCTTTTACATTGTGGGCTCATATTAGTGTAACAGCAACAAGAATTGGAGCATCCATAAGTGAGGCCAGGCAAATAAAACAAGGTCCCCAATGTTTTCCTCAGCTAACGCCAATCACTGCCCCTATTCTGCTGCAATATCATACTGGTAAGCACAATGCAGGGCTCTCCGAGTGGAAACAGGCAGTGGTGAGTGGACGCAGTTGACTGATCTAGTGCTCATTGAGCTCTGTTCTTGTTTTAGCTCTAAAATATTAAGTTGGCAGGGCTGGCAAGAATAAGCTAGCTAGAACTAAAAACTATTGTTATGCTTGCCTTTAACCCATGAAGACGGGTCAAATGTCCAATTAAAATATTGTCTATATCCTAGAATTTACATATTAGGTCTTGGACCTGATGTTCCTCAATACCCTTAAATGTATAAAGTGGTTGTAAACCCTTACATATACCCAAGGTAGTGACTGACCTCAGGTGATGGAGATTAAATAAATTGTACATGTTTATATGCAGCACTTTCTTCTCTACAGCTGGTCAAAATGCAGAATGTAAAAAGTTTGTCTGAGCTTTCAGAAAGCAGGGGTCAGAGAGCTGACGTTACACTCACAGTGAGAAGAGCTGAGAGCTGATTGGAGGGAAGGGACACAATCCCTCTTCACACAGCGCACAGGAACAGAAACAGAACAGACCGGACCACAGGCTCCTGTCGCCCTTTTACATCTTGGTGCCAGGAAGACTTGTCAGAAATGACTCCTGCTGATAGCAGAAGAATGAGGCAGCAGAGAGAAATCACACTTATGCCCAGTACACACTATTTTTTTTCGTTCAACCAAGAGGGCTGAATGAAAAAAATAAAAAAGTGAAGAGCTTGGGAGGAGGCAAATATCCGATGTTAAAACACAATAGCTCAGTGGGGGGGTGGAATCACTGTACTGACAGATTTAACAAGTACATATGACATGACACATCAAATCTTTACATGTGTGGATGAATGGTAAACTGGTCAACAAACCAAAGACCCCATATAGGACATGTATGAGTGTAACATGGAACAGACTATATAAAATGTCAATAAACTTTTGAGATGATCCCTTGTTGTCTAGTACCACGTGTTCATACTTTGACCCAACATGTAAGTAGGGGGATGGATATACTCCTTCCTCCCAATGCCTTTAGCTCCGTTTCTTTTGTCCATCTTCCCCATTAATGGGGTTCTACATGAGATCACATTGGCGCTTTATTAATTTTTTTTACAGATAAGTCATATCCATCTGCTCCTGATGAGGTGGTACAATCCCCAAAATGTGTCAAGCCTATTATGATGCATATGTTTCCTCACACGATGTGGTTTACTCTATGTCTATTCTTGTCTTGTATGATTTTTCACATGGAGCGATTCATGGCATTTTATACTGTTTATTCCATGTTACACTCCTACATCATGTTCTACATGGGGTCATTGGTTTGTTGACCAATTTACCATTTATCCATACAGGTATATATTTGATGTGTCATGTCATATGGACTGGTTAAATAAACTTGTTTTTTTGACTGAACATAGTTTTACTTTCATGTGCCTCATACAAAGTCCCAAATTCCCCCCTCAGTGCAACTGATAGGGATGGAGGCACCTACTCCCAGGTGCTTCATTTAAAGTTCCAATGCTGGCTTCTGTCGGACCGGCTACTGCACACACGGGCTGAATGTTGGCCTGGTTTTTTTTAAACAGCCGATGCCACCCGACATTCGGCCCGTGTGTACGGCTCTTCAGTGCTCTGGATTAAAGACAAGTACAAACTATAGAGGGATATGTTTTGTTAAAATTTCATGTCAGAGGTTTACAACCACTTTAATTTTACTAACATGAGACACATGCGGTCTTCTGCTAGATTGCAAGTACAAGGCTTTTTGTTATAACAATGATCAATGGCGGCAGACATTCAAAAAAGTTTTTCCATTAAATTGTCACAGTTTGAAGATCTCAGCCTTATAACTCTGAAGCCATTATCCAGATACAACCTAGAAGAGTAAATTACAAATATTCTCAGCAGATCCTTGATTCTGTGGGAACACAGAAGGGCCCCAACCATAGTAACCTTGAAAGGAGCAGAACATTATTGCATTGCTCCTTTCATCTATGTAGGAGACCAGCAAGCTGTCATTTTCCTATCACTAATGTAAGTACTATTGCATTGGCATAAAATAGCTACAATCTACAGTACTGGCTACAGCATAGGAGAGACATGCTATGTCCCTATCCTAGGTAGGATGTATCCAGAGCTCAAATACAGGGAAAAAAGTTTAAGAGTGGACTTTTCTTTAACTGCGCCTTTGCCAAATGATACAGAATAAATAAAACCAAAAGTAGATCAATTTATAGGTTTTGAAGTTAAAAAAGGATAGATATACTGGAAAGAGTTAAACCTCTTCCATCTTCCACACACACACCAGGGACTGATATTGTAGGCATTATAATATAACCTGGTCAGTGTATGAAGTATAAAATCTGTACAGGCCTGAAAATACCACCCAACTATAAAGATAGCAAGCTTTGTTTTCAAGGGATGACATGATTCAGTGTGGCAAGGACAGCTGTGTAATCTGCATCCTTTATAAAATTTAGCGACCGCATGCAAAAGCGGCTTCAATAAGGATGTGGGTGTATACATTAGGAGTGTTTATTTAAAAAAAAGTAAGAGCACATGGTGCTAAACAGAAAGGAAGATGAGGCACATAGGTAAAGGTACCAATGGAGACACGTGCAAGCGTAGCAGACTATGTAGTAATAAACTAGATGGCACATACTTAGCTTCCTCCACAACCTCCACCTCGGCCTGCGCTGTGATCGGTGCGTTGGAGTGACCTCCTGTTTGGTCATCAGCATTCAGCTGCCCATTTGTTGAACTCATAACCTGTGTCACAAATTAACAAAACAAAAATGCAGGTGACTCAGATAGTTTAAGTGGCCATGCATATAATTTTGCATCCTAAAGCTCTTATTACTAGCACCATATACACTAATTGCCCTTTACAGTAAGGTTTACAATCTTGCAGAAATAAATCTCAATGCAATAAATAAGATACAAGACTACTTACAGTGAACCTAGAGGTGTGCTGATGCAGGCCAAACCTATAGGTTCACATTAATAGTGGCCCCACAAGCAGCACATACCCCTCTTCTGGTTGTCTGTTGGAATGAAAGAAATGCTCAATACTTCTGGGTGTTTGAAAGCAAATTAATTAACACTATCACATGGAGGCATGGAGAGAATCCTCAGTCCTGCGTGAGCTGCAACAACTTGGAGCTTACAGAGGGCTTCAGCGCTCCACTCCCAGTTTATAAGAGGGGGGTAGGTAGTGAAGGTAGGTATGTGCACCTGGAGTGGCGGACAATAAAGTTCAGATTGGCGCACACACACACACACACACACACACGTACGTACATATTTAGTAAAGATTAGATTTGTGTGCTTGCGTTTATTACATTTTTAAATATGTCAGGAATCTTAAACTATTTGATTAACTTAGCTTCACCTGAATAAATAAACTTGGTACATGGTAGAGCGATTTCAGCTGCATCCAGCTAATACTACATCAATTTACTATCCTGAAAACAGTACACAGTATTTAGTAAAAAAGTCCATCTTAATATTACCTACAATTAACTTGCATATGCCCTCCAGCAAGAACTATTAAAGCATATGTAAACCCACACCTTTTAAAACAACCCATTCAGTTAAAAATAGAAATGAAAAGGCAAAAACGTGTATTAAAAAAAAAAAAAATAGATAAAAAAAAAAAAGACACACAGACACACAGACACACAGACACACAGACACACAGACACACAGACACACAGACACACTGACAGACAGACAGACACACAGACACACAGACACACAGACACACAGACACACAGACACACAGACACACAGACACACAGACACACAGACACACAGACACACAGACACACAGACACACAGACACACAGACACACTAAAACCCTCCCACTCACTTTTTTTAATAAGTGACCACATACCCTCTGTTCTCAGCTGCATAAGGATCTCAAAGCTAGGGGAAAAGAACTGGCAGTACACTGGTCTTCCCAGTGAAGAGCTGTGTAGGGGGGGGGGGGGGGGGGGGGGGCGCATGTCAGGACAAGTCTAATCATAGGAGGAGAGCAGGCTGAGTTCTCAGCACAGCAAGAAAACTGAGCTCTCATGTCTAGTATGGTCAGCTTTTAGTAGGAAAGCAGATGGACTGGCATGAAAACATTGAATTCCACACAAAGGAGTCAATACAAAGAACAGGATAATTTCTTATACTGGTACATGATACAGCAGGAGCATATCAGTAATATGAAATGTTGGGTTTACATATTCTTTAAAACATATTCTGACATATATTTTTGCCAGCATACAGTGTTTGTTGCCCTAGCTTTGAGCAACAGAACTGCTCACCTGATCTTCAAACATTGATCAAATCTATTGATCCCAGGGCAACAAAAATATTAAAGAGTAAAGTTAGTTTAAATCGAACTACTGTTAAAACTGTCTCCTTCACTCTCCTAAAACACATGCTTACTAACCTATGTAAGAAAGAAAAGAGCATAAATACTATTTTCAGCTCAGTCCAGTGACCACCCATGTGTCAGCCCACTGTGGGAGGGCAGAGCACTCAGACAATGGCAAGTAAAGCCTGGAGCGCTGACATCACCCATATAGCTCAATGGCACATCTGTTGTCATGGCTAGCCCCTCTCCTCAGAAGCCATGCAGGATCAGAATAAATATATATATATATATATATATATATATATATATTTTTTTTTAATAATGTCTAACACAGGTTAGTTATCACAGGTGTTAGGAAAGGGGGGGGGGGGGGTGGAGGACAGTTTTAAGAGTAGTTAAGGTTGGAGTTCCACTTCAAATCCAGTCAGGTAAATGGAATTGGTTAAAGACAGCAGAAAGATTTAAAAGTAAAGTTGATTGCGCATAACTGAAACGAGGACATATGCAAAACAGGTTACAAGAATTAAATGCAGTGTAACAGGTTAACATCAAGTAGCTGAAAAAGAAAAAAGAAACCCAACATGATCTAATACCTGCACGGATCCCCCAAGCCGGTCTGATGCCAGATGAGGTGCCAGGTAAGCGGGATGAGCCTGTCGGCTGGCTTGTAACTCCCAAGCTCCTCGGCGGTCTGGGGCGCTCGTCTGCGCAGAGGCGTTAGGAAGCATGCGATTGCAAGGCGTAGAGGACAGGGGTGTTTGGGGAGAAGGAGGTCAGCCAGGCCAAAGCAATGGAAACAGATCACTGTGTTAGTGAAGGTGAGTAGAAAGCCAAGCTATGACTGCGTGCTGCAAGCAGAACAAAATACTCAAGGCCTTCTTTTTGCTGGAAAAAAAGCAGGGTGTACATTGTGCTTTTACTCCAGAAAGAGAGGGCTGATAAAGCAGAGCAAGCAAGTTATAACACACTAAAGAAAAAGAACCCTTCATATTATGCATTCATTTCACAATTCTCCAAAGCATCAGTCCAAATGCAATACTACTTTGTTATAAATATAACTGAAAATCAACAAAAACCCGGCAAAAACTTTAAGTGAGGAGTCCATTCAGGGGAAGGCAATCTTTGCATTAGAATTGAGCTTTGAATAGAGCGGATGTCCTAACACCAGACAAGTTTAAATTGCCATCTATACTACCTGTTAGGCGAAGTATATGCGTTTTGCTGTGTATTTTTAATTTTGCAGAAATGCACTACAGTCCATTCACCATGGTTTCCTAAGAGTCATATTCACATCTGATTTTTTTAGCCGGTGCATTTTTTGGAAAGGGTCAGGAACTTTTTATTTTTTTGCCCACAGGTTATGTTTTTAGTTCAATAGATTTAATTAGAAATGCACCAGAAATGCATCAAACACACACTGCTTGCATTTATGCATGTCCACTGCATTTTTGTAGGTTTCTCCAGCATAACAAGCACCTCCCAAAAACAAAATGCATCAAAAATGAATTAAAATCGCACCAATAATGCATGTGAAAAAAATGCAAATTTCGCCAAGATAACATAACCGCAACCGACATAGGTGTGAACCTAGCCTTAGGGAAATTCACCATCTTTATACATGTCCTGTTTACCATTTTCAGCACGGGTTAAAAAAATAAATAAATAAATAATTCCAATTTTGGGTTGTCACCATAACAGGATTGAGAGGTAATATTCTAATGAGGACAGTCGCTCTAGCGCTTCTGGTTCATAAACGGGAATTCCCTCACTTCTGGTTTGGCTTCCAACATGGTTTTGGCTATGGGACAGGAAGTACCGAAAAGGAAAATCTTCCCAATAGGACACTGATGGCAAAAAAAAAAAAAAAAAAAGTGTCGAAAGAAAAAACCTGGTAAAAAAAAAAAAAAAAAAAAAAAAAAAAAAACACAAAGAAACTCAACTATGGGCTGCCTTAAAACCTGGCAGAAAGGAGAAGGTGCTTCAGGGTATATAAAATGTCTCATTGGTCACACAACTTAAGGTCAGCGCCTACTAACAAGCTGGATATTAGTTACCATAGTCATGACAAATTGTACGAGAGTATGCAATATTATTGGTACAAAACCACATATTCTCCTGGCATCATTCCTTTGTTGACAGCGGGTATCTTAGTGCAGTACAGTTTTCCTTTGTCCCGCAAAATTCAGAAAAATGCACCACATTTTAAAAGTAAAAAAATCTTACAATGAGTATTACAAGTGCTTGTTACCACACACAGATTTTATAAGTTGTTACATTTTTTTTTTTTTTTTTTGTGTGTGCAAGGGAGAAAAAAAACAAAGTTAACCTCTCAAAATGGGCTGTATTCATGTACTGGCTGAGTCAGACACAAATCTGTCACATATGGTCAGCATAAGGAGTGTTAACACTGGAAGGTATCTTACCACTTTATTACACTGTTATACAAACCTTTCCTGCCTACATGCGTCCCATAAGAAAACAAAAATGAAAAACCCTAAAACCCCTAAACCCTATGCAGCTTTACAAATCGTTTTATCCAGACCATTGAACAATATTATGGTGGAAGGGTTACGACTGTCACAAAGACAAAGAGGGGCAAGTTAAAATTTTAGAGCCATCATTGTGTTACACAAGTAGATGGAAAAACTCCCAAGGAGTATTTCCTGTTCCAGTGTTAATTTTGACATCAAAATTCTGATTTTTAGTCATAGTCTTGACTAAAATGCCATTTTAGTTTTAGTAATTTGAATTGTTTTAGTTGACTAAAATATCCAGTACATTTTAGTCGACTAAAATTGAATGAGTTTAAATTGTAATGCATTATTTTAAGCATTTTTCTAGAATTTCCAAACTCATTATATACTCCTGGAGTAACAATCTAACAACATTTATGGTATTAGGGTTTGAACATGAATTACAGAAACAGATTTAGCTGCTGCGATATACAACCAGTGATAATTTTGACGCTAAATTTCGATTTCATTTTATTACTTTTAGCCTTTGTCTAAAACTCCATTTTTGTTTTAGTTGTATTTCTGAATGGTTTTAGGTCGTATTTTAGGCGACTAATAGTGTTAAATTAACACTGCTGTCTCTGATTGAACGTATGTTAAAAATCCCCAGTGAGGACCTAGGCAGCAACAAAAAACCTGATAGAACTTCTATGTGGTTCTGTCTATTCTCCCCTACTTCACTACAGGACACAATAGTTATGTATGGGCTATTGGAAAGAAACACAAAACACAGTAGAGGGCCAGGCATTGTACACATCCAGGAATGGGTCTCGTGAAGATTCTGTGGAGACTGTACCTTTGAGCAGAGCAAGATGAGGACTGACTTCTTACCAGGGAGGAAAGTTTTAAGAGGCCAAAATGGCAGGCAACATTTTTTTATTTTTGGGGCTTTTTTTTTTTTTTTACTGTTTAGACCAAGGGCCAGTTGGCATCATAGAAACGCAGTTACAGATGCTTTTCTGCATGCACGTTTTTGATGCCGTCCAGTGCAATTACCCCCCCTTTTTCTTAAGCTTTCCGACATGTGGGTTTTTGATGTTTTACAGCATTCCAGTACAGTCAAAATGCAGCATGTTCTACTTTTTTTTCTGGAACTGCAAGCACTGGTGTGAACTATGCCATTAAAGACCATATAACCTACTTTCCATGTGTCTTTAATGCAGAAAAAAACGCACTGGACTGCAAGTGGTGTGAACTGGCCCTTAAAGTGGTTGTAAACCCTTTTAAAAAAAAATCCAAAAAAAAAAAAAAAACCTGCAAGACAACCTGTGATCAAAGCCCCCGCAACGGTCCTTGTTCACCGATCAGGCGGCCGAAATCTCCCAGGGGGGGTTACTTCCGGGTATCGCGGCTCCGGCACTGCGCTTGGCCAGATCTGCGATGTAGTCACTCCGCGCATGTGTACGGGAGCGTTCGCTAATGGCACAGTACAACCGAAACAACTGCACTTACGTACCGTTGCTTCAGTTTGCTTAAGCGCTCATGTGCCGATGACGTTGGCACATGCAAATACAGGGACATCCCCTAAACCGTGTAAAGCCTAGAGTCTCCATCCTGGACAACAGCGGCGCTTAACCACCAAGCTTGAGGCAGAGGGCTATCACATAACCCCCCCCTTCCGCCGGGCTTCCATTACCATCTCATATGGTTCATTACATCTTTTTTCCATGCCTAACCAACAAGCCTCTAGTATCTATACCGGCTATATGCTCCTATGACTGTTTTTTGCTCTGCTGTCCTTGATTACATCATGCACATTAGAAAAAAAAAACATGAAAGCGGAGTTCCACCCAAAAATAGAACTTGCGCTTTGAGGGAATGTGACCCCCTGACATGCCACATTTGGCATGTCTTTTTGGGGGGGGGGACCCTCTTTTTAGAGTGTTCCAGCTCCCACTTCCTCCTGGGGCACCGCAAATAAGTTCACGTCTCCCCCTTCCCTCTCAGCATTCATCTGGGACACATCACATGTTCCCAGATAATTGTCCGGCCAATCACAGCGCGGCTCGCGCAGTGCATGGCGTCTGTAAAGCCACAGACGGGCGCCCACAGTGACGGCACAGCAGAGAGGAGGGGGGACAGGCAACACTGGACCCTGGGACAGGTAAGTGTCCAATTATTAAAAGTCAGCAGCTGCAGAATTTGTAGCTGCTGACTTAATTTTTTATTAAATTTTTTAAGCGGAACTCCGCTTGAAGTCCGAAGTCCTAATACGCATATTTGTTCAAACAGTGATAAAATGAACTGGTATTTTAGAAGGGGTCACCAGTCAGAGGTCCAAAAGTGAACTTAGTACAGGTTGTCAAAAAATGTTTAATTAACCTAAAAAGAAAACATTTGTCTTATTGGATCAGTAAAGTAAGTAACCTGGTGAGACAGAAGATGAAAGCGTTGTGTGAAATTTACAGCAACAGAATTGAGAATGACTATGGTATCATGTTTAGGGCAAATGTCAACAGCTATGCAGTGTTCTGCTTGCAGCATTTTGGTTCTATTTTTAAACAAGTATCTTCCACAGGGAAGAAGGATATAACCATGTTAAAATGCAAAATCACATGGCAAAAAAACAAACAAACACCATTTTGTGAATGAGCCAATCACATGAGATCTTACAGTAGCTCACAAAAGCGAGTACACCCATCCGATTTTTGTAAATATTTATTATATCTTTTCATGTGACAACACTGAAGAAATTACACTTTGCTTCAATGTAAAGTAGTGAGTATACAGCTTGTATAACAGTGTAAATTTGCTGTCCCCTCAAAATAACACACAGCTATTAATGTCTAAACCACTGCCAACAAAAGAGTACACCCCTAAGTGAAAATGTCCAAATTGGGCCCAATTAGCCATTTTCCCTCCCTGGTGTCACCTGACTAAGTGTTAAAAGGTCTCAGGTGTGAATGAGGAGCAGGGGTGTTAATTTTGGTGTTATCGCTCTCACTATCATACTGGTCACTGGAAGTTCAACATGGCACCTCATGGCAAATAACCGAGGATCGGAAAAAAATAATTGTTGCGCTACATAAAGATGGCCTAGGCTATAAGAATATTGACCAAGACCCTGAAACTGAACTGCAGCACAGTGGCCAAGACCATACAGCAGTTTAGCAGGACAGATTCCACTCAGTACAGGCCTCGCCATTGTCGACCAAAGAAGTTAAGTGCATGTGCTTAGCGTCATATCCAGAGGTTGTCTTTGGGAAATAGATGTACGAGTGCTGCCAGCATTGGGGGTCAGCCTGTCAGTGGTCAGACCATACGCCGCACACTGCATCAAATTAGTTGGCATGGCTGTCAAGCCTCTTCTAAAGTTTCTGCACAAGAAAGCCCGCAGTTTGCTGAAGACAAGCAGACTAAAGGACATGGATTACTGGAACCATGTCTTGTGGTCTGAGACCAAGATAAACTTATTTGGTTCAGATGGTGTCAAGCGTGTGTGGCGACAACCAGGTGAGGAGTACAAAGAGAAGTGTGTCTTACCTAAAGTCAAGCGTGGGAGTGTTATGGTCTGGGGCTGCATGAGTGCTGCCGGCACCAGTGAGCTACAGTTCATTAAGGGAACCATGAATACCAACATGTATGGTGACATACTGAAGCAGAGCATGATCCCCTCCCTTCAGAGACTAGGCCGCAGGGCAGTATTCCAGCATAAGGACCCCAAACAACTCCAAGACGACCACTGCCTTGCTAAAGAAGCTGAAGGTAAAGGTGATGGACTGGCCAAGCATATCTCCAAACCTAAACCCTATTGAGCATCCTCAAAATGGAAGGTGGAGGAGTGCAAGATCTCCAACATCCACCAGCTCCGTGATGTCATGGAGGAGTGGAAGAGGACTCCAGTGGCAACCTGTGAAGCTCTGGTCAACTCCTTGCCAATAATGGCGGCCACACAAAATATTGACACTTTGGGCCCAATTTGGACATTTTCACTAGATAGCAAATTTACACTGTTATACAAGGAGTACACTCGCTACTTTACATTGTAGTAAGAGGTAACTTCTTCAGTGCTGTCACATGAGGGGTGTACACACCTTTGGGAGATACTGCATTTGTAGATATGTACAATTCAATGACAGACACCGCAGTTGGTTGCATGTAGCCACAGGTCATCGCCCAGTCTGCGTACAGCCATAGCAGAGACTGTTGCTGCGTCCAGAGGTGATGTTTAGCTGCCTCTGAACGTTGCAATCTATCCGCACACAAAATCCCATGTGAATGTAGCCTAACTAATCAAGCTTTGTTAAATTAAACCTCAAAGAAAAACATTACATTCAGTTAAAGAGAAAAAAAAAAAAAAAAAAACGAAGGTTGCATTGCCTTTGGACTAAACCCAGAATAATATTACCTCTGGACTGATTCTTTGGTGCTTATGAAATAGTTTAAAGGATATCACTGAACAAAAAAAAATGCAATACTTTCTCCAATTTTTAGAATACAGCTTCAATATTATTTGCTACTCCAGAACAATTATCTAAGACAGTTTTAATTTGGTAATTAAATAATAAAAGCAGCAGCACGTTGAAACAGCTCTAAGTAGGATGTATAAATTACACAAAATCTAGCGCTTTGACAGGAAAGAAACTGACCTGGTTTCTGAGTGGTTGAGTTTGTGATGGCCGCTCCCGGTGGACATGACTGTCTCTGGTTATCGCAGAAGTTCCAGAATCAACATGGACGGATCCCACAGGGGTAGGCTGGAAAAAAAAAAAAAAAAAAGGCTTCTACTGTGATTACATGAAGCAGTCTGTGTGGGCAAACATTTGCAAAGACATAAGAAGCTAATCAGCAAAAACTACAGTTAGATTACATACATTAAGTATTTACAGCCAGGAAGCTGCCATCATAACCCATTTTTGATTTACAAATACTGTAGCTGCTGACTTTTAATATTAGAACTCTTAGATGTCTAGGGATCCCGCGATGCCGGCACTCCAGCCGAATTTGCGATTGGCTCTTGGATGCTGCCGCCGCCATTCGTCATACGGGAAACCGGCAGGGAAGCCTTTTGGCTTTACAGCCGGTTCCTTAGGGTCGGTTCACACTGAGGCGACTTAGCCGCCTAACAAGTCGCGTTCTGTACTATGGAACCATTCGCTCCGACTTAGAAAAAGCTTCCTGTACAACTTTGGGGGCGACTTGCATTGACTTCTATAGAAAAGTAATTTTGCAAGTTACCGCAGCTGTCGTGTCCGGGTTACCTGAGGCAGTCGCACTGTAAGTCGTGCTGCCTTAGTGTGAACTGACACTTACTGTGCATGTGTAAAGCGCGCTGTGATTTCTAACTGGCCCAGCAGCGGAGGAAGGAGGAGGGAGGAGATGAACTGGGACAGGTTTAACCACTTCAATACAGGGCATTGTTTTCAGCACTGCTGCACTTTGAATGACAATCTTTTGCTGGTATTTGAACACCATTGGCTTTTTTATTATTTGCGATCCAAAAAATTCTCCTTCACCGACGGGCACTGATGAGGCAGCACTGATGAGCAGGCACCGATATGCCGCATTGATGGGCACTGATGAGCGGCAATGATAGATGGCACTGACTGGCATTACTGATGGGCACTGATTGGCATCACATGAGGGTACTGATGGCATCGCTAATGGGTCTGCACTGATCATCAGGGCAGACCCCCAGTCAGGAGAGCCACTGATCGGCTCGCATCTACCTGCGCCTTGTCAGCGCGAATGGAGGAAAGCCGATAAACGGTACTTCCTAGTTACCAAGTGATCAGCTGTGATTGGACAAAGCTGATCACGTGTTAAAGAGCCTATGTCATAGGCTCTCTACCTAGATCGGAGTGCGTATGAGCAGCTTATCCTGCTTGACTTCATATGATGCCCAGTCAGTGATCTCCACTGTGGTCATCATTCAGCTATAGGCCGGGTTGTGGTTAAAAAAACAGGTACCCGCTCCCCCCTGAAAGGTGCCAAATGTGGCACCAGGAAAAAAGCGCAAACAAGCAGAGCTCTGCTTTAGATCAATGGGTTTCATTCGGTTCAGCTCTGGGACACAAACACACTTTGTACAAATTAAACATTTTAATTTTTAAAAAGCTACTCACAATTGGCCTGCCAACCCAATCATATACATAGTCAAAAGTGTATCCTTTTCGTTCAAAGAGTTCAGAGAACAGCGTTCTGAGATAGTCATAGTCCGGCTTCTCAAAGAAATCCAAACGCCTTACATATCTCAGGTAAGTTGCCATTTCTTCTGGAAAAAACAAAATGCAAATGAAAGATGTTTTCAATACAGTTTCTATATCACATACAAATAGGCTTCACACTCAGCTATACATTAAGATATTCTTGATAAACTGGTCACATTACAATCTTCTACAGATCAACAAATGAATATGTAATTGAAGGGGCTGCCTAATTGGAAATAAAATGAATGGATTGTATTATGTGGCCATGTCTAAAGACTAGTACATGCTGTTTGTTTTTTCGTTCAACTCAACGGGTTGAACATTAAACAAAACAACAACAAAACACCACACCACACAACACCACACAACACCACACAACACCATAACAACAACAACACAACCTGAAGAGCTTGGTAAGGTGGATTTGATTTAAGTCAAGTCGATTTCAAATTGGGATTTAAAATCGTTAGCAAAAAGGGTTGATTCAAATCAACTCAATTTAAATCATAATTTTTAAAGAGCAACTGTCATCTCTGTCCTGTGGGCTCCTCCTCTGACCCGCTGTTGACTCACTGACAGTCCCATTCACTTTAAAGGGACGGCTGGTGATGCAGCAGTGGCACAACAAGGTGAGGGAGTTGGCGGCAGCAGTTGAGTGGATGCCCGCTAAAAAGCGCTGCCATGATGGATCTGAAATGACAGGTGCTCCTCAAATGTAAGGACTTAATCTTGCTGGTAGTTAGAATCCTTAATAGTTGCAAACAAAATCAAGGTTTCCTATTTAGAATTATAAGGTTTGTAAAACAGCGATATCAGAACCAGTTCCATCATACAGTTTGTACGGTACATAGATTTGCAAAACAAAAGGGATAAAGGAAGATTCCTGAACTTTGTTTTATCTCACGGTTACAGCGAAATTGTGTGAATGCATCAACGCACTGCATGTTATCTCAGCTTGGATTCATTGAATGAGTTAACCAAAAAAATGTAAATATTGCCGAATATACAGCCTTATGCTACATAACCAAGCAATATTTCATGCTGAATAAATTATTAATGCATCTTAAATAGATTTTTACTCCAAAAGGCATTTTATGAAAATAAAATGTGACCAAAAATAAAATCTGATTTAAATAAAAAAATTTTTTAGTGCCTCAAAGTGATGGGTAAGTCAAAAGTTATCACTGAACCATCACTTTGATACACTATGAAGATTGGCAATCTGGTCTGGGAGCGTTTGTGTGTGCGCCTTGCCCCTATATTACCTCAGCTCCCAGGACAGGACAACACTTCTGGCCCTGGTCCCACATTCATTATACATCATTCCATTTTATTCTAAGAACCCAGGACTGGCAAAATTTGCCTTTTCCTGTTGTGTTCAGTGCCATACTAGACTAGATTTTCTTTTTTGTAGATATTCTAGCATCCGCCCCTGAGGAGTATTTATACACAAAACACGTCAGGCATTTAGGATGCAGTTATATGCCTGTTAATAGGAATTAATCCAGACCTACCATCCACAATTAATCATGTCTACACAATCAATATCATTTTATACAATATTGCTATGTGCCGTCCAGATGACATGTGTCTATATATGAATGCATACAATTTACCAAACTAATTTCGACATCATCATGTGCTGCTAAACCAACGTGTATACATCTATGTATCCTTGATGTGCATATCTAGGTTTAATACTCTTTTTACTTGTTTTGTACTATTATGTATTCCTACATTTATTTATGCCAATATGTTGACTTACTGTCTCACCTCCACAAGTCAATAGCCTAATTTAAAGTCAGGGATGGAGGCATATATTATATGCTTCATTTAAAGCCCCAATCCCCCCAACCCCCACCCCATCATCTATGAACAATTAAACTGTAAATGATTTTCACAGACTCAAGAACAAAAAGTAATTTACTAAGAAGGGCAGTTAAACTAAAATATCACTTGTCAGGATAAAATGTAAAGCTCCCCAGTAGGGGAGAATAGGAGCCCTACATCAAGTTTTTAAGCAAAAGTTTAAAAAAAGGTACACTACCGTTAAGCTTGAAATATACTTACTAGCGCTGTTTTTGCCACTGTGTGGTCCATATATTTCGGTGAATTCCTGATGTGCTCTGTATACTACACAAGGAATTCCTAAGGAATTGCTATATTTGAATATTAAAAAGCGAACTTGAAATAGCTAACCAACTTATCTTTCAAAATCCAAAAAGTTTCTGCAGACTTCAGACAGATTGGAATCCACGCTTCAGCTTGGCCGAGGTTAATGGGATGAATTACATGACGTATTCCATAGCCAACAGACCTGGAATTCCGCTAGAACTGGGCCGATTTACCAACTCAGCAAGATGAAGTGTGTGAAGCCAAGCTCTTTACATTATAAAAACCTAACCTAGGAGACAATATTAGAAAATCATGTAGGTTGCACTATTAAAAAAAAGTTTTACACGGAAGAAAAGTCCTTACCTGGGAAATTCTCACAAAGAACTTCTACAGGAGTGTTGCGCTTTGTATCTCCAATCTTCTGATAGCGTTCTTTAAGCGTATCCGCCTGCATAGTTGACAATACATGGGATAACATGACAGAATTCCATTTATTAGGAGCTAAAAGCAACATGAAAGCCACACAACGATATTATTATTGAGCGCAATTATGCTTATATTATATAAAAGGACAACACTGAAGAAAGTAACCATGTAAAAAGGGCAAGCACAAGGGTTACAAGACTAGCCATCTTCCGGCCTAGTAAAAGAACACATTACTGCCTAATTACTTTACCCGTTAACCTCCATCTTTTTCAAACAACCATATCACGGGGCAGTAGTGGTTAGCACTTTTACCAAGCAGCAAAAGGGTCACTGGTTCAAATCCCAACCACGACACTACCTGCCTGGAGTTTGCATGTTGTCCCTGTGCATGCGTGGGTTTCCTCCAGGTACTCCCGTTTCCTCCCACATGCCAAAGACAAGCTGATAGGTTTATTGCCTCCGGTAATTTGGCCCTAGTATGTATATGCATGAATGCGAGTTAGGGACCCTTAGATTGTAATCTCCTTGAGAATAGGGACTGATGTGAATGTACAATGTATATGAAAAAAGTGCTGTGTAAAATTGACAGCGCTATACAAGTACTGAAATTAATAAAAAAAAAAATATTCAAAATGAAAAAACAATACCTTTCTATTGTCTGCTCTCTAGCCCTGCTTAAGGTTATAGAACCATCATTTAACAAGATATCAATATGAATGGACATAACTAAACAACCATATACTGGACAATAAATGCAAGCTATGCAACAGATTTGAGCTCTGTGGTGATAAGGTCCTGCGGGCAGAAAGCAACATGAGGCAATATTTTGAAAAATAAATGTGGAACCGTCTTAACTGGTCCGACTTGAGGATGATGGATAATGAAGGAGTCCAGTCCCCCCCAAGACCATACAAGACCCTTCGGTCTGCTTAAGAGGAACCCACACCAAACCCCCCCCCCCCCCCCCCCAAGTTCCATGCCAGACCCTTATCCAGGCACGCAGCCCAGCAGATCAAGAAGGATGCCCCCCTACCCAAAGCACCTTGTCCCCATGTTGATGGGGACAAGGGCCTCTTCCCCACAACCCTGGCAGGCGGTTGTCTGGATTTACAGAGGGCTTATCGGAATCTGGAAGCCCCTGTTAAAAAAAGGGACCCCCACCCTATGTGAACGAGTATGGGGTACATTGTACCCCTATCATTCACAAAAGAAAAAAAAGAAAAGTGTCAAAAATAAAAAAAACAGCACACAGGCTTTTGACAAAGTAATATATTAAAGCAGCTCCAGCATCTTCTCCCTCTGCCTTCTCCTCCCGACGTTATTTCTCCACTGACATTCTTCCCCTTAGCAATTCTCTCAGCTGACGTGTTCTCCTCTTTTGGTTCTCTCAAAACTTATATAGTCATGGGGCGTGGCCACAGGGTGACATAATCCGAAGGTCTCGCTCTCTTGTATGTCACAGCATGGGGCATGATGGGGCAGTGACATCACAATGGGGTGGGGCCTTCAGATGACTTCACCGGATGGCCACAACCCATAGCTATTTAAGTAATGGCACATGGCGGCCCTAGCATTACAGCGGGAGAGAGTGTTGAGAACCGAGAGAGGGAGAAGACATCAGTGGAGAGAAGAACCAGCAGGGGGAGAAGACTTCAACATAGAGGACATCAGAAGGAGACGAGTCGCCGTAGCTGCCTTATTAAATTATTTTGTCAAAAACCTGTGTGCATTTTTTATTTTGACACACACTTTTTTTTAGGTGAATGGGTACATATGAGTGTACACCCTATGTGTACACTCATACACATAGTATGGGGGCTGGGATCTGGGGACTTCCTTGTTAAAGGGGGCTTCCAGATTGTGATAAGCCCCCCCCCCCCGGCCGCAGACCCAGACAACCACCTGTCAGGAATGTTGGGAAGAGGTCCTTGTCCCCATCAACATGGGGACAAGGTGCTATGGGGTGGGGAGCGCACTGGTTCAGAAAAAGGGGGGGGGCACTCACTTGTCTCCACCTTTTTCCTGACCTGCCGGGCTGCGGGCTCGGATAGGGGTCTAGTATTGATTTTAGCCCTTTTGGCATGGGGGTTTCCCTTAAAATCAATACCAGATGGAAGGGTCTGGTATAGATTTTCCTTGATCCCACCCCCTCCTCACATAATTTGACAGCAAGAACAGCCAATGGGTCCGGCGAGGGGATGAACACAGACTAGCACAGCGATGGATCGAGATATGACTCGAGTAAGTATTTAGGGAAGTGAGGGGGCGATGCAACTACTGGGACATTTTTTGCAATAATACATGGAACTTAACAGAATTCATGTTTCATGTTCCAAGGGCCAACTTAAAAATACCTAGTGAAAGATGGTAACTTTTTTTTCCACAAATAGAGACTATACAATCTACAACTGTAGATCTAGGAAGTATTCTCAAACTGGAGGGGGAAAAAAAAAAAAAAAAAAAAAAAGCTTACCTTAAGACCTTGCCATGGAAGGCTTCCTCGCAAAAAATACATGAACATGTGTCCCAAGGCTTCCAGGTCATCTCTCCGACTTTGCTCTTAAAAAAAAAAAAAGAAAAAAATTGTATAAAAAAAAAAAAGTCAGCCAAGCCCTTTAATCACTCATACGAATTGCTATTATATCAGCATATCCTTTTTGCATACTTTCATTTGGTGGAATGCTTAAAATATTTTTTAAACACACAAACATACTTACCTGCTCTGTGCAGTGGTTTTGCACAGAGCAGCCCCGAACCTCTTTTCGGGGCCACCACCGGTGCTCCTAACTCCTCCCCTCGACCAGAGCACCCAATAGCAAGCTAACTGCTATGAGGGCACTGGTGCGTGCTCGCTCCCGAGGTGTTCATAAGACACAGAGCTACGGCTCGGCCCAACCCCCTGCGCTCTCCTCACTGGCTGGGATTGACTGCAGTGGAAGCCAATGGCTCCCACATTTATTTCTCAGCCAATGAGGAGAGAAAGACCGAGGACAGCCAAGGGTTCTATGCACATTGCTGGATCAAGAGGGGGCTAAGGTGAGTGTAAGCAGCAACAGCCCCTACAACTAAATACATTATGCAAGAATGAAAAATGCTTCATTTAAAAGCACAACAGTCACAAAAATACTTAACATGAATGTTCAATTCAAGTAACTCACTAAAAAAAATTAAAAGTTAAAATAAAAAAAATAAAAAAATCACACGTACACAAGTATTTACAGCCTTTTCCATGATACTCAAAATTAGGCTGAGCTGCCCCCCCATTTCCACTGATTATCCTTGAGATATTTCTACAACTTGATTGGAGTCCAACTGTGGTAAATTCAGTTGAATTGACATGATTTGGAAAAAGGCACACCTGTCTATACAAGGTCCCACAGTTTACAGTGCATGTCAGGGCACAAACTAATCCATGAAATCCAAAGAATGGTCTGTAGACCTCAGAGGCAGGATTGTATTGAGGCACAGATCTGGGGAAGGGTACAAAAACATAGCTGTAGCATTGAAAGTCCCAGTGGCCTCCATCATTTGTAAATGAAAGTAGTTTAGAACCACTCTTCCTAGAGTGGGCCACCCGGCCAAACTGAGCGATTGGGGGAGAAGGGCCTTAGTAAGGGAGGTGACCAAGAAATGCATTTAGCATTTCTCCATGGAGAGAGGAGAGCCTTCCAGAAGAACCACCATCTATGCAGCACTCAGGTCTGTAGAGTGGCCAGACGGAAGCCACTCCTCCGTAAAAAGGCACATGACAGTCTGCCTGGAGTTTGCCAAAAGGCACCTGAAGGACTCTGACCATGAGAAAAAATGCTCAGGGCTGATGAAACAAAGATTCATCATGCTGTGGGGATGTTTTTCAGAAGCAGGAATTGGGAAACCTGTCGGGATCGAGGGAAAGATGAATACAGCAATGTACAGACATCCTTGATGAAATCCTGCTCCAGAGCTTTCTGGACCTCAGACTGGGGCGAAGGTTTATCTTCCAACAGGACAATGACCCTAAGCACACAGCCAAGATAACAAAAGGAGTGGCTATGGGACAAATCTGTAAATGTCCTGGAGTGGCCCAGCCAGAGCCCAGACTTGAACCAGATTGGCTGTGCACCAATGATCTCCATCCAACCTGATGAAGCTTGAGAGGTTCTGCAAAGAAGGATGGGAGAAACTGCCCAAAAATAGGTGTGCCAAGCTTGTAGCATCATACTCAAAGACTTAAGGCTGTAATTCGTGCCCAAGGTGCGCCAACAAAGTATTGAGCAAAGGCCGTGATTACTTATGTACATGTGTTTTTTTATTTTTAATACATTTGCAAAGATCACAAACTTCTTTCACATTGTCATTATGGGGTATGGTTTGTAGACTGTAAAAAGTGAAGCGCTGTGATGGTTTCTGGATGCACTGAAAATTCAGTAATGTCTTATGCATTCTAACAATGTCCTGCTACTAAATGTTCCCAACCAGTACAGTAAGCATCTTATGCCACACGGGTTATTTTTTACTGTAAATACACACAAAATACTTAACATATGGATGTGGTTAGGTTACAAATAAATCACATTTTACAAATACTCATACCACATTTTCTCTACAAGAATACTAAAAAGGAAAAAAGAAATAAAAAGTGAAAAACCTTTTAAGAGAGCCATTAGCAAAGTTTAACTGGCTCTAAAAAATAGTCTACAAGCATTTAGCATAGAAAATGTGGAAGCAAGACTGAAGCAGGTTACAGTAATGATATAACATTTTACACTGTAGTTGCCATAGAAATCATACCATTTTACTCTTTGCTATAGAGATTGTCAAAGCAGCAAGCAACAGGAGGATAATAAGACGTTTAGTGATACCAACTCTGGAACTGACAGCAAATCACACCTCCATATAGCAAACCATAGCATTTAAATGCATATTCTTGCTGTGGGTTACCAAAGACATACATTATATATCACAAGCTTAGTATAAGGCATGAAATAAAATAAAAAAGGACTCATCCAAGACTATAGGATTAGTAGCTTATGCCACATTCAGCTTAGTCATTACAGGATCATTATCCTGTGAAGGTGAAGCAAACACCTCTGCATAATAGACTTTTTAAACCCCCCCCCCCCCCCCCCCCCCCCCCCAAATAGAGATTAGTTCAAGACAGCCCTACCAAAGAAATTACTTTTCAAGTGCATGAAGCGGTGAACTTTGGTGTCATCAGTTATTGCTAACTGGTGTTCCTGCCGGAGGCATGCCGCTGGCCATGCTTTATGCCAAGTTTCACCAATTTCTTTTAAAAACATAAAAGCGTTGTGCGAGAAATGGGTATCAGAATTATAAGTACTGCTCCACAAGGCAGTAGCTTGTAAATCAGCTACTGTAGACAGAACTGCCTCTGCTGCTAAAACCTCCCCATTAACAGTTGGGTCTGGGATGGGGTGTATGCAAAAAAAAAAAAAATAAAAGAAGGTGGGGCAGGGTGCATGACACACAATATTTTTTTTGGAGATTGTGCCTCAAATAGTAACTTAGATTATGGTATCCATTTGGACTGTCATAAAGTAGCCTTCAGATGGACTTTATGCCATGTCAGTAATAAACAGGAAAAACCCACATCTAGAAATGCTCACAATCACATATTATAAACTCCTTCAAGAAAACCCCAAAATGGAGACGATTGGAACTTCTCCGTCAACTGTCTACAGCAGTAATCTCCAAACTGCAGCCCTAGAGCTGGATGTGGCCCTTTGAGACATAATTCCTTCTGCTGACAACAATGGGGAACAATTCCTTCCATTGACACCAACCATTTCTCCCCCCAAGACAAAAGATCAGGCATGGTCTACTCCCACTGGGCACCAGTCCAGCCCCCCTAAAGTCTCAAGATGGTAAACTGTCCCCTTTCCTTAGAAAGTTTGGAGACCCCTGGACTACAGCCTTATCCCAGATATTTGTAAATAATGAAGGTATTCTTGCCCTGGTGACCATTGTGAGACCCTAAATTTTACAGTTGTTACTGGAACAGGAGGCAAGGGATAACGAAGACAACCAAGAGGGAATTTCGATTTAAAATGTATACCACTAGAACACCCGACGGTGCTCCCTGCATGGTGGGCCTCTGTATGTGGAAATGTCTCCCACATGTGTTATCGCCGTACTCAGGAGTAGGAGAATCTATTTTGGGGTGTTATTTTGGGGTTTAATTTTGAGTTAGAAATATTGTATAAATTGACAACTTTGTGTAAAATAAAAATAAAAAAAAGTGTTAATTTTCTTTGCACATTTTTTAATAACTTGTAGAAAAAAAAAAAAAAATGACACGTTCAAAAAAAAAAAAAAAAAAAAAAGACACATTATGCCTCATAGATTATACGTTGGGGTGTTATCTTTCCAAAATGGGGTAATTTTTGGGGCGTTTCCATTGTCCTGGTGCTCCAGGGCTTTCAAAAGTGTAAGAGGTAGTCAAGAAATAGTATGTGCAATTTATGCTCCTAGCCTGATGGTGCTCCCTCAATGTTGAGCAAGGCTGTGTAAAGGTCTCACATGTGGTATCGCCGTACTCAGGAAGAGTAGCAGAATGTGGATTGGGGTGTAATTTGTTGTATGCATATGCTGGTGTGTGAGAAATAACCTGCTAATATGACAATTTTGAGGAAAAAAAATAAAAAAATCTTGATTTTGCAAAGAATTGTGGGAAAAAATTACAACTTAAAAAAAAAAAAAAAACAAAAAAAAAAAAAAACCAAACACTCACCAAGCCTCTTACTAAATACCTTGGAATGTCTACTTTCCAAAAAGGGGTCATTTGGGGGGGGGGGGGCATTTGTAGTTTCCTGGCTTGTTAGGGTCTCAAGAATTGAGGTGAGAGGTAAGTCAGTACTTCAGGTGTGATCAATTTTCAGAGATTGGCACCATAGCTTGTGGACTAACTTCCACAAAGACAAAATATACACCAATTTGATTTGTTTGTTTTTTTACCAAAGATATGTAGCAGTATAGATTTTGGACAAAATTTACCACCAAGAAAGCTCGATTTGTGTGAAAAAAAAAAAAAAGTCATATGGGTACAGTGTTGCATGACTGAGTAATTGTTATTCAAAATGTGAGAGCACCAAAAGCTGAAAATTGGTCTGGTTAGAAAGGTGGTTTAAGTGCCCAGTGGGTAAGTGGTTAACTTATTCTGTGTCCCTAATAAACACACACACACGAAAAAAAAGATTGAAAAACTCCAAAATACGTTCTTAGAAATCCTAGCTTTGTTCGGAAAAGCTTAAAGGCCAGGTTCACCTTTTCAGGAAGAATTTCACCATTCATAATAGAATGCTTTTTTTTTTCTGCCCAAGCCATCCCAATGTGCTTCTCTCACTTACTTCATGGCAGCCTCCAGTTTGCACCCCGTTTAAATCAAAAATTTTAAAACGCAATCAGAGACCTGACTTCCTGTAATGTGACAGGCAAGGGCCCGTATGATTTCATCAGCGACGGCCCGTCCATTAAGGGCGCACGGACGCCACTCCACCATTCATGCTTCCGGCCCCCTAATCAACATGCAGGTTGTCTGATAGATTTCAATATAATTCCCCACCCCCCAGCACTGTTAGAGCCCAGGGCTTATATATGCTTGAAAAAAAAAAAAAAAAAAAAAAGGATGGGCTCAGGGTGCAGAGCAATGCACCCTGAGCCCACCCAGTTGTGTGACAATAGCAAATTAATATTGGCCATTGTCATGGTGCATTTTTGTGTGTTGCGCTTTGCCTGTTCATCGCACATTTTTATATTTTGTTGCATTTTTGCAAGCGAAGAAGCAAGTGTTTTCTTGCGCGTTTGGCGTGCAGTTAATTAATGGCACCAAAAACGTGAATAGTTATTTTTAAGTGTAAAAAGGTGGCCATACACTAAACAATCTGACAGTACATTTTTTTTTTGCATTAGCTCATTTAGATCAAAAAAGAAAAAAAAAAAAAGTCACGCCTATCTATCCAATCACACTAGATTCAAATCAGGCAGGCCCTTGCACTACATAGTTGATTGTAGATCTAAAAAGGAGAGATTGTACAAACTGTATAATGTACAGCGAGTTTTACAGACTTCCAGAGGCACACTTGTCATGTTTTCATGACTACAGCTCGTAAAAACTCTGCCAAATGGACAGGCTGTGTAAAGCCTATTACATACAGGACAAATGTCGGGTGGCATCAGCCAATTCATAAGAAACTGGCCGACATTCAGCCCGTGTGTACTGCTGCTGGTCTGACAGAAGCCGGCTGCCATCTGTCGAAGGGGCATGACCAAGAAACTTCTGCTGATCGGCTCCCGATTAGCTGCCCACAGTCAGAACTTAAAAGGGGTTGTAAAGGTTAGTTTTTTTTCACCTTAATGCATCCTATGCATTAACCACTTCAGCCCCGGAAGAATTTACCCCCTTCCTGACCAGAGCACTTTTGCGACTCGGCACTGCGTCGATTTAACTTTCAATTGCATGGTCGTGCGACGTGGCTGCCAAACAAAACTGATGTCCTTTTTTTCACACAAATAGAGCTTTCTTTTGGTGGTATTTGATCACTCCTGCGGCTTTTATTTTTAGAGCCATTACAAAATAAGGGATAGTGTGATGGTGTATGTATGCATGTGTAATATAAATACACACATACAATATAATATATATATAAATATATATATATATATATATATATATATATATATATATATATATATATATATATATATATACATATACATATATATACACACACACATACACACACACATATATATATACATATATATATACATATATATATATATATATATATATATATATATATATATATATATATATATATATATATACATATACATATATATACACACACACATACACACACACATATATATATACATATATATATACATATATATATATAATATATATATATATATATATATATATATATATATATATATATATATATATATATATATATATATATATATATATATATATATATATATATATATATATATATATATATATATATATATATATATATATATACATACATATACATATACACATACACATACACACATATATACACACACGTAATGGCAGCGATCTTTATCGTGACTGCGACATTATGGCGGACACATCGGACATTTTTTGGGACCATTGTCATTTATACAGCAATCAGTGCTATACAAATGCACCAATTCCTGTGTAAATGACACTGGCAGCGTAGGGGGTTAAGTGTGTCCTAGGGGCGCGTGTCTAACTGTGGGGGGGGGCGTGGCTATGTGACACGTCACTGATCTCTGCTCCGATCACAGGGATCAGTGACACTGTCACTAGGCAAAATGGGGAGATGCTTGTTTACATTAGCATCTCCCCGGTTCTCCTCTCCGTGAGACACGATCGTTGGTATCCCCACAGCGCTAGAGTCCGCAGGTCCCGCGACCTGACTCATGGGTAGTGAGGGGTTAGCTATTGCAGGGAGGAGCTGAGAGAGTTGAAGTGGGACCCCAGAACAGGAGGATCGGGGTCACTGTGCAAAACGAACTGCACAGTGGAGGCAAGTATAACATGTTTGTATAACATGATTGTTATTTAAAAAAAAATAAAAATAAAAAAATTAACCTTTACAACCCTTTTAGCCTGTAACATTTTCATATTGGATTTGAGGAAGATGGCCACTAGAGGGAGAATTTACCAACACAGACATCATAATCTGCAACACCTTACATTTTTAGAGTGGCTGCCTTAAGTGGTTGTAAACCCTTACAAACCACTTTGGCCTACAGGTAAGCCTAGATTAAGGCTTACCTGTAGGTCCAATAAATATCTCCTAAACCTACATGTTTAGGAGATATTTAGAAAAAAACAGGCATCGCTGTCTATGGCGCATGCGCCATAGAGAGCGGCGCGCAGGCGCACTGAGCATGCCGAGATCACGGCGATATGCCTCTCTCGTGCGCATGCGTGGGAGTGACGTCATCACCGCTCCAGCGAATGACAGCCCTGGAGCAGCGAGACCCGGAAGTCACTCCGGGATTGATGGCGGCGGCAGAGGTCGTGGACGAAAGTCGCTTCGGGGGCTTCGTTCACAGGCAAGTTATTCATAATGAGCTAGTATGTTATGCATACTAGCTCATTATGCCTTTGCCTTGCAGGTTCCGTTTTTTTTTTTTTTTTTTTTTAAACGGAGGCTTTTTACTTCCTCTTTAAGGATGTGCAAAGTAGTGTGTTCTCATATGAAGACCCAACATACACTCCACAAACTACGAGCCCACCCTGAAGAAGCTTGCATTCTAATGTGCATGCAACAAATGAAAAGTATAAGCAAAACACTAGGAACAAGGTTGGATGAACAGATGGTAGGAATGTAAACCGTGTAAATACAAAACTTCTATTAACTCAGATAGTAAGGTCTAATGAGCAGGGCACCGATTCCTATTGTATTAAATTGGATTGTAACTGTACTGTCTGCCCTTATGATGTAAAAGCACTGTTGGCACTATATAAATCCTGTATAATAAAAAAAAAAAAAAAAAAAAAAAGAAGAAGAAGGAGGGGAGGATAAAATCCATTAGAAGATAAAACTCCGATACTTTTTTTTCCAAGTACTCAATGCCGATACTCTGTTTTTTAATGCCACGTGACAGTGTTATTTTTTTTTTTTTTACAAAGCTTTTTCATTTTTTAGGGGGGAGGGGGTGGACAGTGTTTATTCAAATTTGTATTTTTTTTACAATAATTTATTTTATTTATTGCAATACTTTGTTTTTTAATCAGCCCTGTTGGGGGGCTTTGGTGAGATATCAGGGGTCTTGACAGACCCCTGATAGCTCCCCCTTGAGACAGAGAAAGGCAGAGGATAGAGATTTCCCAGTCCTTCTCTGCAGCGTCAGCTGCACTGAAAATTAATGGAGAGAAGACAGCAGCTTCTCTCCATTCATAAACTGAGCCATCATAATCACAGGCGGTTACGTTTCAGTTATGTGAATTGACAGTCAGTGATCACCGACTATCCATACAGAAAAGGAAGGAGGGGGACACAAGCAGAACGAACAAAGGGGGACAGCAGAACGGAGGGGGACACAGGAAGAATGGAGGATGCAGTGACAGTCAGCGGTGATAGTGTGTGGGAGAGTTACAAGCACCGATCACCGATGTATAGATTTCACTAAAGCAGCTGAAAGCCACAGGGTGAGAAGCTTGCAACTCCCCCACTCAGATCACTGCTGACTGTCCAGGTATCGGGTGAAGCATCGGGAGCATTTGCCCGAGTACAAGTATTTGGGCAAATGCTCGGTATTGGTGCCGGTACCGATACTAGTATCGGGACAACCCTAGTATTAACCATCAAGTCTGGTGATGGATTTCCCTACACACTTATACATGCTCTTGCATGAGCAAAAATATCTGCAAGATCACAACAGAAAAACAATCCTTGTTCTTCCCTTGTTGAGTTCAGTCTTTAACCGATCTGGTTTAGTGGTTGTGAACAGTTCTCTTATCACAGATTTGTAGAAGTGGTAAAAAAGGGATTTCTGGTATATTAGAATGTTTCAAATCATGTCATCACTTCCTAAATTAACCTACCAGACACTATATTTTACAGCTCCTTTACACCAGAGATGCACAGTAAATGCTCCGTCCCCCCTTTCACATGGGCCGAATCCATTTTTTCTGAGTGGCCGGATGATAGGTCTGTGTCCACACCACTTATGCAGAGCAGACATGGACAAAACCCACTCTAGCCGGTGTAAATGGACTGGCTGTTCATTTACACCAGACTACCTTCCAATCTGACCAGTCGGAGGGTAACGGATCCTCTTCAGTTTGTTTTTTCCGGAGCAGATCGGTGGTAGCCAGGTGTAAACAGACAGACACAAGTCCATTTACAGCCGACTACCCAGAGAGATGAGAATGGAGGATCAGATCAGGTCCAACTGTCTATATTTCAGATTGGGACCATTTCAAACGAGAGGTCCAAAGCAGAGCTAAAACCTTACCTTTACTTCAATGGTCCCCATCCCTCACTGCATATTCTCCTGGGGTAACTGACCATCTTCCTTCACCGCCACGGGACAACATCACTCCTGCGCATGCAATGCAAGCTGAGCTTCCTATGCGCAGCTCAGTTTACATGCTGGAGAAGACATCGGGCAGGTAGGTGTATTTTGTGAGCATCTGCAATAACAAGCTTGTTTGGTGGCGGTTTGCAACAGTGAAATGTCAGTTTCGCTTCAAGTGTACAGGGTGGCGTTTGTTTTGACAGGAAGTGTGGGGGAGGGGTTATGATGTACGGTTTTAGTGCATTGCATTTAGGATTGTACTGACAGTACACAGTTACGTTTCATTAAAGTCTCCACAGTATAGCATGTTGTACTTGGTGACCTCCAGTGCCATTCGATGTGCTGCGGAAAAAAAAAAAAAAAAACACACCATGTCTACAGTTCTCCACACCTAACATTTCATACCAGCATTGTGCTGTGAGTGGGGTACATAGAAAAAACAAGGTTTTGTGTGTGCTTTTGCGTTGATCAAGAGCAGAAAAGTGCCAGACGCAACAGTATAAAAAGCCCCTTAAGGTGTTTAAAATGTTACATTATAAAAAACGAGGGGACAGTCTTGTTCAAAGCGCAGATTGTTCTAAAGCAGAAGCTTTTTGATATTTGCTAGCAATTAATGGGGTGCTTATACCAGTGACTGTAAAAGTTCTACATAAACTGGTACAGAAAGGTTTGATTGCTGTGTGGGGGCGCACGCATTTTTATTTTTTTGGTATAAGCTGTGATTGAACTGATTTTAACTTATTGCATAACACCATAAACATTGAGCTTTTAGTATTCATGTTTGAGTTCTTTACTTGGTGCATATGGCAGTATTGAACTTAATTATTCTTGTGATTTTAGGGTTGCACATATTTCTTTTGTAGAATCTACTCTATGCCCCCATACACCGCCCGTCACTTACTAATCCTCCAAAGTGACCTGACAAATAAACGTGTAAAGCTGGCCATACAAGGTTAAAATCTCAGCCGGTTCAGCAGGGACCGACCCAGATTCGAACAATGTACAGTGGGGAAAATAATTGTATTTGCCCACTTACAAATAGACCATACGCGTTATCATGGGTGTGTTTAAACCACTTCCCGACCAGCGCACAGCGATTTACGTCGGCAGAATGGCAAAGTTATGCCCCTTTAAGATTGCCGCCGTGCCATTGCGTGCATGCCGCCGCTCCGGTCACGACCCCCGCGAGTCCGGTCGTGGGTCCCGCAGACTTAATCGCCATGGGGATACCCGCGATCGTCCCACAGGAAGGCTGAACGGGGAGATGCGGAAGTAAACAGCATCTCCCCATTCTGCCTAGCAACTAGTGACACTGATCTCTGCTCCCTGTGATTGGAGCAGAGATCAGTCTTCACTAAAACACAGCCACGCCCCCACAGTTAGTAACACGCCCCTTGGAACACTTAACCCCTACACTGCCACCCCCTGGTTAACCCCTTCACTGCCATTTACACAGGAATCAGTGCATTTAAAGAGCACCGATTGCTGTATAACTGACAATGGTCCCAAAAATGTGTCAAAAATGTCCGATGTGTCCGCCATAATGTCGCAGTCACAATAACTGATCGCCGCCATTACTAGTAAAATAAAAAAAAATAAAAAAAAAAATAAAAAACTTTCCCCCATTTTGTAAACGCTATAACTTTTGCGCAAACCAATCAATCGCTTATTGCGATTTTTTTTTTTTTTCCAAAAATATATGTAGAAGAACATCTATCGGCCTAAACCGAGGAAAAAAAATTTTTTTTATATATATTTTTGGGGGATATTTATTATAGCAAAAAGTAAAAAAATAATGCGTTTTTTTCAAAATGGTCGCTCTTTGTTTATAGCGCAAAAAAAAAAAAAAAAAAGAGGTGCTCAAATACCACCAAAAGAAAGCTCCATTTGTGGGGAAAAAAAAAAAGGACGTCAATTTTGTTTGGGAGCCACGTCGCCACGACCGTGCAATTGTCAGCTAAAGAGCCGAATCGCAAAAAGTGGTCTGGTCTTAAGCCAGCAAAATGGTCCAGTCTGAAAGTGGTTAAATGATGGGAACCGAACATCAACCAAAAAAATCCAGAAGGAAAAAAAATAAATAAAAAAAAAAACATAAAAACAAAAGCTATATATCAAGTTGCAGTTCAAATTGTAAAATAAGCATTTGATCCAAGAAAAAACATGACTTAGTACTTGGTAGAGAAACCCTTGTTGGCAAGCACAGAGGCAAGACGTTTCTTGTAGTTTGTGACCAGGTTTGCACTCAGGGGGGATTTTGGTCCACTCTTCTGTATAGATCTGCTCTAAATCCTTAAGGTTTCTTGGCTGTCTTAAGAAATCAAAGTTTCAGCTCCCTTCATACATTTTCTATAGGATTAAAGTCTGGAGACTGGCCAAGCCACTTCATGACCTAAATGTGCTTCTTCTTGAGCCACTCCTTTGTGCCTTAACGGTATGTTTTGGGTCATGGTCATGCTGGAAGAATCATCTTCAGTGTTCAGGCTCAGGGAAGAAGGTTCTCAAAGTTTTTACATCATATGGTCCCATCCATTGGCCCCTCAATGTGGCAAAGTTGGCATGTACCTTTAGCAGAGAAACGGCCCCAAAGCATCATGTTGCCACCTCTGTGCTTGACTGTAGGGATGGTGTTCTTAAGCTCAGTGTCAGCCTTTTTCTTCCTCCAAACACGGCGAGTCGAGTTAATGCCAAAGAGCTAAATTTTGGTCTCATCTGACCACAGCACTTTCTCCTAACCCTTCTCTGAATCATTTAGATGTTCATTGGCATGACTGTACATGTGCCTTCTTGGAGATGGATTCGCCATGTTAATCAACCGGTCGGATTTTACATGGGATTATTGCTAGCAGCTATTATAGCCGCAAGCAATAATAGTGTTCTCCTGGTGGTGACGGCACAGTTTGACTTTGTAAGTCTTTGTGTTTAATAACCCTGGTTTAAGAGAATCCAAAGAACTCAACCAGTCACTGTAATTTCGCAGGCTTAAAGAACCCATACACAGCTTTAAAAATAGTGCTCTCTACAATTAGGATACTATACCCTGTAGTACTTGCTAAAAAAAAAAAAAAAAATTTCCTCATCCACCCAAACTTGCTCCATTTGTGGGTGGCACAGTAGCTGGGCAGTATCAGAGCACAGCTGCCACCCCTTGTGCAGTTCATGTAACCAGCTCTTGTGCTCGAAGCTGTGCACTGCTAGACAAAATAATTTTGCCAATATTCTGCATAGCTCCATCCTGTTCTTTTGCCAGGAAGAGGCAGCCATTGGGTTTTTAGCAACAGCATCATAGATGGGAGCACCTTATTTGTTTAGAGCCCCATGCCTGCACAGTGTGCCCTCTCTCCTGCCACTGTGGCAAAGTTAAGCAACTGCTGGGCATTTCTGGCTGCATAGTCATTTTCTTTACAAAAGGTGAAAACCAAGTACAACAGCCAGGCAACTAGCACTTTCAGGGGAGAAAGTCAGCAGTGGCAGATTTACAGTTTCTCTTATTAGAAAATAACCATAAAGTCATTCACTACAATATTTTAGTAACTTATTATAGTGATGAATGCAAATGTAAATAGTAATTCACTGAGTATCCAAGCAAATTAGGAATAAAAAATAAAACATTTTGGAAGAAAAATCGAAACAGGATCTTAATTACCAAATGAGAACACAAAAGAGCACTAGCTTTACCTCAAAAAGGTCACTCCACAGATACAAGGAATGACAACTAATTTGCTTTTGCGATTAAATCAATTCATGTAGAAGAAAAATAAACCAACCTTTTCCCAGGTGGGTGTTTATGGACATATATCTGGCTGTTCCGGTCAGGCTCTTGTGTTCCCGATAAGGTATGTGCTTTTTGGTTTCTGGGTCTATGTACTCCTTGGCCAGTCCAAAGTCAATGATGTGGATAATATGCTCCTTTTTATTCCCTTGACGACCAATAAGAAAGTTCTCTGGTTTTACATCTCTGTAAATGAGGTTCTTGGAGTGAACATATTCCATCCTGGTTATCTAGAGAGAGATACGGAAATACTGTCAAAAGGGATCCCTTTTAGTCTGTAAAGCCCTTCAGTGCTAGAGGACACCTACAAAATTTTAGGCGATTGTGACCGCACGTAAACTAAAAAAAAAAAAAAAAGAGTGAACCTGAAAGTTCATTGTTTTTAGAAAGAGAAAACAAAATAATTCCGTTACATTGATAAACTTCAGGTACAATGCCCTGACATAAATGTGAATCATTACCGGAAAAATAGACTATGACAGATGGTGCCAACTGACTCAAGACACGTACACAGCCCGTGTGTATGACGGCTGAGCATGTTGAAAAAACCAGCAGCCGACTGGCTCCCAATCAGTGCTCTCAGCCAATGGCTAAAAGCACTGATGGGAGTGTTCTGGTGGGGGGTCGTCCCCGTCAGAACACAACAGCTCAGTGGGGGAGATAGCTGTACCAACACTGGATCATTAGTACAGCGGCTCCAACCGAAGCTGACAGTTTTTTTTTTTTTCATGTTTACCAGGCTTTAAGCAGCCCATACACGGAAAAAAAAAAATGTTTCCTGCAAGCACGTTGCAGGTATAATCCCAATAGGGGGGGTGGGGGGGGGGGGGGTAGTGGAAGCTATCCCCACTGGGATACTGTGAATTACTACTAGCTATAATTGTATACAAAATCCGGCAGGCTGGACCGATCAACTTAAAACGTTCAGCCTGCCCATACATGGCTCAAATCTTGGCTAGTTCCTGGTCTTACAAATAACAATGGGAGATAACAATTGTGTTTGGAAAAAATAAAAATCTTACCAGCTGAATTGCTATCATTAGCACAGTCTTTAAAGTGAATGTCCGATCACAAAGGTCAAACAAGTCCTCCAAACTTGGACCTAAGAGCTCGAGTACCATGGCATTGTACTTTCCACATGGGCCAAAGTAGAAGACCTGAGGAAGGCCATCCGCTGTAATAACACAATATAGTAAGCATTGTAATAACAGGACATCAGGATTGCAAACCGCTATACATATACACACACACACATCTGACTTCACAAACTTAGAAATATGTACATTTAATCTTATACCTGAACTTCCAAGTTGCTTGTAAAATCGATATTCCAGATGAAGTTGGGGTGCACGAGATTTGATTGGTTCCTGAAAAATTATATAAAATAGACTTTTAAACTTATGTTAGATGGCCAGGGGAAAAAAAAAAAAAATGTTTTGGAGTCCCTAAGGCTGCATTCACACCTGAGCGTTTTGTCGCTTGAAGCTACGAAACGCTAGAGGGGAAAACATTCTCTATGGAGATGGTTCACATCTCCACTCCAAAACCCCTGAAGCCCTACACCTGAAGTTCAAACAAGTTCCGGACCATTTTTTGACGCTCGAATCGGGCAGGTTTGGGCGTTTCTTCTTTTTACATTGGTGACCTTTTGCTATGCACAAAATCGCGGCAAAAACACAGCGAAATCGCAGCAAAAAATGCTGCAATTCTCTGCCTGAGGTGTGAATGCAGCCTTACAGTTCAAGTAATTATTTGCTGAATGATGATACGCTAATCCTCTAACATCTAGCTGTTAATAAAGCTGGCCTTAAACTGTACCAATTTCATACAGTTCCTTGTGAACTGGGCAAAAATCTGTGGGTGGCCCTGTCAGCAGACATATCTAGATCTCCAGCTCAATGCAAGCTTGCTAGCACCATCATAGCTGCAAACTGTACGGAAGTACACAAGGCAGAAGTGTAAAATATTAATCTGTAGGAAATGGAGGCTACTATTACAGAGATCACTTCAAGAGACATCAGGTGACCACTGCAACTTTAAGACTGGGTTTACATATGTGCGGCCGCGGTTCCCAGCATGGGGTCTGTTACGTTCCCAGCATTGGGTCTGTTACGTCCCCGTTTACCAGTTCAGGTGCAAATCAGGTCCAAATTTATGCCTGAATTCACACCTGAACCCGACACAGGACCCTTTTGAAATGCGGCCACCCCGGACCTGTGTGAACGGGTTCCATTGCAAGCTGGGCACACTCACACATCATGCAAATTGGATGCAGGGAAACTCATCCAATTCGCACGTGTGAACCAGGCCTAAAGAGTCATGCTCAAAGTAAATGAAACTAGCACAAGACAGAAGCACTTTTTCACAGCTACCCATATACACAAACTAGGCTAGAAACACTTTGGTGCCATTCACAATGGTGGACTCCATTTTCAGGGTATTTACTGCAGAATGCCAAGCACTAATAGCAGGATAGGGGTTTCCCTTCCCACATCACAAGAAATAAAACATTTCTTGGATTGTCTTCAAGTATACAAATGTGTCACAAGCTTAACACCTGCCTAAAACACATTTCAGTGTTACATTTTTGGAACCTAGCACTATTTTTTGTCCATATACAGAAATGTATAAAATAAACTTGGAGACAAATAAACAAATGTTGTACTCATACTCATTTCACGATTTCCAAGCAACCTAGGAACTCTGACATTTTGAACCCGGAAATTAGCTAGTTTATACACACAGCAGGAAAGGGAAGCCAGCAAAAGTTGGTCAGGAAGCCATAGACAAAAACGGTAATCCTGTAAGAAACCCAACATGGTTGATAGATACTCACCAGTTTAATAGCCACGTATTCATTGGTGTAAAGATTCTTACCTGTAGCAGGGATGAAAAAAATAAAAATATCAATAAAAAAAAAAAATAAAAATAAATGTAAATCCTGCAAAAAAAAAGATAAGTTACAACTAATATAGATCTACGCACAGGCAGCAGCTTTAACAATTAAAAAAAAAAAAAAAAAAAAAAAAAAACTGTTCCTTTGCCTGCAAGCGGTTAAATGTCTTACCTAATTTGCAGTACACAGAAATCAGCCTGCTGCTGAAGGGGTACACGCTAAAGGGAGATGTAACTAAGATAATAATTTGCCCTAATTTACACAGGTGAAAATAAAGAGTTTATCTGTACCAAAAAAAAAAAAAAAAAAAAAATATTATATATATATTTCATATTTGCATATTTCTACACAAGTATCATTTTAAAAATGTAGAACATATTTGTGACAGACCCAACCAGGACATGGGCTTTTGTAGGGGACTGCCTACTGACTATGGGCCCTGGCTTTTGAAGGGGCTCTATTCTTGGGAGGTGTGCGCCTGGGGGACCCTTGGAGTGGTCTTGCGTCGGATGCGGGATTGTCTCCCCGAAAAACAGACTGAGAATCTAGGCCCGGAACACAGATTTGGGTCCTTTGCGCCCAAACCAGCAATGACTGCTTTAGACTGAGACTCAGAGCAGATGTTAAAATAATCAGCTCAAAGCAACCCGATACTGGGGTCACCTTCTATAGACTGTTTAAGGTGGTATGTGTTTATAGTTAAATAGGTCTCTCCCATTGTGTGCCTCCTAGGTGTGCATTCCCGTTGTTAATAGAGTCACCTATAGTTTGTCTCATCTCTTGGAGATTTAATTAATATTGTGACCACTTTGAATCGAATCATTGCAGGATGTTATGCGATTATGCTTATGATGTGTACAGTAAACCCCCCTCCATCGCTGGGGTTATGTTCCGGACCCACCCGCGAAAAGTGAAAAAACGCGAAATAGAAAGACCCTATTTAAATACACCCTAGGCATGTTTTGTTACTTTTTTAATAGCATTTAAAGGTCTTTAAACACACTTTTATGCAATAGAAACACATTAAAGATAGAGAGAGATCAAGAGGATTTTTAAAAAACACAAAAATATTGTCTTAACAGTACAGTATACTGTACAGTAAAAAATAGCGTACATAACTGCAAAAATGGCGCAATATTACCACAATTTCAGAATAACCGGTCCCAATTAAAATACCGCGATATACCGGGACCGCAAAAACTGAACCGCAATATAGCGGGGGTTTACTGTAATGTACTTTGTGTATCCATGGTTGTGGGCTGGGTGCCAAACAGTGTGCACCTAGGTTTGTTTAAGTGACTAGTTGTCAATTAGTTCATGTTAATTAACAGATAAGCGACCACTCACCGTAAATATACTGCGGCAGGGCAGCCGCTCTGCGCCAGATCAAGTACCTTGTACGCGATCTGACACTGCCGGGTCTGGGGCACGCACGCTGCCGGTGACCCACTTCTGCTGTGATTGTACACAGCAGAAGCCAATCAGCAGGTCTGGTGGATGCAAGGTGGATTTGATTTAAATCAAGTTGATTCAAATCACTAGTAAAAAGGCTAGATTTAAATCATTTTTAAAAGAGCAACTGTCATCTGTCCAGCAGCGGCTCCTCCTCTGACCTGCTGTTGACTTAGTGTCAGTCCCATTCACTTTAATGGGACAGCTGGTGATGCGACAGTGGCGCACAAGGTGAGGGACGTGGCAGCAGCAGTCTTGGGCCCCTTTCACACTGAAGCGGTGTGGGCGTCGGCAGTAAAGCAGCGCTATATTTAGCGCTGCTTTACCGTAGTTTTAGAAGCGGTATTCGGCCGCTAAAGGGGCGGTTTTCACCCCCCGCTAGCAGCTGAAAAAGGGTTAAAACCACCCGCAAATCGCTGCATTGCCCCATTGATTTCAATGGGTAGGAGCGGTATAGGAGCAGTGAATACACCGCTCCAAAAGATGCTGCTAGCAGGACTTTTTTTTACCGTCCTGCTAGAGCACCGCTCCAGTTTGAATGCCCTCCGGCTTTCACACTGAAGTTAAAGGAGCCGCTTTTTCAGGTGCTATTTTTAGCACTGTAGCACCTGAAAAACGCTTCAGTGTGAAAGGGGCCTTAGTGGATGCCCGCTAACAGGCGGTGCCATGATGGATCTGAAATGACAGGTGCGCTTTAAACGTAAGGACTCATTCTTGCTGGTAGTTAGAATATTTAACCACTTAAGGACCACGCCTGTTTTTCAGACAGCGTTTTCATGTTTAAAACTGTTTATTTTTTTTGCTAGAAAATTACGTAGAACCCCCAAATATTATATATTGTTTTTTTTCCTGACACCCTAGAGAATAAAATGGCGGTCATTGCAATACTTTTTTTTCACACATTTGCGTATTTGCGCAGCGGTCTTACAAGCGCACTTCTTTGAATAAAAAAATAAGACAACAGCCCAATTTTTTTTTATATTGTGAAAGATAAATGTTACACCAAGTAAATTGATACCCAGCATGTCATGCTTCAAAATTGCGCCCGCTCGTGGCATGGCGTCAAACTTATACCCCCAAAAATCTCCATAAGCGACCTTTAAAAAATTCTACAGGTTGCATCTTTTGAGTTAGAGGAGGTCTATGGCTAGAATTATTGTTCTCGCTCTACCGATCGCGGCGATACCTCACATGTGTGGTTTGACTACCGTTTTCATATGCGGGCGCTACTCGCGTATGCGTTCGCTTCTGCGTGCGAGCTCGTCGGGATGGGGTGTTTTAAAAATAATTTTTTTATTATTTTTTTTATTTTACTTTAATTCATTAATTTTTACATTTCTTTATTTTAACAATGTGTAGTGTACATAGATTTGCAAAACAATTGGATAAAGGAATTTTGCTAAACTTTGTTTTAGCTCATGGTTGCTGTGAAATTGTGTGAATGCATCAATACAGTGCATGTTATCTCAGCTTGCATTCATTGAATGAGTTTACCAAAACCATAAATATTGCAGAATATAAAGCCTCATGCTACATAAACAAGCTCAAATTTCATGCTAAATAAACTAAATGAATAATGCATCTTGAATAGAAAACCATCTTTAGATAGATTTTTATTCCGAAAGCATTTTATTTAAATAAATTGGATAAAAAAAAAAAAAAAAAAACTATTTAAAAATCGAAAAAAGAAAATAGTTTATCTGCCCTAGGTGGACGCGATGTCCGCCGATCGGTCAGGAGAAAAGCAGAACGGCAGTCTATTTATGTAAACAAGGCAGACTGCCTTTTTGGGAGAGGGGATTGTGCTGATCTTCGAGCTGAAGTGGTTAAATCACTGTCAGCTATTCGTTGCTAGATGTGGATTAGCATACAGTTCATGTTGGCTATTCCTTAGGTTAATTATATTCTGGTTTACGGTTTGTATTTTTAGGATAATGTAATCAGGCCCTACCTGATCTTCTGTGCTTCACTTTTTCCACATGTTATGTTACAGCCCTATTCCAAAACATTTTAAAAATCATTATTTTCCTCAAAAATTCTACAAATACCCCAAAAACAACATGAAAGAAGTTTGTTTGAAATCTTTTTTAATTTGCAAAATGACAAAAATCCCATGTACACAAGTATTCAGAGGCTTTGCGCAATACTTTGTTGAAACACCTTTGGCACCAAATTACAGCCTCAAGTCTTTGAGGAGTGATGCTACAAAGCTTGGCATACCCATTTTTGGGCAGTTTCTCCCATTCTTGTTTGCAGGAGCTCTCAAGCTCCATCAGATTGAATGGGGAGCGTCGGTGCACAGACATTTTCAGATCTCTCCAGAGATGTTCGATCGAGTTCAAGTCTGGGATCTGGCTAGGGCACAATGACATTCACAGAGTTGTCCCGTAGCCACTCCTTTGTTACCTTGGCTGTGTGCTTAGCGTGGTTGTCCTGTTGAAAGATGGACCTTCACCCCAGTCTAAGGTCCAGAGAGTTCTGAAGCAGGGTTTCATCAAGGATGTCTCTGTACATTGTTGCATTCAACTATCCCTTGACCCCGACTAGTCTCCCAGTTACTGCTGCTGAAAAACATTCCCTCAGCAAGATGCTGCCACCACCATGCTTAACTGTAGGGATGGTATTGGCCAGGTTATGAGCGGTGCCTGGTTTCCTTCAGACAGGACGCATGCCGTTCAGGCCAAAGAGTTTAATCTTGGTTTCTCATGGTCCAGAGAGTCCTTCAGGTGCCTTTTGGCACACTCCAGTTAGGCTGTCATGTGTCTTTTACTGAGGAGCGGCTGCTGTCTGGCCACTCCACCATACAGGCCTAATTGGTGGAGCGCTGCAGACCTGGTTCTTCCAGGAGGTTCTCCCCTCTCCACAGAGAAATGCTGAAGCTCTGGTCAGCATGATCATCAGGTTCTTGGTCACCTCCCGGACTAAGGCCCTTCTTCCCCGATCGCTCAGTTTGGCCAGGCAGCCCACTCTAGGAAGAGTCCTGGTGCTTCCACTTACAGATGTGCTCATTGGGACCTTCAATACTGCAGAAATGTTTCTGTACCCTTCCCCAGATGTGTGCCTCAATGCAATACTGTGAGGTCTAAAGACAATTCCTTGGACTTCTTGGCTTGGTTTGTACTCACATTCACGGTAACTGTGGGACCTTATATTGACAGGTGTGTGCCTTTCCAAATCATGTCCAATCACCTTAATTCTCTACAGGTGGACTCCAAGTTGTAGAAACATTGAGGATTGATGATCAGTGGAAACAGGATGCATCTGAGCTCAATTTCGAGTTTCATGGCAAAGGCTGTGAATACTTATGTATATGGGTTTTTATTTTTTCGTATTTTATTTTTAATACATTTGTAAAGATTTCAAAACAAACTTCTTTCACGTTGTCATTATGGAGTATTGTTTGGATTTAGTTCCTGATTTTCCTCAAAATTTTACAAAACAATACTCCATAAGGACAACGTGAACTAGAAGTAGAACTCTTTATTGCAACTTCACTCGGAATACAGTGCATCTGGAAAGTATTCACAGCGCTTCACTTTTTCCACATTTTGTTATGTCACAGCCTTATTCCAAAATGGATTTAGTTCCTCATTTTCCTCAAAATTTTACATGGAATAAGGCTGTGACATAAAATGTGGAAAAAGTGAAGCACTGAATACTTTCCAGATGCACTGTATTTCGAGTGAAGTTACAATAAAGAGTTCTACTTCTAGTTTGCACCATAGCTAGTGTTGTCTAGTATCTTGAGTGCAATAGTCAACTAGATCTAGTTCCTGGGTGCAGACTGGAGGAAGCTGTATCTTGACGATCCTGTCACAATATATATCACTAGCACCATAGCTCATGTTTAACTTTAAGGCTTCATGTACACTGTGCTGGTAAACGGACGTTCAGAGGCAGCTGGATGCATTGAACTCATCCAATGTTATCTAATGTGTACATGTACACAGGTTCATTTAATGTCGTTTTTAGGCAGTTGCATTTATAGGCCGTTCTTTGAAGGCAAAAGAATGAGTTCAGACGCTAAAGTTTCGACGCCAAACTTGGCAACTCACATTTAGCTGCATGTCGTTTACAGGCGTTTAATTTTTGCCCATTTAAATAAAAAAAAAATTCTAACAAAGGCGGCAAAACTAAAGTTGTAAACGTGGGTTACCATCTGTCAAGTTAAATCGTTCAGGAGAGGTTGTAAAAATGTCCCGTGTACATTAAGCCTAACTAACAACATTTTAAATGATGAAAAGGTCGCCTTTGGACAATTTCAGGTAAAGTAGTTTGTCATAATTTCAGACTTGTGCAAGTTCAAATCTTAAAATGTTTATTTACTACAGACAAAGTGCCTTGGAGAAAAAAAAAAAAAAAAAGTATTCCTTACCTCCTGAAGTTTTCCACATTTTGTCACGTTACAACCAAAAACTTAAAGGTATTTTATTGGGATTTTATGTGACAGACCAACACAAAGTGGCACATAATTGTGAAGCGGAAGGAAAGAGATAAAATGTTTTCTACATTTTTTACAAATAAATGTGAAATGTGTGGCATGTATTTGTATTCAGCCCAACCGAGTCAATACTTTGTAGAACAACCTTTCGCTGCAATTACAGCTACAAGTCAAGAGTGAAATTCTTGCCCATTCTTTGCAAAATAGCTCAATCTCTGTCAGAATGGATGGAGAGCGTCTGAACAGCAATTCAAGTCTTGCCACAGATTCTTAATTTGATTCAGGTCTGGACTTTGACTGGGCCATTCTAACACATGCTTTGATATAAACTATTCCATTGTAGCTTACAGTACCTCACAAACCTGAGTACACCCCTCACATTTTTGAACATTTATGACCGTATATACGCAAGTATAAGCCGACCCAAATATAAGCCGAAGCACCTAATTTTACCACAGAAAACTGGGAAAACGTATTGACTCGAGTATAAGCCTAGGGTGAGAAATGCACAGCTACTGTAAGTGGAAAAGAAGGTCAACAATGCCCATTTGCAGCCTCACTGTGCCCATTTGCAGCGATAGGTCCCCCAAACTTCAAACTTAGTAGTTAAGGGTTCCTAGATGCCCCCTAGCTGCAGCCTAAATTTGGGGTCTCTGGACCCAAAGGGTCCCGAAATGACATTGCTGCAGATTGACATGGTTGACCGACTTTGGGGCCCCGTATCTCAGGGCCACTTGGTGCTAGTAACCCCAATTGGTGTGCAAACACAGTGGAACTAGCACTACAACATATTCAAAGATGAGGTTCCTAGCACCAAGTGGCCCCGAGATATGGGGCCCCAAAGTCGGTTCGGAAAATGTCAAGCACTTTTCTGCAGCAGAGAATGACATTTTCCAACCGACTTTGGGGCCCCGTATCTCGGGGCTACTTGGTGCTAGGAACCCCATCTTTGGATATGTAGTGCTGGTTCCACTGGGTTTGCACACCAAATTTGGGGTTCCTAGCACCAAGTGGCCCAGAGAAAGGGGGCCCCAAAGACGGATCGGAAAATGTCACTCTGCTGCAGAAAAGTGCTTGGACTCGGGTATAAAGCAGAGAGAGGGCATTTTTCAGCACAAAAAAAAAAAAAAGTGCTGAAAAACTCGGTTTATACTCGAGTATATTGTATATCTTTTCATGTGACAACACTCAAGAAATTACACTTTGCTACAATGTAAAGTAGTGAGTGTATAGCAGTGTCAATTTGCTGTCCCCACAAAATAACAGTCATTAATGTCTAAACCGCTAACACCCCTAAGTGAAAATGTCCAAATTTGGCCTCAAGTGTCAATATTGTGTGGCCACCATTATTTTCCAGCACTGCCTTAACCCTCATGGGCATAGAGTTGATCAGCGCTTCACAGGTTGCCACTCCTCCATGACAGAGCTGGTGGATGTTAGAGAACTTGCGCTCCTCTACCTTCCGTTTGAAAATGCCCCACAGACGCTCAATAGGTTTAGGTCTGGAGACATGCTTGGCCAGTCCATCACCTTTACCCTCAGCTTCTTTAGGCAGTGGTCATCTTGTAGGTGTGTTTGGGGTCGTTATGTTAGAAAATGCCCTGAGGCCCAGTCGCCGAAGAGGGGGAGGGTCATGCTCAGCTTCAGTATGTCACAGTACATGTTGCCATTCATGGTTCTCAATTAACTGTAGCTGCCCAGTGCCAGCAGCACTCATGCAGCCCCAAAACCATGACACTGCCACCACCATGCTTGACTGTAAGCAAGACACTGGTCTTTGAACTCCTCACCTGGTTGTCGCCACACGCTTGACACAAACTGAACCAAATAAGTTTTTAAGTCTCAAACCACAGGACATGGTTCCAGTAATCCATGTCCTGGGACGACAGCCATGCAGACAAATTTGATGCAGTGTATGGTCTGCGCACTGACGGGCTGACTCCCAACCCCTTCAACCTCTGCAGCACTCATACGTCTTTTTCACAAAGACAACCTCGGGATATGACGCTAAGCACGTGAACTCTACTTCGGTGGACCATAGCGAGGCCTGTTCTGAGTGGAATCTGTCCTGTTAAACCGCTGTATGGTCCACCATTTGTTAAAAAAAAAAAAAGCTGTATGGTCTTGGCTACCGTGCTGCAGCTCAGTTTCAGGGCCTTGGCAATCTTCTTATAGCCTAGGCCATCTTTAGGTAGAGCAACCATTTTTTTTTTCAGATCCTCAGAGATTTTTGCCATGAGGTGCCATGTTGAACTTCCAGTGACCAGTGAGAGCGTGAGCACCAAATTTAACACACCTGCTTCCCATTCACACTTGAGACCTTGTAACACTAACGAGTCACATGACACCGGGGAGGGAAAATGGCAAATTGGCCCAATATGCACATTTTCACTTAGGGGTGTACTCGGCGCGGTTTAGACATTAATGTGTAATAGTTGGTTAAGTTTTTGAGGTGACAGCAAATTTACACTGTTATACACACTCACTACTTTACATTGAAGTAAAGTGTAAATCCTTCAGTGTCATCACATGAAAATATATAATAAAATAATTTACAAAAATGTGAGGGGTGTACTCACTTTGAGATACCGTATGTTTAGGGTCATTGTCTTGCTGGAAGGTGAACCTCTGCCAGCGTCTCAAGTCTTTTCCAGACTTGACAGGTTCTTCCAAGATTGCATTGTATTTGTCTCCATCCATCTTCCCATTAACTCTGACCAGATTCCCTGTACCTGCTGAAGAAAAGCATCCCCACAACATGATGCTGCCACCACCACCATGTTTCACAGTGGGGATGGTGTGTTCAGGATGATGTGCAGTTATGCCACACAAGCATTTTGCTTTTAGGCCAAAAAGTTCAATTTGGTCTCATCTGACCAGAGTACCTTCTTTCACATGTTTGCTGTGTCCCCCACATGGATTCTCGCAAACTGGACTTCTTATGACTTTTCAACAATGGCTTTCTTCTTGCCACTCTTTCATAAAGGCCAGATTTGTGGAGAGCACGAATAATAGTTGTCCTATGCACAGATTCTCCCACCCGAGCTGTGGATCTCTGCAGCTTCCTCTTGGCTTCTTCTCCGATTAATGCTCTCCTTGCCCGGCCTGTAAGGTTAGGTGGATGGCCATGTCTTCGTAGGTTTGCAGTTGTGCCATACTCTTTCCCCATTTTCAGATGGATTGAACAGTGCTCTGTGAGCTGTTCAATGCTTAGGATATTTTTATAACCTAACCCCGCTTTCAAAACTACTCCACATCTTTATTCCTGACCCGTCTGGTGTGTTCCTTGGCCTTCATGATGCGGTTTGTTGACAAAGGTTCTCCAACAAACCTATGAGGACTGCACAGAAGAGCTGTATTTATACTGAGATTAAATTACACACAGGTGAACTATTAATTAGGTGACAATTGATGGTAATTGGTACCACTAGATTTTAATTAGAGGTATAGAAGGGGGCTAAATACAAATGCATGCCACACTTGATATAGTTATAAAAAAAAAAAAATGAAAGCCATTTATCATTTTCCTTATCTTCCCAATTATGTGCCACTGTGTTGGTCTATCACATAAAATCCCAAAATTGCAAGGGGTATGAATATTTTTTCAAGGCACTGTACATACACTATTACCAAAAGTATTGGGACAAACTTTAATGGCACCCCAGTCTTAGTTCATAGGGTTCAACATTGAGTTGGCCCACACGTTGCAGCAAGAATGGCTTCAACTCTTCTGGGAAGGCTGTCCACAATGTTTAGGAGTGCGTCTATGGGAATGTTTGACCATAATTCCAGAAGCCAATTTGTAAGATCAGGCACTGATGTGGACAAGAAAGCCTAGCTTGCAGTCTCTGCTCCAATTCATCCCAAAGGTGTTCTATCGGGTTGGAGGTCAGTCAAGTTCCTTCACCCAAAACTTGCTCACCCATGTCTTTATGGACACCGTTTGTGTACTGGTGCGCAGTCATGTTGGAACAGAAAGGGGTCATCCCCAAACTGCTCCCACAAAGTTGGGAGCATGAAATTGTCCAAAACGTCTTGGTATGCTGATGCCTTAAGTGTTCCCTTCACTGCAACGAAGTGGCCAAGCCCAACCCATGAAAAACAACCCCACACCATAATCCCCTTCCACCAAATGATTTGGACCAGTGCACAAAGCAAAGTACATAAAGACACGGATGAGCGAGTTTGGAGTAGAGGACCTTAACTGGCCTGCACAGAGACCTGACCTCAACCCAATAAAAATTGCAACAGCCACCACCACCTCCTTCAAAAAAAAAAAAAAAAAAAAATTTTTATATTATATATATATATATATATATATATATATATATATATATATATATTATATATATATATATATATATATATATATATATATATATATATATATATATGTTCGTGGATGCTATTTCTAGCAAAAAAAAAAAGACCCCACTGGACAAGCATTTAAAGCTGCTCAATCTTGACTGGCGTATACCTTTGACGCTGTCTCTGGATATAAACGCGTGGCTTTGGGTTGATATTCTAACTAGCAAGATTACTGTAAACAGAATCTGCTGATAATCAGCCAATTTGTGAAGAGCAAACTTTTGCACTGCATCACAGTGATCAAGCTAGAATCCTGCTCTACCATCAGCAAGGATAATTTGTTGAAATCTGGGCTTGTTCCTTAAGCGCTAGAATAAATATTTGATAGCCGTCAACATCTAAATTCAATACTAGTCCTGGGTGACTAACCTGTTCAGCACTACACTTTACTAACTCAGAATGATGAAGGTAGCCTAACATTAAAGAAAAAAAATTCAAAAAAATAAAAAATAAAAAACCAAAGACGGATTAGGGCAAAAATTATTTTGCAAAACAAGTTAACGTTGCCCTTTGCAAAGTTGTACAGAAAAACATAGGGAGGTGGTGTGATAGAAGCTCCAGATTTATTTAATGTGCCATAATAGCATTTAGGTCTGAAGAGATAGATCTAGTTTGGAAAATCTGTTTGTGTCTCATCTCTGGTAAGCAGCCTCACAGGAATGATTTTTAGCCATTTCAAGCAGTAAGCTTGCAAAGTGTCTGTAAAGGGTTGCCCATTGCTTATTGCTTTTTTAGCTATGAGCATGTTATACTGGGTATGCACCGGAAAGGAAAAAAAAGCACATCACTATATGGTTCATTTACTAGGTGTAATCACTCATGCGCACTGTGTTAAGAAGGGCGGCTTCACACCTGGTGCTTGTATGTGGAGTGGCCTATGCAGGGCAGTTTCTGCATGTGCATTACCGACTGTATACATTGAAGATGTTTGGGGCATGCAGTTGTACTTAATATGCATGAGAGCCAAATACACAGAAAGCATTACACTGCTCCCCATGGATCAAAATTACTATGGAACATTTACTGCATACCTCGTAAATTTTCCCAGACAAGCTACTAGGATTTGCAGAGGTTGATCGGTGTTGGTCACTTTTTAATCACATGGATCCCAAAAAAATTGGATAACAGCTTAATATTTAGGAAATATGAAAGAAAAGTGGGTTTCGTTTTTGCTGTAAGAATAAATGTCACTGTGAACAGAATATTGTACAGCTGCTGTTATGGGTGGAGAAAGAACAGAATATACCAGTGCAAAGTCCCATTGTTGCCGGCTTCTAAGCTTTTAGGAGATGTCCCTAGGTGTATACTAATGTACATATTTTTTGTATCACATTTTCAGCCTTTCAAACCCCAGATAACATCTATCCTATCTATCCTATCTATACACACACACTTTAGTGTTTTGTTGCCTCACATCCTGGAATAAACATGGATTGTTTGAGGATTTGCATCAATTTAAAGAACATGCCCACAACTTTGAAGATTTTTTTTATTGTGAAGCAAACAAACTATTCACCCCCCCCCCTAAAGTCAATACTTTGTAGAGCCACCTCTTGCGGCTATCACAGCTCCAAGTTGCTTTGGATAAGTCTGAGTTTGCCACATCTTACCAGTGGGATTTTTGCCAATTCCTCCGTGCAAAACTGCTTCAGCTCCTTTAAGTTGGAAGGTTTGCGCTTGTGAACAGCAATCTTTAAGTCTGACCACATGTTTTCTATTGGATTGAGGTCTGGGCTTTAACTAGGCCATTCCAACACATTTACATGTTTCCCTTTAAACCACTCAAGTGTTGCTTTAGCAGTGTGTTTGGGGCCATTGTCCTGCTGGAAGGTGAACCTCCGTCCTAGCCTCTAATGACAGAGTGGTACAGGTTTTGCTCAACAATATCCCTGTATTTAGCACCATCCATCTTTCCCTCAAATCTTGACCAGTTTCCCAGTCCCGACTGCTGAAAAACATCACCACAGCATGATGCTGCCACCACCATGGATGGTGTTCTTTGGGTGATGATGTGTTGGGTTTGCTCCAGGGTTAACTTGGGTGTCTGTGCTGCCCCTCTGATTAATGCCCTCCTTGCCCGAACCGTGAGTTTTGGTGTGTGGCCATATCTTGGCAGGTTTGCTGTTGTGCCACGTTCTTTCCATTTGGTTATGCTAGATTTGATGGTGCTCCTAGGGATCATCAAAAATTTGGATTTTTTGTAACCCAACAAACATTGTCTGTTTGGAGAGTTCCTTGGTCTTCATGGCAGTGTTTGGTTAGTGGTGCCACTTTCAAAAAGGGGTGTGTGTATATATATATATATATATATATATATATATATATATATATATATATATATATATATATATATATATATATATAATGAGAGTTCATATGACACTTAGATTGCACACAGGTGGATATCATTTCACTAATTATGTGACTTCTGAAGGTAATTTGTTGCACCAGAGCTTTTTGTGGGCTTCATAACAAAGAGGGGGTGAATACATCCGCACAAGCCAATTTTATTTTTTTTGAAAAATTGTTTTATGTATAGATTTTCTAACTTTACTTAACCAACTTAGTCTATTGTGTTTTGATCCATCACATATAATTCAGATTAAAAAAACATTGAACTAAAAGGTTGTAATGTAACAAAATAGGTAAAAAGCCAAGGGGGGTGAATACTCCTGCAAGGCACTAATATATATATATGCTTCTGAGAACAGAGAAAATGTGAAGCAGGGGGAAGGTGGTGTATGTATGTATGTATGTAAATATGTATGTATGTATGTATGTATGTAATGTATGTATATATATATATAATATAATATAAAATAAAAAAACAAACACCACCACCTTCCCCCTGCCCCAACCCCCTGCTTCACATTTTCTCTGTTCTCAGAAGAATAAGAGCAGGGGGAAGAAGCAGTAGCACACAGAGCTTTCCAGTGAAAGGCTCTGCAATGCGGGGGGGGGGGGGGGGGGTGGTGTCAGGACCAGTCTGATCATTGGAGAGCAGCCCAAGTTCCCAGCACAGCTAGAGAACTGACCACGGTGAGCTCTCCTGCCTAGTGTGGTCAGTTTTTAATAGGAAGACAGAGGGTTTCACAGCGGGGGGGGGGGGGGGGGGGGGGGGGACAGCATACTTTTCATACAAGTACATGGTACAGCAGGCACAGATTAGGAATTACCAATGCTGGGGAAAAACAAAACCTTACCTAACCGTAGCTCCCCAAAGTTTCCACAGCCAATCTTCTTTCCCACCCTAAAGTTGGGTCCCACCATAAGGACCCCTGAGGAGGTGGTCGAGCTGGATGGCCGGGAGCTATGGCCGGTCCGCACTGGCAAAGCTTTGGCTGCTCGTGGCCTGTCATCCTTCTCCCTGTTGCTATGGTCCATGTTCCTATACCATAAGAGCCAGGCCTAGGGATCCCAGCAGATGCTAAGGGATTCCCAATCAACAAACCCACAAATACAAGGGGGCCTTAATAATATCCAGCCGAGTATCCTCAGGGGCCAAAACGACGGATCACATCACCGCACAGTGCTGCCAAGGTACCATTTCACCACCAATTGGCAAGTCCATGATAAAGTTTTCCCATGGTATCCTACAGAAAGGTTCCTAAAGCAGAGACAGAAAAAAAATAAAAAAAAGTCAGGTGAGTTAAATGCACAAAAACACCACCACAGCAGAGAATGGTAGTGGAACATAAGTTACAGTCTATACAAGTGGCTTGTAAAAAAACAATGGGTCAATTTAGTCAAGTAGAGGCTGCTCCCTTTGCCAAGTTAAGGTGGTTTCTCAAAGCCCCCCCCCTTTAATACTTTCCAGAGCCCATCTCAATCCAGCAATGTTGAATAAGAGACTCAGCTGTCCAGGGCTTTCCCTTCACATTGGCTGACAGGAGTGGGTGCCATTGACTCCTGCTGCTGTTACAGCGAGTGAGCCAATTAGGAGAGAGAGGGGCGTGGCCGGACCACGGCTCCGTGTCTGAATGGTCACATGGAGCAGCAGTTCGGCAAGCTGCTTGCCATGGGGGCAGGAGCACCAGCGAGGGACCCAAGAAGAGGAAGATCTGGGCTGCTCTGTGCAAAACCACTGCACAGAGCAGGCAAGTATGTTTGTTTAAGCAAAAAAAATGTCAAAGAGTTAAGCATCACTTTAAGGTTAGTGTATAAGGGGACGCTGTGTTCACCTTTGAAGCCACACACCCTAAACTTTTTTTTACCATCCCTTCTTTCTACCTACCCCAGGCCCAACCGCCCCCCCCCCCCCGGGTATTCATAACTTTACTTTATTCACCAACATTAGCTTTGGGATTGTTTCACTAAGGCTGCAGTCACACTTCAGCGTTTTGAATCATGGGCAGATTTGCCCTCGATTTGAAAGCGCCGATGTGTGAATGACAAATCGCAGTACTCGCATTTGAGATCCCATTCATTTGAATGATCACTCAAACGCGGCGCGGGCCTGCTGTGATTGTCGGGCGATAAATTGCGATGCAATCATGGCAACACGCATCGTGGGAAGCATGTCGCCCCAGAAAGGTTCAGGCACTACTTTTGGGAGACAAACTTCCCATGATGCGTTGCCGTGATTGCAGCGCGATTAATCATGCGACAATCGTGGCAGACTAGCATCTCAAAATGCGAGTTGCGCGATTTTCCATTCACACATCAGCCCTTTCAAAAACGCAGGCAGATTCGTGGCAAATCTTCCCGCGATTCAAAACGCTGAAGTGTGAATGCAGCCTAAAAAAAGGAGTAGAAACGTTTTATATACTTTAGCAATGTGTTTGAAGCAAACAACTGAGTTGATCAGAAAATGGGTTTACATAAACAAAAAATATTTACTGTTTATTTATGCTTAAAGCGGAGTTCCACTTAAAAATGGAACTCCAGCTTTAACCACTCCTCACCCCTTACATGCCACATTTGGCATGTAATTTTTTTTGGGGGGGGGGGGGGGGAGTGGGGGGCTTCATTAGGAGGGGGACTTCCTGTCCCACTTCCTCCTTCCGCCCAGTAACCGCCTAGGCGACTCCTCCCTCTAGGCGATCTCCTGGGACAGGTAACAGGTCCCAGGAGATCGCCTATCCACTCCGGGAGCGCAGCGCGGCTCGCGCATGCGCCGTGCGTGCCCGGCCGTGAAGAGGAAAGCTGTCACGGCCGGGTGCCCAGAGTGGAAATGGCGGCGCCGACGAAGAAGAGGGGGAGAGGAGCGACACCCCGTTCGGCCGCATCGCTGGACCGTGGAACAGGTAAGTGTCATTTTTTTTAACAGTCAGCAACTACACTTTTTGTAGCTGCTGACTTTTAAAATGCCTGGAACTCCCCTTTAAAAACTCTACATAAAATTTGAATATATACAAACATATATCTCTCATCAGTACTCAATGCCTCATCACACCACGATTGATTTATAAAAAGGCATCAGCATTCAAAAAGGATCAAGGACACATTTTTCAAACATAATCCAGTCAAGAGACCATTGACTGAATCTGAAAGTATAACATTTTATCGCAGCAATGGCGAGGATCACTTGCAAGGAAAGTCTTCCATAATGTGCCAACATGAAGTGCATGCCAGCACATTATGGCAAACAGTTCCTCAGGGCTCAACATTTTTAATATTGCTTTGATGGTTTACTTCCGCTTTAAGCACTAGTAATACATTCTGCCTTACTTATACTGGCATTCCTATGGCTTATGCATTATTTATATAAATGTCAGATGTTCTACAGTAGTCTGGAGCCAGTTAAACAACTTTAGAGACTAGGTTAGGCTGTCTTTATAAAAACGTCAAGTGTAGACAAACAATGAGATCTATAAAGTAGTCAAACATACTTTGGTTAAAAGTGGAATAAAAAAAAAAAAAAAAAAAAAGAAAAAAAAAAAAAGAAAAAGAAGAGGTATATAGCGGTCCTTTATTACCAGAACCCCCAACATTGCCCACTTCAATAAAGGTACTAACACTTTGCTCCGGGTACTTTCACTGCCTTGCCAGCTACACTCACATGGCATTCAAACACTGAAGACGGTCTGTACAATCAGATTTACCTAAACTATGTATTGAAAGATGTTAATCCACATTTGTCAATGAGAGTTGTGGTGAAGGACAGTCAGTCATTCAGCACAAAAATTAGATTGGGACACTAAAAACTCTGGTTTAAAAAAAAAAGAAAAAATAAAAGAAAATAAAATACAAAGTAGTGTGTATTCTTAAAACGCAAAAAGTGCATTCTAATGCTTTCAGCCTCCTCCAAATACCTTACCTATTTATTTTGATTGTAAAAGTTCAAATTCCTTATTTTTGCTGCTGTAACCCGACAACCTGTTGGGGGGGGGGGGGGGGGGGGGGGGGGGGGGGGGGGCAACATTTATTCTCCATGTTCTCATTGTATGTAGGAAAAGCCTCCCTCTTGCCCACTCCCAGGAAGGTCCAAAAACTGGTCTTTGCAGGAGGACCCGATAGGACCTCCCATTCTACTCTATGAAGCAGCAGACTTAAAATTGACTTGTGTCGGTTTACACCCGCCTACATCCAATCCGATCCTGCAACAAAAGCAGAAGGGAATCAGTTTCCCTTCCATCTACTAAATCGGATCAGTTGGGTGTCAAATCATTCAAAGTGGAATTCCAAGCTATTACTAACCAAGCTTAAATCCTATACAAAACTACTCTGTGGAAGGAAGATGCTTATATAACCCATCCTCTGGGTGCTCCAGTCGGGTCATGTGATTTTCCCAATGGCTGGCTACAGGGGATAGACGAGAAAAGCGCCAGGGGCTGTGACGTAGGCTTAACTTTGGGGCACCCATTGTCGGCTGTCCCTCCCCCTGAAGCTGCTGCTGGGAGCTAATCACGTGACTGGACTGGAAGACCCTGAGAATAGGCAAGTATAAGCATCTTCCTTCTACATGATAATTATAGGGATTAAGAAGAAGAGGGGTGGTAACAGTTTTAAGATTTATAGCCTGGAATAAAAATTTAAAATTTTACACATAGTTAGGTTGAAAAAAAAAAAAAAAAAAAAAAAAAAAGACACAAGTCCATCCAGTTCAACCACAAAAAAAAAAAAAAAAAAAAATAATATATATATATAATATAATATAATATAATATAATATATACACATATATATATATGGTATAATACAATCCCATATACCCCATTCTATACCCACAGTTGATCCAGAGGAAGGCAAAAAAAAACCCAGCAGAGCATTCTCCAATTTGCTAAAGCAGGGGAAAAAATTCCTTCCTGATCCCCCGAGAGGCCATCGGATTTTCCCCGGATCAACTTTACCTATAAATGTCAGTACCCAGTTATATTATGTACATTTAGGAAAGTATCCAGGCCTTTCTTAAAGCAATCTACTGAGCTGGCCAGAACCACCTCTGCAGGGAGTCTATTCCACATTTTCACAGCTCTTACTGTGAAGAAACCTTTCCGTATTTGGAGATGAAATCTCTTTTCCTCTAAACGTAAAGAGTGCCCCCTTGTCCTCTTTGTTGACTGTAAAGTGAATAACTCAACACCAAGTTCACTATATGGACCCCTTATATATTTATACATGTTGATCATATCCCCCCCCCCCCCCCCTTAATCTCCTCTTATCAAGGGTGAATAACAAATTAAAAAAAAACACACACACACAAACAGACTATATGTTCACTTTAGAATAGACTATTCTACAGTGAATAGCTGAAATCACTTAGTAACATAATACCATCTCCTTGCTGTTAAGTGTCATCAGAAATACCAAGTCCCAAGTGTTGCAAATGAGTGAAAAAAATATATTTCATTTGTAGCTGGTCTCCAAGACCTATATTCACTAAACAGTGGTGGACACTGGATTAGTACAGCAAAGAACTATGCAGTTAGCATTTTATATCTAAAAAGGGATTAATGGCCATACATTTAAAAAAAATTAAAAAAAAAAAAAAGTCAGAAAATGTTGTGTACTTGTCATTGACTACAGGGCTAAAAAAATAAAAATAAAATGGACTAGCTTGATAGGAATACCATTTGTCTATTCCAAACTTGTAGCCTGTGACCGTGAAATTAAACACAGGAAGACGGGGTTCACTTTACAAAGTCATTTCATCCCCAAAGGATGTGAGAAGCAGCTGCACAATGTTTGGAACGCACACCGACAACCAGCCAAGTGTTTCAGCATTATTTCAGACCTAAACAACTTCCACTTAGATCCTTATTTATAACATTTACAACCAGTTTCAAATATTTTCTTCCATCCTGTGTTAAAATGAAACTGGCATTTTTTTTCCATAGATTTCTCTACACATGACCATGCTCAACTTCAAGAACCCTATTCTGTTCTATTGCGGCTGTTAATATGACTAGGCTCGATTGGCTGAAGTTTATTTTTTATTTATTTATTTATTTTTTATTAGCTGTGTCACGTTTTTGGCCCCAATAGACTTAAAGCGGAGCTCCACCCAAAAGGGGAAGCCACGCTTGTCTGCCTCCTCCCCCCCCCCCCGCTGTCACATTTGGTGGGGGAGGGGGGGCGACGTGTACCCGGTTTTGACAGGTACCTGCTCCGACTTCCAGCCGAGTTTGCGCAGCAAAGTGAGCCAGAAGTTAAGCCTCATACTCCCTCCTGCAGCGCCATTCACACATGCACAGTGGGAAACTGGCTGTAAAGCTGCAGAGATGGCAGCACCAGCACCTGAGAGCCAATTCAAGAAATCGGCAAAGGTGGACACCGCTAGATGACTGGACAGTAAGTGCCCCAATAGTAAAAATCAGCAGCTACAGTGTTTGTAGCTGCTAACTTAATTTTTGGAGAGGGACATCTCTGCTTTAAAGATGAATTCCAGATATGGATATATTATCCATAGTAAGGCCTCATGTCCACTGCTGCTCCTAAACATGAGTTTAGGAGCTTTTGGTGTTTTTGCCAAAGGCCATGAACTCAACTCAATAAAAGCCTATGTGTCCATGTACAGTGTTAAACAAACCTCTCCTGAACACAGAAGAATCGTGTTCAGGAGAGTAACGTTTTGGGCAAAAAGTGTGTAAACGTGCCTAAAGGCCAATGAGAACCTCCACTGTACATACTGTAACCTGGAAGCAGGAAACCACTGAAAAAGACATTTCTAATCCAGGGATCTCTACTTGCTTCTAGGTCCCGTGCAGAGCAGCTGCCCTGTTGCATTCACAAAGGAGGCTGGCTGCTTGCCATTCACAAAGTGCTTAAATTTCCTGAATCAATGCAAAGGATTCTTCGATTGGATGAGGTGGAAAGTGCAATGTCACATCCAATCAGAAACACTTTTATAAAGCTAAATCGGTGTGTATTTTTTTTTATTTTTTTTTTGCAAAAGGTGAACACAAGTTTGGCAAAAACAAATACTTAGGCTGGCCATACATTATACAATTTTTTTTTTTTCCCCATTCAATTTCCCCTAGATTTACCTTCAACCATGTAGTGCAAGGGCATGCCTGATTGCATACAATTTGAAAATGTTAAACCTCATATTGCATACAGTGAGAAAAAAATAAATAAAAAAAAATAGTATTTTTAGTATTAAAAGTATTTGATCCTGGGCTGAATTTATACGCCTGTTCATTTTTGTCACTGGGCAGTCTATAATGTTAATGGTTATGGTTTATTTTAACAGTGAGAGACAGAACAAAAAAAAAAAAAAAAAAATATTTTTTCGTCATACTTACCTGTAAAATCCTTTTGAGTACATCATGGGACACAGAGTTAGGCTAATATTCATTAGCTGCTGGGATGTCCCAGAGCAATATATAGTCTTGAGGGGAGGGAGACCCCCTGAAAAACAATAGCCATCAGACCTTATACGGCAGCCCGCAGTACACTGCAGCCGAAAGCTTGGCTGCTCGAACATTCACTTGATAACATTGAACGTATGCACTGAAGACCAGGTAGCAGCTTTAGGCCCCTTTCACACGAGACGGACTCCGCTTGCACGGAGTCTGCCTCTGTCCGCTGGCTCAGCGGGAGATCTCTGTTGATCTCCGCTGAACCGGCAGATGACAAGTCCCTCTCCGCTCACTGAGCGGGGAGGGGCTTGCGAGCGCCGCTGGTCTCTATGGAGAGATCGGATGAAAACGGACAGTGTGTCCGTTTTCATCAGATCTCACCCGATCCGATCGGATCTGGACATAGAGCCATACGTCTGCTTTTGGCGAATCGGACCGGGTCGGATGTCAGCGGAGATGTCTCCGCTGACATCTGACACTCCATAGACTAACATGGGGCGTCCGTTCAGATCCGCCGTCAAAACTGACAGGCGGACCTGAACGGTCCGTCCATGTGAAAGGGGCCTTACAAATCGGAGCCACAGAATCGAATGAGCTTTACGTTTCAGACCATAGGCCTGAATGAACAATTGACGGACCCAATTGGCAATGGAAGCTGCCTGCCCCTTCTTGGGTTTTTTTGGAAGAAAGAAAGAAGGAGAACGTTGGATCTCCACAGATTTAGACAAATACACCTCGACTGCCCGGACCACGTCCAAAGAATGCATTTGTCTCTCTTCCACCAAACGAGGCTGAGAAAAAAAAGGCAGCAAAATAATGTCCCAATTTAAATGAAAGGCAACCACCACTTTTGGCAAAAAGGATGAACAGGTCGTAACATGACCCTGTCGTGGTGGAGTATAAAGTACAGTTCCCTGCATGAAAAGGGCCGCCAACTCCGAAACCCTTCTAGCTGCGGTGATCGCCATCAGGAAGGCTAGCTTGCATGACAGCAAGTCTAATGGGATTTCCTTGATGGGTTCAAATGGTTGTTTCTGTAACAGAGACCACAAGTTCAAGTCACAAGGAGACATAGGTGACCTAATGGGGGGGAAGCAAGCGAGTTGCCCCCTGCATAAAGGTTGGGATCAGTGAATGGGAGGCTAAAGGTCTTTGGAAGAATACTGATAGGGCCGAAACTTGACCTCAGATTGTACTCAAAGCCAATTTGATTTCCACAGCTGACTGTAGAAAAGAGAATTCTCCCAATCATGTATTTCCGAGGATGCCATGTTTTGCTTCACACCAAGCAATACAAGTCTTTCAGACCTTATGATAAATCTTCCTAGCAATAGCTTTTCTAGCATTCACTAGGGTAGACACTACAGTCCTTTAACACCCTGGCTTCAATAGCCGTGCCGTCAAATTTAGAGACAGTAAATAGAGCATTGCAGAAGCGTCCATGGCCCGTCTATTGTCAGTCTCACAACCTCTGGGAACCAGGGCCTTTTGGGCCAGGCTGGTGCCACCAGAATGACTGGAACACCCACTCTCCGAATCCTGCGCAACAAATGTGGAAGGAAAGGGATCGGAGAGAAAGCAAACCAGGGAGTACTGGCTCCATGGGACTACCAGAGCATCCATTCCGATTGCCAGAGGTTCCGTAGTTCGGGACACAAACTGCTGTGGCTGGCTATTGAAACAAGATGCCAGTAGGTCGACCTCTGGCCATACCCAACATTGGTAAATTTCCTGGAACACCCCTGGGTGTAGGTTGTGCTCTGTTCTAGAGCCTGTAATAAGTGATCTCTGAGCAGGTGGTCGTCCAGGTACCCGAGCACCAAAATCCCTTGGGCCCTTAAAAGACCCAATACTGGTGCTAGGAGGACCTTTGTAAACACCGGCGTAAGGCCGGAAGGGTCGAGCCACAAACTGAAAATTATGTTCCTCTACTGAAAATCACAGGAACCTCTGATGAGGCTGAAAGATAGTCAAGTGTAAATAGGCGTCCTTTATAAAAAAAAAAAAAAAAAAAACCGAGGGTGGCATCTGGAGTGAGGCTACTACTGAGCCAACAGACTCCATCCGAAAGGCCTGGATCAGTAGATACTGGTTCAGGGATCTTAGGTCCAAAATGGGCTGGGTGTCGCAGTTTGGGTGTTTGAACCGTAAACAGGTTTGAGCAAAAGCCTGTGCCTTTTTCAGATACAGGGTCCTCTACAATCACTCCTTGATGCATTAAATTATGTAGTGCGTGAAACAATAGGTCTTTTTGGAGGATCAGAGGAGATGCTGGATTTTAAAAACTTCTGGAGGGGGAACCCCCTGCAACTCCAGCTTGTAACCGCAGAATATAGTTGAGGCGACCCACTCATCCTAAATTACTGGTCTCTAAAATGTCTGCAAAGTGCAGCAGCCTCCACGCCCCCCCCCCCCCCCCCCACCCAATAGCGTCTCCTCAAAAGGAGGGCTTGGTGCTGGGTTTGGAAGAATTTTGGACCCAGGGCTTTTTCTGGCCCTGCGGCTTGCCCCTGCTGGCAGCAGAACTGCCTTGGCGCTGAGACATTTGAGGAAGCAGTCCCTAAAGTTTTAAACGAGGGACACCTGGTGCTTCTCTTCACAGGAAGTAGAGAACTCTTCCCTCCGGAAATCTTTTGGATTTATTTGTCCAAATGATCACCAAATAAATGTTCCCCATGAAAGGGAAAACCTGCCAATAACGTCTTACAAGGAATCTCGGCTGACCAGTTCTTAAGCCATAAAAGTGTGCGCATATGAACAGACAAGAGAGCCAAAATGAGAAACCTGCTGTATTGAATCCTTTAAAAAGGTGTCAACAGCAAAAAAACACAGCGCTCAGGAATATCTGCCTTATTTTCAGGCAAATCATCCTCCTGGTTAGGCCTGTCAGGCCGTCTGATCTAATCCTTTACAGACTGGCAGATACCAATTGCTGCAACAGCTGGCTAAATAGCTGAACTGGCCAAAGAAAAGGAAGCTTTTAATAATGGATTCCAATTCCTTGTCAACAGGGTCACAGCGGACAAGTTAAGTTCTTGCTTAAGGAAGAGATTGCTTCATCTATGGCTATGCCAGCCATAGAAAAAAGCATGAACTTTTCATCTATGGGATATAAAGGGGAGAACCTCTTAGGAGGAACAAAAATCTTGTCAGGTTGTTCCCAATCAGCATACACTGCCTGTTCCAACAGTGGGTGTAAGGGGAAAGCCTGTGTGGCCTGAAGAGGCCACAGGGATCCCAAAAAGAGGACCGAGGGCTCAGTAACCTCTGCAAGAGGCAACTTAAAAGGCAGAACGAAACATTATCGATGAGAGTCAGGCTCAAAAGCCTCCAATTAAGAGGCAGATACCAACTGGATATCTTCTTGTCTAGTCTGCTTCCAAGCAATCTGATCTGCCAGGCCATCCACTGAATACTGAGCTTTTAGTTCTTCTCTCACCCATCCTCAACCCATTTCTGCTCCAGACTAGGAGGCTCCAGGTGACCGATATGTCACACTTCTTGCCAGCCTGTGAGATGGAGGCAATCATGCCAGCAATCCTGTGCTCTAACCCGGCTAGGGCTGAGGACAGTTTATCCTTAGTGATAAAAGGGTGAAGCAGCATTGACTGTAGGCACAATCCCAGATAGGTGTAGCAGCTCAGATTGCCAGAAGCCTCTGGTTCTTCAGGGGAACAATATATTAGGAATACATCTAGGTTCATTAGGAATGACTGATGACATAGGTGTGCCCTTCCCTGTAGTGTTAGTCCCGCTGCTCTTTCTTTGAAGACATTTACTAGCCACAAAAAGAGCACCTGGGTGAAGTATTAAAACATCTCAGAAGGGAGCCCCTTTAATAGGGCTCACCAAGCCACTATGCAATAATCCTGCCAAGCACCTTTAGCCCACCAAGCAACACCTGGTACATGCCTGGTTCAGAGCCTGCTCGGTTGTTCCACAGCTGCCTTCTGGAAGCACTGCATGCTTGTCATACACAGCTTAAATAAGCTGGCTGTGTGCTGGAACGTTGTGTGCGTATGCATGTGCATGGTCCCGGTGAACGGGCGCGGCTGTATTCGCATCCGACGTGATTATTTGTACGCCCAGATAAAGGCTACGGCGCCTGTGGCGACGCAGCGTGCGCTTTGGCCATCAAACAAACTGCTGAGCCCAGCGGCGCTCTAGCAAACGCACGTGCGCTTTGCAAATACCCACAGCAAGCCCAAAACTCACCTCTGTGGTCACCGCACACAGGTGTCCAGCCTCTAGCTAGCTTGACCGATTGTTATAAATTGGGACACCCCACAATAATGGGGTTTCACTTACCCGTCCAGGCGCAGGGCAGCCAAGTAACTAAGAGCCCAAACTTAACCCATCACGGTGGGTCACTTAAGGACCTTCAAGGACTGGGTACCCTTTTCATGTTTAGGGTGCACTCCCTTGGACCTGTACAGCACCCTGCAGGAATGCCTTAGCGCTGTGGTGTCCAGCGCCTGGAGGCCACGTTACATGCAAAACCTCACAAGATCGCGGGTCTCATTTGTAAGGCTTGGGTACCATACATCTAAGCATATGTCTGTGCCTGTGTCAAATGGATCCGATCGATCAAACTCTTGATTCATTAAAAGAACCGTTTGTGGGACTAGAGACCTGGAGCTCAGAGGAGGTCAAAACAACCGTGCCATCCACCTTGCAGAAACTGGTTAAAAAAAAAAAAAAAACAACTCAAGTAACTTGCTGTATGGGAGGGGTTATATAGGGGATCACTTCCTGTCTAAAGACCTTTGGTCTACCAGTGTCTATTCACCTGGAGAGGAAGTATAACCCAGCAGGTAATGAATATTAGCCTAACTGTGTCCCATGATGTATGAAAAAGAATATATCTATAAAATAGCATTTCAAAAAAGTTATAAATTGATTTGCATTTTAATGAGTGAATTAAGTATACGACTCCTTTGCAAAACATGGCTTAGTACTTGGTGGCAAAACCCTTGTTGGCAATCACAGAGGTCAGATGTTTCCTGTAGTTAGCCCCCAGGCTTGCACATATCTCAGGAGGGATTTTGTCCCACACCTCTGTCATTAAGGTTTCGAGGCTGACGTTTGGCAACTCAAACCTTTAGCTCCCTCCACAAATTTTCTATGGGATTAAGGTCTGGAGACTGGCTAGGCCACTCCAGGACCTTAATGCACTTCTTTTTGAGCCACTCTTGTTGCCTTGGCCTTAGGTCATTGTCATGCTGGATACCCATCCACAACTCATTTCCAATGCCCAGGCTGAGGGAAGGAGAATCTCACCAAAATTAAAAAAAAAAAAAAAAAAAAAAAAGTACATGGCACCATCCATCGTCCCTTTGATGCGGTGAAGTTTTATTGTCCCTTTAGCAAAAAAAAAACACCCAAAAGCATAATGTTTCCACCTCCATGTTTGACGGTGGGGATGGCGTTCCTGGAATCATAGGCAGCATGCCTCCTCCTCCAAACATGGCGAGTTGATGCCCAAGAGGTTGAGTTTTGTCTCAAATGACCACAGCACAGTTCCCCTCTGAATCATTCAGCTGTTCATTAGCAAACTTCAGATGGGCCTGTACATGTGCTTAGAGAAGGGGGACCTTGCGGGCACTACAAGATTTCAGTCTTTCATGGCGTAGTGCGTTACCAGTTTTCTTGGAGACTATGGTCCCAGGTGCCTTGAGATCATTGACAAGATTCTTCCATGTAGTTCTGGGCCGATTGCTAACCGTTCTCATGAGCATTCAAACTCCATGAGGCGAGATCTTGCATGGAGCCCCAGACTGAGGGAGATTCAGTTATTTTGTTTTACTTCCATTTGCAAATAATCGCACCAACTGTTGTCACCCTCTCACCAAGCTGATTGTAGCCCATTCCAGCCTTGTGCATGTCTACAATCTTGTCCGACATCCTTGGACAGCTCTTTGGTCTTGGCCATGGTGGAGAGATTGGAATCTGAATGATTGCTTCTGTGGACAGGTGTAATTTACACAGGCAACAAGCTGAGATTAGGAGCACTCTTAGGCCCCTTTCACACATTATGTCAGTTTTTGGACAAACTCAGTTTGCTCAGAGGGGATCGCTCCGTTGATACCCTCTGAGCCGAAGGATGACAGGTCCGTGTCTGCTCACTGTGCAGATCTCCACTCTCCGCTATGGGGGAATCGGATGAAAAAGGATCCACCTGTCCGTTTTTATCCGATAGACAGATGCAAAATTAGGTTTCCATCCGTTTGAAGTTAGCGGATGTCAGCAGACATGTAACTGCTCCATAGAACTGTATGTAGCGTCCGTTCAGGTACGCCCAAAAAAAAAAAAAAAAAAAAGACTGATGGGCGCTACATAGGGCCATAAAGGGAGTTCTCCTAATCTCAGCTCATTACCTTATGATAGGGGATCAAAGACTTATTTCACTCATTAAAAACGCAAATTTAGAACTTTTTTTGAAATTAGTTTTTCTGGATATTTTTGTTATTCTGTCTCTCTGTTAAAGAAATGATCAGTCTATAATTTTAATGGTAGATTTATTTTATCAGTGGGCAAAACGTACAAAATCAGCAGGGGATCAAATATATACATAAAAAAAGTATGGCTAGCCTTGGCTCCATTTAGACAAAACTTGTATGAATTGGCCCTAAAAAAAAAAAAAAAAAAAAAAAAGAAAATCGCTCAAAAAAGGTAAGCCGTAACAACCTGTTAGCTCATAAAATAAATTCTAACCACAAGTGAAAAGAGTGACACAAACCACATCCACGCTACAAACTATCCCTCGCCTTAAAGTCATACGATTAATGCCTGATCTGGTCAAAAAATAAAATAAAAAATTGAGGCACGATTACAAATGGTGTAAAAAATGGATACAAGCAAGCAAAAGCCATCTGAATACTGAACCATTTATCCCCCCCCCCCCCTTTTTGAACACTGGTGCCATTAGTATTAGAATTTTCAAAGCTGTGCCTAAACAAAAAGTATAGCTTTAATAAAAAAAAAAGGGGGGGGGGGGGGGAGTAAGCGAGACTGAAATTTGACTAATAAAAAAGAAGGAATTCTTCCAGAAGCTGTTAATAGACCTAAATTATAATGGGTGTCCCCCTTTTCTGTAAGCATTTTTTAGTAAGTGTACTGTAGAGGCCTTTGTCTCCGAGGTAAACAGGCTGCTGTACACAGAAAACAGATTTGTGTTGATTCTGCTGATCAGAGGAGAAAGGTGTGTGAGCTTTCAGCTTTCACTTTCATAAGCTTTCTGCAATCAAGCCGGAATCTCTTTATCCCTCCCATTCATGTTGCTATAAATATCCACTGCATCTTACCCCTGCAGGCTGCTCACTGATTCCACAGATCAAAGCACTTATTAACCTGGGTGGTGGTTTCCCAGATCTATCTGTTTCCTTGATGGCTGTCCCAGCCCTGCAACCTAGCAGCCGCCATCATTCACTGATCACACTTCAAAAACAAACCCACACACTTTCACATCACCTCTTTTTTAGCAGCCATATAAGGATTTAGTCTGAAATTACCAAAGGCTGAGAGAAAAAACATAAACAAGTACGTCTAATAAAATCCTTCATTTAAAATGCAGAGACAAGATAACAAGATGCAATACAATGACACGTTGCTTTAAAAATCCCAGGTAAGCTATGGAAGATATTGTCAATAACAGAAAAAGACAATAAACCAACCACACTTGCCATATTATCTCTGAAAAGGCACATACTGAATTTTGACAACTTGTTTTAGAATGAATTTAAGGATTTTAAAAAGGTTTGATTTAAAGTGGCGTTTCCGAAAAAAAAAAAATAAAAAAAAAAAAAAATTAAAAATCATAAAAAAATATTTTTTTTACTCTAAATGCCTGTTGCTAGGGGGTCCCTCGTAATCTGCCACCTTCAGTGCCCGGGCACCGACATCACTTCCCCTTAGCGCCGCACAGTCATCTGGGACCGGTCACGTGTCCCAGATGACTGCGCGGCGCCGCTCGCACATGCGCAGTGGGTGCCCGGCTGTGAAGCCACAGCCGGGTGCCCACAGTAAGAATGCTGGCGCCGCAAGTGGAGAACGAGGGGGGGGTGGGGCTTCGTTCCCTCGCATCGCTGGACCCTGGGACAGGCAAGTGTCCAATTATTAAAAGTCAGCAGTTGCAGTATTTGTAGCTGCTGACTTTTACATTTTTTTTTTTTAGGGGGCACCCCACTTTAAACCAAAATTTTTAAAGAGCGACTGTCATCTCTGTCCCACAGCAGCTCTTCCTCTGACCCGCTGTTGACTCACTCACAGTCCCGTTCATTTTAATGGGACGGCAGGTGATGCGGCAGTGACACAACAAAGGTAAGGGACGTGGCGAAAGCAGGTGAGTGGATGCCCGCTAACAGGCACTGCCATGATAGATCTGAAATGACAGGTGCTCTTTAAATTGTAAGGACTCATTCTTGCTGGTAGTTAGAATCTTTAATATCAATAAAGTGCATGTTCTCAGCTTGCAGAGCTTTGATTCATCGAATGAGTTTACCAAAAATGTAAATATGGTATTTCAGAATATACAGCCCCATACTACATAACTAGGCTCCATTTCATGTGGAATAAAACTAAAAAATTAATAATGTATCTCAAAAAGAAAAAAAAAAGAACTCTTTGGATAGATTTTTATGCCAAAGGCATTTTGTTAAAATAAAAATTTGATGAGAAAAAAAAAATAAAAAAATCAATGGTTAAATAAACTCAGTTTTTATCCACCCCGACGTCTATACAAGCAACAGATACACTCATTCACAGCAAGCCACAGAGGAAGCATTGCCACTGGGAGACATATGGCTGATGAATGACAGCACAGTGTATGGTTTACTTTATTTCACAGAACTTTATTAAAATATCATGAGTGACAACTTAAAACCGTTCTGTTCACTACAGCGGTGCAGCAACGAGCTTGCTCAAGTTGTAAGAAAATCCACTGAAAAAAAAAAAAAAAAAGAAGAAGAAGAAGTACCACCGCAACATTGTGGTATGAACCAACACCTTTGGAAACAAGACAATTTGCCTTGTCGATGCGTTGTGGCTGCACTGAAAAAAGCTGCCCGCATGGTCCCAATGCATCTGGTGTGAACAAACTCTTAAAGCAGAGCTCGATCCAAAAATGGGGAAGCTCCGCTTGTTTGCCTCCTCCCTCCCTACCTCCCCTGCCATATTTGGCACTTTTGGGGGGGTACCTGGTTTTGACAGGTACCCGCTCCCACTTCCGGCTGACTTCGCTGAGTCAAACTCCAATGCCCCCCTCCTCCTTCCCTTGCCACAGGGCAATTCACAAAGCACAGCGCAGTAGGGAACCAGCTGTGAAGCTGCAAGGCTTCAGTGCTGGTTTCCCTTAGCTGAGATGACGGCGGCAGCACCCGAGAACCGATTGAAAAATCGGCTTGGGTGAAGACACCAATGAATTTGTGGACAGGGAAGTTTCCCAATATTAAAAGTCACTTAAATTTTCTCTGAAGGAGCCTAGAGCTCTGCTTTAAAGTGTTACAAAACCCACAACAGCAAAATCCGCATACTTGTTATACTCAGTGTGGAACCGAAGGGTTTAATCCTGCGCATTGTGTAAAGGCTTGTTGATCCTACCTTTTAAACCTCTCCTTTTTACTGTCCCCAATCCATCTCCTGATAGTACAGAGCCTTAGATGCACTCTGGACATACTCAGTTCGGTGTGTGCATTGCTAGAGAGTTTTGGGGGTTCTTTGTAGGCGCGTGCATGCGATCAGCACATGGCCAGTCAGCACTGTTCAGACAGAGGATCAGGCGTCACGCAGCCTCATAGGACAGTCAGCAGAGAATGCAACAAAAAAAAAAAAAAAACTCTGCCTACAAGCTTTAACCAGACGCTGATAGAGGTCACAAGACTGCTATATACTGATGAGAAAAGGTATTTAGCAATTTACTAAAATTAATGAAGTTAAGTAACACTTTAACAAATACACAAGACCCACAGATCCTATCATACAATCTATGCTAATCCCTGCACCAGCAAATTACAACTGGTCTTTGCTAGAACATTAAAGCCAAAATCCACACATGCTGCAAAGGTATTTGAAAGTTGAGCACCCCCCCCCCCCCCAATATGCTTATTCTGTCTAAGGGGGGGGGGGGGGGGGGTTCTAAAACTTAAACCTAAGTCCCACAGCAGTCGGCACTCAGGTCTTTCCTTTATGTCTCAGAGGAAGAACTGCCCTTTACAACTCCTCAGATTTTCTCTGGCTTGTACAGATCACAAGCCAAGAATCTGAAGCCATCTCAAGCATTGCAGTCACACTTAAATCACTATGCTATGACCTACATTATAAAGTATGCAAGCTGTAGTGGACTTCAATCCTACAATGACTAGGAATAGAACACCATGCTTCGGCCTACCGCCCACCAATTAATACTAGTCTGGGGTCTAATATTCTAATCTATTGGGCTCAACACTTACCCTTCTGGGAATAACACACAGATTGCCCATTCACACTAGTCCATTACATTCCTGTGCATTGCATCAACATTAGTCGTTCTGCACATTAACCACTTGACCACTGGGCACTTAAACACCCTTAATAACCAGACCAATTTTCAGCTTTCGGTGCTCTCACACTTTGAATGACAATTACTCATTCATACAACACTGTACCCATATGAAATTTGTCCTTTTTTTTCACACAAATAGAGCTTTCTTTTGGTGGTATTTAATCACCTCTGGGTTTTTTATTTTTTGCGCTAAGAAAAATGACTGAAAATTCAGTAAAAAAAATGAATTTTTCTTCGTTTTTGTTATAAAATTTAGCAAATTTGTAATTTTTCTTGATAAATTTTGGCCAAAATTTATACTGCTACATATCTTTGGTAAAAATAAGTACAAATTTGGGTATATTATTTGGTCTTTGTGAAAGTTATAGAGTCCACAATCTATGGTGCCAATATCTGAAAATTGATCACACCTGAAGTACTGACGGCCTATCTCATTTCTTGAGACCCTAACATGCCATAAAAGTACAAATACCCCCCAAATGACCCCTTTTTGGAAAGAAGACATTCCAAGGTATTTGGAAAGAGGCATGGTGAGTTTTTTGAAGTTGTCATTTTTTCCCACAATTCTTTGCAATATCAAGATTTTTTTTAATTTTTTTTTTTGTTTCACAAAATTGTCATATTAGCAGGTTATTTCTCACACACAGCATATGCATACCACAAATTACACCCCAAAACACATTCTGCTATTACTCCCGAGTACGGCGATACCACATGTGTGAGACTTTTACACAGCGTGGCCACATACAGAGGCCCAAAATGCAGGGAGCGCCATCAGGTGTTCTGGAGCACCCAGGACAATTCTGACATTTCTCTCCTACATGTAAAAATCATCATTTATTTGCTAGAAAATTACATAGAACCCCAAAACATTATATATGTTTTTTTAGCAAAGACCCTAGAGAATACAATGGCGTTCGTTGCAACTTTTTATCTAGCACGGTACTTGCGCAGCAATTTTTCGAACGTGTTTTATTTGGAAAAAAAATGTTTTGTGCTTTACAAAAAACAAAAAACTGTAAATTTAGCCCAATGTTTTTGCATAATGTGAAAGATGAAGTTACGCCGAGTAAATAGATACCCAACATGTCACGCTTCAAAATTGCACACACTCGTGAAATGGCGCCAAACTTCGCTACTTAAAAATCCCCATAGGCTTTAATTTTGTTTACTGGTTACATGTTTTGAGTTACAGAGGAGGTCTAGGACCAAAATTATTGTTCTCGCTCTAACGTTCGCAGCGATACCTCACATGTGTGGTTTGAACACCGTTTTCATATGTGGGCGGGACTTACGTATGCGTTCGCTTCTGCGTGCGAGCACACGGGGACAGGGACGCTTTAAAAAATATATATATATATATATATATATATATATATATATATATATATATATATATATATATATATATTATTTTATTGTTCATTTTACTTTATTTATTTTAGTTTGACCCTTTTTTTTTCCCCCAAAAAATTTTTTGATCACTTTTATTCCTATTACAAGGAATGTAAACATCCCTTGTAATAGGAATATGGCATTACAGGTCCTCTTTACAGTGAGCTAGACATGGCAGGGCATGGCAGAGCATGGCAGAGCGTTGCGGGGTATGGCAGAGTATTGGGGGGTATGGCACAGTATAGGGGGGTATGGCACAGTATAGGGGGGTATGGCACAGTATAGGGGGGTATGGCACAGTATAGGGGGGTATGGCACAGTATAGGGGGTATGGCACAGTATAGGGGGGTATGGCACAGTATAGGGGGGTATGGCACAGTATAGGGGGGTATGGCACAGTATAGGGGGGTATGGCACAGTATAGGGGGGTATGGCACAGTATAGGGGGTATGGCACAGTATAGGGGGGTATGGCACAGTATAGGGGGGTATGGCACAGTATAGGGGGGTATGGCACAGTATAGGGGGGTATGGCACAGTATAGGGGGGTATGGCACAGTATAGGGGGGTATGGCACAGAATCCATCCATCCATGCTCAGCCATCCCTCCATACCCAGCAATACCCAGCAATACACTGCAGGGTATTGCAGGGTATGGAGGGATGGCTGAGCATGGATGGATCCGTGGTGGCAGAGCAGGCTGTGGGCACTACAGATCCCGCCCACAGCACTGCTGCCACCGATCCCTCCCCCTCTCCTCTCATACTGTACCGATCGGTACAGAGAGAGGAGGAGAGAGGAACCGGCGTCATCAAATGACGCCGGTTTGCTTACATGTGATCACTCCGTCATTTGACGGAGCGATCACGTGGTAAACGGTAAACGGCCGCGTGATCCAGAGGACCCGGCGATCATGGATGCTCTCGAGTGCGCGCACCAGGGGGCGCGCAAGAGCAGAATTCTGTGAGGCCGTTAATTAACGGCCTCCCAGAGTTAAGCAACCGCCCTGTAGCCGTTTTTTCGGCTATGGGCCGGTTGTTAACTGGTTAAAGTGGTATTAAACCCAAAAGCAAAACGTATTGCAGCTTACCAATTCTTAGATGTGATGGCTGCATTCGTTTATCTTTAGGCTTCCTTTCCTTGATTTTCACCTGGTGATCTGGCCAGTAAGTCTGTTTTCCAGCAGAAAAGACTCCCCTGCAGATGAATGTAAAGAAAGGGGCGTTTACAATGATTGGATTTTATTAAGTCATGTCAAATCTTTATCCCAAAAGAAAACAGTTTCCTGTAACTGCTTGTGTAGCTGCAGTGCAAGCTGGAATTTGGCGTCAATTTGTTAGTTCATCTAAATCCGCTAGTACTTCCAACATCCCCCCCCCCCCAAACTGACAATGCTGCTGTTCAAATGTGCCCTGTGCTCCATTCAGTGAGGGCACTCTAAAACAGGTGGTGTGTTAGTGGCCCCATCACCAGGTGAGAACAGAAAAGAAACCTTCAATCGGCTTTGGGTCCCGAGGCTTCGGCATCTTGACTAAGCGAAACTGGCTGTCTAAGTAAACTCATTCAGTTTAAAATAGAAATAAAAAAGGCAAAAAAAAAAAAAAGAAGGAGTGTGTGGTGTGTATAAAATAAACACCCACTATACACTTATCTCCTTTAGAGCTTTTTCACACTGCTAGTGTGGGGGTGTTGGTGGTAATGCACTGCTGGTTTTAGCGGTGCTTAACCATCGTTTTGCGTTGCATTTCGGGCGCTAGTGGGGAGCTTTGAAACCCGCGCTGCCCATTGATTTCTATGGGCAGGGGCGCTTTAGGAGCGGTGTATACACCGCTCCTAAAGCGCCTCAAAGAAGCTGCTTGCAGGATTTTGACGTCCAGTCAGCGCAGCGCCCCAGTGTGAAAGCACGCATTTCACACTGGGATTGCAGACAAATTATTTTATTTTTTAGGCGCTAAAGCACCTGAAAAACACCTCCAGTGTTTAAGGGGCCTTAGGAGTGATAACATACCCCCTGTTCTCAGTTGCACAAGGAGCTCAGAAACCTGGGGAATGAAAGACAGCAGTACACTGATCTTTCCAGGGAACGGTTATGCAGGGGGGAGGGGTTTGTCTGCACCAGTCTGAGCAGTGGAAGAGCACATACTGACTTCCCAGCACAGCTAGAGAACTGACCACGCTGTGCGACCAGTTTTTAATAGGAAAGCAGAGCAACTAGCATTTTACGCAAAAAATAAAAATAAAAAAAATAAAAGAACGGGGAACTTTTTCATACAAGTACATGGTACAGCAGGCAAATATCAGGAATATGAAATATTAGGGTTGTATATTCTTCAATTTCAAAACAGGCCTAAAATAGTCATTTGTACCAATTAGTTTGATTGTATTCTGAGGAATTTTTGTATTGTCCCTTTTTCATATTGAGATCAACCTGTAATTTCAACAGAATAAGATCACTACCGACATGTTTGTCACATGCTCACTGGTCTCTAAAGTTTTTTTTAATTGCTCACTATAATATATATATATATATATACACACACCCCTGTAGATCAGCAGTCTCGATCTGCTTTCCAGAGATGTTAACTTTTAAAAAAAGAGTAATTGTGCCAAATCTGAGTTTTTTTTTTCCCCCAACTCTAATCAAACATCGGAAAGAAGAAAATTCAGTGTTGGCTCATTTAAATAACCAGGCAATATTAGACGCAAGTTATAGAAAAACTAAAAAAAAAAACATTTTTAATAAAATAATGTAAGGGCTTAGAGGAACATCTAGTAAGCTCACACCTAACAGCTCAAATTAACATGAAACCACATGGTCAAACACACACACATCCTGGAGTTCTTGAAAATCCTGTTTTAAATTTGCGTAATCACCAGACCACCCCCCGACAAAAAAAAAAAGAAACCTGCAAAATAAACTAAAGCCCGGCTTTTGAAAAACTTCTAAAGGGCAGGGTAGCTGAACAAAAAATGGAATTCTGAAATTACCAAGCCATGACCTACGATGATGTGCAAGTACAGGGAAGGAAAGGCTCACCCAGTAACCAACAATTATATACTTAAGACGAAAAAAGGGGGGGGGGGGGGGGGGCGGGGATTGTCAAAAGTACATTCATTGTAATCCTCTTCTTCTACAAAGGGGACACTGGATGCCATGTTAAAAGCACATCTCTCAACAAAATTCTGTACAATATAGGAAAGGCCTTAAAATGGGAGTAAACGCCCATGGATGACTTTCACCCATAGGTAATCCTATAGTAAGGCTTACTTATAGGTACTGTAAATATCTCCTAAATGTGCACCATTTAGGAGATATTTACTTTTGAGGCAGCCAGTGATGTCACCGGTACGGTACGTCGTTCCTTCAGAGTCCAGTGCCGCGAACGGAGGTTCCTGTATGCATGTGCGGGAGCGACGTTATCGTATTGCTGGAGGGCATTGTTTTAAGGCAAGTTTCACATAATGTGCTAGTATGCATGGCATACTAGCACATTATGGCATTGCCTTGCAGCATTTCAAAAACAAAAATAGCAGTTTACTACGGTTTTAAAATGGGAGGCAGTTTTAACAATTTAAAGGGCAATGCTACGTTTTAGTCCCCTTTCGCACTTATACGACTTGTCCCACGATTTGGGACTGCAAAGTAGCATGACAAGTCATTCCATGATTTTCAATGACAGCCATTCATATTAGTACGACTTCAAAGTAGTCCCTGCACTACTTTGGTCCGATTTTGATGCCACTTACATAGGCATTCCTTGAAATCGCGGTAAAATCGCGCGACTTTGACGTCGCACAAGTGTGACAGGGGCCTTAATGAAAAATACAATTTACCCCAAGTACTTTTCCCCATTTAAATCTGCAATGATGTAATTTTCAAACACATTCTATGCAATATGGAAACCTGTCTTTTCCTGCTTGTGTGATTTGCTCACCGATTTTCCCAAGAAGTACTATAAACACAAAACAAGTTTTTAAATTCTCCTCTGCAACAGAAATTACATTTTTTGTTGATACTTCCAAAGGAATGCAGACCCTACAACTTCTCTCATCTGAACACTGAAAGTGCACCAGCTGATTGCAATGCATCAGTCCCTCTAATTCAGAATCAATCTGCACAGGACATTGTCAAACAGCAATTTCTTCAATGCCAAAATAGGTAGGAACCCAACAAAAAGTTTGAAAGGTGGAAGGTAAAGCTTTTATTCACCTGCCCATCTTCCTTTCACAGAGCGCTTTTCAACACAAGAACTGATAGTACAGCATTTATCAATAAAGCAGGGGAGCTGAAAGGACGGGAGTAGTTGCCACAAATCATAGCAGCGGCGTTATTTGGGGGCAGAGGAATGAAGATTTCAAGGTACAGCGCAGCCACTATTTTATAGCTAAATGGGCACAATTTCCTTTAGCAAGCTTCAAGTACTCTTTAAATCTGAACTCCAAGCAGACAAAACACACTATTACAGCTATGTATTATTTAAAAACCTTTTTTTTTTTTTTTTTTTTTTTAATTAATAGTGTGTCACCAACTAAATGTTACTTGGTATAAAGACTCCTGAAACCTCTTTACAGTAGAACTAATGCTAGGAGAAAGAGGGAAAACACTAACAAACACAGGTGTGGTGCATGCAATTACGTCAGCAAGGAGCGTGCCGAGATAAGAGGGCAAAGAGATGAGCTCATCAATCTGCCATCGCACCTTTTGACCAATCTAAAGCTGAGGGCAATGAGAACACCCTCCATATTACTCAAATACAGCTGATAGAAGGCAGGTCACAAACTTGTGACAGATTCTATATATCTGAACTATGCATTTTATTTATTTGCTTGGACTTCAGGATTGAAGAGGAACTGCAGTCCGCTCACATAATTAGTAATAAAAATATCTTTGCCATTCTGAAGCTTCCCTCCAACCATTTTGCATATTTCATATATACTGCGATTCTGTACTTGCCAAATATGTTGCAGAAGTTTCCCTCCACTGAGTCTGGCTGCATCCATTTCAATTGTGGGCAGCTGAAGCTGCTGTCCGTTAACTTCCTGGATTTACACAGACACACCTCCAGCTCTTATTGGCCCTCTCATGACTCACCCCCCCATCCCTTCCTGGTAAACTCTCAGGAGAGCGAGACAGTGCTCTGCATGATGTCATAAGCCTAGGCTTTTTACCAGACAAGAAACAGGAAGTGAGCTGTATAAAAAGGTATTTACTGGCAGAAAAAAAAAATAATGTTTTACTATCCAAAGTTAAAACAAGGGCAGAAAATTGAAAAAAAAAAAAAAAAAAAAACCCCAAAAAGGTCTGCTTTAAAGAGGCAAAAAATAAATAAAGCAGCTACAAATATACTCCAGCTGCTGACGTTTAATATACAGATACTTACCAGCCCATAGATCCAGCACTGTCTTCAACTTGGCCAGTTGTTGGCGGTGCTGGGGACCCAAAGACCAGCAATCTTGACTGGGGAAAGCAGATTGACACATGTTTGAGACATACTGCGCTTTGTGAATGAATGGTCTGCTAGGACAGGGGGGGGGGGCGGATGTATACCAGGAGGTTGCAGGCGAGGGTGAATGGGGAGTGGGTACCTTTGAGAAATAGGTACCCTGCTCCCTGAAGAAAATATGGGCAGGCTAAATATACCAAGTAAATCAACTTACTTACTTACAACTAGCTGGCTGGATTCGCTTACGATTATCGCAAGCGGCTGCTATACCTACTAACAATCACTGTCACTGAGAAGAGAACTGCTCTGAAGGGAGGGACTGTCACTGTCTGTGTTGATGGGGGAATAGTGTGAATTTTCACCATCAATGGCTTGCCTTCCAATTTCATGTCACGCATATCCTATCTATGGCTGTCTCCTGAAGCAAGTCCCCATTCTCAAACTACCACAGCATGCTTGAAATTACATAGCGCCTTTGGTCATCTTTCACACTGGGGCGGGAGCCGTGGCGACGGTAAAGCAGCGCTATATTTAGCGCTGCTTTACCGTCGTTTTAGCTGCGGGATTCGCCCGCTAGCGGTGCGGTTTTAACCCCTGCTAGCGGCTGAAAAAGGGTTAAAATCCCCCGCAAAGCGCCGCCATAGCGGCGCTATTACCACGGTGTCCCATTGCAATCAATGGGTAGGAGCGGTATAGGAGCGGTGAATACACCGCTCCTATACCGCTCCAAACATGCTGCTAGCAGGACTTTTTACCGTCCTGCTAGCGCACCGCTCCAGTGTGAAAGCCCGCCGGCTTTCACACTGGAGTGAATGGGGCCGGTTTTTTCAGGCAATATTTTTAGCGCTGTACCGCCTGAAAACCGCCCCAGTGTGAAAGGGGCCTAAAAAGGAATAGTGCCCCACCATTGATATCATGTTGGAGTAATAGTGCCCCATCTCTAGTGTTAGTGGCAGGAATCATGACCCACTCTTGGTGTCAGTGGGAAGAATACTGCCTCAAGGGCTAGATAAAGGCTAGCAAAGAGGAGCATTTGGCCTGCAGGCTGCAGTTTGGAGATCCCTGTTCTAGAGGGTATTTTGCTACAGCCAGCCAGCCAGCCAGCCAGCCAGCCAGCCAGCCAGCCAATCTTCTGCATCATAATCCCAATGAAGACGACTTTTAACCGGCTCAAAATGCAAACCATCCAAAAGCATAAACAACTATGCTCACCTAAGGCAACACAGCAATAAAGCAATTTGGTTTATGGAGCTCTGTCAAACCAAGCACTCGGTAGGCTTGATTTAAATAATTTATAGTGGTCTGAAACTGACCAGATAACAAAATTTCTGATTGCACCATTAAAGCAAAAAATGTTCATAAAGATCCTTAGCATGCATTCAAGCAAATAGTTTGCTATGTGACACATATGAATGTATTTCAGCGTATGATTATACCCTGCAGTAAACTGGAATGCTTAAAATCACAGAAGCACTGCATTTTAAGTTCAGTGAGTTTTCAATATAATGCATAGAATTGGGCAAAGTCTATGCCTATTTTCTCTTTATGTCAGATGGCCACACAGATGATAGGAAATAGGTGGTTAGTTTGTTGTCTAACGTTAATGCATTGTTCCATACATTTTAGCAGTGGCAAAACCAGCTGAATCCAGTCTAACACAGGTATATTTTTATAAAACCTGCTCTGTTGTAAAATCTGGGTTATTGTTGCCTGGGACTGATCACCTTCTTTACTGCCTACCACGCAGGAAAACCTGAGACGAGTGGGTGTCAAGTAATTATCTTACCCACGTGAATTCAGGGGAGGAGAAAATGTGACGGGAGCAGAAATCTCAGCATGAACTAGCTGCCTGGAACAAAGCACCCCCACCCTTCAAAAAGCAAAGCGAGAAAGGCAGCAGCAGGACGACGGGAGGAGGGGGCAATGTGTACAGTTGACAGAATCAATAGGACCATTTCAACATGCCAGCCCCTGCCCATTCCTCATTAATATTACATGACAGTATAACATGACAGGAAGCATAATATATTGTAACCACTTCAGATCCAAGGACCTCTACACTAAAAACACATTTCTACTGTGATGTAAATGAAGTGTCTGCAAACGCATTTGCCATTGTGAATTAATACATGCCCAGTTATTAAAAAAAACACAAAATACGTATAACTTCTCCCGCTAGTAGCAAAGAAGTTATTCATTTTCTAACCAGCATTTGTTTTATTATGACACAGTGGTACAAAATTTTAAAATTTGAGCTTTCCCCAGGAGTCTGGGTATTGAGGAACTGCTGTCTATTCAGACACAGACAGCCAACCACGGCCTCTACATTATAAAGATTGCTGTGGTTGTGAATAGGGACCCAAGGCCAAGGGTATCTGTAAGGAGCCCAATCACTTGAAGATTTTTAGTGCAAGAGATAAGTCATGAAATACTTATAACCAAGCTGTCAAGAGGCATCTTACGTGCAGCTTCTTTCCGACAATATTACCAGTAATTGCCGGCTGTCAAAAACGACAGCAGTTACTGCTTCGATTTCACAGCAGAATGGTTGGCAAAAAGCAGCCGTTTCTGTATGAAAAGACACCTACAAATAGCCTGCAAGTGTCGCTGAGTAAATACAAGGTAACAATGTACTGTTATGTTCTATTTATTATAGATGCTTATATAGCGCTGTCAATTTACATACATATATTGTGCATTTACAAAAGTCCCTGCCCTCATGGAGCTTACAATCTAAGGTCCCTAAACTCACATTCATATACATAGTAGGGCAGTGATGGCGAACCTTGGCACCCCAGATGTTTTGGAACTACATTTCCCATGATGCTCAACTACACTGCAGCATGCATGATCATCATGGGAAATTTAGTTCCAAAACATCTGGGGTACTAAGGTTCGCCATCACTGTACTAGGGCGAATTTAGATGGGAGCCAATTAACCTACTAGTATGCCTTTAGAGTGTGGGTTTACAATTTAATTTATATGTACATCAAAAGTTGTGACCTATAATCTGCATATGACATCACTTAATGTGTCTTTCACAAAGGGACTGGGGCCCATACAGTGAGAATAGGGCATGTATGCATCTGGACGGACATAACTGCACATTCTACATTTGACAGGCATGCAGGAGTGGGTGAGCCGCTCATCTGCCCCTGCATGCATTGACAAATTAGAATGGGCTATTGTGTCTGTATAGCCACTGGGTTCTTAGAGTTACATAGGCTGCCTGCAAGTAGCTCCAGACGCATAAACAGGCAAGCTAGCACTGCACAGGCCACAGTGCATATGTGAAAGAGGCCTAAAGAAAAAAATAAATATTCAAACTTTCAATAAAAAAGCATTTCTATTTAACCAAAATCAGCCCCAACTCCCTTCTCCTTATTTGTGTCCCACCATTACTATTTACAGTTTATAAACCTTGTTACTTTTTATTCATTTTTTTTTGTGTTGCATAACAAGCACTGCAAAATAAAAATTTGCCATGCTTTGTACCAGAAACATCACTTTGGTGCCATTTTAAAACAGAATTATAAAATTACATATTCTACTTATTACTAAACCCAATCTGTAAATAGGAGTATTCCACAGAACATGGCAACAGATATTATAAAGGGTTTTATTTAGGTCAACATATTGTTGGGGGGGACAGAAGCCTGCCTGCCTTTCTCAAGCCCAGAGACATACCGACCTGAATAAACTGCACTTTTGAATATTATCTCTATTGCCAAATCCCATGGAGTGCACCCATTTATGCATTAGATTGTGTATGCTTTATATGGACTGCACCATCCAACTTTTTTTTTACTCCTTCACCACTTGCCGCCCGCCATATAGCAGAACGATGGCGGCAAAGTGGTTGCTATAGGATGACCGGATGTCATATGACGCGATCAGGATAACAAGTCTTCACACGCCCCCAGGGGGCACACATGACAATCATTATTGCGGCATGTCAGTCTGACAACGCATCTCCGATCTAGGTAAAGAGACACTGGACGGAGACCACATGATGAGCAGTGTCCAATCACGATGTAAACAGTTAGAGTCGCTTATCCACTATTCCTCACTGGCGTCTGACGCAAGTAGAGGAGAGCCGATCAGCTGCTCCTGACGGGGGGGTCTGTGCTGATTGTTTATCAGAGCAGCCCCCTCCCCCTGCGGATGCCAGCACAGGACCACCAGGGATGGCCACCATTGATGACCACCAGGTATGGCATCTCTGGTGGCCATGGGTGGCAATGTGTGCCCACACAATGCCAATCAGTGCCCACCAGCAATACCTGCCAGTGCCTCAATAGCAGCGATGCACATCAGTGTCATCCAGTGCCCATAAGTTCCCATCAGTGCTGCATACGGGTGCCCATCAGTCCTGCATATCAGTGCCACCTACTAGTGCCCATCAGTGCTACATATCAGTGCCGCTACCTCAAATGTGCCACCTCATCAGTGCCAACCAGTGAAGGGGAGAGAGGGAGAGAGGGAGAGAGGGAGAGAGGGAATAGCAATATAACAGTGGCTTTAGTCCATAAAGGGTATACAGATATGAGTGCTTCAAGTGGCTCTAAAGCCTACACATATATTTTACCTGAATGCATTCCTTGCATGAAGATAAGAGGCATTAGCATCTCGCGTCACCCCCCCCTGCCCCCCCCCCCCCATTTTGCTTGAGTCCTTATTCGTTCAAGCGCTGTGCACATCTGCAGCTCTTCTCTCCCCTCACTTCTGGGTCTTGCTAGGGCACCGGGAGCCATTGGCTCCCAATTCTGTCAAAGCCAGTGACAGGGGAGCGGGGCCAAATCCAGGTGTCTGCATCAATGGACGCAGGAGCAAGGCTCGGGAGCAAGCACACTCAAGCTGTTTCCCATGGGGCCACTAGACAGAGGAGGGGCCAAAAGCGCTTGTGGGGGACCTGAGAAGGGGAGGTTAACGGCTGCTCTGTGGAATTCTATTCCACAGAGCAGGCAAGTATTGACAGGTTTGTTTTAATTTACAATCACTTTAAGTAGTTAATAAAAGCTTAATATTTAAGCAGTCTTCGTATTATTTTTGCTTAGGTAGTAGCAAGAAAGGTGAGGTGTTAAAGCGGTAGTAAACTAATGATACAACATTTAAATCTAACTAGTAAATTGCAATGAACATGCCACTAACAAAATGCTTAAAAAGCCTTTTACGGTCATAAATCATTGTTGGTAAACGCTCACACTTGCTCTACACCGCCACCATAGCAAGTCTAGGGCTGCAACTATTATTTTCATAATCGATTAGTTTGCCGATTAACATTTCGATTAATAACCTTAAAAGTGTGGTGTAAAATTTAGTTAATATGTAAAGTTTAAATAAAAAGGCAATTTATTCTTAAATATCTATATGCAGTGGTAAATCTATAAAACCAACTACAGGGGGTCCCCGACTTACGAACGCCCGACCTACGAACATCCCCTACTTACGAACGAGGCGCTGCGGGGACCCTCCGCCATTTTCCGCCGTGTTTGGGCCGTTCTGCGCATGCGCGGCCATTCGGAGCCTCGGAAAAGTCCGTAATTTTCCGCGCATGCGCAGAACGGCATTGGAAGGAACATCGGAAATGTCCGGAAATGGTCGTATTTGTCGGTCTGCGCATGCGCGGCCGACTTACGAACATTTCCGACTTAAGTACAGGCGGGCAGTCCCTAACGAGTTCGTAACTCGGGGACCCCCTGTATATGGTTAGGGAACAAAATCCCTAATCCACTCTGGGAATAACAGACAGACGAGATATAAATGTATCTACTATTAGAGGTTGAATCTGGTAAACATCAGCCTCAGATCAAATTTATTTAAAAAGGAAAAAAATAAGTTAAAAGACTGCTTTGTTGATTTTCAGACAGATATATATGTTAGATATAGATAAATACACACAAATGAGAGAGAGATAGATATATCTCAATAAATAAGGATATATGGGCATTATAACTAGGAGTCAGACATGATGAAACATCACTGGTGGCAAAAAAAGGATAGAGCCAGTACAAAATAAATGTAACTGTTAATTACTGGCCAGATATCCGACAGGAAGATCCATTTGCAACAGATCACTCGAGGGCCAAATTCTTATAGCACTGCATGTTTATATACTCTAAAATAATGGAATATATACTATAAGCTACATTGTTTTACATGCTCTATGAACACAGCACATGATGCACAAGGAGTCCCCATCTGGCAGCAAATTATACCAGAGAGGTTCTGCGACTGCCAGCTAAGCAACAGCATGTCTATTCTCATGTAAATCTAGGCAATTTAATATTAGATAGACGCGGAGTCCAAATCACAACCATTATTAAATTCTATTTGCCAAATGCTCATATGTTCCAAAAATCTAATTAAAACATTTGGGGAAAAAAATTTTTTACTCACCAATAAATGCCTGTTGCTAGGGGGTCCCTCGTAGTCTGCCTCCTTCAGTGCCTGGGCTGGTGACATCACTTCCCCTCGGCGCAGGAAGGGCTCAGCTCTGGCCCTCCCTCTCGTCAATCTGGGACACGCGACAGGTCCCAGAAAACTGCGCGGGCCAATCAAGGCGCGCGGCACCACTCGCGCATGCACAGTGGGTGCCTGGCTGTGAAGCCACAGCCAGGTGCCCACAGTTACAATGCTGGCGCCGCCAAACGCAGGGGGAGACGAGCTGGGCTTCGATCCCCGCATCGCTGGACCCTGGAACAGGTAAGTGTCCGATTATTAAAAAAGTCGGCAGCTGCAGTATTTGTAGCTGCTGACTTAATTATTTTTTTTTTTTTTGAATGGGAACTCCTCTTTAAAAACGAAAGAGGAAAAAATAAAAATAAAAAATCTTATTCTTGTTAAAGTAAATCTACCACATTTGGCATGTCTTTTTTTTTTTGGAGAGCGGGGTACCTAGTTTTCACAGGTGTAAATTTTCTGTCCCTTCACATTAACATACACAGCCATTAAGGTCTAAACCGCTGGCAAAAAAAAAAAAAAAGTCCAAATTGGGTCCAAAGGGTCAATATTTTGTGTGGCCACCATTTTTTCAGCACTGCCCTAACCCTTTTCCGCATGGAGTTCAGAGACTCACAGGTTGCCACTGGAGTCCTCATCCACTCCTCCATGACGACATCACTGAGCTGGGGGATGTTAGAGACCTTGTGCTCCACCACCTTCTGTTTGAGGATTCCACACACATACATATCCCCTTTAAAGTGAAAAGGGTAGTGTATTTACTGTAAATACATATTTTGAGCCATTACTAAAACCTTTATCTGAAACCAGTTTTCAAAGTGACTCACCTTTTTATTTTCTTGTTAGGATATAATCTGATTGCTTCATTTCCTCTACAGTTTTGTATGATTTCTCGAGGTCACCTATATGTCAAGAAAGTAAATAGCAACTCTGCTGTGATCAGCCAAGTTAGGCCTGACTCACACAGGCGTACTGATGTGCCAAGGTCCATCTTCACCCATGTAAGCTACAGTGGCTGTGCATCAGTCCCACAAGGATGTACACATTACACTTGGGGATGTATACCTGTGCAGCCGCCTACTTGTCATTGATTTGAATATGCTGCGTGTACGCATGTGCATGAAATACCGATGTGCCCCACGAGGGTGAAGACGAGGTGTTTTGAAGCTAGGTGGGTAAAGCATGATGGGGATTCAGAGATGCTAGTCATCAGGTCTGCTTCCCCTTGTGATCAACAGCAGGCACTGGATGGATCTATAGCCAAAAAAAGAGCCTGCCATAGGCTACAGAATTTGCCCACCACTTGCTGTCAAACACAAGAACAGAGAGTGGACTAGATAAGGAACTATTTCCTCAGCTTCCCCGTCAGGTTCCACCCACCGTCAACGTCACTGGTTGTTGGGAGCCTATTGGCTATAAAGCCAATAGTGTCCTTGACAACCAGTGACAGGTGGGGAAATGAAGGGGTAGCAGTGGCAAACATACAGCTCTGCTACACAGCATATAGAGACAGGCACTAAGCCTGTCTCTGTAGGCCAAGTTGGCATTAACTACGGTTTCTTTATCTTAGAACTGGAAGCAACTGTGCAGCCATAACACCAATATTAAAAACTATGTGAAACTGCTAAACGGGTCTTGGTAAAGCTAATGCAACTAGCATTTATGAATCTTGTACAGGCCATTTTGAAAGGACCATATGACCAGAAGGGCGTCATAAGTGTATTGCCAAACTCCCCTCTACAGTTTTATTCAGATCACTTTTTGAAAAACGACAAAGCCAGGGGCAGGTTTTTCTTTTTTTTTTTTTATAAAATGATAAAAATATATATTTAATAATCTATAAATTGTCAATCTAATCAATAACTTGAAGAAAAATATATTTAACATCAGGGTGGATTTGATTTAAATCAGGTCAATTTAATTTACTAGTAAAAAGGCTTGATTTAAATCATAATTTTTTAAATAGCAACTGTCATCTGTCCCACAGCATCTCCCCCTCTGACCCTCTGACAGTCCCACTCAATTTAATGGGACGGCTGGTGATACGGCAGTGACAGCAGGTGAGTGGATGCCTGCTAACCGGCGCTGTCATGATGGATCTGAAATGACAGGTGCTCTTTAAAAAAAAAAAAAAAAAAAAAAAAAAAAAAAAGTAAGAACTTATTCTTGATGGTAGTTAAAATCTTTAATATTTGCATACAAAATTAAGGTTTCCTATTTAGAATAATAAGCGGTCAGGTTAGTAAAACAGCGATATCAGAACCGATTCAGTTTGTAGTGTATATAGATTTGCAAAACAATGGGATAAAGGAATATTTCTGAACTTTGGTTTATCTCATGTTACTGTGAAATTGGGTGAATGCATCAATGCAGTGCATGTTCTCAGCTTGGATTCATCGAATGAGTTTACCAAAAATGTAAATATTGCGAATGAAAAAAATAAATAAATACAAGTAAAAAAAAAAAAATGTTTAACGTGCAGAAGCGAACGCATATGAAAAACGGTGTTTAAACCACACGTGAGGTATCGCCGCGATCATTAGAGGAGATCTAGGGCTAGAATTATTGCTTTCACTCCAATTCAAAACATGTAACCTGTAGAATTTTTTTTTAAACATTGCCTATGCAGATTTAAGGGTAAAAGTTTGTCGCCATTCCACGAGCGGGTGTAATTTTGAAGCATGGCATGTTGGGTATCAATTTACTCGGCCTATTATCCTTCACAGTTTAAAAAAAATTGGGCTAACTTTACTGTTTTTTATTTTTTGTTTTTTTTTTATTTAAAAAATAAGTGCGCTTGCAAGACCGCTGCGCAAATACGGTGTGACACAAAGTATTGCAACGACCGCCATTTTATTATCTAGGATGTTAGAAAAAAAAATAAAAAAAATGTATAATGTTTGGGGGTTCCAAGTAATTTTCTAGGAAAAAAAAAAAAAAAAAAAAAAAACTTGTTTTTAAACACCAATTTAAAAAAAAAAGAGGATCGGTCCTTAAGCGGTTAACTTAATTATACACCACACTTTTTTTAAGGTTATTAAATCGTTAGTTGCAGCCCTACTTTATTTGCAGCTTCTGGGATCTGCTCAGTACAGTTTGTCATGAGGACCAACATTTCCAATGACTTTTTTGCTCTGTTCACGACTAGCCAATAAATAGCTCAGGAGCCAGCTACCCAATCATGCAAACAGAAGGCATTTTAGGAAGCTAAGAAATGCATAAAATTCTATTAAGACTAAAAAAGTATAATACATACACACAAAGATGTTATTTATGAGAGAGAGACACACACACACACACACACACACACACGGGGTGTCCCCTAGTTACAAACATCCGACTTACAAACGGAGGGAGACAACAGGAAGTGAGAGGAAATCCACCCATAGGAAGGGAAATTCACTCCTGTAAGAGTTATGGGAAAAAAGGTACCTCCACTGACGCTTTTTTTTTATCAAGGCTTGTTTCTACAACAACCCAAAATTTTCAAAATCCAATTGTCATTGGGACAGGAAGTGAAATCTTCTGAACAGGGGCACAGACAGCAAAACAAATCTTACAGGGTTAACCATTCCCTATACTATCCAAAAAGCTTAAAAAAAAAAAAAAAAAAAAAAAAAAAAAGCTTTTCTGTCTGGAACTACACTTAAAAAAATGTACCTGTTCCGACTTAAACAGATTCAACATTATAGATAGAGATAGATATCTCAACCAAATGAAGCATAGAAACCTGGATGGATGAGTTTGCATAGAACGCATTACGATAAAAAAAACCTTCTGCCTTTAAAACCCCTTTAGTGCCAATTCACACCAGATGCAGTCCCGTGCGCTTTTTTCTGCACTAAAAATGCATGCAGTGTTATCCATGTATTCCAATGGCTCCAATTCACACGAATGCAGTCAGTTTCCGGTGCAGAGGAGCGAGAGCGGAAAAAAAAAAAAAAAAAAAAAAAAGAAGAGCGTGCTGCATTTTTTTCTGCATAAACCATATAGTGCATTTTGGGAGTACTGCATACAGCGCTCCAAAACCGCTGCATTTGGGACTTTTTGTAACGTCACGCAAGCGCACCGCCCCAGTGTGAAAGCACTCAGGCTTTCACACTGGGATGGCATGGGAGGTGGTTTTCATGCACCAATTTTAGTGCCAAAATGCCTGAAAAACTCCTTCAGTGTGAAAGTAGCCTTAACCAAGTTTTAGCCCACGGGAAGCTGGCCTTTTTCAAACCAAGCCAGCTTTCTACATCCATCCCTTCCCATTGGCCATTAGTGCAATAAAAGAAAGAAACAGCATAAAATGTAAGGCAGAGAGAACCCATATTTTAAAATACAAAATATTCAGTTCAATCTCACACTTTCCTAGAATAGTTGTAGAACATAAAACAATAGCAGATCCTGCAATATATAGTTAATTTAGCATGCAGGGAAACCCATGGTTAAAAATCAACATCATTCCTTTAACGACTCAAACTTTTATCACACCTTCCATCATAGCAAATGACAGACAATAGAATGGACCAGAAAAGTAATTTAAAAACTAATTTCCACTAAGGAGTCAACCTCTTTCCAAATATTGGTGATCATTTACAAATAAGATGATGTAACCTGTGACTCATCTAATAGGAAAAAAAAACTGTTCCTAAGAAATATATCTAGCAAATGCTTGGTTGATGGTAGCTTACAAAAACAAAATATCCTTATGACCAGGTATACTTGCAATTAAAGTATATATCTAGACCCAAGGGAAATTATAATATTGCAGCTAACCAGTCCTTAGATGTGGTGACTGCATTTGTTCTCTTTCACGCTTTTACTCCACTGCCTTCACCTAGTGATTCACTGCCAGAACTTTTTTGCAATTCAACCCCTTTACAACCATTTAACAAATGGGTGCTGGAGCAAAGGGTGGGCGTCAACACCCGCACACTGTACAGAGGTTTCTGTGCACACTGCACGCTCCCAGCACATAAATCAAGCTGCGAAATCCAGCTATTGGTTCCCGCTAATCATAAATAATGGACTGGCTCTCGATCATGTGATCAATGACAGCCAATCACGGTGGTCAGGTGAGCAGCAGGTTCCTGCCATCCCTGACATTTAGAACTTTTTAAAAGGGGAGGTCCGCAGAAGTGGGAAAGGGTTAAAATACCTCTATATATATATTTTCCAAGACCATGGGAATAAGATATTGGTAAATACAATTAATGCATTGGTACAAAATATACTTTAGAGATGATTTTTGCCCTCATAAATATAACAAAAAGCACATTTAGAAATGTTTAATGGCATTGCAAAAGGTGGGTTGTCACATTTCCAAAGTCGCAGAACCCCCCCCCCCCCCATCTAATGTAATTGTATGTAAAAATGCAAGACTACAGAGCTGACATTTATACATTAATCTTGATATTAACGTCCTGCCAGCCCCATGCACACCACTACTCAAGCTGGAACAGTGAAAGAAACTGGAGCTCATCAATGAATGGCTTCACCTTCAAAAAGGTCAATCAATATTGTGACCAGCTACATAAAAAGTAGCTGGACAGAATTCGATTTTTGGTAGCTATAGATATTTTTTATTTTATTTTTTTTAAAAAGCAACTAAAAAAAAATAAACAAAACAAACCCATGTTATACTGTACTTACCTGCTCCGTGCAGTGGTTTTGCACAGAGCAGCCCAGATTATGGGTTGCGCTGTGTCAATGGACGCACGAAGCCCAGCTCGGGAGAGAGCCCACCGTTGTTCCACCATAAGCAGTGGCTTCTTATTGTGGCACACAGAAAAGGAGGAGGAGCCAAGAGCACCAGTGGGGGAGGTTCATGGCCACTTTGTGAAAAACCATTGCGCAAAGTAAATAGACCATGTTTATTATTTTAAAGTTAAGTACCTATTACAACTAATTCCTAATTATTAGTGGGGTTAAGTCGATGCTCGTTTTTGAAATTGGGAAGGAGAGGATAGAACATTTTTACTGAATGACTTTCAAACAATGTGTGTGGTGTACATTTGGGAAAGTCAAATGTTAATCACTTCATTACCCGCCCATGTACATATGACGCCCACAAGGTGGATCTCCTGGGTGGGCGTCATGACGTCCTCCCATTCCCGGCCGCCTAGGGGGCACGCGCGCCAGCGGCGTCGCTCGGGACCCGGTGCGTGTGCCCGGCGTCCGCCGGGCACCCGCGATTGCCCGTTAAAACAGCGGGACCGTGGAGCTGTGTGTAAACACACTGCTCCACGTCCTGTCAGTGGTGAGGAGACCGATCATGTGTTCCCAGTACGTAGGAACACCGATCGTTCTCCTCCCCTTGCGAGTCCCCTCCCCCCACAGTTAGAATCACTACCTTAGGGAACATATTAACCCCTGCAGCGCCCCCTAGTGTCAACCCCTTCCCTGCCAGTCACATTTACACAGTTATCAATGCAATTTTATAGCAACGATCGCTTTGTAAATGTGAATGGTACCAAAAATGTGTCAAAAGTGTCCGCCGCAATGTCAGTGACGAAAAAAAAAAAAATGCAATAAATCTATCCCCTATTTTGTAGATGCTATAACTTTTGCGCAAACCGATCAATATACGCTTATTGCGATTTTTAACCAAAAATATGTAGAAGAATACGTATCGGCCTAAACGTAGTAAAAAATATATATATTTTTTTTTTAAATGGGATATTTATTATAGCAAAAAGGAAAAAAATATTTCGTTTTTTTCAAAATTGTTGCCCTTTTGTTTATAGCGCAAAAAATAAATAAAAAATACGCAGAGGTGATCAAATACCACCAAAAGAAAGCTCTATTTGTGGGAAAAAAAGGACGTCAATTTTGTTTGGGTGTAACGTCGCATGACCGCGCAATTGTTAAAGCGATGCAGTGCCGAATCGCAAAAAGTGCTCTGGTAAGGAAGGGTGTAAAATCGCCCGGTGCTGAAGCGGTTAAAAACAAACAAATTTGCTTTTGAACGACATTTGTCAAGTCAAATATTTGTACAAAAATCTACTAGTGTATGGCCACCCATAGTTAACCAAGGAAAAATAAATAGATGGATCTATAACCATTTCTTACAGAGACGTTTATGGCAGCCTGCTGGTGCCTACTAACCTGGGGATTATTAGCTAGAACGGACAGATATCTTCTTAAATCTAGAGAAAATGTTTTGAGCCTCTACGCTGTTGCTGATTGAAATACATCTTTGGCTCCTAACTGACTTATCACCTGAATTCTACATGAATTTGTATACTCCCAAAATAGGTTTTGCTGAACATAATTGTTCCTTCACATTAGGAGTTAATGGTCTTGCTTTACAATGAGTACATGGGTGTGAGCAGTGACAGAAGGAAACAAAGAAGTCCCCTTTGTGAGTCATGAACTTCTGTTCTCAAATACATTCTACAGTTTCAACTTCTGTAAATGTTCTGTAAGCTCTGAGCAGGGAGTTCTGCTATTGCATGCATAGTCCTTTTACTCCCATCATACCAAGATTTTTCAACAGATGCTTAGTTCAAAAAAAAATGTAGCATTTTAAAAGCAAGCAAAGGGGACCCCTGCATGCTCAGCTTAGTGTACAATGAGTGGAAAACTGCAATCAAGCAGGTAAGTGTGTATTATTGCAGAAGAGACACAACAGGTCTCATCTGCAATAAAGTGCTGTCTGATTTTTTTAATTAACCACGGTTAGAAAAGATATCCATTGAAATCAAAATGTCTTCATAAATTTTGGCCAAAATGTATTCCGCTACATGTATTTGGTAAAAAAAAAAAAAACATCCCAATAAGTGTATATTACAAGCGGTCCCTGGGTTACAAACAAGATAGGGCCAGTAGGTTTGTTCTTAAGTTGAATCAGATAAAAAAAAAAAAAAAATTTAAGGGTAGCTCCAGCCAAAAAAAAAAAAAAAAAAAACAATTGATATGTTTAACTAGAGGACCACCTGTGTGTGTATAATATATATATATATATATATATATATATATATATATATATATATATATATATATATATATATATATATATATATATATATACACACATATATACACACATACATGCATACACACACACACACACATATATATATACATGCACACACACACACATATATATATACATACACACACACACACACACACACACACACACATATATATATATACATACACACACACACACACACACACACACATATATATACATGCACACACACACACACACACACATATATATACATGCACACACACACACACACACACACACACACACACACACACACATACATATACATACACACACACATATACATACACACACACACTTAAGATAGGACAGTAAAAATACCCATTTTTGGAAAGTAGACAGTCCAAAATATTTAGTAGGAGGCATTGTGTGTTTTTTTGAAGCTGTATTTTTTTTTTGTCGCCACTATTTTTTGGAAAAGAAAGAAAAATTAAATAAACTATTTTTTTCCATACCAGTGCAGTACAGCATCACCACATGACAGTGATGATTAGCAATACTGACTGACAGCATGTCAAAAAATTCCATTTTTTTTTAAAAAACATTTTTCATGAAATGGACAAATCCGATTTGGGTTTGAGACGGCATGTGACTCGCTCCCTTTTCTATGTGACAGCCCAGCATTCTTACATGGAAAAGTACAGTACTCTACAGGGAAAGTTAGCTCTTTGCAAGTGCCAAAACTGACTAGTCACGCTTACACAAGGCTTTAATTCCCAGGTGTCAGCAGAAGATTGGAGAGATGCGGGGGTCAAAAAAAAAAAAAGGCAGGTGTCTGGGGTGGGAGGTATTGGACGGAAGGAAGGAAGTGACGTTTTTACTTTGTCCTACTTGGGCAAAGGAAAGTAGATTTTGCAAAAATTAAGGGCACTTTCACACCGAGGCACTGGCCACGTTAGCAGTAAAGTGCTGCTAATTTTAACAGCACTTTAGGCCACTTTCACACAGAGGTGTTTTACTGGCGCTTTTGCACTAAAAATAGTGTACAAAAAGCACCTGTAAACTGCCTCTTCTGCAGCCCAAAATGTGAAAGGCCAAGTGCTGTAAGCAGCATGTTTGGGGCTGTGTAAAGCTCCTAAACTGCCCCTTCCATTGAAATCAATGGCCAGCTTTTAACCCACTAAAGCGATGGTAAAGCGCTGCTAAAATTAAAATAAAAAGATGCTGCTTGCAGGACATTTTTTTTTTCTTGTCCTGCAAGAGCGCCGCCCCAGTGTGAAAGCACTCAGGCAGTTTACAGGTGCTTTTCATGTGCTATTTTTAGCACAAAAACACCTCTGTGTGAAAGTGGCCTAAGCAAGGTCTATATAATAAAAAAAAAAAAAAAAAAAAAAAATCAATTACCCTAAGATACAAGAAGCAGATACCTTGTTCAACAGCTCAAGGAACCTTTTAGACCTGGGATGATAACATGACAGAAGATGATTGGCTGCTATAGAAACTCCTAATGAGTACGTTATATCCAGGGAGTCTCAACAACGGAGTTACATAAAGCAAGAGTGCGCCATGTAACCGAATAAATGAGGGCTGGTTATCGCAATTTCAAAATCAGGGCATTTTGTTCAAAGTTTTTTTTGCACTTGGTCTAATTTTAAGTACCGTATTTATCGGCGTATAACACGCACTTTTTTCCCCCTTAAAATCAGGGGGAAATCTTGGGTGCGTATTATACACAGATACCCGCAGATTGTGAGGAAACGAGCGAGCGGAGCCGAGATACACAAAGCCGAAGTACACTCGGCTCCTCTCGCAGTCACGCCCACCTCAACTGATTGCAAGAGGCGGGAGTGCCGCTGACATATAGAAAGCAGAGTGTACTTCGGCAGTCCTGCCCCTGACTGTGAGCAGAGCCGAGTCTAGCCAAAGTACTCTGCTTTCTGTATCTCGGCTCTGCTCGCTCCTCTCCGCTCAGTCAATGGAAAATCGGTGCCAATTTTAAATCAGGGAGACCAGGCAAGGCTGCAATGATGGACAAGACTCCAGATGAACACTGATTAGGCTGCATTGATGGGCATATAAATGTAAGTTTTTATTTTTTTAAACTTCCCTCCTAAACTTGGGGTGCGTGTTATACACCGATAAATACAGTACTTTTTTGCATGAATTTTCCAAATAGAAAGGTTAAGTCCAATGAATGCACACAGTTTTTCATGTAACTTTACTCATCTTTACAACAGAAAGATTTGTAAAAATTTACAGTGAGCACAACCTACCTGGTCATTACTTTAGTTTTTGATACAGGCATCACTATAGTGCATTGGCCCACCTCACTGCCTTTTGTCTGCAATCTGCTGAACCAAGAACCCACCTGCTGGTGATACAGAACACACGATGCCCCATACACACAGCATGGGTGATATAAAAACCATAAGTCCAAAAGGTTTTTAACGCCTCCATTTATAGACAAGCTTGTATTGGAAGTTAAAATGGTACAGTCCATGAAGTATAGAGAAAAGGCATTACACAGTCTGAATGCACTGATAAGCGACTGCAGCTGATTGGTGGCAGCCACTGATCAACAGAAAATTTTCCATCATGTCCCTTTGACAGAAGTTCCCCCTGTTGAACAGGGGAGCCCACACACAAATCGAAACTGGATCACTTCTATAAATGAAAAATAACTGGTGGATGGGTGGATGATTGAAAGGTGCACTTTAAAATTTTAGTTTACACCCCTGCCATTCCACTGGCATGTGCCAATGAAATACCTAGGTACAACCAGGTACACAGAACATTCCTTTGCTTATAGCAGCTCAATGGAGAAGCCATGCAGATTAAGTAAAGCAAGTACACGCTGCTGAGAAGGGAAGTTAAAGAAAACTTGATGCTTCGCAATGCATGGAGCAAGCACAGCTTTTTTTTAATGGATTGTATTAGAATCTTAAACAAAAGTTTTTACTTGCTCTCTAGATGAAAAATGCAGATGAGAACAATGGAATTTTATTCTAATGGTGCAAACTTCACACATGTTGAGTGCGGTTGGAGATGCCAATAAAGCTGCTGCACTTTACATGTCCACCAACGATGCAACATCAACAAGCTACCTCGCTGCCAACATCTTTGTTCGGCTTTCTTCCATATTCAGCATCTTTGACCATCTTGGTTGGGTGGCCTGGGCAGATGTAACCCTCTGCCCATCCACACAAAAAAAAAAAAAAAAAAAAAAAACCTAACCGAGGCAGCAAGGAATGTGCAACCTAGTGTACATATAGAACAAACATTGTTGGCAGACAGAAGAGAAGCTTTTAATGCAGAAGAGACATACAAGTCTTTTATGCAAAAAAGTCTACATGCCATTATTGTTTCATTGTAAAGCCGGAGGCTCGGTTCACACTGCCACGACTTTGGATCCAACTTGTAAGTCCCCAAGTCGCATGACGACATGTGAAATCAAATGTTAGCCAGTCAATGAGAGCAGTGTTAATTAGCACTATTGAATTGGTTCTGACCAGGGTGGATTTGACTTAAGTCACTAGTAAAAAACACAATTTGGTGATGGACGTGGCAGCAGCAGGTGAGTGGATCCCCGCTAACAGGCGCTGCCATGATGGATCTGAAATGACAGGCGCTATTTAAATGTAAGGACTTATGCTTGCTGGTGGTTAGAATCTTTAATACTTGCAAACAAAATTAAGGTTTCCCAATTTAGAATAAGCTGTCAGGTTAGTAAAACAGCGATATCAGAACCTATTCAATCATACAGTTTGTAGTGTACTATACATAGATTTTCAAAACAAAGGTATACAGGCATATTCCTGAACTTTGTTTTAGCTCATGGTTACTGTGCAATTGTGTGAATGCATCAATACAGAGCATGTTATCTCAGCTTGCATTCATTGAATGAGTTTACCAAAAAATTTAATATTGCAGAATATACAGCCTCATGATACATAACCAAGCTCTACTTCATGCTATACAAACTAAATTATTATTAGTGCATCTTAAAATAGAAAAGATATCTGTAGATCGATTTTTACACCATATGCATTTAATTAAAAAAAATAATAAATGACTCATTTATATCCACCCTGGTTCTGATTTTAGAAAAAGGTTCCTGTACTAATGCAATTTCTATCAGACTCGTGCCTCAAAGTAGTACTCAAGTCACCAGAAAGTTTCACCGCAGGTGGCACACAGTAGTATGAACCGAGCCTTAATGGTAAAGCTTTCAGAAACGTAAGCAAACAAGGTAATGGATAAATAACCACCAATGTTTCACTCAAATGTCAAACTCAAGTACATTTTATCACACGGCCCACAACTTGTAATTATATGTAAATAAATCACAATTGGACTCGATTCACACTAAGGCGTTTTTTGATGCATTTTGCAGAAATGCAGGGAAATTTTTTAAACATGGGTTCCTATGGAACATGTTCACATCAATGCATTTTTGTTCACCTGCGTTTTTTGGAAAGGGTCGGGGACTTTTTTTTCCCCCATGCAAAATGCAGCGTTTGGCATGTAATAGAAGTCAATGGACCCGCATCCAAAACACAAGTACCGCGTTTTTACCGAGATTTTGCCCACGATTTGCGTTTTTTGCAGTTTTTTTTTACACTGTATATACTGGTTGCTAAGCAACCACAGTGTATAAAAAAATAAAAAGTGGTAAAAACGTGTGTCCAAAAATGCGGCAAGCACCGCAAAAAGCACTGCAAAAATGCTCAAAAGCAAAATGCATAGATGTGAATCAAACCTTAGAGGGATAGCACATCATAAAAAAGATAAAATAAAATTTTTAAGGGGGATTGGGTGATTTGCAGAGAAAAAATAATAAAGTTGCCCCCGAAACACTAACCTTTTGGCTATTGCCAACAATATCTGTGTCAACCCCAAAAAGAAAGCCATTTAAGCTGTGCTTACTGGGTGTAATAAAGTGATAAGAAAAGGAACATGTATACACCACTTGTGCTGTAATGGTATGGAGCAAAGCAACATAAGGACCTATACTCCAACAACAAGCATATTAAAAAGGATCCCTTTCATATGGAGCAGATTTCATTCTGATCAGCAGAGGGTCAGCTCACAGTTCCCCTGCCGATTGGAGCAGAACAGGTAGATGGCACTAGGGGGCTTGACCACATTTATTTATTTTTTCCAGGGGAGATACCAAATAATTTTTTTTTTTTTCGGCTGCCTTTCAGGCCAATATTCTGTGGATTTAACACCCAGAACAAAGCCGGCTGGTCGTTCGGGCCTCCAGGTGGGATGGCAGACTCGGGTGGAGAACTTCCCCTCCAGTTGCTTGTAAAAACTGCAAAGCAGCTGCTTAGCCACATCTGTTATTACAGGAAAGCTGACCGCCTGCTCTAAAGAACGGTACCCGGCTGATGCATCAGGCCCTCTGTTGAAGTCAGGAAGTGACGAAACGCGTAAGGGCATGGCCTACACGACGCTCGACCAAAACTGACGATTGCGTTCCACCGCCGCTAACCACTGCCCGGAAGTGATGCAAGTGTCAGCAAAGACACACAGCCGAACCGAAGGAAGTGCAGCGGCTGATGTGAATGAGCTACTGAATGCTGTCATCATAAAACGCAAGTCTAAGAACTTCTTATATGCTGTTCAAAAGAAATATTGATGTACGTAGATTACTTAAGGGGGGATGTATAGGGATTTCTACTTTTAACTTTTCAAATAAAAATGGAATTACACTATGTATGCCACTCTCTCCATTTTTTATGGTGATTATATTGAGAACCCTTGAACCCCTGATGTTATACTGAAACCCTGGTGGTGATTTTTGCTGAGGAAGTGACCTGGCTGGCTTATATCATTGGATCTTATGACGAGGCTTGTACAGTGTGTACCCTGGTGATGACCTATACCTTAAGGCTGATTTATTTTATCTCTCTGGTGAGTTTAACCCCCTGAGGGGAGCGTGCCTCACGTGGTGGAAAATTCTAAGGGATTAAACCAGGGGTCTTAGACTGGTGGCCCTCCAGCTGTTGTGAAACTACAAGTCCCATGAGGCATTGCAAGGCTGATAGTTACAAGCATGACTCCCACAGGCTGAGGCATGATGGGACTTGTAGTTTTGCAACAGCTGGAGGGCCGCCAGTTTGAGACCCCTGGATTAAACGGTGCTTGGATAGACACCTGAAGTACAACCACAAGAAAAGTCACTGATTTTGAACCGTTCACGGTTTCACTCAAATACACCCAAGGACTACCTATTGATCATAATGCATAATTTACTCACCAACTTTCACAGTCTTAGGACTTGTCACGGAAAGATTTTATTATCTTATACGTTCTTATAGCGCTGTTTTAGTATTTTATTTTACAGATCTGTTTTATTTTTTACTATCATCCTTTTATATCTGTGTATTTTCAAACAGCTGCTTAGTTTAAAGCGGTTCTGCACCCGTTTTTTTTTTTTTTTTTTTGGGCTATATGCCAAGGGCATATAGCTCAATTGGGGGACTTACCTGTTCCATCTTCCATCACGATCGCCGCCGGTTTTCGTCCGATGAAGTTCTTCATCTTCTTCTTTTGTGCTGGGGGCCATCTTGCCTGTGGGCATGTGAAACCCCCACAGGCACTGTAGATGGCCCAGCATGCACCGCCGTTACTCGCGCGTGCGCAGTAACGGCACATCTGCCGACATCTCGCGAGATTTCGGAAGATGTGTCCGACATCTCGCGAGATTTCGGAAGATGTGTCCGACATCTCGCGAGATTTCGGAAGATGTGTCCGACATCTCGCGAGATTTCGGAAGATGTGTCCGACATCTCGCGAGATTTCGGAAGATGTGTCCGACATCTCGCGAGATTTCGGAAGATGTGTCCGACATCTCGCGAGATGTGTCCGACATCTCGCGAGATTTCAATGACTCCAGATCCCAGGAGACAGTGCGGCCTGACGACGATCGACGAAGAGACCCCGCCCACCCCCGAAGAGACAGAAGACCGGAAGTCATCAATTACAAGGTAAGTTAAAAAATAAAAAAATAAAAAAATAAAAACACATTTCATTTAGTACTCTTTGCCTGATTTGGAAGGCAAAGAGATTTACTAAATGAAATGGGTGCAGAACCACTTTAAATTTTTTATTTATATAAATATCATATTTATATATTCATATTTTGATGGAATTAGTCTGTTTGTGATATTGTGTGGACGCACCCAGCGCTGAGTAGTGTATATTAGGGCTGCAACTAACGATTATTTTCATGATCGATTACCTTTAAAAAAAAATAAAAAATAAAAAAAAGTCGGTCAAATTGACGTTCATTTTCAACCACAGTGATGGGAAAATTTGGAAATAGGAAACTTCTTGGTCAAAGGAATTTTCAGACAGTGTATGTGGTTTTTGTTCAGAAATGAAGTGAAAATTTCAAACAAAATGCTTTCATTGCGAATGTACAAAGATTTTTCATCTGAATATTCTCACCTGAAAATTGATCCGTGAGGCCAGCATAAGGCTCGGTACACACCTATGCAGTTTTTGCTTTTGATCTGTTTCTGCAGTGCGTTTAGATTTTTGCACACGTGATTTTACTAAAATTTGCGTTTTTTGCATTTTTTTGGGCAGATTAAGAAACACAAATTGCTGCAAAACGGAAGATTCCTATCAAAATACTTACCGTAATTTTCCTTTCCTGATGGACTCCATGGCAGCCAACGTGTGGGTTTAGTCCCGCCTCCACTACCCTATAGGACGTTACTCCCATAAATCTTTGCTCCCTGCCAGAGGCCGTGTTCGGTAACTATCCTACTCCAGCCATTTGGGAGGGAACTCCGGCTGCCATGGAGTCCATCAGGAAAGGAAAATTACGGTAAGTATTTTGATAGGAATTTTCCGTTTTCCTGACAGACTCCATGGCAGCCAACGTGTGGGAAATAACTCGCCATACACACCCGGGTGGGCAAAATGCTGAACAAACAAAGATTTATTTGACACCGTCAATTGACAAAACTTTAGCACCAAAATCAACTGAAGACAGAGCCGCTGGCTCAACACAGTAGTGAGACATAAAAGTATGGATTGACGACCAAGACGCCGCTCTGCATATCACATCAGGACCTACATGGCGCGAGGCTGCCCACGAAGTTGAGAGACTTCTGGTTGAGTGTGCTGTCACCGCCTGAGGAGGAGCCAAGCCCTTCTCCTTATACGCCCACTGGATCGCTTGAACTATCCAAGCAGCAATAGATCTGACTGATGCTCGGGAGCCCTTGTGTTTCCCATAGAACAGGACGAACAGATAGTCCGACTGGCGGAATGAGGCTGTAACTTCTAAGTATTGTTTCAGGGAACCACCAACATCCAGAGGGTGAACATCTGAGACTCCAGTGGACCTGAAGGTGGGTAGAGAAATTTCTTGATTCTCGTGAAAAACTGAGGTGACTTTAGGGTTTGACCCTAACATCGGAACCAGAACCACTCTATCAGGAAAGAAGGTTAGGAAAGGTTCTTTGGCTCCTAGAACCTGGATTTCAGACACCCTCTTCGCCGAGGTGACGGCTACTAAAAAAGCGGTTTTCAACGTAAGCTCTCTGACAGAAAGCGACTTGTCCAGATGAGAGAAAAAGTCCAAAACAAGAGGCAGATCCCATTTAGGGAATCTGGGCTTCCTTTGGGGTCTCAGTCTCACTGCCCCTTTGAAAAATTGTTGGATAAGGGCATGTTTGGCCCATGACACTCCCGTGAAGGCGGAAATAGCTGACACCTGAACACGAAGGGAACTGACCGACAAGGGTAGGTCCAGACCTGATTGCAGGAAACTTAGGATGTCCTGAACTGCCGGAGAACCACATGAATTGGCTCTGGAAGACATATGGGACGAAAATCTTGCCCAGATCCGCTCATATACCTTATTGGTGCTACGCCTCCTTGCACTCAGGAGGGTGGGAATAGCCTCCTTGGGACACCCTAGTGCTTCCAACCTTCCCCTCTCAAGAACCAGGCCTTCAACTGTAGGTGACCTGGACACGGGTGGAGGATCGTGCCCTGGGAGAGCAGGTCCCGACGGGTCGGAAGAGGAACTGGGTCTCGGAAGCTGAGCAGAGACAGGAGAGGAAACCACGGTCTGTTGGGCCAGTGTGGGATTATGGCCACCATCTCCACTTCCTCCCATCTGAGTCTCCTCAGGAATTGAAAGATGATCGGAGTTGGAGGGAAGGCATAGGCTGTGCGGAACCACCAGTGCTCTGATAGTGCATCCACCCCGTAGGCTTGTGGGTCCCTGAACCGCGAGTAGTATCTCGCCAGCTTCCTGTTGTACTGGGAGGCAAAGAGATCTACTTCTGGAGAGATCCCTAGGGATACCACCCAACTGAACACCTCCTCGTGAAGAGCCCACTCGTTGTTGTCCAGCTGCACCCTTGAGAGAAAGTCCGCTTGGACGTTGAGAACCCCGGGAACATATGTTGCCGTCAAGTTGGCTAGATTCCTCTGTGCCCAACGCATGATAGGCTCCACTTCCGCCAGTAGGGAACGACTTCTGGTGCCCCCTTGTTTTCTTATGTAGGCAACAGCTGTTGTGTTGTCCAATCTGAGAACTACCGACTTTCCCGATATCAGATGAGGGAAGGCCACCAGAGCTAGGAAGGCTGCACGCAACTCTAGGACGTTCGAGACTATCCCTCGAGAGGGAAAATCCCAAGTGCCCTGAGCCACCTCCATCAGACAATGGGCCCCCCAACCGCTGTTGCTGGCATCTGATGTTACTGTTATCCACCTGATCGGAAGAAGGGAATGGCAATTCAGCAGGTTCTCTCGTTGAAGCCACCAGAAGAGGGAACTCCTCATGACTTGAGTGACACGAATTGTCTGGACTTTGTCTCCCGACCACTGGAGAAGAAACCCCTTCTGAAAAGGACGCATTCTCCATTGTGCCCACTTCACCATCGGTATTGTGGACACCATGGTGCCTATGACCTTCAGGCAATACCGAGTGCTGAGATGAGGAGACGCGAGAGCCAGGTGGATCCTGTCTCGCACTATTCTGACCTTTTCCTCGGGCAGAGAGATGGTACCTCTCACCGTGTTGAAGAATGCTCCCAGGAACACGAGATACTGTGAAGGTTCCAGCTGGCTCTTTTCCGTATTCAGGAGCCATCCGAACTCCTTGAGCGTTGAGATAGTCTGATCTCTGTGATCTACTAGACAATTTCTGTCCTGAGCCAACAGGAGTAGATCGTCCAAGTAGTGATGGATCCGGATTTTTCTGATCCTTAGCAGAGCTACGATTGGCAGTAGGACCTTCGAGAAGGTACGTGGAGAAGTGGACAGACCGAAGGGAAGGCAAGTGAATTGTAAATGAATCTGGTCTATGGAGAACCGCAGGAACTGTTGAAAGTCTGTTGCGACGGGCACGTGGAAGTAGGCGTCTTTTAGGTCTATGGAGACCATCCAATCCCCTGGCTGTACTGACTGTTGGATTGTGGCCAGGGTCTCCATCTTGAACCTCTCCTTCCTTATGAAGCGGTTCAGATATGTCAGGTCTATTACGGGTCTCCACGCCCCGCTCTTCTTCTGGACTAAGAAAAGAGGGGAATATATTCCCATACCACGTTGCTCGACTGGCACGGGAATAGCTGCGCCTTGTTCCAATAAAGATTTTACGTAGGCTGAAAGTATCATCCTTTTTCCTTCTGATGTTGGAATGGATGTGGGAACACACCTGCACTTGGGGACCCTGCTGAACGTCCAAGTGTGTCCTGAGGAAACCGTCCTGACGGTCCAAAAATCCTGGATTGAGGCCGCCCAGACGTGCCGAAAAAGGAGCAGGCGAGCTCCCACCCGGTCCGTCTGGACGGGCTCGCTCTCAAAAGGACTTGGTCGGTTGTTTCTCACCCGACAAACTGCTTTTTGTAGCTTTTTTGAAAGATGATTGCCTGGACCTCCAAGACCTGGAGAATTCCCTCCCAGGCCTGTAACTGCGTGCCTCCCTGGCACGGTCTTGACCTTGCTTCCTTGGAAATGATCCTCTGGGATTTTGTTGGCGCCTGTCTTGGGGAAGAAACCCAGACTTACCGCCCGTGGCCCGAGTTATAGCACTATCCAACCTATTCCCAAACAAAGACGAACCGTCAAAGGGGATCCGGCACCAAACCTGTTTAGATGCCGGGTCGGCCAGCCAAGGACGGAGCCACAGGGCACGCTTGGCAGTCACAGAGGATAGCATAACTCGAGACAAGAGACGAATAATGTCAATTGAGGCCTCCCCCAAGAAAGCCGAGGCCAGCCTCAGCTCCTGTATAGGAGAACTCTTGGCTAGCTCTTCTGAGACACCCCTGAGTGTCTCGTCGACACTGTCGGACCAGACCTCCATCGCTCTAGACAAGGCCGCCAGAGCCAGGGCCGGTTTACAGGCCGTGCCTGCCATAAGGTAGACCCGCTTCAGGTCAGAGTCAATTCTTCTGTCTAGAGCGTCCTTGAAGGAGACCGTGTCCTCTAAGGGAAGGGTCACATGTCTGACCAACCGCATTACTGCCGCATCCACTAGAGGGGGTGATTCCAGCTGTTTTACCTCTTCTTCTCTGAATGGGTATAGCTTCTGAATTTTTGGCAGGAGAGAGTTCTTCTTCTCTACCTTCCCCCATTCTTCCGTAATAACCTCTCCTAGTTCTGACAGAAAGGGAAAGCTGATACGCTCCTTCTTTAATTGTTTGAAAAATTTTCTCTGCTTCGCTGGAGCCGTCACCGGCTCTTCCCAATTCAAGGTTTCCTTGATGGCTTTGACCAAAGGAGGGAGCAGAGAAAAATCAAAACCGGAACCAGCCACATCTTCCTCAGATTCACTATCGGAGAGATCCGCGGATGGATGGCTTGGTAACGAGGCTTCCCAAGTGTCTTGAACTTGGGTATCCCTCACTGGAGATCTGGGCGACTCTACGGGGGATACATGAGGGGCTTCCAGCTCCTTTAAGCTGTCCTTGACCATCTTCTCAACCATAGACTTTAACTGTCGGTCAGAGTCAGTCCTTTCTCCAGTCGCCTTTACATAACAGGCATCACAAAGGGACTTGAGCCCTACACCCCCAGCATGATCCTTCAGAATGGCTGGGGCGAGCCGTGGAAGAGCGGGATGGTTCCCGGCTACGATGACTGGATCTTGCAGAAGAACCGTGGTGTCTAGATCTGGAAGAGGAGTGCCGGCGGGATTTTGATGAACCGCTTCCTTTATGAGAACTCCGGTGTTGAGTAGACCTGGAAGGGCTGAAAGAGAAAAGACAGATCCACCGTGTCAGCGGAACATCACCTATGATGATGTTCCACCCTCCCCCCTCCCCAGCAGGCATCCCAGGGAATGCCCCCCCCCCCAAAATACCTGCTGCGAGAGGGCTGGCCACTAGCAGGCGGTGACGGAACAAGTGGTCCGGGAAGGTCCATTACGCTGCAATCAGAATTGACCCAAATCAATAATTAGAAGAGCATCAACAACAAAGACAGCAGAGCAGTCCACCAGGATTCCCTACCTTTTGCAGCAAAAACGGGCTCTCTGGAGTGCTTCTGCAGACTTACAGGCATTCCAAAGCCTGAAATCTGTCTTTCCCTTTTTAAATCTGCCGCCTATCGTGACGTCATCAGCGCGACGGCCACGATGCTAGTGCGCATGCGCGAATACCGCTACGCGCATGCGCGAACCAAGCCTCGTTCTCGCGCTGGCTCTGCGCATGCGCAGAACGACCGCGCAGCGAACGAGGAAGGGACTCGGCGGCTGGAACGCACGAGGAACCAGCCGCCATGATGGCCAGACACACCGCACCAGCGGTGTATGGGGACACGGAGACATGAAAAGGCACACAAAAAAACTGCCACAAACAACAAAAACAGGCTGCCATGCATAGAAAAACTCACCCCTCCTGTGAAAAATCGTTTGGCCGAAGGTAGGAAAGACTACATGCCGGACTTTGTAGGGGGAAACAGTCACCTGCTAGTAGCTAGGATTAACGACCATAACGCGGTTCTGCCTTGTCAGTGACCAGGAACACACCTCTTCAGCGCCTCTTCCATATGCCCCTTTCCATACTCCGCTAGTAGCCAGAGCTTATTGGAAATGTGCGACTCCAAGTCGCTCGGCCAGTCCGTATCACAGGGGGAAACGATAATCTTCAGGTAGAAAAGACACAGTATAGGTCCTTCGGAGGAGGACAAAAAAAGAACACTGCCTCTGGCAGGGAGCAAAGATTTATGGGAGTAACGTCCTATAGGGTAGTGGAGGCGGGACTAAACCCACACGTTGGCTGCCATGGAGTCTGTCAGGAAAAACGCATTACATTCTTTTCTGCAGCTTCTCCATTGAAGTATATTGAACCAAAAAAATCACTGTTTTGCGTTAAGTCCCTGACCCTTTCCAAATATGCAGCGGCTGAAAAAAGCACAGATATGAACGAGTGCCATAGGAAACCATGTAAATGAACTGTAGTGCGTTTCTGCAAAAAGCACCAATAAACATATAGATGTGAACCAGGCCTAAGACATTTAGTAACATAATGGGGGTTAAAAAGACTAAAATTAGCCCTTTATAGTACAAAAAAGCAGATAATCACTACTGGAAGGGGTTCATTTTTTTACTGTAGAACTGTGAAAGTAATATTTACAGTAGTGATTATATTTTTGTACTATAAAGGGCTCATTTTAGTTTTTTTTAACCCCATTATGTTACTGGTCGATTAATCGATTATGAAAATAGTAAATCGATTCATTTCATAATCGATTAATCGATTAGTTGTTTCAGCCCTAGTGTATATACATAGGCCTTTTTAGTTTACACTTCTTTGTTCATGTTTTAAACTTGTAAACACCAAATCTCAGAAAGGAGGCTCGGTCCTTTAGGCCCCTTTCACACTGGGGCGGGGAGCCGCGGTGACGGTAAAGCAGCGCTATATTTAGCGCTGCTTTACCGTTGTTTTAACCGCGGTTTTCGGCCGCTCGCGGTGCGGTTTTACCCCCCGCGAGCGGCCGAAAAAGGGTTAAACACCCCCCGCAGAGCACCGCCGTAACAGCGCTTTGCGGCGGTATTGCCGCGGTTTCCCATTCTAATCAATGGGAAGGAGCGGTATAGGAGCAGTGAACACACCGCTCCTATCCCGCTCCAAAGATGCTGCTAGCAGGACTTTTTTTGTCATCCTGCTAGCGCACCACTCCAGTCTGAAAGCCCGCCGGCTTTCACACTGGAGTGAATGGGGCCGGATTTTTTCATGCGGTGAACAGGCGCTATTTTTAGCGCTGCACCGCATGAAAAACGCCCCGGTGTGAAAGGGGCCTAAGTGGTTAACATTTGTGTGTCTGTACCAAACCCAAACATTTCAGGGTATGTAAACTTTTGATCAGGGCCATTTGGGTGATTTCTGTAATGATAAAAAAAAAAAAAAAGAGCCAAACAACTATGTGACAATCAAATGGTTCACATGATCACTATCCTCAAATATAATAAATTTTTTAGGCATGATCAGTTATTTTTAGTATCAATGCCAAAATTTCACGATTTGCCAGGGTATGCAAACTTTTGAGCACAACTGTGTATCCCTCAGACAAAGCAAGGACTGGCTTGGTTTCCTTTCACCAACTCCTTTATGTCTGCCTAACAAAATGTGTGGTAGCAAAAGGGTGGGCACAACTACCACACATATGCATAGCTAAGGGTGATGTTTATGTGATGAGAGTGCGATCACACAGCACAAAGGCCGAGCTACTAAAGACAGGTAGCTAGCAGGACCAGCTTACGATCATGTGACCACTAAGGCAGTGGTCACATGATCGTGAGCCTTACCAACACCCCAGTTTTTCAACCCTATGTTAGGACAGAATTCTTTTACAACTGATAAGATCTGCCAGCACCATACAGACATGGTTATGATAAAATAATAACTCCACAACCCACTTGGGTCATAGTTTGAAGACCTCTGCTTTAAGCTGTCAACATAAAAAACATAATAGTTTTTTCAAATCCTTTTAACCAAAAATTATAAAAATATGTCAGAGTAACACCAAAATCCTACCATAAAACCACATATATGTTCTGAGACCGACAGTATAAAGCAGAGTGAAAACAATGATGGGCTTAACAAATCAAAGGTTCAAAGATAGTGATGTTGTGAAGATAATCAAGCAAAAAGATCTAAACTACAAAATACAATAGGGCTGGGCGCTACAGGCAGGTCCAGAAACATTTATTTTTCGCATATACCAGCGACGCAGTTTTAAATGCACAATGTAAGCCCATCAGTCATTTCCTTTCAGAGTTCATTATCATTAGGTAACACAGGAAGTGCTCCCCTACCACAGGAACCTAAATAAAGGAAACATCACTGCTAAAGCACTGTGCATCATAAACCAGTACCAGTTATCCACCCTTTTAGAAAATATCGTTTTCACTTTTTTTATACATTTACCTCAGGGCTGCTCATCCCCTTCTAGCTTCAACTATTTGTCTACATTACTCACTCCAGAATAATTTCTCAGGCCTGAATCTCTCAATGACACAGTGGAACACACCTGTCTATAGTCCACAGACTCATGTGACAGGGTGACAATGCAGGAGATCAACTGGGAGAAAAGGACACAAGATACGTATTGCAATGACCTTCTTAGCATGATAAAGTTGGCCATACACTATGCAAATATTGCTGATTCCTGATGAGCCAGCTGAAATTCGCTCCATGGTCGATACTGTATACCCATGACCCACCCAACCCCCAACCCCCCCCCCCCCCCCATATATACATTAATCGTTAAATTAAAGTAACGGGGCGAAATGGTGGGCAAACCACATGTCCAAACAGATGAAGCCGCTGTTCAGGTATTCTAACTGCCGCTGTTAGAACACAAAAGCCACAGAAGTAGGATTTCTTGATCTGTGCTATTTTTGCAGGGGTGGAGGAATCTGTTTGCTTTTATTTATTTATTTTAAATAAAACCACCACCCCTCCCCCCCTTTTCCCCTGCAAGACAATGCCATAATGTGCTAGTATGCACCGCAGCCTAGCACATTATGAAAAACTTACCTTAAGGCACCTTTAACACTGGGGCGGTGCAGGCACCAGAGGTAAAACGGCGCTATTTTTAGTGTCGCTTTAGCGGCACTATTCAGCCGGCTAGCAGCCAAAAAAGGGTTAAAACCACCCACAAAGTGCCGCTGCAGCAGCGGTTAAGGGCAGTGTATGCACCGCTCCAAAGATGCTGCTTGCAGGAGTTTTTTTAACGTCCTGCAAGCGCACCGCTCCAGTGTGAAAGCCCTCTGGCTTTCACACTGGAGACACAGTAGCGGCTGTTTCAGGGCACTTTGCAGGCGCTATTTTTAGCACTGTAGCGCCTGCAAAGGGCCCAAGTGTGAAAGGGGTCTAAAATGAAGCCCGCTAGCGGTGCGCTGTAACAGCTGACAGGACTTACACAGTCACCCGGTCTTCCTTCAGGGTTCGTAGGCTCCAGCCATCTGACTGGCCAAGCCACGATGACTTCATTTCCACATGGGAGTCCAGAGCGAGATACGGAGCTCTGCAGGAAGGGCACGGGTATGCCATTCCATCAGGGTGCATGGCCAGTGACGTCACCAGCTTCTACAACAATATCCTCGAAATGGTGCACGTTTAGATAAAAAGAAAGACTTTAAAACTACTTAAACTTAGAGATGCACCGAAATACATCGGCCAAAAATGGTGTTTGGCATTTTGCAGATAGAGAAAAAGGTGCCGAAAACGCACACGGTTTTACCAGGCTTGTGGTGTTTTTCAAAGCTCATGCGACTCCAAAAATGCATAAAAGATGCAACACGGGTGCATTAGCGAAACGTTCTTGCTGCATTTTCAATGGGGAGGTGCGTTTTTTTTAAACTGAACAAAATGCAGCAAACAAGATTTAGAACACCAAAACGAAAGCGCAATGGACCAGTGCGAAGGCATGCATAGATTTTTAAGGGATGCATTTTTCTTAAGCTTTTCTTTTGCTAAAGCTGCCAGTAAATGTCCGACAATACATTATTTAAATTCATATAAATAAAAAAAAAAAAAAGACATGCATGTGTTGAACTGTCATTTTTGGTTTCGGCCAAGTGTATTCTGAAATTTCGGTACACCTCTAATTAAAGGGGCTGTCTGTCCCTGTGGAAATGGCTCTCTGTAGATAGATGCACCAAGATATCGCTCGGTCACTTGTCTGAACACTGCTGAAACTTGACCGCAAATGATGGGAGTGACATCTTGCTGCCTCAGCTACAAAGAGAGCGATTCCATAGGGATACGCAGGCAGCCTTCTAGCAATCCTGCTGCTGGCAATGTCGGCAAATCTCCTGTGGCAAGGCTGACAAGCATCAGCCTAAATATTTTAGTGAAATCTCCAGGTTTTAAAAGATTAAAACATTTTTAAAAAAAATAAAGTAACATGCTAAAGGGGTTGTAAACTCAGGTTTTTTTTTATCTTAATGCATTCTATACATTAAGATATAAAGCCTGCTGTGTGCAGCAGCCCCTGTTCGAAACTTACCCGAGCCCCATTGTGGTCCAGCGATGTCAACAAGTGAATCAGCAGCCCGGGACTCTCCATTGCCGATTGAGCGTCTCAGCCAATCAGTAGGAAGAGGGGGTGGGGCGGACCTGCAGCTCCATGTCTGAAAGGACACAGGGAGCTGCGGCTCGGCTGCCCCCATAGCAACCTGCTTGACAGGAGGGAGGGGCTAAAAGCTCCAACTAGTGACCCGAGAAGAGGAGGATCGGGGCTGCTCTGTGCAAAAAAACACTAGAGAGCAGGTAAGTATAATGCATTTGTTATTTTAAATGGAAGAAAAAAAAATAAAAAGAGACTTTACAATCACTTTAAAGATTAAAATCTTTGTGTGATATTGGTTTACCATTGAAATTCTGGTAAAGGCAAAAGAAGACAAGTACCCCTAACACTGATTCAAATGCGAATGCCCATGACACTCTGTATGAAGTTTGCATGTTCTCCCTGTGCTTGTATGGGTTAAAGCCCCTTTCACACGATCGGCCCGCAAAGATCCGCCTGTCCATTTTTCAGGTGGATCTGAGAGGGCCACCCATTGACTCGTATGGGCAGGCTGATGTCAGCGGAGATGTGTGCGCTGACACCCGCCTGCCATCTGATCAGACAAGATCCGCTCAAAACAGACGGATGGCGATACAATCGCCATCCGTCCAGCGGATGGGATCAGATGAAAACAGACATGCTGTCCGTTTTCATCAGATCTTCCCATAGAGAACAGCGGGGCTCTGACTGTCAGCCGCCTGTTCAGCTGGGGGGATCAATGGAGCGATCTTCTGCTGAGCTAGCAGAGTCTGCTGAGCGGATCCGTGCCATGTGAAAGGGGCCTTACTCCGAATGCCCCGATTTCCTCCCACACTTCAAAAAAGGCATGCCAGCAAGTTGTCTGTCCAAATTGGTCCTAGTATCTGTACATATATGTAGCCAGATAGGGACCTAAGGATTGTAAACAATCTTGATGACAGGGATCATGTGAATGTACAATACTGCATAAATTGTCAGCACTATATAAATACCTGTAATACATAAACATGAGTTAGGGACCTTAGATTGCAAGCTCCTTGATGGCAGGGACTGATGTGAATGTACAATATACACAAAACAGTGTGTACATTTTCAGCACTACATAAATACTGTTAATAAGCAAATAGTGTCATACTTTATCCAAGGCCTAGAAGGGTAGGTGGGGACATGCCTGGACAAGACTAGGGAAGTCTGTGTCTGCTCTATACACCTATCTATAGAGGAGACAATGGTCTACATACACAAATTTACTAAAGCCGGGTACACACTGTCAGCTCCGGTCAGAGCCGCTGTACCAACCATGTGATGGGGGGGGGGGGGCGTCATCGTCGCCACCCCAGCCAGAACACTCTAATCGGGAGTCAGTCGGCTGCTGGTTTTCCAGCATGCGTGGCCGGCTTCTGTCGGACAGACCAACATACACAGGCCGAATGTAGGCTTTTTTTTTTTAACCGGCCGTCGTCTCCCAATTTTGGGCCTGTGTGTAACTGGCTTAAAGCGGTTCTGCACTCATTTCATTTAGTAAATCTCTTTGCCTTCCAAATCAGGCAAAGAGTACTAAATGAAATGTTTTTTTTTTTTTTTTTACTTACCTTGTAATTGAAGACTTCCGGTCTTCTCCCTCTGCGGCGGCGGGCGGGGTCTTGCGTCGATCGTCGTCACGCCGCACTGTCTCCTGGGATCTGGTGTCATTGATCCCAGGAGTCAGTGCGGGCATCTTCCGAAATCTCGCAAGATTTCGGCCACATCTTCCGAAATCTCCCGAGATTTCGGCCGCATCTGCCGAAATCTCGTGAGATCTCGGCAGATGAGCCGTTACTGCGCACGCGCGAGTAACGGCAGTGCATGCTGGGCCATCTAAAGTTCCTGTGGGTGTTTCACATGCCCACAGGCAAGATGGCCCCCAGCACTAAAGAAGAAGACGAGGAACTTCATCGGACGAAAACCGGCGGCGATCGAGATGGAAGATGGAACAGGTGAGTCCCCTAATAAAAGGTAAGCACACTTTATATTACATCCTAAAAAAAAAAATTTTTTTTCAGAGTGCAGAACCGCTTTAAGACTTAAGAGTGCAAAATCTGGTGCAGCTCTGCACAAAAAACAATATGCTTTCAGGTTGTATTGTCAAAGCTTAAATTAAACAAGCTGAAACTAGAAGCTGATTGGCTACTATGCAAAGCTGCACCAGTGCTCCAGACCCCATTGTGTTAAAAACAAAGCCTTATGCCGCGTACACCCGGACTTTTCCGGCAGAAAAGGTCCGACAGAATCATTTCATCGGATATTCCGATCATGTGTGGGCTTCATCAGACTTGTTTCAAAAATTCTGACGGAACTAGAAATAGAACAGGTTTTAAATCTTTCCGACAGAATCAATTCCTATCAGGAAAACCGATTCAGATGGACCAAAAACGACACAAGGGCAGCTATTGGCTATTGAACTTCCTTTTTCTAGTCCTGTTGTACTTCATTGTGTTCTAAGTGAACGGACTTGGGTGTGATCGTGTGTAGGCAAGTACGTTTCAGCGGAACTCCGTCGGAAAGACCGTCAAGAGTTTATTCTGATGCAAAAAAAACGGTCGTGTGTACGCGGCATTAGGCCCCTTTTGCACGGCCTGTCCAACCCCCTTGTCAGTTTTTCAGGCGAACCCGATTGGACCCTCCAGTCTCTATGGAGCAGCAGATGACAAAGGACACATGTCCGCTGAACCACTCCGCCATCCGATTCGATCCTGTCTGGCAAAAACAGACAGATGGTGGTCCTATTCACCTACCACCTGGCGGTTTGGATGGCATTATTGGATTGCCCCATATAGGAAAGGGGACTGTGCCCATGTCCGCTCTGCATAGTGGAGTGGACATAGACCTGTCATTCGCCTGCTCAGCGGAGGCGCCTGTGTGAAAGGGGTCTTAGACATTTTCAATATATATTTTACACGCTCTTAAAGGTAAAGCAGGCATGACAAATTGAACATAGCCTACTTGCCTAGCATTGGCATCCCAAGTCAGGGCCCACCTCTTTCCTACCCTGGCTGTTTTCCCCACCTCCAACTTCCCCTATCCCACTCCATCACTCCCTCAGTGTCATTATTTAAACTGAGCTGAGTCATGCTCAGACATGGACCCAAATTGGCTTGAGCTATCCCACTGGAAAGCTGTCAAAGCCAAGAGCCAATCAGAGGCAGCTGAGGCATAACCCGCCCCACAGACGCATGTGTACATGCGATGGGGGGGTTGGGAATGCCTTTGCCACCTATGATTGGTGGCCAGCTTTGGCAGGATAGGTCCTGCGGGTTCCAGCTCAAATCCGAATAAAAAAAAAATTAAAAAAACTCAGTTCATTTTAATTACAGTACTAACCAATAGCTTTCCCTTAACCCCCCCCCCCCCCCCCCCCAGAAACTATACGTGTTCATGGCATAAAGCGTATAATGCTGTTGTACGTGAATTTTTTCTGATTATTATAGATAAAAAAAAGTGACAAGGAAGCTTTAGCTATTATACAAGCTGACAACAGATAACCTAAATGGAATCATGAATAGGTGGTTTAGTCACTTGACCTACAGTATGACATAATAGATGTTGGAAATATTATCAAGACAATTGATAATTCCCCCCCCCCCCCCCCCCCCCCCCCCTGTAGTCTACTCTAAAGCGGAGTTCCGCTCATTTGTTTATTAAAAGTCAGCAGCTACACTTTTTATAGCTGCTGACTTTTTAATAATATTCATCTGTCCCACAGTGCAGCGATATGGCTGCCCAAGGCCTCGCTCCTCTCCACGGTGTCGGCTGTGACAGCTTGCGGCTTCAAAGCCGCATGCGTGAGTTGCGCTGTGCTCTTAGTGGCCAGGCAATCTTCTGGGACCTGTGACGTGTCCCAGAAGATTTCAGAGAAAGAGGGGGGAGAGGAGTCACCGCCTAGGCGATGAAAGCAGAACGTGGGAGCTGAATACCCATCAAAACTAGGTACCCACTCTCCCCCCCCCCCCCAAAACTACATGCCAAATGTGGCATGTAAGGAGGCGAGGGTGGCTTAAAGCGGAAGTTCCACTTTTTGGTGGAACACTGCTTCAAAGAAAGTATTTAAAAAAAAAAAAAAAAAAAAAATACATAATTTTGCAGAAATGGTTTAAAGTGGTAATAAAACCTAAAACCATTTAATATATTGCAGCTTACCAATCCCTAGATTTGATGTCTGCATTAGCTTTCTTATGTTTACTTTTATTTTTTAGCGGCTGACCTAGATAGTAGATCCGTTTTTCCACAGAAGAAGCTCTCCTGCAAATGTATCAGAGGGATGAGGCAAACCAATTACTAATGACAGGGGCGTCCTCACAATGATCAGCTTTTATTCATTAATGTAACATCTTTACCCCAAAATAGAAAAACTACAACTGTAACTGCAGTTGGAGTTCGGCTTTTAGTATATCTAAATCTGCTCGTACTTCTAACACTCCCCTCCCCAAGTGACAAAGCTGCTGTCCAAAGGTGACCAAGCACTCCTTCATCCAAAGTTAGGCACTCTAATACAGGCCCCCCCTCTAAAGGATTGGTAAGCTGCAATACAAAATTGTTGGTTCTGGGCATAATACCGCTTTAAGGCCCGGTTCAGACTGCTGCGGTGCGGGAGATCGCATATGATTCGCACTGCACTGCAGTTCAAATCATGCGATCTCTGTGCGATGCAAATTCAGCCATACAGATAGTATGGCTGAATTTGCATCGCATTCGGTCCAAACTCGCACAGGACCCTTTTTTTTCGGTCCGTTGCAGAATCGGATCGCATGGTGTTCTCACCATGCGATCCGATTCCTGTCCGAGTTTGCAGATCGCACTGCGATATGCGAGCTGATATGGGGGTGTCATTAACATTTCACTGACACTCCCAGCAGCTCGCATAGGGCAGTGTGAACTGCCGGCGGGAGACATGCGGTTCGGGAACCCGCAGTAGATTCGCAGAGTTCCGCACCGCAGCAGTCTGAACTGGGCCTAAAGCAGAGTTCAACCCAAAAGTGGAAGCTCCGCTTATCACCCTCCCCCCCCCCCCCCCGAAAGATGCCACATTTAAACAGGTACCCGTCACCGCGAGATCACTCGGGAGTTCGGCCCCCCTTCTTCCCCCACCGCCGGGCCAGTCAAAAAGCACTGCGTGCTTCACGCATGTGCAGTAGGGAACCAGCTGTGAAGCCAAAAGGTTTCACTGCCAGGTCCCCTTACTACGAATGGCGGCGGAAACAGCACGCAAGAGAAACATCGGCAGGGGTGCCGACATGGCTGTATTCCAGGACAGGTAAGTGCTCATTATTAAAAGTCAGCAGCTACAGTATGTGTAGCTGCTGGCCTAATTTTTTGCTTAGGAGGCGGAACTCCTCTTTAAATTGGAATTAAAAAAGTTGAAAAAAAAAATAAATGCGAACAGGCAGGCCTGCTGTGAATGAGCCCCCCACAGAGGGGATACAGCCTGCTGTGATAAGTGATCTGTGAGTACTCACTGCAGAGACGGTGATGTGTCGAATACTGTCCCCCCTGTACTGCGCTTGCGCAGTACGGAGGACAAGGAGCCGCCGACGAGAAGCCCCACCATCCAAGTGGACATAGAGTTAGACTAAAAAATAGCCGAGCGAAAGCGAGGCCGTGCCTGAAGCGTGTCCACGAGGGGCCCTGTTACTATGTGCTGCCGTATGTCCACTTGGATGGTGGGGCTTGCACCTGGACTCTGGCGCCGGTCTTCTTCGGAGACTCCTTGTCCTTCATACTGCGCAAGCGCTGCGCCTGCGCAATATGGGGCGGACACTATCCGATGGCCGGACAGAACACCGGCCGAGGACCGATGCTGCATCCACCTAGGGTAGTATTTTTTTTTAGTACATATTTAAGTCCTTATTTCTCTTTTAAAGCTACACTGCTGCCATACATGCTTAAAATTTTATTACCCAATCGATGTACGATTCAAAAACGAATAGCCATAACGTTCCTTACGATCAAAGTAGTTCCAACAGAGTTGATCAGCCAGAACATAGCTGATACTTTGTTCATAAACATGCCTGTATTTCCACTGGTCTCATTGTGAGGTCACATAAGATAACAGATCTAAATTCACTTCCGTGTGTGCGTCCTATCAATAGAACAGGCTGATGAATATAGATCGATCGGAGAAGAAATAATTGATTCTATGTTTACCACCAGAAGGAGCAGACAACCCAGTGAGCCTGTAGGATTGAGATGGAACAGATACCCGGACAATAAGGGGTCTTTAAACACCACAATCTCTGCGTTCACCATTTCTGCATGCGTGTTTGCATGCTTTTTTTAGTGCCAGCTCACACTGGAACATGCGCCTTCTGATTTGGACAACCTATTCATTTGAAAAGGGCTGCCAAATGCACAGAACCACGCAAAAAGTAGCATAAGAACCACATTTGCAATTACGCCAAACTGCGGTACCATGCGGTTGGGTGGCTGCAAACGGGCTGCGTTTGGGATGACATTAAAAGCAGAGTTCCAACCCATTTAAAAGTCAGCAGCTACAAAAAGTGTAGCTGCTGACTTTTAACAATCAGACACTCACCTGTCCCTCGCTGCTCTCTGCGGCGCCGGCATTCTAACTGTGGGAGCGTCCGGCTGTGGCTTCACAGCTGGGCGCGTACTGCGCATGCGCGAGCCGCGCTGTGAATGGGGGGAGGGGGGTAATCTTCTGGGATGTGTCCCAGAAAAACTGCAGGGAGGTAGGAGAGGTGATCTTCCTTCCGGCGTTGCAAGGGGAGGTACTGGGTGCCTGCTGTGAATGAGCCCCCCACGGGGGGGGGCAGCCTGCTGTGAATGAGCCCCCCACGGGGGGGGCAGCCTGCTGTGAATGAGCCCCCCACGGGGGGGGGCAGCCTGCTGTGAATGAGCCCCCCACGGGGGGGGGGCAGCCTGCTGTGAATGAGCCCCCCACGGGGGGGGGGGCAGCCTGCTGTGAATGAGCCCCCCACGGGGGGGGGCAGCCTGCTGTGAATGAGCCCCCCACGGGGGGGGGCAGCCTGCTGTGAATGAGCCCCCCACGGGGGGGGGCAGCCTGCTGTGAATGAGCCCCCCACAGGGGGGGGGGCAGCCTGCTGTGAATGAGCCCCCCACAGGGGGGGGGCAGCCTGCGGTGAATGAGCCCCCCACAGGGGGGGGGCAGCCTGCTGGGAATGAGCCCCCCACAGGGGGGGGGGGGCAGCCTGCTGTGAATGAGCCCCCCACAGGGGGGGGGCAGCCTGCTGTGAATGAGCCCCCCATAGGGGGGGGCAGCCTGCTGTGAATGAGCCCCCCATAGGGGGGGGACAGCCTGCTGTGAATGAGCCCCCCATAGGGGGGGCAGCCTGCTGTGATAGGTGTGATAGGTGAGGAGGGAGCCATGCCCCCGGATAGGCTGAGCCCTCATACCTGTCCTCGGTGTCAGTAGCACACACTGGGATGGGGAGTGTCTCCGGTCGGACAATAGCGCTGCCTCCGCCTCCTTCTCCTCCCGGCTCTCATAGAGCCCCAGCCGGACGCGCTGTGCACCGATAACAGCCGGAAGCCTCTCTTCGTCACGGACAACCAATCCCCGTCAGTGTGGGAAATCTGAGCCGGCGCTCCCCTACACAGGGCGGTGGCGTATTACCGACATCCAGCCGGCCTGCTATCCTCTCCGTACCTGGGATCCCCTTTCCAGTTCCGGCACCCGTGTAAATATCAGCCGAAACCCCCGCTGTTTCCGGCTACTCGCTCCGCCCCCGGTATCCCGGTTGCCTCTCTCACACTGCGGACCGGAAACCCCACTGCCAGCTCCGCCCTGCGCTCCCGCACAACAAGGAAAGGGGCGGTGTCCCGGGTGGGTTACGCACATGACGTCATGCCCTATAAATGGGCATATTTTCAGGAAGACATCCCGAAACCTGGCATGCGTTTTTTAGGTTGAGAGTTGGGATCTTTTCTTTCGCGGTCATAGATGTTTTGTTAGCGTTTTTAAAGCCTCAGCTTCAAATGTGTGAAACAGTTGGAAGGGTCCGGGGAGCAACGCCTTGTCCAGTTTTTTTTTTTTTTTTTACAAAGGGTTTTCCAGCATTAAAAATGGCGCCTTGAACGGTAACAAAGTCACTGCGCACACCCGGGTTTCAGCGTTGACTTTTTTTCTTCCATAGCGACGGCTTGTAATGTTGCTAGGCGGAAGTAGAAAACAAATCAGTCTGATGGAGCCACAACGCCTCTAGTGGTTATTCAATAATAGTGCACCAACCATAATGATTGCAAGCTAGGGGTAGTAAGCCAGCTTGCTATGCCCCCTCAACCACAAGATACATGTTGAACGCACAAAATATAATTTCAGTCATTTGTAAATTGAGAGAGTTTTCTTAAAGCCAAACTTCTTAGCAACCAGCTATATACAGTGTTTTTAAAGGGGAAAAAAAAACACAATACACAGTCTGCTGCAGGAAAAAAAGTCCCCGTCCCTTTCCCAAAATGCACTGGCTGAAAAAATGTATAGATGTGAACTTGCACCATAGGAAACCATGTTAAATGGACTGTAGTTTCTGCATAAAGGGCATAGTCGTGAACGTAGGGTAATACTATAAAAGTCTGACTGAGAGCAACCTCCCCCATTCTCCTTTTTGTCCTCAAGATATACACCCACAAGACCGCGATAAAACAGAATAGAACAAAATAGAAAATAAAGTAATAGAATAGAAAATATTCTCTTCTTTTGTTTCCTATTGTATTATTTTCTACTCTATAACAGTATATTCAATTTTTTTTATTTTCTATTTTATTCTTTTCTGTTTTATTATATTCTATTCCTTTATTTTCTATTCTGTTTTAATCTATTTTATATAAATTTTCATTATTTTATTTTCTTGTTCAATATTTATTAAAGCTTTACAGAGATTACAATAATAACGTGAACTTTATCAAGTATATAGTAGGATCACTTAAAAAGTTATGCTATGAAGTACAAATGACAAGGTAAAAATAGTCAACATATGTAACCAAGGTAAGCAAATCCAGAGGCTAAACTTGAGGGATGTGTGAGGGCTGGGCTCGTCCCTTCCTTCTCCGAGCTGGCCGCTCAGCTGTTGGCTAATTGCCAGCTCCTATCTCTCCACAGTGACTCACCTGTTGATGTTATCCTGCTCGTCAGTCCTGCCTACTTTTTTTTAAAAGTTTCTTTTAATTAAATTTTTTTTACACACACAAGATACAACAACTACTGGGCCGTGTAAACATAACAGCAACCCAGTCAACTGGCCACGCAGGGCCCAACATTCCCAATTTACCTTCCCACCCCTTCCCCCCCCTCCCATCCCTCCCTCCCCTGTTTGTCACAGCTCAGCCCCCTTCGTTGTAGAGTTAACATTTTCGGACATATGCTCCCCTCCTCATTGAACATCCGTACTCATTCAGCGGTGTTGCAACTGAAAGTTAGGTTCCACTTCCCTTCAGAGTCTATTTCAACTACTCATACGACCTTCACACCTCCTCCCATCCAGTGATATAGAGCTTACCCTCGATCTATGCACAGAATTTCTTTTTATCGTCCTTTATCTAACTCTCACAGCGTTACTCCTCATCCCACCGTGTTATCAGATTCGTACCAGGCCTTCCAGACCTTATCAAATTTTTTCCCACAGCCTCTCGCCCTGTAGGTCGTTTTATAATACAGCAACATAGAGTTTACCAAGTGTTTCCAAAAATTAATGTCCGGGGCTTGTTTGTTCTTCCATTTGAGCAGTATGGCCTTTTTCCCATAGAATAACAGTATAGTAAGTAATGTTCTTAGAGCCCTTGAAGGAACCACCTCTTCCACCAGTCCCAGCAAGCACACTTTCACCGTCAGGGGAATCGGTACTGTCAATATGTCCGATATACAGTCTGTAATCTCTCGCCAGAATTCCTGAATCCTAGGACAGTGCCAGAATACATGATCAGCACCCGCTGGAGAGAATGTGCATCTCCAGCATTCTGATGTCGCTGACCCATATATACTGGCAATTCTAGCTGCAGTATAATAGCTTCTGTTCAAAAATGTAAATTGAATTAGTCCGTCCCTTGCTGACACTAAGTTTCTAAAGGGCTGTGTCCACATGTCATCCCAGTCCTCCCCCTGTATTTCCGGAACCTGTTTCCCATTTTGTCCTACACTTTGTCAGTGCCTTGGGTGTACATTTAAATAGTTCCTTATATGTTGCAGAAAGTGTCTTAGGTAGTTCTTCTATGGACAGCAGAGATTCAAGCGTTGAGGGAAGAGATTCCACCCTCAGCACCTCAAACTGGGCCTGATAAGCATGTCGGATCTGGAGAAATCTGAAGAAATAATTATTTGGTAGGTCATGTCTCGCCTGTAACTGCGAGAAGGTTTGTAATTCACCCAAATGCGTTATGTCCTTCAAAGTTTTTATCCCTTTCGTTGCCCAGACCATAGGATCCGTATAGCCATAAAAGTGAGGTAATCTTCTATTCATCCATAATGGGGTGGATGGGGAGAGGCCTTGGTAACTAGGGGATGCTAATTTTGTCGCCATTTCCCATGCCCTAATGGTGGCTGTCATTGATAGGGTAATGGGTAAGTCAGAACTGGTACCCCTGAAAAGCGCCAGACGCAAGCTTTCGTATGACCCCAGGTGAGCTGCTTCCAACACTGTGGCCGCGTCACCATCAGCCACCTTCTGGCAAACACCATCTGGCTGGCCAGGTAGTATTTGAGCCAGTCTGGCAGGGCCAGCCCCCCTTGTTCGCTCGGTTCTTGCTGTACTTTTATTCCTATCCTGAGTGGTTTAGGTGCCCACAGGAAAGTGCTAACTACACCCTCTAATTGTTTAAAAAATGATTTTGGTATCCATATTGGCGCATGTCTTAAGAAATAAAGGATCACCGGAAGCATTTTCATCTTCAGCAAGCTAATTCTGCCTATGAGCGATAATGGTAATTTAGTACATGCTTGAGTTTTTTGCTTGAGAAGTGCTATCAGGGGAATAAGATTCAGCGTCATATAGTCCTGTACTTTTGAGGTGATTTTACGCCTAGGTATTTTATGGATTCCACCCACTGCAATGGCAAGTTTGGGTCCACCCTCTCTTTGGCTTTTGCATCTAGTGGAAGAATAGATGACTTGCTCCAATTTACTCTAAGTCCGGAGAAAGTTGTAAATTTGTCCAGGATGGCTAGTACCGCCCTCAGTGATACCTCCGGATCTTTGAGAAACAGGAGCATGTCGCCTGCGTAAAGAGCTATCGTTCCCTGTTTAGTACCCACCCGTATAGCCCGCACCTCCTCCGCCGTCCTCAGTGCGGTGGCCAGGGGCTCCATTGCTAATGCAAATAGGAAGGGAGACAATGGGCATCCCTGTCTGGTGCCCCTGCCCACCGCAAAGAAGTCAGATATCTTGTTACCGAGTCTGATGGCTACCTTGGGATCCTTGTATAACATAGAAACCCACTTACAAAATTGAGGACCAAAACCCATGACCTCCAGTACCTTAAGCATATATTCCCAATCTACAGAATCAAATGCTTTTTCTATGTCTATGGACACGATTATTCTGCTATTAGATTCATTGGGTGGTAATTGCAAGTGCTTAAAAAGTCTTCTCAAATTCGTGTCGGTGGACTTGCCCGTTTGATCTATATTTACTTTTGAAGGGATGACTGTTGCCAGTCTCGTTTCTATAATTTTGGTCAGTATCTTAAGATCTGTATTTAGCAGGGCGATGGGTCTGTATGATGCACATTCAGTCGGGTCTTTTCCTGGTTTTAGTAACAATATCATGTATGCTTCCAACATTGAGGCTGGTAGGGTGGTGTTTTCTAAGCAATGTTCCAGCAGCCAGTTGAACCGCGGGGTAAGTAGTTCTAGGTTAGTCTTATAGAATTCTATGGGAAACCCATCAGGGCCTGGTGCTTTGTTAGGTGGGAATGCATAAATTGCAGTCTGTATCTCTTTAAGCAATATTTTCGCATCAAGAAAGTCCTGCAAGAGGGAGTCTAAAGTCTTGGAATCATACCTGGGAATGGGCGAGTACAATTTGGAGAAAAAGTCAATAAATTCCCACATGATGAGTGCTGGATCATTGACCAAATCTCCCACACCATTTTTTTATCGCAGGGATATGCGCAATTGGTCTCTGATCCGCCACTAACATGGCCAGGAGCTTGCTATTCTTGTCCCCCTCTGCAAATACCATATGTGCTGACCTGGTCAGTTCAGAACTGGTCAAATCCTTAAAGTGTAAAGATAGTATCACGTACCTTACAGCGGAGTCCGGATGCTGGGGATGGCCTCGTGCACGGTTCCGGTCCAAACACCCCTGGTGGTGGGAACAGGGAGTGCTGGGGCACGAAAGGGTGCAAGTGCCTGCGGCTGGTAGACTGGTACTTGGAAGTACTGGTTCCTCTGAAGAGCTGGTGTTTACGTTGGTATCCAAGGCTGTGTGCAGCAACAGCCGAACAGATGGATGTAGGCACCGCGAGGTCAAGACAGGAAACAGGTCGGCAACTGGCTGGCAAACAAGGTACAAGGCAGAGGGCAAGTTCGTGGTCAAAAAGCAGGCAAGTAGGTCGGCAACTGGCTGGCAAACAAGGTACAAGGCAGAAGGCAAGTTCGTGGTCAAGGCAGGCAATAGGTTGGCAACAGGCAGGTGATAAGGTACCGAATCAGAGAGCAGAGCCGTAGTCCAGGGATCCAAGCTGAGGTCAAACCAAAGGAAGCAGTCAGTAAGCGGGGTCAATCCAGGAAGGGTAACAGGAAAACCAGGTGAATCAGGACCAAGGTAGGCAGGAACTTCAGGCAGGTATTCAGGAGATAAGACTGAAGACGATCCAGCACTGACACCATGTGAAGGCCCTGTTTATATAGGGCGCCTTGTGCTGGGATTGGTGGAGGTACGGGTCCGTGCGTGATTACGCGCACACGTTCGTGCTGACGTGGAAGTGCGTGCCCTCGTTCGTATTGACAAACGAGGGCGCGCACAGGTCAGCGTTGGTACGCGGGTACGCCCGCACGTTCGGTTTCGTTGAGAAGGCTGCGCATGGGTATTGGCGCTTGCCGAACGGAGATTAACCCCTACTGGACGAGGACGGGCATGGAACGCGTGAGTTCTCTGACAGATAGTTTTCTCCTTGCTGCCATTAGTGACTCATATGAGGCCCCAGTCGGGGACCCCGCATGAGCCTCTGCACACTCTCTCTCATGTTGCTTCAAACTGTGTAGTTCTTCCTGTTCATTTACTCTAGCTGTTTTAATGGCAGATATACATTCACCCCTCGCAACTGCCTTGAAGGCATCCCAGACTATTGGTGGCTCAGCAGTTTCTGTATTAGATAACCACTATGATTTAATGGAAGCCTCCAGTTGTGCCGTTACCTGTTCATTTTGCAACCAGCTTGTTGAAAGCCTCCAGCCCCCCCCCCCCCTCCCGCCCATATACTGTCATTGCCGAAGGCAAGATCAATCCTGGCTGCCGACCTGTGAGTAGACGATATGTGAGAGTAACATCTGTCTGATCCATGTTTCCATCTCCATAACTCAACCAGTCCCATAACCGAGGCCCAGTTCACCAGCTCCGTGGAGCTTCCCCTGCCCGGGTTGGAGGAGACCAACACCGAATCTAATGTGGCGTTGAAGTCCCCCAACACAACCAGGGGCAAATGTAGAAATTGAGCCACGCGTGTGGACATATCGTATAGTAGTTGAATCTGAACACATATACATTTACCAATAGCAATTTCATATAGCACACATCAATTACCACCGCCACATACCTCCCCCCCCCGGGTCTAATATGACCTGATGTATCGTACACGCGGCTGTCTTGCTGATAAGTATGGACACTCCTCTAGCGAATGTTGAGTATGTAGCATGCAGTGCTCTCTGTATCCACGGCTTCCGCATAGTCAACACTCTAGCACCATCAAGGTGTATTTCCTGAAAAAAAAATTATGTGAGGTTTCGTCTGTTTCAGATATTGGAATACCGAGGCCCTCTTAAACTTGTGGTTCAGGTCTCTGACATTCCAAGATACCACGTTTATTCTATCCACCATTGTCACTCACAGTTATAAATATTAGTAGTCTAAACACTTGTGATCCTACCCGTGAAACCAATTTCCATTTTATCTTATCATCACCCACTATCAATATACAGTACCTTTCCAGGCAGTCCTGCCTACTTAAGCCATCCACAGCCCAGATGATCTCTGCCTTCGCCTTGGTCACATCTCTAGAGATGCTCTCCTGTGTTCCTGTTGAAGACTTGCTTGGCTGACATTCCTTCTGGCTCCAGATCCTGCTTGCTGTTCTACTACGCTCATCTCTGGCTCCCTGATGTTTTTGCTTGTCTGACTATCCGTTCCGGTTCCTGAACTCTGGCTATGTTTTGACTACGTTTACTCTGTTTACCTTTTTTTAAATTATTATTAAACAAGTGAGATTTAACTGTACTTCTGTCTCAGTCTGATTCATGGTTTATGACAGTAAAGAGCATTGTCAAACTTCCCCTGGCACCCTATGTGGGAGAAATCTGTGCCGAGGGGGGAGACAACACGTCAAACTAATATTCAAAACAGGTGTTAGAAAGTGGAACAATAGTTTCCAGAGTATATACACACAGTATAACGTAGCAGTACGTGTGAAGCAGATACAATATTTTAATGGATATAATTCAGCAAGTATCATGGGGGTATAGTGGCCAGTCAAAAAATAAATAAAAAATGGTGGGGGGGGGGTGAAAAAAGGGAGGGGGAGAGAGAGGAAGGGGGTGGGTTGGGGGTGGGGTTGCCAGCTCAGAGGGTAGGTTAAAAGAAGCAAGTCGCTTCGGTTATGAGCGCAATATGTCTCCTCAAAACCAGGGGGTAGGAAGTGGGCCACCCAAGGGTTCCAGAGCTTCTCGAATTTCGGGATTTTGTCCAACAATGTAGCCTCTATCTTAGCATGGATCATAGCCTGGGTGATTCTGTGCTGCGCTGCTAATACAATCAAGGTGGGCGTTTTCCAACCTTTCGCTATGTTCTCTTTGGCAGCAGTAGTGACATATAGCAATAGTTTGAATTGGCGATGAGTCAAGGACATGGGTTTGTTGTTCAGGAGAGCCAGTGTTGTTACAGGTGGAAGGGTAGTGGCAAATAGTGTTGTCATGATTGAGAAAATCTCTGACCAGAAGGTTTGTGCTACAGGACAGTCCAACCATATGTGGAGGTGTGTACCTGTCTCGTTACAGCCGCAGATATTGTGGAAGGAATATGTGTATCCTGGAGGGGACCAGGTACCACCTCATAAGCACCATATAGTTGGTTTCTAGGGTGGCGATGTTTGGGGACGAAGATTTAGTTGCCTGCCAGATAAATTACCAATCAGCTTGGTAAAACGTGCGGTTGGATGTTTCTGGGGTAATTAGGAAGGTATAAAGCTCAGAGATTAGCCCTCGTCTGTGAGGGTCAGACTTACATGCCCTTTCAAATGATGTAATACCTGAGGGATCAGAGGGCGTAAGAGGTGTGAGAAAATGTTTGACCTGTAAAAATCGAGAGAGTTCAGAGGAGGGAATATCATGGGATTCGCAAGGAGTCTGGAAGGTTTTAAAGGTGGTGGACGTAAAGAATTGATGGGCTCTGATCAGGCCAGCTTTTGACCAATCCGAGAATGAGGCTGGGGAGGACTAGACTGGATAGAATGATGGGTTATGGAGGAAAGAGAGTAGGGATTATGGGGGGACTGGAGGCTATATCAGGTCTTCAGTCTATCCCAGATAGTGGGGCTATGTTTTCTAACCAGGTTAGTGATGGATCTATGTAGGGCAGGGGCCAGCCAAAGGAGATTGGCTGTGGAGAGGGGTCTACTGATTCTATGGCTAACCACAGTGGGGTTTCCGTAGTGGCATTGTATTTTAGAAGTGGGGCCAGTTGTGCAGCTTATTAGTACTTCTGAAAGTTTGGAACGCCTAGGCCGCCTCTAATTCTGGAGATATAGGAAATTTAGGTACACATCTCAGTTAGGAAGCAATGCCCATGGAAGTTGCAATTTAGGCCTGAGGAGTCAAAGAATATTTACAACAGGGTGGAAGTCCCAGAAGGATTCTTCAGGAGGACAATGGAGGTGGCGCCATTTAGGCATGAAAAGGAGGTCAGTCCATGGAGTCTTCAAGAGCAGGGGAGATGTAACGACCCCATTTATGGATGTTTGAGGATGTTGTCGGATCAGGTGGGGACTGGAGCTTCTTTGGAGAATGAGAAGCAGGCGAGATCCCATGACAGTGGGGTCTTGAGGTGCCAGGCGTAGATCTTGGAGTGTAAGTTGGCAGACTTGCATTGGTAGGACGACCCTTTTTGGGAGAAGCAGACACAGAAGGGAGACCCCCATCGGTAGGCAATTCAGTATTGAATGATCTGAAGGTGGGGTTTCATGGTTTTCCGTTTTCGGTGGAGACATCTGGTAGAGGTCATGGAAAACCTGGTAGCGGTGGTTTTGGAACAGCGCTTCTTTGTCCGGGGACGCAGTCAGCAATTGTTCCTTGCGGAAGTAGTGTAGTTTCACAACTATGTCACAAGGGGGCCTTCGTCAGGACGCAGTGCCAGAGTGCGATGGATCCTGTCCATTTCAAGGTGCTCTATGGGTATTGAGGGCACAAGTTCCTGAAATAGTGCAGTGATGGTGGACTGTAGGTCAGTAATCGTCTCAGGAATGCCCCGTATGCGCAGATTAGAGCTCCTGGCCCTATTCTCAAAGTTCTTAAGAAGGGACTGAAGAGAGAGGTTTTTCTCATGTTAAGCTTCTAGTTCCTTGGAGTGGTTGTGGGTGCAGTGCAGTGCCCTAGGTCTCTAATCTCACATGTCAGTTTCTCAGTTATGATGTCAGAGGTGTGTTTTAGGGCTTTGGTGAGGAGCTTCTCTATCTGCTTCAGCAGGTCAGGGTATGTGGAATCAAATCGGAGGGCTAATGGAGTTGCCCCCAGGTCAGTATCTGACTCCCCCTCCTGTGACATCCCCAGCCTTGTGGGTTTGATGGCGTGAGGTGTCTGTGGTGTTCCTGGACGGGAGGAGGGGGTCGGCGCCATATTGGAGGAGGCCTTGAGGAGCACGTCCTTGTTCGATTTTACCCTGTATCTGTTTTTAGGACTGCTGTACATCATCACAGTCAGATCCCGGGTGTACACGGAAGGGACTTGAGGTGTTTGTGACCCAGCTGGAGGGCGGCGGCCCGGCTAGTAGGCTGTGTGATCTCCGGAGCCGAAAAGCGGTAGATGGACATGTCTCGCCGGGACGACTCCGCGCATGCGCCCCCTGATTATTTTCTATTCTATTATTTTCTATTCTATTTTTTATTTTTTTTTATTCTATTTCATTCTATTCCTTTGCATTCTATTCTGTTTTATTTTATTCTTTTCTGTTTTATTCTATTCTATAAAGCAGCCTAATGCCGCGTACACGCAATCGGAATTCTCGTCGGAAAAAGCTTTGATGGTTTACACGACGGAATTCCAACGTAATTCTGCTCAAACTGTCTTACTTACACAAGGTCACACCAAATTCCGACCGTTAAGAACGCAGTGACGTACAACACTACGACGAGCCGAGAAAATGAGTTAAAAAAAAAATAGTTCAATGCTTTCGAGCATGCATCAAATTGTTTCCGAGCATGCGTAGGAATTTTGCTAGTCGGAATTGCTACAGACGATCGGAATTTCCGATAGAAACCTTTTCCGTCGGAAAAATTGAGAACATGCTCTCAAATTTTTGCTGGCAGGAATTCGGCCAGCAAAATTCCGATGGAGCCTACACACAGTCGCATTTTCCGATGAAAAGCTCTCATCGGTCTTTTGCTGGCCGAAATTCCAATCGTGTGCACGCGGCATAAGTAGGAATCATCATCTTATTTCACTTTTATACCTTACTGTATTTATTGCAATATATTTCCATTTCAAATTTATTTTCGAATTTGGATAATTTGTTTCGTTATCATTTATTTTGGATTCGTTAATATTCGTTACTATTGTGATTCTGAAATTTTTATTATTTAGCTCCGTATACGCCCTGCGTCCCCTGTAAACCAGGTTCCCCAGCTCCTGCAGTGACCCTATGATTGCTGCTTCAAGGCATACTGCCGCATTCCCCCTGGAGAGGACGAACCACCACCTAGCTGTCACCAAGACAGCCGCCCAGAAGTATGTCTGGTAGTCTGGCGCAGCCAGGCCCCCACATTGAACAGGGAGGGTTAGTGTGGATTTGGCCAGTCTCGGGGCTTTCCCCCCCCCCATACGAAGGAGCCTACACATTTATCCACTTCTGCAAACATTGATTTGGGTATCCAGATGGGACTGTTGCGAAAAACATATAAAAATTTAGGGAGGAATATCATTTTTAACAGGTTTATACGGCCCATGAGGTTCAAGGGTAATGTATTCCATGATGAACATTTGGTTCGCAACTGTGCCACAACCGGGCGTACATTTAGTTCCCTATATTCCGCCCCAGGATTTGGAAAATGCGGCTGTCTGTGGACCTCCTGAGCAGAGAGCCCGACGCATACATCAAGTCTATGCGAGACAGGGTCTTAAATGTGGCAGAGTGACAGGTGAACTGTCTGCCAGACGGGTTGAGGCTGCGCCAAAACATGCGCCAAACATGTCAGGGCAAAACTATTTGCCCATTCCGCCAGGCCGGGTGTCCATCTAGATGTTGAGTGGAGTCTGTCCAAATCGGATGTCGGGGTCAGATTGAAGTCCCCCAAAATCAGAACATCCTCCACCCCATAGTCAATGACTAACTGCATAATTTTGTGGAGCAACGTTACATCAGCTGGTGGGGGGAGGTACAGGCCCACAAGTACACAGGGGTTGTTTGCAACAAGTGCATGAAGGATAATGTACCTGCCCCCGGTATCTATCTTAATATCCAGAAGCTGGAACGGCAGCTGTTTATGTATAAGGACACTGACCCCTCTGGAGTATGTACCCACCCCTGCACCCCCTCCCCACACCGTCATTAGACTCTTATTCAAAACTTTATAACTCCCGACCAACTCATTGGTCAAACCTGAGCCATGGTGATATGGGTAAATTAAGTAGGATCAAAATAGGGGTTAAACATGCAACAGCTCCTCCTCTCCAGATGGCCAGCCTGCCCCCCCTGCACCCCCTCCCCACACCGTATTCAGGACCATCAACCATGCAGGTCAGTTGCATATGCAAAAATAAAAGGTAAAAGAACAAAAAAAGAATACTGTATTTTATGCCCTTCGCTCGGAGGCCCGTAGGCAACTAACAATCCTGGGAGCGTGTGTAGTGGTCAAGATGGTAGTTCACATCTCCCGAAGTATGGGGACAGGTGCGCAGCGGGCAGTAGGGCTCTCAGCATTTCCTCACACATCTGTTCTCGGAGTCCTCGGCTCTGTGTTCCAGGATTTTGACCCTTGCAGGGAACGAATGGCGCCGGTGTTATCATCCTTTCCCTTTCCCCTTCCCCTTCAGGGGCACAGATCTGACCTCCTGGTTGTATACAGCAGGAGCCCCCCCGTCCATCTGCACCTCTTCAATTTTTGTGGTGAGGGCGATGAGACTGGAAAAGAAGCGGAGTTTACCATAAGTGCGGGTTGTTCACTAGGCCTCGAGGGAGCCTGGCTGGCTTCAGGTGGTTGGCAGGGAAAAGAATACTGTATTTTATGCCCTTCGCTCGGAGGCCCGCCTTCACCTCGGGGGGGGGGTTTTAAATAGGTGATAGGATTAATGCGGTTGTTTCGGAAGGTCAGCTCCCCCGCTGCCCTGGCAGCCCAGCCGTCCAAATTTCATAACTATATGAATCACACATGAATCACACATGAATCACAGCATGCATTAACGATGAGACTGGAAAAGAAGCGGTTTAACCATAAGCTGCGTGGGGGGGGGGGGGTTTCACTGTCAGGGCGGTAAGTATGTGGAACTTTCTTCCACATCTGGTGGTGTCGACAGGAAGTATGGATAGTTTTAAAAGACTCTTGGTCATGCATCTTAACAGTTGAACAGGTTGAACTGGATGACTGTTGTCTTTATTCAACCTTACCAACTATGTAGCAGGAACCAAACCTCAATGAATACTTTGGGAGCCAAACCATAAGGTAAAGCTGCAAACTGGAAAGTCTTTAGCTTCTGGTTATACTGCTACCTGCAGGAGAATTGGACACTGGCAAACTAAAAAAATGCAGGATAACCCCTCGTGTTTTTTAGCAAAGCCCAAAATCCATACCAGACCCTTATCCGAGCACACAGCCTGTCAGGTCAGGAAAGGGGGTGGGGATGAGCGAGCCCCCCTCCTGAACCGTTCCAGGCCGCATGCCCTTAACGTGGGGGGGGGGTGGGTGCGTCCACCCCAAAGCCCCTTGTCCCCATGTTGATGAGGACAAGGGCCTCTTCCCGACAACCCTGGCCATTGGTTGTTGGGGTCTGCGGGCAGGGGGCTTATCTGAATCTGAAAGCCCCCTTTACCAAGGGGGCCTTTAGATCCTGGCCCCTCACCCTATGTGAATGAGTATGGGGTACATTGTACACCTACCCATTCACCTAAAAAAAAAAGTGTCAAAAATAAACACAGTGCACCGGTTTTTAAAGTAATTTATTAAGGCAGCTCCTTCATCTCTTCCAAACTTTTTTCCCCTCTCCGGGTCTTCTCCGCTCTCCTCTGATGTCTTCTAGCCTTCTCCGGGTTCTTCTCCCTCTGTCCGGGTCTTCTCCACTATCTTCTCGCTCTCTTACTGTGTCTTCTCCGCTCCCTCTGTTCTTCCAGCGATGACAACTCAATGCTCTCTCCCACTCTAATGCCGGGTGCGCAGTGTGCCACTACTTATATTGGCATGGGGCAGGGCACCGGGTGATGTCATCTGGAGACCCTGCCTCTTATGACGTCACCACCGGGGCATGATGGGGCAGTATTCATTTAAACAAAGACCTTTAGATGAAAAAATCATTTGTGCATTTATTATGAAGTCTTATTCAATCACATATAAAAGTGAAAATTTGATTGGAAGCATAAAAAATTGGACTAGACTAATATAAATTTGCTTGTCGGTTCATGTTGAACCAGATCAATGCCTAGTTCGTGCCTGTGTCCACTGGTTCATGTTGCCAAAAATATTCTGTACTCTTCTCCGTGTTGCTCCATCATGGAGTCTGACTCGTGCACGCCAACAGGGGATTACGTCATGGCGTCCGTACGATGGTGACGTCAACGCGTTTCACAAAGGGGGTGTGTGTAGCTTCTTCTGGACGTTTGACTTTATGATAACAGCAAGAAGTTTATCTACATATCGATAAAATGTACATAATGTTTGAATGACAGCTCTAATGACTATATGACTTCATTCAAGAACACATGAACCAGCTACCCAATACTGTCATTCTGAATCTTGAATATTCTCTCCCCTGTCGTGTCCAGCTGACTAAGTCCCATTTGGGAATCCTGCCTCATACCCATTCCCCCCTTCTCCTGTGTATGCCCTCCCAACAGGCTCGAGCCCCCAAGGGGTACCCGTGATATCTAGCCCAATTAATTGGGTCTTGTAGGAGTCCTCCTACCTATAAAACCTATCGAAAATTAGCTGCATGGTTCAGCATTGGGCGAACATATCACGAGTCCTCTCTGGCGTCCGGACGATTATATGTTATACATGTTATATGTTTGTCATGTCCCCCCAGTATGTGATTGCTAGATCTGGTTCAACATGAACCGACAAGCAAGTTTATATTAGTCTAGTCCAATTTTTTATGCTTCCAATCAAATTTTCACTTTTAGATGTGATTGAATAAGACTTCATAATAAATGCACAAATGATTTTTTCATCTAAAGGTCTTTGTTTAAATCAATTTTTCTTGACTTCATTGACACATGCAACTATTCAATGAGCCCCACTATTCCTTGTCTCTTACTATTGAAGGCTTTCTTTTTTACATATATGCTTAGGGGTTGAATAAGCAGCAGTCAACTGGATTTATATATTCACATATACAAATACAAGCCTCCCTTTTGCTCTATATATTATCAATGATGGGGCAGTAACGTCATAAGGAGTGGGCCTCCGGTGACCCCCGCCCCCTGCCAATATAAGTAGCAGCACACTGCGCACCCAGCATCAGAGCGGGAGAGAGCGTTGAGTCAACATTGGAAAAAGAACAGAGGGAGAACACAGCAGAGAAGACCCAGCAAAATAGCAAGAAGATAGTGGAGAAGACAGCGGACAGAGGGAGAAGAACCAGAGAGGGCTAGAAGACATCAGCGGAGAGCGGAGAAGACCTGGAGAGGGGAGAAGAACCGGCAGAAGACATCAGCGGGGGAGGCAGAAGAGTCAGAGAGGTGAGAAGAAATTGAAAGAGATGACAGAGCTGTCTTAATAAATTACTTTAAAAACCTGTGTAATGTTTTATTTTTGACATTTTTTTTTAGGTGAATGGTTAGGGTTACAATATACCCCATACTCATTCATATAGGGTGGGGGGGGCAGGATCTGGGGCCCCTCGGTAATGGGGGCTTCCAGATTCCGATAAGCCCCCCCCGCCCGAGGACCCCGACAACCAATGGCCAGGGTTGTCGGGAAGAGGCCATTGTCCTCATCAACATGGGGACAAGGTGCTTTTGGGCGGGGAGGCGCACCCACCCCCCCCCATGTTGAGAACATGCGGCATGGTACGGTTCGGGGGGGGGGGCTCGCTTGTCCCCACACCCTTTCCTGACCTGCCAGGTTGTGTGCTGGGATAAGGGTAAAGCATGGATTTTGGGGGGGGCCTCACGCCGTTTTTTCAGCGTGGGGGTTCCCCTTAAAATCCATACCAGACCGAAGGACCTGGTATGCTCTCGAAGGGGGAACCCATGACGTTTTTTTTTTTTACATGTGCGTGGAGTTGCCCCTAAAGATTCATACCAGACACAGTGCCTGGTATTGTCGAGGATCAAAGTTGGATCCCTGTTCATTGAAGTTGGACGCATGTCGGACTTCAAGTCGCAGGGCAAAGTCGGATCCAAAGTGGTACAACTGTGGTGTCGTACCAGTGTGAACCCGGCCTCAAACCTCATCATTATGGGCAAGACCAAAGAGCTGTCAAAGGACATTAGAGACAAGATTGTAGACCTGCACAAGGCTGGAATGGGCTACAAGACCATCAGCAAGAAGCTTGGTGAAAAGGAGACAACTGTTGGAGCCATTATTCGCAAATGGAAAAAATACAAAATAACCATGGAGCTCCATGCAAGATTTGGCCTCATGGGGTAAGGATGATAATGAGAAAAGTGAGGCATCAGCCAAGAACCACACGGGAGGAGCTTGTGAGGAGCTTACACAGTTGGGAACACTGAAATCCTGCAGCACCCGCAAGGTCCCCCTCCTCATGAAATCATGTGTACAAGCCCATCTGAAGTTTGCCAATGAACATCTAAATGATTCAGAGAGGGATCAGGAGAAAGTGCTGTGGTCAGTTGAGACCAAATTTGAGCTCTTTGGCATTAACTCGACTCGCCATGTTTGGAGAAAAAAAACGGTTAAGAGGACATATGCCTGGGGGGGGGGGGGGGGGGGGGGCACTATGGGAGGGGAGAGGAAGGGCCTATGCTTGATGTGGGGGTTGGATTTGAAATCCAACCCCCATAAGAGCACAAGCCCTCCCTCTACCCTCACATAGTGCCCCCCAGCACATATCCAAACCCCCACCTCCTTACTAGCACTTGGAGAAGGGGGTCTGCACTGAGGGGGGTATATACTGATGGAAGGGGAGGTCTGGATTGATGTAGGGGGTCTATACTGATGGAAGGGGGGGTATATACTGAGGGGGGACTATACTGATGGGGTGGTCTGCACTGAGCAGTGGGTCTGCACTAATGGAGGGGGTCTGCACTGATGAAAGGGGGTCTAAATTGATGGGGATAGGGGTCTATACTGATGGAGTGGGGTCTGTACTGAGAGAGGGAGAGGGTTCTATACTGAGGAAGGGGGTCTGTCCTAATGAGGTGGTATGCACTGATGGAAGGGAATCTGTACTGAGCAGGGGATCTGCACTGATGGATGGGGGTATGTACTGTTGGAAGGGGGTCTATACAGATTGAGGGGGGTCTGCTATGAGGGAGGGGCATCTATACTGATGGAAGGGGGTCTGCCAAAAGGAGGGGGTCTATACAGATGGAGGGGGTCTATACTGATGGAAGAGGGTCTGTACTGAGGGAGGGGGGCCTGTACTGAGGGAGGGGGTATATACTGATGGAGGGGGGTCTGCATTGAGGGAAGAGGGGGGCTGTACTGATGGAGGGGGGTCTTTACTAAGGGGGGTCTATACTGATGGAGGGGGTCTGTACTGAGGGAAGGGTCTATATTGAATGGGGGGTCTATACTTATTGGGGGGTCTGCACTGATGGAGGGGTGTCTGTACTGAGAGAGGGGGGTCTATATTTAGTGAGGAGTGTCTGTAATGAGAGAGGGGTCTATACTGAGTGGGGGTTCTGCACTGATGGAGGGGGTTCTGCACTGATGGAGGGGGATCTATACTGTACGAGGGGATCTGTATTTATTGGGGGGGTCTATACTGAGGAAGGGGGGTCTATACTTAGTGAAGGGGTGTCTGTACTGAGGGAGGGGGTCTATACTGAGGGGGGACTATAGTTGGTGGAGAGGGGGGTGACGCCATGTTTTTCCGCACAAGGTGAGACCAACCCTAGTGACGCCACTGGTGTGGAGATGTCAAAAGTCCCACTAAATAAAAAGAAAGGGCTTGGTAAAATGGCTATAGCAAAGCCTCTTCAATTCTGAGAGTGGGTACAAGGAAGGAACCTATGCACATAAAACCTCTGAGCATAGTAATAACAAATGTAAAAAAGTCAAACATACCCAAGCCTGCTTGGATCCGTGCACATCCAACAAATTTTCTTTATCATACATCACAGGACACAGAGTTAGGCTATTATTCATTACTTACTGGGTTATACGCCATCTCTAGGATCTCTGAATGGACACTGGTAGACCAAAGTCTTAGACAGGAAGTCCACTCCTATATAACCCCTCCCATACAGAAAGTACTTCAGTTTTGTTTACCAGTGTCTGCAAGGTGGATGGGCACGTTTGTTTGAGCTCTCTTGAGCTCCAGGTCTTTAGTCCCAAGACGGTTTTTAAATGAATCAAGGGATTGACCAATCTGATCCATTTGAAAAAAGGCTTACTGTATATGCTTAAATAGATGGTACCCGAGCCTCGTAAAGAAGACGCAAGGATCCTGCAAGGTTTTGCCTGTAACGCAACCTTCAGGCACTGGACCCTGCGTAGTGGACTACTGGACACCACAAAGCTAAGGCATTCCTGCGGGGTGCTGTGCAGGTCCAGGGAAGTCATTGAAGGTCCCCAAGTGACGGAACCCGCCTTGATGGGTGAAAATTTGGCTCTTAGTCTCTAAGGTTGCCCTGCGCCTAGAACGAGTAATTCAAACTCCCTTATTTACTTATGTGGCTGCCCCATGTGTGTAACAATCTGTCAAACTAGCAAAAGGCTGGACACCTGTGCAGGGCCGTCTTAATAGCGTCATGAGCCCCTGGGCAAAGTAATGCTCTGGGGCCCCTACAATAGAGACAGCGCAGGTAAACAGACATCAAGTAGGTAGGAGGCAGTGGAGCTTCCCCTTTTGGGTGGAGCCCTGCTTTAACTACACAAACAATAATTTTGTACAGAAAAGAAACAGTGGGAAAATACTACATACATAAATTAACAAAGCTGTCTTGTGCATATATTATATCTGCTAGAATGATGCTCAGGACAGTTGAAACAAGTATAGACACGGCCGCCATGAGACACCATCCAGCCTGATAGGGCCTCAGATACCCCCAACATTGTTACCCACTCTACATCTTATATACTGTACATCTTATATACATCCTACATTTCAAACTCCGCACACACACACCAGGTTTCCCCCTACCATTGTTACCCTGTTACCACCTCCACACCCCCTGGATTCTCAACCCCAAATACCTCCCCTGCACTATGGCCCCACTATGCCCCAGATATCCCCCCCCCCAGCACTCTGACCCCTCTACACCCTAGATTTCCCCCCCCCCCCCAGCACTCAGATCCCTCTACACCCCAGATATCCCCCAGTACTCTGACCCCACTACACCCCAGATATCCTCCCCCCCCAGCACTCTGACCCCTCTACACCCTAGATATAGGATAGAAAAGAGAGCTGCGCCAATAAAAACAAATAAATTGAGACAAAAACTAATGGAGGGACTGGATATACCCCCACTAGATAAATGTCCACAGTGATAGGAGATATAAATCACATAAAACTGCAATAGCACTTATAGGTAATAATCAATACTTGCACACGATGAACCATCCTCCAAAATACAACGTATGCAGATAAGACTACTACAAAAAACATATGTCCATGAATTAGTAAAAGTCCTCAGACGGTAACAGTAGTAAGGAAGGTGATCCTGACATCCAGGTGTGAGTTGAAAATAACACCTCAGTGACTTGCAAACAAGCAGTGATACACAAAGTGCCTGACACCCTCAAACACTAACTGCTTACCAGATGGCAAAGCAAATGAGCTTTGCTAGGACACAAACGGTTCACAGCTACAGGACACAATCGATTCACAGCTACAGGACACAATCGATTCACAGCTACAGGTATTCTTGGCTCCACTAACTCCCGATCCACAGCATACAGCGCTCAGGATTGTAGAAAATTGAAGGTCCACTTGTTCAAATAGGATCCATATAGGGAGTGGAGGAAGAAAAGCAGCCCATAGCGTGATTCTGGTAAAACCAGTTTATTGAAACAAGTATAAAAGCACTTACATTAATCCAATAGTAAGACGCATGTATAAAAAACTGCCGGCCGGCAAGTACAGGAGCCCGTCCTCCTCGTGGTCTTGTGGTGGCGTCGCTGCGTACCCTCCCAGACTAGTTTCGACAAAGGTATCTTTCTCAATGGGGAACGGGCAATGCTGTGATGCTCCACCATTTAAAGCCACAGCCTCGCTCTGACATGCGGGAGTGCGGCCGTAATCGCCATCTTGAATGTGGGCACAACCTCCCTAACCCACTATAGGGTAATAAAATGACATCCCCCAGCCTGATATCAACAATGAGACACCTATGAGTCTCTATAGAAGACCTGCCTATTGGGATGATAACCATTAGTAGCAAGGTAAACATTAAAAAATTGAATAAAAAACGTATATGCAATACAAGCGAGACCCGCAGCCATTGTCTCACAGCCTCGCTCTGGCATGCTGGAGTGCGGCCATAATCGCCATCTTGTATGTGGGCATAGCTTCCCTAACCCACTAAAGGGTGACATAATAAATTCCCCCAGCCTAATTTTAGCACTGGGACCCCTATGAATCTCAACAGAAAACCTGCCCATCGGGATAATACCCATTCGTAGCAAGGTGGACATTGAGAAAATTAAATAAAAAACATATGTATAATGCGAGCGGAACCCCCAACCATTAACCCATAAATAGGGAGGAAACCAGCACAGGCCCTCCTTGTCAAATAGAAAAATTAAAAGCAATGTCCAGGACATGAGCCCCAGTACTTAGATGTGTTTCGGGGAATGTATTGAATGGAGCCTCGATTCATGTAGCAACGAATGAAAAAACATATGAAAAAACATATGAAAAAACATATATAAATGGGCAAATAATGTCTGGTAAATAATCTCATGTACTTTAATCATGGTGCACTGCTTCCGATGGAAAACCTAGATTCGGTAGTACAATGTGATATAAAAATTATATAGTGATTAAATATAAATTAATATCTGATTACAAAAATTCCGATGGGAATACTGTGAATGTTGTATACCGTGAAAGTAATAGTATTATATACCGTACTGGTAAGTGTGTAAATATCAATACTAATGAAAAATTATAAAAAAATATTATGTATAATATATTGTTAAATTATATGTGTATTGCACAAATAATGCAAACTTCTAGGTGAACCCTTATAAAGTGAAGGTGGTCAGAACGACCCACCCTATGTGAAAAGGTGAATTGTTACAAAAAATTTAACTAAATGATCCCCTTAGTTATAATGGAGCCAACTCCCGCATCTCAGACCAAGTGTATAACAGCAAAACATATTAGTGTTGATCAATCAAGAATTATCTATAAAGGCATTGACATCCGTTTCTATGTTCAATCCATACAGTGTATAACATTTCAAACGATGTATCCATGACATCTCTAGTTTTGAAATTTCCCTAACCAAAGAGCTACCCCACCAGTTTGGCCTGAACTTATCAATCCCAAGAAATAACGTCTTGGATGGATCCTTGTTGTGATACATCAAGTAATGTTTCGAAACGGAGTGTTTCGGAAAGCCTGCCAATATGTTGGTTATGTGCTCATTCAAGCGCACTTGCAATGGGCACTTGGTGCGGCCCACATATTGCAGGCCACATGGGCACTGCAACATGTAGACCACCCCTGTTGTGGCACAAGTAACACAGGGCTTGATAGTGTGATTGGCTCCTGTGGCAGTACACCTAAAAGTGGTGGTACGTCATAGAGACATATAATTTAAAGAACAAACCCTACATCTGCCACATTTATAATATCCAGAAAGTTGGTCGAAGAAACCTTTTGTAAGTTTTGGTGGATCTATGACATTTGGAGCAAGTTGATTTCTCAAGGAAGGGGCACCCCTAAAGATCACCTGGAGTCTCTCAGGTAAAACCTCCCTGAGGATGGCATCATTGCTTACTATGTGCCAATGTTTATTCAACAGTTGCTTAATATTCCTATGCTGTACAGAATAGGTAGTTAGAAAGGGTACTGCCCCACGAAAATTGTCATGTCTCCGTGGGCCCCCCTCGACAAGCAAGTCAGATCTATCAAGGTCTCTCACAGAATTAAGAACATGCGTTAGATCCTCCTCCTGGTATCCCTTTTCTAAAAAACGCTCAGTCAGGACTTTGGCCTGTACAAGAAACTCATTAGTGTCGGAACAATTCCATCTGAGTCTCATGTATTGGGACTGATCTGAGCCAAGGGGCGTAATGACAGCTGTCAGTAGGGATGAAAGAATTTCTGTCTGTCACCTTAAAATAAGTTGAGGTGACAAACTTCTCATCCCTAACTGAAATGTTAAGGTCCAGAAAGTGTATTAATGTCTGGCTTGCCTCATATTTGAGTTCAATTCCTCTGGGATTGTTATTTAGAGACCCCATGAAGACCTCCAAATCATCAAGGTGGCCATCCCATAGGAGGAGGATGTCATCAATGTACCTGGCCCAAAGGACCAATTGGGGTACATTCTGGGCATAGATGACATCCTCCTCCCACTTGGCCATAAATAGATTCGCCAAGCTTGGGGCATACTTAGCCCCCATGGCGACACCCATTATCTGCCTATAAAACTGGTGATTAAACCAAAAGTAATTCCGTGTCGCCACGAATATAAGTAGTGTCATAATGAAAGAGATCTGTTCTCTAGGCAAGCCAGAATCACGATCCAAATATTTCTGGACAGCTTCAAACCCCAATTCATGGGGGATGATCGTGTACAGGGAGGTGACATCTGCTGTCACCATCCAAGTACCATTTTTCGCTGGTATGTCTCTCAAGAGGTTCATAACATGCCTCGAATCCTTGACGAATGATGGCATGTTCCCCACCAAAGGTTGCAAATAAGAGTCAATATACTTGCCCACCCGGGACGTGATGGAATCAATCCCACTCACAATGAGACGTCCCGGGGGGCAAGTCTGGCTCTTATGCAGCTTTGGCAGATAATATAGAATGGGCGTGCGTGGGGCTCTAGGGATGAGATATAGAGCTTCCTTAATGTTAAGGATACCCACACCACGCCCCTCCTTGATGAGAAGTTCCAATTCTTTAATATATTGGAACTTGGGATCTTCCACTAATTTGGTATATGTGCTAGCATCATCTACGATGCGATGCATCTCAGTCATGTAATCATCCCTATCCAATACCACAATGGCCCCGCCCTTATCGGCTGGCCTAATGACCAGATCCTTTCTACTACAAAGTGAGTCAAGCCCCTCTTGCAGGGTCTGTTTCATTCTGACTCTCTTAATCTCCATTCGATCCAGGTCCCTCAACATCACATCCCTAAAGACACGTAAGGAGGGTGCGAGTACTCCCGGAGGATTAAAAAGTGATGCATTAGCCAAACCCGAATGGATCACTTGTGTGGTAACGGTCCTCCCCCTACTAGTATCACTAGTGGGTACAGTATTGGTCATATGTCTCTTAATGTTAAGCTTCCGCACAAACTTATGAATATCCATGCAAGTGTGAAACTTATTTGACCCTTTAGGTGGTGCAAATTTTAAACCCTTATCTAATATCTGTCGCTCTGCCTCAGACAAGCGTTTGGTGCTCAAATTAAAAATTCCCTGCCCCCCTATACCCTTTGTCTCTTTTTGTTTACACCCTAGATATCCCCCCCAGCACGCAGACCCCTCTACACCCCAGATATCCCCCAGCACTCTGACCCATCTACACCCCAGATATCCTCCCAGCACTTTGACCGCTTTACATCCCAGATATCCCCCCAGCACTCTGACCCCTCTACACCCTAGATATCCCATCAGCACTCTGACCCCTCTACATTCCAGATATTCCCCGAGCACTCTGACCCCTTTACACCCGGATATCCCCCCAGCACTCTGACCCCTCTACACCCCAGATATCCCCCCAGTACTCAGATCCCTCTACTTCCCAGATATTCCTTCAGCACTCAGACCCCTCTACACCTCGGATATCCCCCCAACACTCAGATCCCTCTACCCCCTAGATGTCCCCCAGCACTCTGATCCCTCTCTGCACCCTAGATATTCCCCCCAGCACTGTTACCATATACCATAAGATACCCCTTGTATTGTGACCCCACTACATTCCTGATAACCGCTACACTGTGGCCTCTCTACATCCCTGATACATCTAGCACTATACCCCAAGCATTGCTACCCCCTATACAACCCAGATCCCCCCTCAGCATTGTTTTCCCCCATACAATCTTGATATCCCCCAGCACCATTATTCCATCCATGTTGTACCCCCTTTTCCAGTGGAGATACAGTGCATGTGAACCTTTGGCTATGTGCCCACCTCCAGCACTGTGACAAGGACTCACCTATACTAATCAAGTCATGCAGGCAGAAGGAGGGGCAGAGGTGGGAGCATCCCTCCGGGCATTCCAAGCCCTTCAGTGCAAACAGTGCTGGACAGCTGGGCTCACCATGACACCATCCACAATGACACTTCCGCAGGTGGGCTCTCAGTGCTGCCGAACTCAGCAGCTCCCACTCCAGCTCCTACCCCGCAGCCTCCGAGACCCGAGCATTCAAGCTGCATGGTGTGGGGTCAGAGGATCACTGGCACTTTGGGCCACCCCTCCCTGCTGGCTGTGAATGTCATGCAGCATGCAGCTGCAGCATGCATGCAGCATGCAGCTGCAGCATGCAGCTGCAGCATGCAGCTGGGGCCCCTGGGCAGTGCCCAGGGGTGCCCGTTCATTAAGGCGGCTTGCCCGTGGGTGGAATATCCTCCAGATATCAATCAGATAATATGAGTGTAAAAGGTCCTTAAGATGAAGTCTGACTTTTTTGGGCAAAAGAGAGGAGCCCACTGAAGAGTCTATGTGAGCATCTAAGGTCAAGATAAAGTCCTCTCCAAGTATTACATTCCTTCCAAGAAAGAGTTGAGAGGCAAAATGAATGCTTCCAGAGCCAGAAGCCGATTATTATCAGGTAGGTAAATGTTCGCAAGGGTGAATGTGTGTGTGTCAATCTTTCCCTTAAGCATGAAAGTCTACAAGCTTTTGATGATTGGATTTGGGGCTTAAAGGACGGGTCAGAGTCTAGAATTACGTCTAGTACCCTGGTGTGTGGGTAGGGATTGATAGTTGCATTATTGATCTTGACGGGAAAAGTCACGGAGGGGGGCATATTATCAGTTTAGTTTGGTTTTAGAAAGATTTTGTTTAAGGAAGTGGTGCGACAATCATACTGATATGTAATTTAGTAATTCGAGAGGAGACTGAAGGAGTGAGGTGACAGGTAGATTTGGGTGTCTGTTGACACCAGCTGCTTTATAGAGGGCAATGGATGGTTGGATCGAGTCTGCCTAGAAAACTGACAGGTGGACCCGATCAGTTCACCCGCATGAAAGGGGCCTATCGAGGCACAGACAGCAAAAAAAGTTTTGCCTTTAGTTGTACTTTAAGCTTTAATCTCTTTTTCAGTCAGGATCAAGGGGTTGGAAGGGAAGTATTTCAAGCTGTGGTTATACCCTAGATAACATCTTGCTTATTTTCTCATGTGAACTGTCCTGGAGGATTACAGGAAAACCCAGTTTATTACCTGATAACTCTTTTACCTAGAATCCTACGTTTCGTTTTAAGGTGATTTTTGTGGTCATCGTGCAAATTACCTAGGCTACTGGCTTTTAAAATCTTACCGACTTTTGTTTCCTGCAGGGGAGCAGTCATCTGCCGAATCCCCTCCCTCCCCTATGCACAGCCACACTGCGGGAGACCAGAACAGCTGCTTCTTGCTGCTTCTTGCTGCTACACTGCAGAGCGTTGCTTGTGTAGCCCGGCCTGCTAATGCCCACTCCCAATTGGCCACTGAGGAAAACCAAGCAGAAGAGGAGGAATGGAGGATCTTGGGACATGTAGTCCTGGAGACAGGTCCCTACTGTGGACCACAGGGGGTAGACCACAGTCCCTAGAATGCAGAGGAGGAAGCAAGAAGGGAGGGGTGACAAGAGGGGGATTGGGGAAGCAAGAGAAGAGAGGACCAGGTGGCTTTGCTTGTGGTGTGGAGCAATCGCTGATAGGGCACAGTGGTGACCCCTCCACCAGCCAGCTTCACCCCTGGGCATTGGTCCACTGTGCCTGTCAGGGCCCCACTCGCGATGTGCGGTCGAATCGGCATGCGCGCATGCGCACACGCACCGCTGATTCGTCCGGGCGTCGAAACGGGGGTGCGCTCCGGCGGACTCCTCAGGCGCGCGCGCGTGCGCGGCGAGCGCGGGCGCGCGCATCGCGGGCGCACACGTGACGCGCTGGCGCTGTTTGGCGCCAGTGGCCCTTTAAAAAGAGTGGCAGTTGCACTGTACTGGTTCTGTTCGTCTGCAGTCTTATCCCTGTGAAACCTGTCTCTGTCTGAAACCTCCTGAAAACCTGACCTGGCTTCCGTTTGACTCTGCTGCCTTCTCCACCCCTGATCCCGGCTTGTTGACTCTGCTTGATTGATACTGAACGCTGACCTCCTGCCTGCTTGACTACTCTTCTGCCTGAACCCACTTACCTGCCTGCCAAGTGTACCAGCCCTGGCCTGCCTGACTACCCCTCTGCCTCCTTCTCCACATGCTGCACATCCCCAGGATCGCTGACGTCATCTCGGGGGCATCCTGTATCCGGACCCTGCTCCGTTGCCTACCAGTCTCAGCTTCCAGAGGAGTGTTATCGGCCAGCTACACCTGCCACCGCATCCAGTCCAGGCACTCCTACCCCGCTGTGCTCACGGGACCACTGTCTCCACTTCGGTGGGCCCTGAACCAGAGCCGTAAGAGAGGCCCTCTCCCAGCAAAGTCAGGCTCATCACTCAGGTACCTAACAGTACGAACAGCCATGTCTGAGCCTGCGGGAGAAGCCTCTACCATGAGGGAGATCTGCTCCCATCTAGCAGCCCTCACCCAGGCGGTGCAATCTCTTCAAGACGGATATACTAGACTAGAAGGACGAGTGCAGCAACTTGCTGGTCCCGACGTCGCAGCCCCTGCGCCTCCTCAGCTTCCTGCACCACCTGCTACTCCTCCACCTGCAGTGGTAATGCTGCCTCCAGAACCACGAGTGCCTGTTCCAGATCGGTTTTCCGGTGATCGCTCCAAGTTCCGGGTCTTCCGCAACGCCTGTCAGTTGTATTTCGCCCTACAACCCAGAACTTTCTCCCTAGAAGCCACCAAAGTGGGGTTTGTGATCTCACTACTGCAGGGCGAACCTCAGATCTGGGCACACCGACTGTTGGAGGGAGAAAGCATGTTGACCCAGTCCCTCTCATCCTTTCTGGAGGCTATGGCGCAACTCTACGAGGACCCCCAGTTAACCACCACAGCCGAGTCTGCTCTGTCTGCGCTCCAGCAGGGCCGCAGAACGGCCGAGGACTATGTGACAGACTTTAGACGCTGGAGCGCAGACACCCAATGGAATGACTCTGCACTGAGGCATCAGTTCCGCACGGGCCTCTCTGAAGGCCTAAAAGACGAACTTGCCCGCGTGGGCACCCCTGATACTCTGGAGGGCCTAATAAACCTGAGTATTCAGATTGACCGTCGGCTCCGGGAGCGCAGAGTTGAGAGATCTGCTCAAGTCCACCGGCCGGCCTGGATGACTGCAAGAGCCCCATTGCCGGCCACCCGCTACCTGCCCGCTCAACCAGTGGGTCCTACCCATTCTTCTCCTGACGCCGGCGAGCCGATGCAACTTGGTCTCATGCGACCTACTCTGACTCCGGAGGAACGAGCCAGGCGCCGGCAACTGAACTTGTGCCTGTATTGCGGTGGGTCTGGACACTTTGTGAACCGATGCCCAAGTAAGACACGTAAGTGCCTTTCGTCTGTGTCAGCCAACCGTGTACCTTTGCCAGTCCATGCCACCCACATCTCTTTATCCATGTCGTTTCAGTTCCTGGGAAAGACGGTTCTCACCAGCGCTATCCTTGACTCTGGAGCTTGCAGCTGTTTCATCGATGCCACTTTTGCCAGCCAGCACGACATTCCTCTCCAGAGAAAGGCTCACGGACTATCCGTCTTTTTGGCCGACGGTTCCCGCATTAGATCGGGCCAAGTTGTTCAAGAGACCCAACCTCTGCTCACCACCTCTTCCCTTCACCACAAGGAACTATTAACCTTGGATGTAATCTCTTCCCCTTTGTTTCCGGTAATCCTGGGCATTCCCTGGCTGCAGGCCCACGACCCAACCATCAGTTGGTCCACGGGGAGAGTCAAGTTCCAGTCCCCCTACTGCTTGGAGCACTGCCTACATGAAGTTTCGGCACCACCCACTACGCTTCTCTGTCTGGACTCGGATGTTAACCTTGGTCAAGTAGTGCCGGAACCCTACCATGAATTCCTGGACGTTTTTAGCAAACGAGGGGCGGATTCTCTACCTCCACACCGCACCTACGATTGCCCTATTGAACTTTTGCCGGGAGCTGAGATTCCTTTTGGGCGTATCTTCCCCCTTTCTGAGAAGGAACAAGAGGCCCTGAAGGCCTACATCTCGGAGAATCTGAAGAAAGGGTTCATCCGTCACTCCACTTCTCCTGCCGGGGCCGGCATATTCTTTGTGACCAAGAAAGACCAGTCCCTCCGACCCTGTGTAGATTATCGGGAACTAAATAAAATTACGATCAAAAACCGATATCCTCTACCCTTAATCCCTGAACTGTTCCAAAAGCTAAGAGCGGCCACCATATTCTCCAAACTGGACTTAAGGGGGGCCTACAACCTGGTCCGCATTCGACCAGGTGACGAGTGGAAGACTGCTTTTCGCACCCGCTTCGGGCATTACGAATACCTGGTCATGCCCTTTGGCCTCTGTAATGCCCCGGCCACCTTCCAGCACCTCATAAATGAGGTCTTCAGAGACTTTCTGGACATTTTTGTCATTGTATACCTGGATGACATCCTGATCTTTTCCAGGACGCTTGAGCAACATCGGGGTCATGTGGGCCGAGTCTTGCTCCGTCTCCGTCAACACGGATTATACGCCAAGGCAGAGAAATGCACCTTTGAGCAGCAGAGCATCAACTTCCTGGGACTAGAGATCTCCCCAGCAGGCATTGAGATGGACCCACAAAAAGTCGCTGCTGTACTAGACTGGCCGGCCCCCTCTGACAAAAAGGGTGTGCAGCGTTTTGTCGGATTTGCGAACTTTTACAGGAAGTTCATCAAGGGGTTCTCGGCCATCATTTCACCAATCACGCAGCTAACAAGGCAGAATATACGGTTTCATTGGGGTCCAGAAGCTCAGGAGGCATTTGAAAAACTTAAGGGGCGATTCACATCCGCCCCCATCCTCAGTCACCCTGACCCATCTCTCCCATACATCCTGGAAGTAGATGCCTCCGAGGTAGCAGTGGGAGCCGTGGTCTCCCAACGCCAGGGAAAAAACGACCTAATGCACCCTGTGGGCTTCTTTTCCCGGAAACTCTCCCCTGCTGAAAGGAACTATGACGTGGGAGACCGAGAACTGCTAGCCATTAAATCAGCATTGGAGGAATGGCGGTACTTGCTGGAGGGGGCAGTTCATCCTGTGTTAATATACACAGACCACAAAAATCTCGAATATTTGAGGACGGCGAAACACTTAAAACCACGACAAGCCCGCTGGGCCCTGTTCTTCTCTCGTTTCAACTTCCACATTACCTACCGGCCTGGATCTAAGAATGTGAAGCCTGACGCCCTCTCCCGCATGTATGACTGCCCTAAAGACCCTACACCTCCGGATACCATCCTTCCCGCAAGCAGTTTCCTCTTGTTACAACCAGACTTACTGTCCCAGATCAGGGAGGCATCCCTGAACCCGCTCCTTCCCCCGGGCCTGGCGTTAACCCCAAGGGAGGGATTGCTGTGGAAGGATAGCCAGGTGTTTGTCCCCGAACCCGTTCGGGTTAAAGTATTGGCCCTCCTCCATGATCATCCTCTAGCAGGACACTTTGGGGCCCGTAAGACCCTTGACCTGGTGCAGCGCACCTTCTGGTGGCCTGGTCTAAAGGAATTCTGTTCCAAGTACGTTAGCTCCTGCCCAGTATGTTCCCGGAGCAAGACCACTAGGGGCCGAGCCTGGGGCCTACTTAAGCCGCTTCCTGCACCCGACCGTCCCTGGCGTATGATTACGATGGACTTCATTGTCGAGTTGCCACCCTCTGAAGGCCACACGGCCATCTTTGTAGTCGTTGATCGACTCTCAAAAATGGCCCACTTTCTGCCCCTAAAGGGAACTCCATCCGCAGCAGAGACGGCCCGTGTGTTTATCCGAGAGATCATTAGGTTACACGGGGTACCCAAGAACATAGTTTCGGACAGGGGAGTCCAGTTCACCTCTCGGTTCTGGAGGGCACTATGTGAGAGCCTGAAAATCGAGCTGGCCCTATCCTCGGCTTACCACCCACAGACCAACGGGCAGACTGAGCGCACGAACCAGACCCTTGAACAATACATTAGGTGTTTCACTTCATTCGTGCAGGACGATTGGGTGTCTCTACTGCCCTTAGCGGAATTTGCATATAACAATGCCAGCCACTCAACCACGGGGCAGTCCCCGTTCTTTGCTAATTATGGGTTCCACCTAACCTTTCTCCCCGATTTTCTTGCAGAATCCTCTGTTCCAGCAGTCCAGGACACGGTGACTTTCCTTAGCCGCAACAATCAGGTTCTTCAGGATGCCATAACCAAGGCCCAGGCGGACAGTAAGAAGGCCTTTGACCAAAAGAGGAGAGGAGAACTAAATCTGCAAATCGGGGATCAGGTATGGCTTTCTTCGTCTAATTTAAAGTTAGCCTGCCCATCTAAGAAGTTGGCACCCAAGTTCCTGGGCCCTTTTCCTGTAAAAAGGAGGATTAATGAGGTGTCCTATGAACTATCCCTGCCTGACACCATGAGGGTTCACCCCGTGTTTCATGTCTCCTTGTTGAAGCCCTCGGTGCCCGATCCCTTTCCCAATAGGGAGTCCGGGCCTCCTGACCCTGTCCTAGTGGATGGGAACGAGGAGTACGAGGTGGAGGTTGTCCTGGATTGCAGAAGGCGACAAGGGCAAAGGCAATTTCTAATCAAATGGAAGGGCTACGGTCCGGAGAGTAACTCCTGGGAACCCGAGGACAACATACATGCCAAGAGACTAATTCGTGCCTTTTTCATTTCGCACCCCGAAAAGGATGACCAATTGGGCACCCGGAGGTTGCCCCTTGTGGGGGGGCAATGTCAGGGCCCCACTCGCGATGTGCGGTCGAATCGGCATGCGCGCATGCGCACACGCACCGCTGATTCGTCCGGGCGTCGAAACGGGGGTGCGCTCCGGCGGACTCCTCAGGCGCGCGCGCGTGCGCGGCGAGCGCGGGCGCGCGCATCGCGGGCGCACACGTGACGCGCTGGCGCTGTTTGGCGCCAGTGGCCCTTTAAAAAGAGTGGCAGTTGCACTGTACTGGTGCTGTTCGTCTGCAGTCTTATCCCTGTGAAACCTGTCTCTGTCTGAAACCTCCTGAAAACCTGACCCGGCTTCCGTTTGACTCTGCTGCCTTCTCCACCCCTGATCCCGGCTTGTTGACTCTGCTTGATTGATACTGAACGCTGACCTCCTGCCTGCTTGACTACTCTTCTGCCTGAACCCACTTACCTGCCTGCCAAGTGTACCAGACCCGGCCTGCCTGACTACCCCTCTGCCTCCTTCTCCACATGCTGCACATCCCCAGGATCGCTGACGTCATCTCGGGGGCATCCTGTATCCGGACCCTGCTCCGTTGCCTACCAGTCTCAGCTTCCAGAGGAGTGTTATCGGCCAGCTACACCTGCCACCGCATCCAGTCCAGGCACTCCTACCCCGCTGTGCTCACGGGACCACTGTCTCCACTTCGGTGGGCCCTGAACCAGAGCCGTAAGAGAGGCCCTCTCCCAGCAAAGTCAGGCTCATCACTCAGGTACCTAACAGTGCCAGACACCCCATCGGCAGTGTGGGCCCTGTACAGACATCGCTGGGTCCCTGGATTGTCGGGTTTCCGGTCAGGCATCCTTAGTGTGGCTGGGGACCCTTCTGGAGCTTGTTTCAGGACATTCCTATCCTGGGAGCCTTGGTATCATTGGGATCGGTGAACAGGCAGAAGCCCACCCTGTGAACACACAAAAAGGGACACTGCATGCAGACATTTTTATCCCATCTCCTTACATAAGAGCTTCTTGAGGAAACACTTTGCCTAAGTTACCTCTTGTTGCTGGGCATCATTGTACAGAAATTACTTTGGGCTCTTGCTGAGCAAGCTAAAGATGCCAGAGTGTAAAATATTAGCACACATTAAGGGGGAACTCTTACTTAAAAGTTGCATTCTTTGCATATTGTTGTTTATTACACGGTGCCGTTTATGTTCTGGACCCGTTGTCTCAGGATTTTAAGGGAGTAAATTCAGTGCCATCTTAAGAGCATTATAGGCCCCAGGGTAATACAGTTCACTGGGGCCTTGTCTACACAATTACGCACGAGAATAAAAATGCAAATTATCAATAAGGCTATATTTATTGGTACTTCCAACAAAATCAGTGTTTAAACATTAACACAACATTTAGACAATATAACACGAGCTTGAAAAGCAAGAAATTGAAAAAAAAGAAATTACAGATTGAAATGGGACAGTACAAAAGCACTAATTATGTGTAAGCGGGAGATATTTGTAATCTGGTGGTGCTGGGGACCTAGGTCACCCTAGGCTAGTGGCCAGCAGGGCCCACAGGTCAGTGGCCAGCAGGACCCACAGGTCAGTGGCCAGATCCCAGCAGGACCCACAAGCTGCGGACCTGTGGGTCCGGCTGGGAGCTGGCCACTGACCTGTGGGTCCTGCTGGGAGCTGGCCACTGACCTGTGGGTCCTGCTGGGAGCTGGCCACTGACCTGTGGGTCCTGCTGGGAGCTGGCCACTGACCTGTGGGTCCTGCTGGGAGCGGACAATAGTCTGTGGGTCCTGCTGGGACCCGACCATGGAATGTGGGTCCTGCTGGCTTGTAGGCCGTGGGCAGCTCTCAGCAGGATTCACAGGCTCTTGGCAAGGTAAATGAGGTGTATGGGGGGCAGATCGATGGGATGATTTATCCTGTGGGGGTGCCAGGGTCTCTCACCTCAGCTTGCTCGGCAGACTCAGTTCTCAGCAGCAGCAAGACAGGTCCTCTATTCCTCCTTCTCCACGGCTTCCTCCAGTCCTGGGGGGTGGGTGATGATGTTGCTCCTGGCCGGGGGTCACATCTACTCCACAGTACTGTTACTGTACCACCAGCCAGCAGCGGCACACCAGGCCAGCTACGTCATGTGGTGTTTTTACACAGTGTCCAGCCAAGCAGAGGCACTGTGGTAGGCAAAATATCCAGGATTCCGACAGCGGCGATAGGAGTTGTAGCACACGGTAGGCTGGCTGTGCTGCTCTCCTCAGACTGACTGCACCCTCTGGGAGCAGGGAGCTTGAGCATGCAGCCGCCGCGGACTACAACTCCCATAAACAACAGCGGCGGCCATCACGCGACGTCACCTGACAGACTGACACTCAATAATGAGTCATTCAGCGATCAGCGGGCGGACACTCGGACAGCCGCAGCGCCGGCCGGCAGCCTTTGTTTTGGTTATACAAAAACAGTACAGCACTTAATTTGGGGGGGGGGGGGGCACAGAGTAAAATTAAGGGGGTCGTGGCCCCACGCTGGTGACGCCATTGCACAGCACTGGCACAATGCTGCAGCAAACTTTGTGACATCTGAATGATGCTTGGCTGGTGGGGTCCCCCAGGCAAGTGGAGCCCCTGGGCAACTGCCCAGCGTGCCCATGCGAAAAGACGGCCCTGAGTAAATTGACATAAAGGAAGTCATTCTTTCCCCCTTTCAAGTCTGAGGTCATAGGTTCTCCAAGGGCCTACAGGTCATTACTGTTTATTCAGTTGTGACTTCTTGCACTTCATGAACCAAGTATAAAAGTCTTTAACATGGGAAAAATACCCGTCCAGAACCTTGAGTAAAATACTCTTGATCTGCTACAGTCTAATGTTCTTTGCATTTGTGTTTGCAAGTGATATTTGTTTAACCGGGTGTGCTAGAGGGACTGCGGTTGTTCTTGGGGTTGAAGTGCAGAAGAAACCAAAATTACCAGTGGCCCATTTTCATCTGGCCAGTAACACGTCCCCTGTATTAATGAGACAACTCTGGAGGAATGAGAACAGGAGGCACAGCAGCATTGTCAGTCAGGGGGAGGGTTGTGTTAAATGTATTAGCAGATTTAGAACCACTAACAAATCGAAGCCTAACTCCAGCTCACATTTTATAATCAGTTACAGCAAACAGTATTTTTCCCTTTTGGGATAAAGATTTTGCATGAATAAATAAAAGCTGATCATTTTAACCACTTGATTTTAAAATAAAAATTGTATTTTCAACCGTTACAAAACATCCAAAAAAAAATAAAACATATTTCTTCATAAATTGAAGCCAAAAATGTTTTCTGCTCCATGTCTTTAGTAAAAAAAAAAAAAAAACCTAATAAGGTAGTACAAAAGTTATAGCATCTACTGGAATGTGCACAGCTATAGAAGCTATATTGTAATGGCGGGGATCAGCAACTTATAGTGGAACTGTGATAGTGTGGCAGTGAAGGGGTTAAATGTGTGCCTGACAATGTGTGACTTTCTGGTTGTTTTTTCCTCCCTTTTCAGGAAGAAACTGCACACACAGATTGGATTTAGTACTTTTAATAAATCCCATCATTTTGTGAGTGCTGCGTGCCTGCTGGCAATCTTTAAAAAAACGTCCTGAATTCCCTGCATGCTTTGCAGCTTCTCATTTGCCATTTACTTTCAATTTCTAGGGACTACATAGTAACCTATGGTACAATGAGACTTTCCTGTACTGACTCCGCCTCCTGAAATTACTCCACTTAAAGAGGAGTTTCCATAAAAAAAAAAAAAAAAAAAATTAAAAGTCAGCAGCTACAAATACTGCAGCTGCTGACTTTTAATAATCGTACACTTACCTGTCCCAGGGTCCAGCGATGCGGGGGGTCGAAGCTCCGCTAGTCGCCCCCTCCGCTCGGCGGCACCGGCATTGCAACTGTGGGCACCCGGCTGTGACTTCAGTCAGGCACCCACTGCGAATGCGCAAGAAAAACGCTGTGTGCCGTGATTGGCCTGCAGTCTTCTGGGACCTGTCACGTGTCCCAGATGACTGACAGGAGGGAGGGGGCAGAGCTGAGCCCTTCCTGCGCTGAGGGGAAGTAATGTCACCATCCCAGGCACTGAAGGAGGCAGACTACAGGGACCCCCTAGCAACAGGCATTTAGAGGTGTTAAAAAAAAAAAATCCAAATGTTTTTTTTTTTTTTAGGAATTTTAATAATTTTTATTTATTTTGGGGGGGAAAACACCACTTTAACAACTCCAGTTCAGGAGGCAGGCTCTGAAATGTTTGCCATAGCAGTGCTGACTAGCATTGGCTTAGTGAATTTGTGTCACACAAGGAAGTCAATGTGTGGGGGTATTCACAAAGTAGGTCTTAAAGAGGGAGTCCACCTGAAAAAAATGATTAAAAGCCACCAGCTACAAATACTGCAGCTGCTGACTTGTAATAAATGGACACTTACGGTACCTTTCCTGGAGTCCAGCGATGTCGGCAGCCGAGGCCGAGCAATCGCTCGGCTCTCGGCTGCTGCCGGGGCCTTTTTCGGTGAGGGAATCAGGAAGTGAAGCATTGCGGCTTCACTTCCTGGTTCCCTACTGCGCATGCCCGAGTCGCGCAGCACAATGGGAATGGTCCGCGCTGTCTCTGGGACCTGTGTGTGTCCCAGCAGACAGCGTGCCAGGACAGGAAGAGGCATAGACTCCCGTGGACTCAGGTATCTGCACCCCCTCCCCCTGAAAGGTGCCAAATGTGACACCGGAGGGGGGGGGGTTCCGAAAAGTGGAGGTTCAATTTTTGTGTGAACCTCCGCTTTAAGTCAAGATTGTTCAGGAGTAGGCTATGAATGTCTGAAATACATGGTGGAAACAAATATATATTTTCTAATATTACCATAGATAAGAATAAACAAACTACTGTGCTGTCAATAGCCCACTGTTAGGCCCCATGCACACGAGACGCAGATGGAAACTCTGCTGAACGCGTGTTTTAAAAAGCAGAAACCTGCATTTAAAAACGCGCGTTTTGCTGTGTTTTCATGCCGCGGTTAGACGCGTTTGCGTCTATAAGCATTTGTAAAGATAACATTATATAGACCCTCCCCAAGCTCAGAAAGCATGTATTATTAACTATTTCTGCCATTTTGATCAGAGTGAGCAGCAGCAGCAGAGAGAGCAGTTGTACACTTGCATTTGCCTCTTTCTGTGTTTTTTTTTTTTTAAATGGATCCCATATTGAATACATGTCAGGAAATGCTCCTGATGTTGCTCTTGATGCGGCAGCAATGTCGTCGCAAATTTGCATGAGAGGTCCAGAATCAGAGCTTGGCGATATTGGACCCATCCGTTTATGGTACAGCGAATGTCCGTTGGATATTTCACAAACATGTATGCATTTCACAAACATGTGTGCATTAGTGAGTATATACGCTCTATGAACTATCTAAACTAATTACGACATTTTAAACCAATTTTTCTAGTATTTTTTCTGGTTTACCATCATATTTCTGAGTTTTCTGGTCCAAAAAATTGGGTTCCTTTAAAAAGGCTTATAAACGCAAATGCGGCTAAACGCAGGTGCCTGCGTTTAGCCGCGTTTAGCTGCGTTTTGCGTCTGAAACGTGGAAAAGCAAAGTGTCTGAACGCATTTTTTTGCTTCTGGAAAAACGAGGGTAAACGCAACTGCATAAAAACGGGAAAAAACGAGACTGTGTACATGGACACATAGGATAACATTGCATGCGTTCAGGTGCAGTTGAAAAAAGTGTCCAACTGCCTCTGAACGCGCGTTTAACAGCGTCTCGTGTGCATGAGGCCTTAGTGGTACATTTAAAGTGGTAGTAAACCACCAGAAAAACAAAGTTACTTACTGGTAACGTTCTTTCCTGGAGTCTTTCAGGACAGCCACCTGAGAGGGCTCCTCCCCTCTGCAGAAAACACTGCGCCAGCCATCTTTAAATTTCCTCCTCCCCTGCTGGTTCCTCAGTTTTCTTAGAATAGAATCTACTGGGGAGACACAAGAACATGTGATACACATAGTCAACAAAATACCACAGTTCCTGTTTCAGGAAATCTCAAGTAATTTAAGTATTCAGGTAGGTATCAGTGCTGCCCTGAAATACTCCATATATTTATTATAGCAAAAAGTACAAAATATTGTGTTTTTTTTTTTTTCAAAATTGTCACAATTTTTTTTCTTTATAGCAGGGCTTGACAAATTTGCTTAGAATCTAGGAGCCAGCTAAAAAAGTTAGGAGCCAGTTTTTTAAATCGTAATCGTAAATAAGAATTGCTCACGCTGGTGGCAAGTAAAAGAAGACAAAAATAAATACAATTTTGTTAGACGATTTTGCAAATAAGTCATTGGCGGCGCTGATGGGCACTGATAGGTAGAGGTCGACCAATATGGTTTTTTTTTCTCTGGCCGATGCCGATATTTAGAAATGGGGGGGGCGATATATTTTCTTTTTCCCTTATCTAAGAAAATCTAGGGTGGAGAGGTGGGGTGCAGCCTATCAGTGTCCCCTCATTAGTGCCCACCAGTTCAGCCTGTCAGTGCCCACCGGTGCAGCCCACCAGTGCAGGATATCAGTATCCATTAGTGCCCACCAGTGCAGCCTGTCAGTGCAACCCCATCAGTGCCAGCCAGCGCATCCCATCAGTGCCAGCCAGCGCATCCCATCAGTGCCAGCCAGCGCATCCCATCAGTGCCCGCCAGCGCATCACATCAGTGCCCGCCAGCGCATCCCATCAGTGCCCGCCAGCGCATCCCATCAGTGCCTGCCAGCGCATCACATCAGTGCCTGCCAGCCATCACATCAGTTCCTGCCAGCCATCACATCAGTGCCTGCCAGCCATCACATCAGTGCCTGCCAGCGCATCCCATCAGTGCCCGCCACTACAGTTCAGTGCCCACCATTACAGTGCCCACCAGTACAGCCTAATAATGCAATTCACTCACTACCAGCGGAGCGCTCCCGGCTCCGTTCCGTCCCCTCGTCTGGCCAAAGACAGCTCCATCTGTCCCCTGACATGCTGCGCTCCGGACTACAAATCCCAGAGTGCAGCGCGGCCGGTAACAGCCAATCGGCGGCCGCCGCTGCCGAGTTCCTCCACTGGAAGCAAGCCGCGCTCATCGCAGCAGCGCCCACCAGATGGCGCTGGTTCGCACAAAAGGAGCATGTATTTGCTCCAGCAGGCCACAAAGCCGCGGCCTCTATTTTCGACTGATTCACCCTCGGCGGAAGGGGGGGGGCACATCGGAGGAATCCCGTCCATTGCTGCAGTGTAACCCAGGCGCCAGGACGCAATTTCCAGTCGCCATGGCGACCTGGCGACTGGGTTTTGTCGAGCCCTGCTTTATAGCACAAAAAAAAAAATGCAGAGGCGATCAAATACCACCAAAAAAAAGCTCTATTTGTGGGAAAAAAATAATTTTGTTTGGGTGCAGCATCGCACGACTGCGCAATTGTCAGTTAAAGCGACGCAGTGCCGAATCCCAAAAAATGGCCCGGTCATTCAGCAGCCAAATCTTCTGGGGCTGAAGTGGTTAAGCGCCAGCAATTTTATTGGCCAATTTTCTTGTAGTTTTAAATGGGTCCCCTGCCAGGGTTTGTAGCACCAAAGACAGGTCCCATTTGGGAAAAGGTGATCTCTGTACTGGTCTGTGTCTGCTCAGGGGTTTAAAACATCTAACTATCCATGGATTGGCAGTTAATTTCTTTCCCTGATAAACAGAGATTGCCGATAGATTTGTTGTACACAAGTTAAAAACATTTTTTTTTGCTTGAAAATTACTTAGAACCCCCAAACATTATATATTTTTTTCTAACACCCTAGAGAAAAAAATGGCAGTCATTGCAGTACTTTCTGTCACACCGTATTTGCGCAGCGGTCTTACAAGCGCACTTTTTTTGGAAAAAATACACTTTTTTGAATTAAAAAATAAGACGATAGTAAAGTTAGCCCAATTTGTTTTTATATTGTGAAAGATATTGTTACGGCGAGTAAATTGATACCCAACATGTCACACTTCAAAACTGTGCCCGCTTGTGGAATAGCGGCAAACTTTTACCCTTAAAAAGCTCCATAGGGGACGCTTAGAAAATTCTACAGGTTGCATGTTTTAAGGTACAGAGGAGGTCTAGGGCTAGAATTATTGCTCTCGCTCTACTGATCGTGGCGATATCTCACATGTGTGGTTTGAACACCGTTTTCATATGCGGGCGCTACTCACGTATGCGTTCGCTTCTGCGCACAAGCTCGTCGGGACGGGGCGCTTTAAAAAAAAATTTTTGTTTTTCTTATTTATTTTTCTTGATTTTATTTATTTTTACACAGTTTTTTTAAAAAAAATTTAATTGGCTCACTTTTATTCCTATTACAAGGAATGTAAACATTCCTTGTAATAGAAAAAAGCATGACAGGTCCTCTTAAATATGAGATCTGGGGTCAAAAAGTCCTCAGATCTCATATTTGAGACTTCAATGGAAAAAAAAAGACGATAAAGAGCAACCTCCTCTGTAACGCAAAATATGCAAGCTGTAGAATTTTTTAAACGTCGCCTATGGAGATTTTTGAGGGTAAAAGTTTGATGCCATTCCACGAGCGGGCGCAATTTTGAAGCGTGACATGTTAGGTATCAATTTACTCGGCGTAACATTATCTTTCACAATATATAAAAAAATTGGACTAACTTTACTGTTGTCTTATTTTTTTATTCAAAAAAGTGAATTTTTTCCAAAAAAAGTGCGCTTGCAAGACCGCTGCGCAAATACGGTGTGAAAAAAAGTATTGCAACGACCGCCATTTTATTCTCTAGGGTGTTAGAAAAAAAAAACAATATATAATGTTTGGGGGTTCTAAGTTTTTTTCTAGCAAAAAAAACTGTTTTAAACATGTAAACACCTAAAATCCAAAACGAGGCTGGTCTTAAAGTGGTTAAGGACTGCCTCTTGCACATTTACGTCGGCAGAATGGCACGGCTGGGCACATCAAGGTACAGGTACGTTGCTCTTTAAGAGCCCAGCCGTGGGTCGCACGGTTCTGAGCTCCGTGACCGTGGGTGCCCCGCGATCGGGTCACAGAGCTGAAGAACGGGGAGAGGTAAGTGTAAACAAACCTCTCCCAGTGCTTCCTAGTCAGGCTGTCACTGATCGTCTGTTCCCAGTCATAGGGAAAGACGATCAGTGATGTCACACGCCAAGCCACGCCCCCAGACAGTTAGAAACTTGCCCCTAGGAACACTTAACCCCTACACTGCCCCCTAGTGGTTAACCCCTTCACTGCCAGTGTCATTTACACAGGAATCAGTGCATTTAAATAGCACTGATTGCTGTATAAATGACAATGGTCCCAAAAATGTCCGCTGTGTCCGCCATAATGTCGCAGTCACAATAAAAATCGTTGATCGCCGCCAATACTAGTAAAAAAAAAAAATTATTAATAAAAATGCTATAAAACTATCCCCTATTTTGTAAACGCTATAACTTTTGTGCAGACCAATCAATAATCGCTTATTGCAATTTTTTTTACCAAAAATATGTAGAAGAATACATATCAGCCTAAACTGAGGGAAAAAAATGGAAAATTGTATACTCACCTTTCCGTAATTTTCCTTTCCTGACGCACCCCATGGCAGCACACACATTGGGTTGTGACTCCGCCTCCACAACCTGATAGGACTGGTTAGCTATAAGATTCGAAGAGGAGTCCCCCGCTGCATTCTCAGTAACTATTACCTTAGAGGGGTGGGTTCTGTGTGCTGCCATGGGGTGCGTCAGGAAAGGAAAATTACGGAAAGGTGAGTATACAATTTTCCATTTTCCTGACGCACCATGGCAGCACACACATTGGGAAATAACTCGCTACATGGGTGGGTGCTTGCAAAAAAGGATTTATTAAGTTAAGTACAAGGTATGGATGTGTTCATTTGGATGATTGACTTTCCGAACTCGGCTGTGGTTAACTGAGCCGGGTCTATTCGGTAGTGAGCCATGAAGGTGGTTTTTGAGGTCCAGGTTGCTGCCCTGCAGATAGTCTCTGGAGAAACTTTACAATATGCTGCCCAGGAGGTCGCTACTGCTCTCGTCGAGTGGGCTCTCAATCCTTCTGGTATCGTGAGAAGTTGAATGGAGTATGCCCTCTTTATGATTTTTACTAACCAGGATGCTATCGTTCTTGAGGATGCTGCCTGGCCTCTTTTTGTGCCCTGTGGTATGATCAGGAGGCGCTCCGTTTTCCTAAATGTGCGGGTAATCTCCAGGTAGGCAGAGATGGCCGACTTAACGTCCAAGGGGTGCGGGTTCCCCTCACTGCTAAGTAGTACTGGAAGGCTAATTTCTGATCCAAAATGGAAGGTAGATGCCACCTTGGGCACAAATTGATCCGATGGTCTGAGGATGACTCTGTCTGGGTAAAGAATTAGGTGTGGTTCTAATTAATAATTAATTAATTAATAGTGCCTGTAATTCCGAGACCCTCTTGGCTGACGTTATTGCTAGTAAAAATTATAATTTTAGAGTTAGGGATACTGAATTCAAAGGAAAGAAAGGTTCTTTTGAGAGTGCTTCCAATACGATTGGCAGATCCCAGGTCAGGAAGATTGGTTTTCTGGGAGGCTTGATCTTCAAGCATGCTTTCTGGAATTGGACTACTAGAGGGTTTGAAGCCCATTTGACTCCTGTCATTGCGGACAGGGCAGAGACTTGGACCTTTAAGGTGCTAGAGCTTAGCCCCTTTTCTAGGCCTAGTTGCAGGAACTCAAGGATCTGAGACACTGAAGGGGATGTTGGGTCCCAGGATTGTTGGTGAGAAAAGGTGGAGAATTTTTCCCAGATTTTGTTGTATATGTCGTTGGTTGATTTTTTCCTGGCTTGCTGAAGTGTGGATACTACTCTAAGCGAGCACCCTTGATCCAACAACCTTTCCCTCTCAATTTCCATGCCGTCAGATGAAGACGTTCTGGGGATGGGTGTAAGAATTGACCCTGCGAGAGTAGGTCCGGGAACAGAGGCAGCGGAAGTGGCTCTTCTGTGTTGAGTTGCAGCACAGTCGCGAACCAAGGCCTCCTCGGCCAGAACGGCAATACTGCCACCACTGTGGATGTCGAGCTCCTCAATCTGGCCAGGAACCTGGCTATTAGGAGGACTGGCGGAAATATGTATCCTAACTGGAATTCCCAAGGGTGATGTAGGCAGTCGATCCCTGTTGCTGTAGGGTATGCTGTTCTTGCTAGAAAGCGGGAACACTTGCTGTTCTCTGGCGTTGCTGCTAGGTCTAAGTCTGGTGTTCCCCATCGACGTGTAAGCAGAGCGAAGGCCCGGTGACTCAGGGACCATTCGTTGTTTGATACGAACACGCGACTCAGGTCGTCCGCGAGTTGGTTGTGTGCCGCTGGTACATATATTGCCTTTAGATCCGCCAGATGGACCTGTGCCCATTCGAGTATGGGTCGGACCTCCTGCATGAGCGTATTGCTTCGGGTGCCTCCCTGTCTGTGGACGTAGTTCACTGCTACTGTGTTGTCCATTCGTAGAAGAACACTTTTCCCTGTAAGGAGATGTGCAAAGGTTTGCAGGGCTTGCCAGGCGGCCCTGAGCTCTAGGACGTTTGAGACTGTGCCCTGCAGTCGGAAGGCCCAACGGCCTTGTGCCCCTTGGTGTTGATAGTGTGCTCCCCACCCATGGAGGCTGGCATCCGATGTCACTATTTCTGGAAGTGGGGGTACAATATGACGGCAACGTGTCAAGTTGGAAGCTTGGGTCCACCACCGCGCAGAGTTCTTCAGTCGCGAACCAGGGCCTCCTCGGCCAGAACGGCAATACTGCCACCACTGTGGATGTCGAGCTCCTCAATCTGGCCAGGAACCTGGCTATTAGGGGGACTGGCGGGAATACAGTGGTGTGAAAAAGTGTTTGCCCCCTTCCTCATTTCCTGTTCCTTTGCATGTTTGTCACACTTAAGTGTTTCGGAACATCAAACCAATTTAAACAATAGTCAAGGACAACACAAGTAAACACAAAATGCAATTTGTAAATGAAGGTGTTTATTATTAAAGGTGAAAAAAAATCCAAACCATCATGGCCCTGTGTGAAAAGTGATTGCCCCCTAAACCTAATAACTGGTTGGGCCACCCTTAGCAGCAACAACTGCAACCAAGCGTTTGCGATAACGTGCAATGAGGCTTTTACAGCGTCCTGGAGGAATTTTGGCCCACTCATCTTTGCAGAATTGTCCTAATTCAGTTACATTAGAGGGTTTTCGAGCATGAACGGCCTTTTTAAAGTCATACCACAACATCTCAATAGGATTCAGGTCATGACTTTGGCTAGGCCACTCCAAAGTCTTCATTTTGTTTTTCTTCAGCCATTCAGTGGTGGACTTGCTGGTGTGTTTAGGATCATTGTCCTGCTGCAGAACCCAAGTTCGTTTCAGCTTGAGTACACGAACAGATGGTCGGACATTCTCCTTCAGGATCTCTTGGTAGACAGCAGAATTCATAGTTCCTTTTATCACGGCAAGTCTTCCAGGTCCTGAAGCAGCAAAACAGCCCAGACCATCACACTACCACCACCATATTTTACTGTTGGTATAATGTTCTTTTTCTGAAATGCAGTGTTCCTTCTACTCCAGATATACTTGGACACACACCTTCCAAAGAGTTCCACTTTTGTCTCATCGGTCCACAGAATGTTGTCCCAAAAGTCTTGGGGATCATCAAGATGTGTTGTGGAGAAATTGAGACGAGCTTTGATGTTCTTTTTGCTCAGCAGTGGTTTTCTCCTTGGAACTCTGCCATGCAGGCCATTTTTTGCCCAGTCTTTTCCTGATGGTGGAGGCATGAACGCTGACCTTAACTGAGGCAAGTGAGGCCTGCAGTTCCTTGGACGTTGTTGTGGGGTCTTTTGTGACCTCTTGGATGAGTCGTCGCTGCGCTCTTGGGGTAATTTTGGGCGGCCGGCCACTTCTGGGAAGGTTCACCACTGTTCCATGTCTTCGCCATTTGTGGATAATGGCTCTCACTGTGGTTCGCTGGATTCCCAAAGCTTTGGAAATGGCTTTATAACCCTTTCCAGACTGATAGATCTCAATTACTTTCTTTCTCAATTGTTCCTGAATTTCTTTGGGTCTCGGCATGATGTGTAGCTTTTAAGGATCTTCTGGTGGACCTTACTGTGTCAAGCAGCTCCTATTTAAGTGATGCCTTGATTGTGAACAGGTGTGGCAATAATCAGGCCTGGGTGTGGCTAGAGAAATTGAACTCAGGTGTGGACAACCACAGTTATAGTATGTTTTAACAAGGGGGGCAATCACTTTTTCACACAGGGCCATGATGGTTTGGATTTTTTTTCACCTTTAATAATAAACACCTTCATTTACAAATTGCATTTTGTGTTTACTTGTGTTGTCCTTGACTATTGTTTAAATTGGTTTGATGTTCCGAAACACTTAAGTGTGACAAACATGCAAAGGAACAGGAAATGAGGAAGGGGGCAAACACTTTTTCACACCACTGTATGTATCCTAACTGGAATTCCCAAGGGTGATGTAGGCAGTCGATCCCTGTTGCTGTTGGGTATGCTGTTCTTGCTAGAAAGCGGGAACACTTGCGGTTCTCTGCCGTTGCTGCTAGGTCTAAGTCTGGCGTTCCCCATCGACGTGTAAGCAGAGCGAAGGCCCGGTGACTCAGGGACCATTCGTTGTTTGATACAAACACACGACTCAGGTCGTCCGCGAGTTGGTTGTGTGCCGCTGGTACATATATTGCCTTTAGATCCGCCAGATGGACCTGTGCCCATTCGAGTATGGGCCGGACCTCCTGCATGAGCGTATTGCTTTGGGTGCCTCCCTGTCTGTGGACGTAGTTCACTGCTACTGTGTTGTCCATTTGTAGAAGAACACTTTTCCCTGTGAGGAGATGTGCAAAGGTTCACAGGGCTTGCCATGCGGCCCTGAGCTCTAGAACGTTTGAGACTGTGCCCTGCGGTCGGAAGGCCCAACGGCCTTGTGCCCCTTGGTGTTGATAGTGTGCTCCCCACCCATGGAGGCTGGCATCCGTTGTTACTATTTCTGGAAGTGGGGGTACAATATGACGGCAACGTGTCAAGTTGGAGGCTTGGGTCCACCACCGCGCAGAGTTCTTCACTGCTTGCGTAATCACTATTCGCTGGTTCATCGAATGTCCATTCCATTGTTTCAGGAACGAATTCTGGAGGGTCCTCGAATTCCACTGAGCCCACTGGATCATTAGGAAAGTGGATGACATCGACCCCAGAATACTCAGGCATGATCTCGCGGATAAGTGATCCGCCGCCAGAAGCCTGTTTACTTTGCAGATGAGCGGGAGTAGCTTCTCTTGAGGAAGGCCCACTGTGTTGGAACTGGTGTCTAGTTCTGCTCCTAGAAAAATCATTCTTTGTGTTGGTACCAAGCTGCTTTTCTTCCAGTTTATTAGCCAACCGAACTGCTGGAGGGTGGAGATTAGCACGAATCGATGTTGCAGAAGTGTTTCCCGACTGTCTGCTAGGAGAATGATGTCGTCTAAGTAGTGTAGGGCCCTGAGTCCCTTCTCCCTTAGGTGTGCTATGACTGGAAGTAATACCTTTGTGAAGGTTCTTGGCGCCATTGAAATCCCGAATGGGAGACTTTGAAATTGAAAATGCTGTTTGCCGATAGCGAAACGCAGGTATTTTTGGAAGGTCTTGTGCACTGGTATGTGTAAATAGGCGTCGGACAAATCGACTGACAGCATCCAGTCTCCTACCCCTATTGCCAGTAGTATGGATTGAAGACTTTCCATCTTGAAAGATTCGACTTGTATTGATCGATTGAGACGCTTTAGGTCTAACACTGGTCTCAGATCGCCCGACAGGAAAAGAGGAAAGAGGAAAAGAGGAGAGTAGAAGCCTACACCCCTCTGTTCCCTTGGGACTTCTATGATTGCCTGCTTTTGTAGCAGTTCCGTAATGCATCAAAAGGACTTCGGTTGATCCCCAGGGGTCGTACCCTTAGCCTTCTGTAACCTGACAAAAGATGGCTGTGTGCTTCTCCAATTCCGCTTGAACTCTTTGCCCGGTTTATATGATCTTGCGTCCCGGTATCTTTCAGGTAAATGGCGTCTGAAAGGGGGGTTCTTCTGCTTGGGCCTCCTATCCGACGGAATAAGGCCCGATTTTCCTCCTGTGACTTTGGATATTGCTGCGTCCAGTTTGGGGCCGAACAGGTTGACGCCGTCATAGGGAATCCTACACCAGCTGGACTTAGAGGTTGTGTCTGCCACCCAGGGTTTTAGCCATAGTGCTCTACGTGCGGTCACGGAGGCCAACATTGCCCTTGCTGAGGACCTAATCACGTCAACTGCTGCTTCTGCAACGAATTCCCCCGCCAAGTTGAGCTCCTGCAGGGCGGATAAAAAAATTTCTTGATCTGCCGCTTCCGTCAGTAGCTTCTCTGTATTGGCGGTCCAGCAGGAGATAGCTCTTCCTACTGCTGCCAAAGTGACCGCTGGCCTGCAAGCTCCTCACGCCGCTGAATATGCCTTTTTGAGGTCAAGATCTATCTTGCGATCCATTACATCTTTAAATGTCACTGCGTCTTCTATTGGCAGGGTTACGTGGCGTGCTAGCCGCATGAGAGAAGAATCTACCACCGGGGCCAGGATGAGGGGGTTAACCGTCGGTTCCCTCAGAGGGTAAAGCTTGCTTAGTCTATTGTTAAGCCCTGGCTTCTTATCCGGTTTCTGCCATTCGTCTCTTATGAGTTCGTCGAGCTCCTCGATAAATGGGAATGTTTCCGGATCCTTCTTGAGGTCTGGAAAATATTTTCTTAATTTTGGGGGGGATTCCGTCTGTTCCTCCCATCCAATCGCCTCCTTCACTGACTTCGCAAATGGCTCTATTAGCGCAAAGTCAAAGGCTGTGGGTGGTAGTATTTCGTCTTCCTCTGGTGAGTCTTCCTGGTCTTGCTGGGAATAGGAGGTAGAGGCTGAATTGGAAGGTACAACCGGGTCATAGGCTGCTACCTGCATGATCGACTCCTTCACTGATTCCCTTATTATATTCAATGCCTCTCTTGCATCGGATTCCTTATCACGGGTTGCCCTAGGCAGGCTTGGCACGCTAATTTGCCCGGTAGGGCTTGAGCTCCACACACCCAGCATGTGTTGGGCGCCGGACGTGTATGCCCTCCATCGTGATGTGGGTGGGCGGAAGACGAGCTTCTGTGGTGGTGAGAGGATCTTGAACGGCTCCTATGGGAGCGGGAATGCCTTGAGGGGGAGCGCTCTTTCCTTTTAGAGTGTGATGAACCCGATGACCTGCCAGAACTGCCAGAAAGAAAAAAAGGCTTTAGTGGCAATGCTCTCTTTTCTCCTCTTCTTACTTACCTAGCCAGGTGCCCCCTTACCTTGTGGTTCGTGGCTGGTCTGCTGTAGCAGCGGCCTCCATAGGAGAGTGTAAAGTGTACCTGAGAGGGGGAGGGGGGAAGGAAAAAAAAAAAAAAAAGATTTTTTTTTTTTTTTTTGGTGTCATTGCAGAGTATGAGCAGCAGGTGCTGGTATAGTAAGAAGAAGTCATTTGGGGCTTACCAGAGACTAGGGCAGCAGGGATTTTGGCAGGGCAGCGTTTAGCAGCAAACAAATCCAGGATGGAGAGTGTTATTTTGCAGCCTGACATCTGAAAAAAGGCTCAGATCGCCTTTTAAATCTGCCGCCGTCGCGGGGGTGATGACGTCACTGCCGCGCATGCGCAATAGCGTTCCGCGGTGCTCGGCGCCATTTTGGAAGCTGGCAAACATAGGAATAGTGCCTATGTCACTTCCTGGGCGCTTGTGAGAGCATTGTACGGCCGCCATGATGGGGGAGGTGAGCCGGCCGAGGAACTACAAGGCTCAGCGTGGCCGCGGAAGGGGGGTGAGGCGCAGGTAACAAATAGACAACTAAGTTGAAAAAAGAAAAGGAAGAATAGGAGGGCCGCTGCATACTGTTTAAAACCTGTTTAAGGCTTGTCAGGCATTTTCCATGTTTTATAGCCCCTGAGACCACCAGAGTGGGGCTTCCCTTCGTTTAGCTCATTTAGAGACTGTACAGATAGGGCTTCCAGCTAGGAGAGGCTGAACCTAGTGGGGCGAAGCGGAAGGGGGATCCATGCTTTTGTTCTAACCGATCTTTCTGGTCAAAACGATCGTCCTATTCAGGTGAGGAAAAAAAGGAGAATGCAGCGGGGGACTCCTCTTCGAATCTTATAGCTAACCAGTCCTATCAGGTTGTGGAGGCGGAGTCACAACCCAATGTGTGTGCTGCCATGGTGCGTCAGGAAAAGTTTTTTTTTATATATTTTTTTGGGGATATTTATTATAGCAAAAAGTAAAAAAAAATAGCATTTTTTTCAAAATTGTCGCTCTGTTTTTGTTTATAGCGCAAAAAATAAAAACCGCAGAGGTGATCAAATACCACCAAAAGAAAGCTCTATTTGTGGGGAGCCACGCCGCACGACCGTGCAATTGTCAGTTAAAGCGGCGCAGTGCCGAATCGCAAAAAAGGGCCTGGTCCTTTAGCTGCAAATTGGTCCGGGCTTAAGTAGTTAAGAGCTGTGGGCAAAAGTGACGTTTGACATCGCTTCCGCCCAGCAATTGTATGGAGACGGATGGGGGCCATCTTCCCCTCACTTGTCTCCATAACCAGCTAGCAACAGGACGCGATCGCCTCCACTGCTCTCCCGCCACCGATAAAAGTGATCTTGCGGCGAATTCGCTGCATAGACCGATTTTATCTTGTAGCGGACCACCCGCTGAAGAAGGGGATACCGGGGTTATGGCAGCTAGCTGCTGCCATAACTATGATATCCTCCTTCAAACAGCCGACGTAAAACTGCGGCCCGTAAGTGCTTAATGTGCTGAGGCTCAAGCCCTTGTCTGCTCCGCACTTTAGATATTCTAGGAATACTCTAGCCATACTTTTTTTTTAATATATGGTCTCTAATTTTCTACTATTCAGCAGTGTATTGATCAGACGGTTTGAGAAACCCTTAGCTTTCAACAACTGCTCCTCAGAAACCAGGCAGCTTTCTACTTGGGGACTACTAACTAGGCCCTGAAAGAGAAGATCCTCTCGGATTGGTAGTAACCATGGGGGTTCTACAACAAGTTCTTTCAGAATAGAGAACCATGGTCTTCTGGGCCAGTGTGATGCAATGAGAATCATCAAGGTATTATCTGTTCTGAACTTTCTTAGCACCGCTGGTATGAGTACTGGCGGGGGGAAGGCGTAACACTTGGTAACCCTCCATTTCTGTGCTAGGGCATCCACCCAGAGTGCTCCATACTTTTTTAGAGAAAAAAAAGGCTCAAGCTTTCATGTTTTCTTTTGAGGCGAACAGGTCCACTTGCGGAACTCTCCAGTCGCTTTCTCTTAATTTCTTCCCGCTGAGATAGTCGGCCACTTAATTCAGTTCTCCTTTTAGGTGTACTGCTGACAGGGAAGGGATGCGTCTTTATGCCCAATTTAGAATTTCCTCTGCCAGGGACCACAAAGTTACGCTCCTTGTTGTTGGCGACTATGGAAACGTCGGACCGGATCTGTAAGTGGTGGTAACTGCCTTTAATTCCTTCCAATTCGATGATCTCTTCATTTCCTTGTTTTTCCACACTCTTGTTATCTGTGGGCCTAGATGGGCTCCCCAACCTACGCCACTTGCATCTGTAGTCACTATTCGGGTGACTGGTAGGGTCCACATCCGTCCCTTGGTTAAATTATCAGTTTTTCTCCACAACCGTAAAGACTTTTTCACTTGTGTTGGTATATGTACCTGTGTGTCTAGTGAGTCTTGTCTGTGATTCCATATTTTTAAGATAAATATTTGTAGTGGTCGAAAATGTAATCCCGCCCATTGTACTGTCAGGCCCGCAATCTTCCCCCACCGTAACCAACTTGTCACTGTTTGTTATGGGTTTGTTCAGGACGACGAAAAATTGCTCCTCCTTTACCCTTCCCTCTCTGATTCCAGGGTCTTTTTTGATTCTCAGCCCTGGGTAGTCCAAAGCAAGACCGCTCTTGGTCTTTTCTTTCCTTGTTGCGGTTGTCCCTAGGTTGGTTTGCGATTCAGCGGAAATGTTTTTTTCTTATCCGCCGTGTAATCCAGTACTTTATTTATCTTTCCACTTACACCATTGCATATATATCTTTAAGGTGGCATAAATATGTTTTATTTAAACTACAACCATAGGTATAGTTATTTTTCATATACCTCCTTTTCTGGGCCCCCCTTAGAGATTATTTCCAATGTTTGACTATAATGTATGAGAAGGCTGTTCTTTATATATACATATACACACAAACTAGCCTCCAGATGGGATCCATATAATCTTTTTTGAGGTTTATACATAAATATATATTTTTTTGAGTGTGTGCTTTTTCTAAAGTATTTATATATCAGCTGTATAATTATCCCTCCTCCGTCTCTTTTCTCTTTATGGGGCCACACAATGGGTATTCTCAGAGGGCCATACCGGGTTGTCCTTTGTGAGGGACCTTTCCTTTTCTGCGCTGAGACATGCCATAATTTGGATGATGTGCTGACCTACCCCACTGGGCTGAGGGCTGATAGCCACAGCATATTTTTATCAATCCGGATGCTGGAGTATACATACAGTTTGTACGGTCAGTTTGTTTTAAAGAAACAATATTAATATATAAGATAAGATGTGATGACATGATTGTCTACTAGGAAGGTACATTCTCACTGTACACTTATCTATATGTAATTTATTTTTGTTCAATTGCAGACGTTTTTATGTTCTGCGACAAATCGCATATACCCCTGATGAAGAGAAAGCCACCATTGCAAATCTTGAAATGCATCGGGTACTTCTGTTGTATCCACTTGTAGTTCAACAGACATTTTGTGGTTATCTGTACATTTAACTGTATTGTACAGTGCCTTGCGAAAGTATTCGGCCCCCTTGAACTTTTCAACCTTATGCCACATTTCAGGCTTCAAACATAAAGATATAAAATTTTAATTTTTTGTGAAGAATCACCAACAAGTGGGACACAATTGTGAAGTGGAACGAAATCTATTGGATATTTTAAACTTTTTTAGCAAATAAAAAACTGAAAAGTGGTGCGTGCAAAATTATTCGGCCCCTTTACTTTCAGTGCAGCAAACTCACTCCAGAAGTTCAGCGAGGATCTCTGAATGATCCAATGTTGTCCTAAATGACTGATGGTGATAAATAGAATCCACCTGTGTGTAATCAAGTCTCTGTATAAATGCACCTGCTCTGTGATAGTCTCAGGGTTCTGTTGAAAGCGCAGAGAGCATCATGAAGACCAAGGAACACACCAGGCAGGTCCGTAATACTGTTGTGGAGAAGTTTAAAGCCGGATTTGGATACAAAAAGATTTCCCAAGCTTTAAACATCCCAAGGAGCACTGTGCAAGCGATCATTTTGAAATGGAAGGAGTATCAGACCACTGCAAATCTACCAAGACCTGGCTGTCCCTCTAAACTTTCAGCTCAGACAAGGAGAAGACTGATCAGAGATGCAGCCAAGAGGCCCATGATCACTCTGGATGAACTGCAGAGAACAACAGCTGAGGTGGGAGAGTCTGTCCATAGGATAACAATCAGTCGTACACTGCACAAATCTGGCCTTTATGGAAGAGTGGCAAGAAGAAAGCCATTTCTCAAAGATATCCATAAAAAGTCTCGTCTAAAGTTTGCCACAAGCCACCTGGGAGACACACCAAACATGTGGAAGAAGGTGCTCTGGTCCGATGAAACCAAAATCAAACTTTTTGGCCACAATGCAAAACGATATGTCTGGCGTAAAAGCAACACAGCTCATCACCCTCAACACACCATCCCCACTGTCAAACATGGTGGTGGCAGCATCATGGTTTGGGCCTGCTTTTCTTCTGCAGGGACAGGGAAGATGGTTAAAACTGAGGGGAAGATGGATGCAGCCAAATACAGGACCATTCTGGATGAAAACCTGTTGGAGTCTGCAAAAGACCTGAAAATGGGACAGAGATTTATCTTCCAACAAGACAATGATCCCAAACATACAGCAAAATCTACAAAGGAATGGTTCACAAATAAACGTATCCAGGTGTTAGAATGGCCAAGTCAAAGTCCAGACCTGAATCCAATCAAGAATCTGTGGAAAGAGCTGAAAACTGCTGTTCACAAACTCAATTCCAATTTCAAATCCAACCTCACTGAGCTCGAACTGTTTTTCAAGGAAGAATGGGCAAGAATTTCAGTCTCTCGCTGTGCAAAACTGATAGAGACATACCCCAAGCGACTTGCAGCTGTAATCGCAGCAAAAGGTGGCTCTACAAAGTATTAACGCAAGGGGGCCGAATAATTTTGCACGCCCCACTTTTCATTTTTTTTATTAGTTAAAAAAGTTTCAACAATCCAATAGATTTCGTTCCACTTCACAATTGTGTCCCACGTATTGGTGATTCTTCACAAAAAATTAAAATGTTATATCTTTATGTTTGAAGCCTGAAATGTGGCAAAAGGTTGAAAAGTTCAAGGGGGCCGAATACTTTCGCAAGGCACTGTATGTTTTTCAGCCTCCAGAGCATTATGTCAAGTCTCTTTTCTTTAATATGTATGTGCTCATTCTTTTAAACTACTTCATTAAAAGATTTCTACTTTTTAATACTTGCCTTACATTTCATCAGTTATCTGCCCTATTCAAAAGTCCCACATAGAGGAAACTTGTTTTTCAATTTAGTACTTTTTCCAGCCTTGGCCCGAACAACAAATCCAGTTAGCGCCATCCCCCTGCCAAGTTTTTAATCCACAAGGCTCTACTTGCGGAGTTTGACAAGGCCGAGGACCTTGTAGCTATCCGTACTGACTCCGCGGATGCGTTTGCTATATAGGCAATACCCTTGAGGAACGTAGGAAAAGACAATATTTGTTCTTTTGGTGTTCCCTCCTCAATGTGGGCCTGTAGCTGTTTAAGCCAGGTTAACTCCACGTTTTTGGCCACCACAGTAACTGCCATAGCTGGTTTTAGACTCCCATGATTTCTTCAAGAAGGAATCAATTCTTTTGTCCATTGCGTCAGACAGCACTCCCATGTTTTCGAAGGCTAGGTCTGTATGCCTCGAGACTTGGGAGAATGCTGTGTACAGTTTGGGGATCTTATTCCAAACTGATGCTGGATCATGGCAAATGGAAATCTTGCTTTTTAAGCTTTTGAAAAGAAGGGCTTTCCTCTCAGTATCCTGCCATTCCTTTTTTATTGCTTCCACTAAGATCTCATGGACTGGAAAGTTTTTCCTTTCTTGTTCTGCCAGACCCTGGTACATTTGGTCATGTAATGTAACGTGCAAATTAGCTGTTTTGGACCAACATCCGACCGTGTGTACGCTCCATTGGACCAACTTTTCAGTTTCCATCGGACTTTTGTTGGCTGTGCAAACGGACCAACTTTCTGCCAACAAAAGTCAGATGGAGCAAAGTCCGACTGTGTGTCCACAAAAACCATTGCACTTTTGTACAAAGTACAAACACACATGCTCAGAACCAATGCAAAAGATCAGACAATACAGAAGTTGACCAAAGGTGGCGCTGGAGTATTTGAACGTCCTCTTTTGAAGTGTCGTCAGTACGTTGAAACGTCACTATGTTCATGTTTGTTGCCTAAAAAGTCAGATCGTATGTATGCAATACCAACTTGGGGCCAACGCCCTTTGTACAAAACTCCACGGGAACGTTTGTACAAAGTCCGATCGTGTGTTTGAGGCTTTAGTGTTTTCTTCTCAGATTGCATACCTAAGGTGGTATAAATGGCCCTCAGGAGGCTTTCTACTTCCTCCAGTAAAAGCTTATACCGGAAGGGTTTTCTGGAATCACCTTCCAGAGCTTCTGATTCTTGGGAACCGGAAGCTGCACTATCTGGCTCCTTCTCAGCCTCCTCCCTGGAGGCTTCTGGTGGGCCCACACGTGGAGGGTACTTGCGTCTTTGACAACGCTACCTGCTAAAGTGGTAGAGGAGCAGTCTGAAGCTGCAGAAATTGAAAATAAAAATAAGAGTCCTAGAATCCCTCACCTAAATAGAAAAATAAAAGTATCAGACAGTTCGTCTATGAAGGACAGGATACCTACCACATAAGCAAAATACTAAATATCTATATTCAGTGAGATAGTGTGTAAACTAGGATTTATTTTCCTTCATTGATATACATCTAGGATATTATGTATGTGGCCCCTCCCCCTACATTTAAATAAAGCCAGTTTCATATTATGCATCATAGGCCGTAGCCGATTCTTCCCCCTTTTTTGTTCTCCCGGGGCTCCCTTGTCCCGTTCTTCGCAGGATCTAAAAGCCTGGGAACAATGTTTTGAAAGCCAGTTCTTTAACTGAGGCTTCTAAATCACTGCTTTGTTCCGTGTAATGTTCCTGAACTACCTTGTCTATGCAGTCCTTACATAGCGTTTTTACTCAGGAGTCCCCAAGCATGCTTTTACATGGATACCTCCTCTTGGAACTATGAGGTTTCGTTTTGTCCATTTTGCACTGAAATACATAAACAAAAGGTATGTATTTAAACACATTACCTGTTTAACATCCATGCAGTTATTGCAGGTTTGCAACTTTAAACCGTGCGCTTTCCTTCCCTAGAGCCCCTTGTTCCTTCCCTCTAGCACCAGAGAAGACCCCACACCTCTAGAAAGGGTTAGTGGGGTGGGCGATGAGGTAAGGGGAGCTCCTCCCCAGGTCCCCCTTACCTTGTAGTGGCTGGCCTGTTTGAGCAGTCTGCACCACTGCTTCGTGCCACCTATGGAGCCTAATGCTGTCTCTACAGCAAATGAATGAGGGGATGGGACCACCTCTTACCGCACTCTGTGCTCCCTCAGCTTTCTCCAGCACTCAGAGCTGCAGAGGGTAGCGTTCTTTGGCAGGTAAACCTTAGGAAAGTTAGTCCTAGGAGCTCTGGACCCCTTCCAGGACATCCATTCTGAGCTACACTGGCTAGCTGGGACTTAGCTCCATGCGGTGCCTCCCCTCTAGAAGTAACAGTAACTAAGGAACCAGCAGGAGAGAAAGCAATTTAAAGATAGCTGGTGCAGCGTTTCCTTTAGAGGGGGGGGGGGGGGAAGAGCCTAGGTCTCAGGTGGCTGTCCTTAAAGATGATTAAGTGAAAAACCTGCAAGATAACATAGGGGGTTATTTACAAAAGGCAAATCCACTTTGCACTACAAGTGCAGTCGCTCTAAATCTAAGGAGTAGATCTGAAAGGAGCGGCAGCTCTGCTGATTTTTATCATCCAATCATGTGCAAGCTAAAATGCTGTTTTACTTTGCTTGCATGTCCCCCTCAGATCTACAGCAACATTATTTCCAAGGTCACTTTCAGGTAAACTTGCAGTGCAAAGGCTTTAGTAAATAACCCCCATATTGTACATTATGAATGTCTTACCTTAGAATGAAGCTCCGGCAGCTCACCCAGGAACCAAGGGGGCCAACATGTTCCCTCTGTATCTTCTAGGTTCGCAGGCTCCGGCTTGAGTGACCAGAGCTGCGATGAAATCACTCGGCACGTGTGCGGGGAGTCCTACGTTCCAGCACAAGCCCCTGGACCTTGAGCACGCATGCACTGCTGATGTCAGTGGGTGCATGAAGGGTTAATGTCTCTTAAAACACACAGGTTTATATCTTCATATTATTTACAGGTAATAAGTTTTACTTGTAGGTAAAAAAAAAAAAACTAAGCTGGCTATACAACAGCTTTAAAAGCTGGGTAACCCTACCCTACCACAGCTTCAGACACAAGTCTCTGCCCTGCTAGTAGGGAACACCCTATCCAATATCTCACACTGCAACCTTGCATCCACAACAGCCCCAGTCATAGATCCCCCTGCTTTCGCACCTGATCTAGGACACTGAGGCCCTCATTGACATTGGCATTTTGGAATCTTAAACCTCACTGCAATAGCAAAATGCACCACACGTGTTCAGGTGTCATTGATTTTCAGTAGCAATTTACTTTAGTGCAGTTGTCACAGGGCAATCACAGCAAACTGCAGCGCGTTAAGCTTGACACCCAAAAAAGGAGCAGGAGCTTCTTTTGGGTGACAAGCTTTGCACAACGCAGTTTGCTGTGTGGTATAGACACACCAAGCTTAGGTGCCATTGAAGAGGAATGTCACTCAAACAGTGTATTTTGCCATTGTTGCAGCGTGATTTACTGTTGCAGGCAGAATCACAGTAATTCTGTCCAAGATCCTGAGGTGCCAGATTTAATTGGGTTTTATGTTGCACACATTGGCTACTCTCCAGTTTTAGCAAACCCAAATCAGCTTTTAAGATCAATTTGTTAAATTAGCTTTGACAATAAAACCTGGAAGCTGATGGGTTTTTATGCAGTTAGCCCACATTATGCTCTCGTTTTAGTAAATTAACCCCTTAGTGAATAACCTAATAAAAAAACACACAAGGCAGATCCACTCAGCAGAGTCCGTCTGGTCAGCAGGAGATGGCTTTGTTAATCTCCACTGAGCCAGCAGATGACAGGTTCATGTCAGAGCCCCGCTGATTTCTATGGGGTGATTTGATGAAAACAGACACCATGTCCGTTTATCAGACCTAATCCGATAGGAGGGATGGCGGACGTATCGCCAGATATGTTTTTAGTGGATTGGATAGCAGACGGTGTCAGTGGACACACCCCCACTGACATCTGCCTACCTGTACGAGTAAATAGGTTGCCCGCTCTGATCTGCCTGAAAGACAAAACGGCGGATCAGAGCGGGCTCATAGTGTTAAAACGGTTTTAGTATTGGCCTCTGTGCAAGATTTGAAGTTTTAAACACAACAAATAACTGTACAAAAGAAATGGGACTTTATTTACAAATATACAAGCATCTGAAAATTTAACACATTAAAAAAAAAACTGTAGTTACTCTTCATCTGAACCATCATCAACCAATGGACGAGATCTGGGAAGATAAAAAAAACACTTTAGTTTAACAGCACAAAAAAAAAAAAAAACCCAATCAAAAGTTGTAAAGCAAGTAAAACTAAAAACCAGGTTCAGTAAACCTTTTGGTGAGCATTTAAACTGATGCAATGCAGTTGGCAAGACTGCACCACAACTGCCTGATGCAATAGAAGTCTACTGCAAAAGGGAGGCTACCCGTGGGTAAACTAAAGCAATGTGAAGGCACGTTAAGAAATCTTCAACTCCTTTAATGTGCTGATCACAAATAGGCTTGCTAGTTATAACCAAGACTGACAAAGCAGAACTCAAGTCCCTCAGTCTAAAGTTGTGCATTGGAACACATGCAAATTCTCTTGGCAAAAGCTTCATTGTCATGACATTCTGTGTACACCTGGGCTTATTTTCGTCTAGAATAGAGCTGTGTGCAGGGACCACAAGCATGCAGCTTCAGTGGCCATTCAATGCCCGAAGTAGGAAAAGAACACTGGATATCATTGCTGGAGGGGGGGGGGGGGGGGGTATGCAGAATTTAGCATTGCTAGCAATGGTGTTTGTCATCAAGAAGGGAAAAATAGCTGAAACCGCAAGCACGAAAGGGCAATTAACCCCTTCCTTGACAGGGGCATTTATACAGTAAGTGCATTTCTATAGCCTCAAAATTGCCCGGTCTGCCAATGTTGCAGTACCAATATAATAAAAAAAAAAAAATCACAGGTCACCTAAATCTCATTTTGTAGACGTTTTAACTTTTTTGAAAAATGTATGCTTATCGTGATTTTTATCATCAAAAACATGTAGAATACATATCAGCCTGAACTAAGGAAAAACATTGTGGCATTTTTTTATAGACAAGGAAAAAAATATTGTAATAGCTTTTGTTTATAGCGCAAAAAATATACCGCAGAGGTAATCAAAAACAGCCAAAAGAAAGCTCCATTTGTGGGGGGGGGGGATAAAAATGTTTGGGTACAGCGTCTATTTAACAGACAATTGTGTGGTCGTGCAGGGCTGAAGTTGTTAAACTATTGTGTTACAGTCAAGCATTTGTGTACACCATATGCGTTGATCATAGTCCCAACACAAGAAGGTGAAAGGAGGAAAAATCCATGCAATGTTAAACATTTAATTGAGTTAACAGAAAACCAAAATCCTCCCAGCATACCAGTGTTGTACAGTCTGCTAAAGTACACTTACTTCCTTGGTGCTTTACCAACTCCACTGCCTCCTGCTTCTTCCTCATCATCAGAAGGCAGGCGGTTTTCTTTTTCCACTTTTTCCACATTACTAGTAGATGGGGATCCAAAGAAATCTCCTATACCTTTCTGCCATGTTGGAGTAGGTCGGACACATACAGGATTACCTCCAGCATACTTGCCGTCAGCTGTAAAGTTTGGTAGACAAGGAAAATACTCAGTAAATATACAACCTTAGCAGGAAATTTGCCCAAAGAATTGGTCACTGAAATGCTTGCATAAAACCCATGCAATAGAGGTCTTCATTCTTAAGGAGGCCAGCGAAAATGTTATATTTAGTCAGCAGCTACAAATACTGCAACTTAAAATAATAACACTCACCTGTCAAAGGGTCCAGAGACATCGTCACCCAAGGCAGAGCGGTCCCTCGGATGCTGCAGCCGCCATCTTAGGTATGGGAATCAGGAAACTAAGCCTTGCAGCTCCACTTCCCAGTTCTTTATTGCACAATGCAATAAAAATGCTCTGCGCTGTCTGGGACCCATGTGTGTCCCAGGAGACAGCACGGCGGGACGGGAAGTGACGTTGACTCCCGTGGGAGTCAATGCACGGAAGCGAGTGCAAATACCTGTCTTAGACAGGTATCTGCACCCCGCTGAAAGGTGCCAAATGTGACACAGGGTTCCGATGAGCAGAAGTTCCACTTTAGGGTGGAACCCCACTTTAAGAACCACAAACTTAAGATGTTAAAGCAGTGGTCATCAACCCTGTCGTCAGGGCCCACTAACAGGCCAGGTTGTATTTATTACCTTGGGGATATGCAGACTAGAATACTGCAATCACTGAGCAGCAAATTAAATCACCTGTGACGCATTTCAGTTCTTGCAAACCTGGCCTGTTAGTGGGCCCTGAGGACAGGGTTGATGATCACTGGGTTAAAGGCAACGCCCTCCTAATTTCAAGCACAGGGAAACAAAGCACTCTACTCACAAGTCAGTACTTAGAAGACCTATCACCAAGTCCGTGGCAAATTCTATGAGGACAGATGCAGCAGTTGGTAGTTTGAGAAGAGGCATTAAGCTTATGTTTTAAGCACAACAGGATGGCTGGTTTAGCTTGGGGTGAGGTACAACTTATTTTAATTAGTTTGCTTTAAAAAAGCTACATACCCATTTTTATTAAACACCAGTAGACCATGTATAAAGGCAAGCCATACAGGTTTAGTTTTCCTGTGTTGAGCTCACAAGCTGGACTGATTAGATTTGCCTATTCATACTGAAAGCATGGACAGAGCAATCTTTTACTAGCAATTATATGCCGCACCAGTGACATTTGTAACTGTCTGAAGACCCAGAGACAGCATTATCTAGGTTTGACCAATAATTTTCCACACAGCTTAGTCCATTTTTATTGCAACTAGAACAGCAGTCATCAACTCCTGTCCTCAGGACCAACTAACAGGCCAGATTTTAAGTATTACCTTGGGGAGATAGACTAGAATACTGCAATCACTGAGTAGCAGATCTCACCTGTGATGCATTTCAGTTATCTTGCAAACCTGGCCTGTTAGTGGGTCATGAGGACTGGAGTTGAGAACCCCTGAACTAGACGGTGTCAACAAGGCCACCCCATGGGACACACACCATGTAACACTAGCTTTCTTAAATAAAAATCTTAAACTTTTTTTTAATCTGCTATACAAGTCCCCATTAGACATCGACAAGCTTTCACAACCATTTAAAATTAAGCTCAGCTATACTTAAATGATGCCAATATCTCAAGGTCCAACAACCTCTTGCTCAATTTACTTTCATTTAGCTTTGTGAAGCATTACCATGTTAACAAAATGTGTACAAGCAACTTCACATTGTACCTTAACCTGTATTTTTTGTAACAAAACAATAGTACTACATCTACATAAATTTAGAGCAAATTGCAACTTACCTTTTTTCCCAGTTGGAGAGGTTGAATGGTTGGAGGAAGAAGAGCTTGCGCCAAAAGACTTTCGTGGTGCTCTAGCAGCAACAGCTTCCAAAAAAAAAAAAAAAAAAAAAAAAAGCACGTTAGATTTCTTCCTGTACTATATATTTGTCATGAAATCTGAAGACAAGGGAAATAAAAAAAAACACACAAGACGCCACCCACAAATAGCAATATCATTTGAGTTGCACAACTTGTCAAGTTATTACAGTCATCTTTTCTTTGAAAGTAATCCAGCAGTTATCAAACACATGCCTAAATGGAAGACCCAACGCAACTTATTTCTTGATCACCCAATCGTAAAGTGGTTGTAAACCACTGAAGAAAAACAAAACCCTCTAAGGAAATGGCATAATTGGCTAGTATACATTGCATACTAGCACATTATGAAATATTGAACTTTGAACAAAGCCCTTAGATCTTCACCTAGTGTTTCTTCCAGGTTTGTGGGCTCCAGCGCTGTGAGTGGCCAGAGTCATGATAACATCACTCCCGCATGGGAGCCACCATTTCCAGAAGAGGCTCAGAAGAGCCAGCATTGCAAGCCAGACCAGCAGAGCACATGCGCCAATGACATAATTTGCTGCATGCACTCTGAATATCTAAACTGTGCAAGTTTAGGAGATAGTCACAGTACCAATTGGCAAGCCTCATTATAGGCTGTTTACAACCACTTTAACCTTAAGGCCTCAGTCACACTGGCACTCTTGCATTTAAACTTCTCAGCTCCTTTTTAGGAAAAAAATAAAATAAAAAAACTTTATCCGTTGCTACTCTAGGCTTCCTCCCAACCTCCAAAGCGTTTGTCAGATGGTATAGGTTAGGCTGGGACAAAATAAAAAATGTAGGACCAGCAGTCCTGCCCCAGGGGGTCCCCACATTGCAAGAGAAGAGCTGCAGATAAAAGGGACACATTCTTCTACAACATTGTCTATGGGTTATTAGTTCAGGTACATTTGCTTCTGCATTATACCAGCAGAGACCAATGTTAAAGCAGAGTTCAGCCCAAAAGTGGAACTTCTGCTTTAAGCACTCAAACCCTGACATGCCATTTTTTTTGGGGGGTGGGTACTTAGTTTAGAGGGAAACTTCCTGACCCACTTGCTTCTTCCTGCTCTTGGCCACCTAGGCGACTCCTTCCCAGCAATCTTCTGGGATCAGATAGGTGCCAAAAGATTGCCTGGCCACTAGCAGAATCCAAAAGCTGTGACCACCAGGTGCCCAGTGACTGGGATGGCACCAGCGGAGGAGCGAGACTTCGGGTGGCTGCATCGCTGGACCATGAGAAGAGAGCTGCTAACTCAATCACAGCTCTGTCCCCCCCCCTCCTGGCTCACTGGAGTACTGGGCTGTGGAGGGGCAGCCAAAGTACTTTAGTGGTGATGCCCGAGCCAGGACCCACTGACATCAGGCAGCAGAGAACAGAATTCAGCCGGCTCTGCTTATAACAGGTCACAGGAGTGCAGAATTAAATACACTCCTGTGATCCAAAGTACAGCCAAAACAAGATTTGGAATTACTTCTACTTTAATGTGGTAGTAAATACAATATAAAAACATGCCTGTCAGAGGACTGACATATAAAACAAAGAAACGGGGGGGGGGGGGGGGAGATCCTCATACATGGTGGAGGGGTCAGTATGTAATCCTAGTACAGATTACACAGGCAGGAAGGGGGCGCCAAAGCGGCGATACCTTCATACGAAGCACATATGGGGAATGGGTCATCCTCAAATATCACAGAGGGGGGGGGGGGGGGGGTGGAGGAGGGATCCTTGTATAGATTGCATGGGGGTATATACACACACACACACCCACACACCCCCCCCCCCCATGAAATCTATACAAGGATCCCTCCACCCCCCTGTGATATTTGAGGATGCCCCCTCCCATATGTCCTCGCACAGATGACACATTGATCTCTTCTGTAGAGATGCGTTGCTCACACTCACACTACATCTCCCGGTGATCGGTCCTCTCTCATTCTGAGCTCTTTGACCCTTGGCTGGCGGGTGATCGCAGTGTTTTCTCTCTCGGGGTATATCTCAGGAGAGACATTCGCACACGGTGAAGGTCAGCATTGCCCATAGCAATTGATCACAGCCCCTCCGTCCAGCACATAAAGACGGAGTGGAGGCGAGCCCAAGTATGGCGCCACATAGTACAGGCCGCCCACATGACATGAGAGTGCTGGACAAACATAATGACCGACCCGAAGACACACCTAGCGTACATCCTGACTAAACACCGCCCGCCTCAATGATCCTCTCAGCCTCACCTTTCCTGTAGCTGCCGGTGGATGTTCCCGCGCTGTCTGCTTTAGTGCGCACCATGATCACCTCATACACTCCGTACCACAAGCCGCTCTGCCCGCCTATACCCCCGCGTCCGGATTTAAAGATCCCGCTTTTGGCGCTCGAAATTTCTACCCGCCCACGGTGCAACCATTGGATGGTCGTCCCCTTACTCCGCCCACCCTTTCCCGCGTGGCCAGTAGAAGCCAAGAAGTTAGCTGTCTGTCATACAGTCTTCCTTCCTTCCCGCCCAAACATCGGACTCGCCTACCGCTGTCAAGGGAAGGGCGGTAGTCGCTCTGTACTTTCCCGCTCAGTTTCGAAAGTTGCCTGAGGTGGCATGTTATTAATGTGTAATTAATAAAAATAAAATTCTTGGGATATACAGTAAACATCTAATACATAGGTGAATAAAAGGAAAGGGGGAGTTCTTTTCAAATAAATACAGCAACAGAGAGGACGAGGGGGAAAGTTTGAACCCAGTAAAGCCTTTATAATGGCTTTATACAGTTTATATGTCATTTATAGAATGAAAAACAACGTTTGTTATGTACCCAATGTGTGAATGCTGCTCATGTGAAATATAGCAATGAAAATGCTTGCTTACACTAACACACTAAATGAGGTAGCAATGCCCAATACATTCTATAGACAGACATCACAACCTGCAAAAACTCATTTCAGGGAGGTGACGCTTTGCGCAGGCGCCAACCACCCCCCAATAAAATGCAGCTTTAAAGCGGAGCTGCACCCGCACTAAAAATATTAAAAGTCAGCAGCTACAAATACTGCAGCTGCTGACTTTTAATAAATGGACACTTACCTGTTCCAGGTTCCAGCGGTGTCGGCAGAATGTGACGAGCGATCACTCGTCTCTCGGCTGCCGCCATCCTCTGTCAGGAATCAGGAAGTGAAGACGCAACATCTTCACTGCCCGGTTCCCTACTGCGCATGCGCGTCTTTATTGGTCCCCGTTGTGTCCTGGAACTGTGTTTCCCAAGACACAACGGGGCATCTTCGGATATGGGCGGGACAGCTCCGGATATCTCGTCCCGGAAGTGGGTGCTGATACCTGTATAATACAGGTATCTGCACCCCCCTCCCCCCTGAAAGGTGCCAATTGTGGCACCGGAGGGGGGGGGAGGAATCCGATAAGCGGAAGTTCCACTTTAGGATGGAGCTCCACTTTAAGTCCCGTACACACAAGTATCGTCCGCTTTTTTTTTTCATGCTAATCTCAGATCGAATCTGATGAGTTTACTAAAGTCACGAAAATTTCAACATAAACATTTTTTGTAAGTGATGTCATGTGTTGTAATGCCTTTGTATTGCATTTTCAAACAATAGCTGTACCGATTAAACGAAAATCGTATGATCTGGCATCGTCCGAATTTTTTTTTCGTGCACGTCCGATGGAATAATATCGGATGAACTGTCATGATCGGCTCTCAAAAGCTCTGTACTAACGATCTGATTATCGTACAATTTTCTGATCGTGCGTATGGGGCATTACCAGTGCTAATTAAATGCAGTCTGATCAGTGCCAATTAAATGCAGCCTTACTAGTACCCATGAAATGCAGCTTGATCACACAGCTGCTGGAGCTGGGCTGCTGGTTCTGGGGTCTGGCTGCTGGTCCTGGGATCTGGCTGCTGGAGCTGGGCTGTCGGTCCTGGGGTCTGGCTGCTGGAGCTGGGCTGCTGTCGGCTGTCGGTCCTGGGGTCTGGCTGCTGGAGCTGGGCTGCTGGTCCTGGGGTCTGGCTGTTGGTCCTCGGGTCTGGCTGCTGGGGACAAGGGTCTGGCTGCTGGGGCCAAGGGCCTGGCTGCTGGGGCCTGGGCTCTGGCTGCTGGGGTCTGGCTGATGGTCCTGGAGTCTGGCTGCTGGGTCCTGGGGTCTGGCTGCTGGGGCCTGGGATCTGGCTGCTGGAGCTGGGCTGTCGGTCCTGGGGTCTGGCTGCTGGAGCTGGGCTGCTGTCGGCTGTCGGTCCTGGGGTCTGGCTGCTGGAGCTGGGCTGCTGGTCCTGGGGTCTGGCTGTTGGTCCTCGGGTCTGGCTGCTGGGGACAAGGGTCTGGCTGCTGGGGCCAAGGGTTCGGCTGCTGGGACCAAGGGTCTGGCTGCTGGGGCCAAGGGCCTGGCTGCTGGAGCTGGGCTGCTGGTCCTGGGGTCTGGCTGTTGGTCCTGGGAGAGTCTTCTCTCTGCCTCCGCCCACCCCCCTCCTTCCCTGCTAAGTTGGCCGGACTGACCCGACCTTAAAAAAAAAGTACCCATGCAGCATCTAAAGCAGGCTTTTAGCTGGGGACAGCAGTATGGGCTGTTCAGCTGAACTCGCACGATTTCAAACCTGCATTTCAGTCCAACTTCGGGAACGATTTCAGAGACATCTGTGCGAAAAGAAGCACAGAATAGAAGAGGAGAAGGTTCCCCAGGCCAGGGGGCAGAGGGGATCAGTTAGGGAGGCCCAGGCTGGTCGGGTGCAAGGTTAGAAGGGCATAAGACCAACACAGGCCCCACACCTTAAGAAATTTTGTGTGGGAGTCGTGGAGGATACTAGTCATCTTCTCATTAATGATGAGAGTCGTTAAAAAGCTTGTTAAAATGCTCCTCACCAAACAAAACAGCCGGCTTCTTCCAGGCCCTAGCTATTGCATGCTTGGCTGCAACGAATAAGGCTCCTGTAACCACTATGGACAATTTGGGATCCCCAAGAACAGACCCTCGGTGCTGCCTGACAGTCTGCAGAGCTTACACATGTAGCGGGGGCGAGGCAAACGTGTCCTCCCGAGCACAGCATAGCAAGTGGCATCTACTTCTCCTGCATCAGACTCTCACACCCACTGCCTCTCCAGAGCTCCTCGGGACAGGTCACTGGTGTGGCAACAGGAGCTAATAGGAGAGGAGGGAGAGCATGTTCTCCTGCATACACTGCACCAACCTCATTCTCCTACCGCTCCGCTCCCTCACTGAACACCTGCTGACATTCGGGTGCCCTGCACCCCCACTGCTGTCCTCCCTCAGGTTCCCATGTGTTAGGTACCTGGTGGTGAGCTTGGCTTGGTGGGAGAAGACCTCTCTTACGGCTCTGGTTCAGGGCCCACTGGAATGGAGACAGTGGTCCCGTGAGCACAGCGGGTAGGAGTGTCTGGTGCTGCAGCGGCCTGTGCTGGATGAAGAGATGATCCTTCAGGAAAGCTGGAACTGCAGGAGGAGACAGAGCAGGTGGATCAGCAATCAGGGTCAGCAGACACAGCAGCAGCAGGACCTGGATGGAGCGTGGCTCACTTGGAACAAGCAGAGGGATATCAGACAAGCCGGGTCACAACAGATAACAGTCGGGCAGATGCAGAAGGCAAAGGAAGGTCACAGGCAGGTAGAGGTTCGGCAACAGAAAAAGCAAGAAAAAGCAAGTCCAAAGCAGAGTCAGGCAGGCCGGGATCAGGGTTGGAGAAGGTCAGCGAGGTCAGACAAGAGCCGGGTCAGTAATCACAATCAAACAGGCGGATAGCAGGGATTTCAGGTATGAGACTGCAGACAAACAGCACCGCACAAATGCAGCAGCCTTCTTTAAATAAGGCCACTGGTGCCAAACAGCGCTAACGCGCACGGGCAGATCCCCGTTCTGTCACTGCAGGGAACGATCGCGGGTGGCTGGCGGTCATAGAGTCTGCTGGACCCGCTGATTGGCTCCCCCGCTGACCAATGGGAGCCTCCGGCGGGGCGCAGGCGCCCACAAAAGCAAGTTTCCGGGCGGACGAACAGCTACAGCGATTCACGGGAACGAGCCACCTTACCGCAGTATAATGACGTGGCTTGTCGTACGCGCTGGAGTGCATGTGCTGGCGGGGGCGCCTGGTTTGACCAACAGTACTCGTGCGCATGCGCGCACACATATTCGCCCGTTCAGTGCGGGAAAGTCCCTGACATTGCCCCCTTACAAGGGGCAACCTCCAGGTGCCCAATAGGAGCTTCTTCTCAGGATGGGCTGAAAAAAAGGCACAGATTAGTCTCTCAGCGTGTAGGTTACTGTCAGGTTCCCAAGAGTTGCTTTCTGGACCGTAACCCCTCCATTTAACTAAAAATTGTCTCTGCCCCTGCCGCCTTCTACAATCAAGGATAGCTTCCACCTCGTACTCCTCACTACCATCAACTAAGATGGGCTCGGGTGGTCTAGTTCCTCTATTTGGGAAGGGGTCGGGCACAGAGGGTTTTAACAGAGACACATGGAAAACCGGGTGTATCCTCATTGAGTCGGGTAAGGACAGTTCATAGGAGACTTCATTGATCCTCCTCTTCACGGGGAAGGGCCCCAAAAATTTTGGTGCAAGCTTTCTTGATGGGCAGGCTAATTTAAGATTATTTGTAGAAAGCCATACTTGATCACCGATTCGGAGGTTCAACTCTCCCTTTCTCTTCCGATCAAACGCCTTCTTGCTGTCTGCCTGGGCCTTGGATATCACCTCCTGTAGCACACGGTTATTATGGCTGAGGAAGGTCACAATGTCCTGAACTGCCGGAACTGGAGAGAAATGTTAAATGAAACCCATAGTTGGCAAAAAATGGGGACTGCCCTGTGACCGAATGACTGGCGTTATTGTATGCGAATTCTGCTAGGGGCAACAGGGACACCCAATCGCCCTGCACAAAGGACGTAAAACACCTCATATACTGCTCGAGAGTCTGATTGGTTCGTTCTGTCTGTCCATTGGTCTGGGGGTGGTCGGCGGATGACAGGGACAGCTCGATCTTCAGACTCTCGCACAGAGCCCTCCAAAACCAGGAAGTAAACTGGACCCCCCTGTCTGACACAATATTGGCAAGCACACTGTGCAACCTAATAATCTCCTTCATGAAGATACAGGCCATTTCGGGAGCAGGTGGGGTCCCCTTCAGGGGCAGGAAATGGGCCATCTTTGATAGTCGATCCACGACTACAAAAATGACTGTGCACCCTTCGGAACATGGAAGCTCAACTATAAAGTCCATGGTAATCATCCTCCATGGCGATCAGGTGCAGGGAGGGGTTTCAGTAGTCCCCAAGTCCGGTCTCTGGTTGCTTTACTCCGGATACACACAGGACAAGAGTTGACATAGTCTTTGCAAAATTCTTTCAGGCCAGGCCACCAGAAAGTGCGCTGTACCAGTTCCAGGGTCTTGCGGACCCCAAAATGTCCTGCTAAGGGGTGGTCGTGGAGGAGGGTCAATACTCTGATTCGGATGTTTTCAGGGACGAAGACTTGGCTCTCTTTCCACAGAAGACCTTCTCTGGGTGTCAGCATAGTTCCTGGGGGTGTGGGTGAGTTAGTGGATGCTTCCCTGATCTGTGATAGCAGGTCTGGTTGAACAAGTAGAAAGTTGCTCGCGGGTAGGATAGTATCTGGAACAGCAAAGTCCTTGGGGCAATCATACATGCGCGAAAGCGCGTCTGGCTTCACATTCTTAGACCCAGGGCGGTACGTAATGTGAAAGCAGAACCGAGAGAAGAACAGAGCCCAACGTGCTTGTCGGGGCTTCAGGCGCTTGGCTGCTCTCAAGTACTTGAGGTTTCTGTGATCCGTGTAGATTAACACTGGGTGAACCGCACCTTCCAGTAAGTACCTCCACTCCTCCAATGTCGATTTGATAGCTAGTAGCTCACGGTCACCAACATACGGGAGAAGAACCCCACTGGGTGCATCAGGTCGTTGCTGCCTTGTCGTGAAATAACTGCTACTACCGCAACTTCTGAGGCATCAACCTCTAGGATGTATGGCCGTGAAAGGTCAGGGTGGCTGAGGATGGGGGCTGAAGTGAACAGTCTCTTAAGTTTTTCGAAGGCTTCCTGGGCCTCTGGGCCCCAGTGGAAGCGTACCTTCTGCTTTGTTAATTGGGTGATGGGAGTGATTATGGCGGAGAATCCTTTGATGAATATCCTATAAAAGTTTGCAAATCCAACAAAGCGTTGTATTCTTTTTTTATCTGAGGGTGCTGGCCACTCCAGGACAGCGGAAACTTTTTGGGGATCCATTTTAATGCCTGCTGGGGAGATCTCAAGTCCAAGGAATTGGATGTTCTGTTGCTCAAATTTGCATTTTTTGGCCTTGGCATACAGTCCATGCTGATGGAGACGGAGTAGCACCCTGCCCACATGTCCCCGATGTTGTTCGAGCGACCCAGAGAAAATCAAAATATCGTCCAGGTAGACGATTACGAAAATGTCCAAAAAGTCCCTGAACACATCATTTATGAGGTGCTGGAAGGTGGCAGGGGCATTACAGAGGCCGAAGGGCATGACTAGATATTCATAATGCCCAAAACGGGTCCGAAAGGCTGTCTTCCACTCATCCCCGGGCCGAATGCGGACCAGGTTGTAAGCCCCCCTCAAGTCCAATTTAGTGAAGATTAGCTTGCGGTAGTCCATGCAAGGCCGAATCGACTGATTTTTTTTGGTAACAAAAAATATTCCCGCGCCTGCCGGGGAGGTGGAATGACGAATGAATCCCTTCTCTAGGTTCTCTGTGATATAGACTTTCAGAGCCTCCTGCTAGTTTTCAGACAAGGGAAAAATGCGCCCAAACGGAATCTCGGGCCCGGGAAGTAGTTCAATGGGGCAGTCATAGGAACGGTGGGGCAGAAGGGAGTCAGCCCCCTGTTTACTAAAGACGTCAAGGAAGTCATGGTACGGTTCAGGCACTGACTGGCACAGATCCTGATCAGAGACCAGGCAAAGAAAGGTAGCGGGTTACACAGGGTTTTCATGTAGGCAATGTTCCTGGCAGTAACTGGACTGGAACTTAATCTCCCCCGTGGACCAGTTGATGCAGGGATTATGGGCTTGAAGCCAGGGTGTGCCCAGGATCACAGGGAACAAAGGAGAGGAGATCACATCGAGAGTCAGGAGTTCCTTGTGCTGGGTATGGGTAGTGGCAGCCAAGGGCAGAGTCTCCTGTGTGACTTGTCCAGATTTGATGCGGGAACCGTCGGCCAGGAAGACGTACAGTCCATGGGTCTTTTCCTGAAGTGGTAAGGCTTGGAGACTGGCAAAGGTGGCATCAACAAAACAGCTGCACGCCCCAGAATCAATGATGGCGTTGATGGAGACCGTCTTTCCCTGGAACTGCAATGAAAGAGGGAGAGCAAGGTGGGTCGCGTTGGCTGACAAGGATACAGGGTTGGCAGACACAGAAGAAAGGCACTTACGTGTCTTAACAGGACAGTTGGTCGTAGTGTCCAGACCCCCTGCAGTAGAGGCACAAGTTCAACTGCCGACGACGGGCTCGTTCTTCTGGAGACAAGGTGGGATGCATCAGTCCCAGCTGCATTGGCTCAGATGTGTCGGGGCAGGAGTGACAGGATCCACTGGAGGAGTAGGCAGGTAACGGGAGGCAGGAGTCGGTACCCTTGCAGTCATCCAGGTCGGGCGGTGAAGTTGAGAAGGCATTCCCGGAGCGGACGGCCTATCTGGATAGCAAGAGTAATTAGATCCTCCAGGGAATCAGGAGTATCAACATGGGCAAGTTCATCCTTAAGTCCGTCTGAAAGGCCCATGCGGAACTGATGCCTTAGAGTTGAGTCATTCCATTGCGTGCCTGCGCTCCAGCGCCGAAAGTCCGTAACATAGTCCTCAGCCGCTCTGCGGCCTTGCTGGAGTGCAGACAGAGCAGATTTGGCTGTGGCAGTTCGTTGGGGATCTTCGTAAAGCTGTGCCATAGCTTCAAAGAAGGAAGGAAGGGATTGGGTCAGAGCACTGTCACCCTCCAAGAGGCGATGAGCCCAAGTCTGGGGTTCCCCTTGCAGCAGGGAGATCACGAATCCCACCTTGGTGACCTCTAATGAAAAAGTCCTGGGTTGGAGGGCAAAATACAGCTGGCAGGCATTGCGGAAGGCTCGGAACTTTGATCGGTCCCTTGAGAATCTGTCAGGAACAGGCACCCTTGGTTCAGGTGGAAGCATCACCACTGCAGGCTGGGAGGCAGGTGGAGTATGGTGAGCAGAAGGTTCCGCAATCGTGGGACTGGGACCCGAGAGATGCTGGACCTGTTCTTCCAGTCTGGTGTATCCCTCTTGGAGAGATTTCACGGCCTGTGTGAGGGCCGAGAGATGGGTGCAGATCTCTTTCATGGCTGAAGCTTCTACCGCAGGCTCAGTCATGGCTGTTTGTACTGTTAGGTACCTGGTGAGCACAGCAGGTAGTTGTGTCTGGTGCAGCAGCGGCCTGTGATGGATGAAGAGATGATCCTTTAGGAAAGCTGGAACTGCAGGAGGAGACGGAGCAGGTGGATCAGCAATCAGGGTCAGCAGACACAGCAGCAGCAGGACCTATATATATATTCAATTCAGCACTTTAAACCGATGAAGAGAAGACGGCAGATAGACAGGTACAACTTATGTAGGAGGATTTGTTTAATATCTGTGTATCATCTGAGGCTGTTCACTTCACTGGGTGTATGTGAGGGTTTACAAAAATGTTCTGCCCTGAGCTCAGGAATGGAAATAAATTGTAAGATTTCACCAGAGAGAGAGTCTCTCAGAATGAAAGCACACTGGAATGTTTTCACAGCTTCATAATGTTTCTGTGTGCGTTTATTTACAAAACTATGTTCCTCTGGTGCAGTGTTGGCATGAAAAAAAAAACGCCAAAAATAACGCTAAATTTAAGTGATAAATATTTAACACATTCGGTAAATAACGCACTTTTTTTCTTTAAAGTAATTTGACTAGTTTGGTTTTGCGGCAAATACTGCATACGTTATTTTAACTAAAAATGTATGTGGTATATATTGCTTAGTGAATTGCCCCTTTTTCTGGTGTTTTGATTTAAAGCAGGGCAACACCAATGACCAACAGGGAGGCAGGAAAGATTTATTTATTTTGGGTGAATTCCAGGATAGTCAAATATTTATTTTTATATATATATATATATATATATATATATATATATATATATATATATATACAGTAAACCCCCGCTATATCGCGGTTCAGTTTTTGCGGTCCCGGTATATTGCGGTATTTTAATTAGGACCTGTTATTCTGATATTGTGGTAATATTTTGCCATTTTTGCAGTTATGTACTCAATTTTTTACTGTACAGTATACTGTACTGTTAAGACAATATTTTTGTGTTTTAAAAATCCTCTTGATCTCTCTCTATCTTTAATGTGTTTCTATTGCATAAAAGTGTGTTTAAAGACCTTTAAATGCTATTAAAAAATTAACAAAACATGCCTAGGGTGTATTTAAATAGGGTCTTTCTATTTCGCGGTTTTTCACTTTTCGCGGGTGGGTCTGGAACATAACCCCAGCGATGGAGGGGGGTTTACTGTATGTGTGTGTGTGTGTGTGTGTGTGTATATATATATATATATATATATATATATATATATATATATATATAGATATATATATATATATATATTTTTTTTATACCTCAGTACATCCATTCATCTCTTACATTTTTATGCTTTATAATTTCGTCTCCTTCTTTCATTTCATCCCTATTTCATATCTCCTAGCTTATTTATTCTTGGGCATTGCCTCCATATTTATCAAAGCCAACAACAACAACAACTTAATTTTCCATCTCTCCCTCTCCTCTCCCCCCCCCCCCCCCCCCCCCCCCCCAGTCCCACCCCAGCTCTCCCTGTACTCTATATATGGGGTCCATATTTTCCTATACCTTTCATCCTGATCCAAATATTCTTACTGGTGCGACATGGGATTCCGACTTCTGAGAGTACAAGTCGCATGACGTGTCAAGTTAACTGTTTCCCCATGAGAGCTGTCTGAACTGATCTGACACAAGTCACTCCGACTTTTGAAAAGGTTCCTGGACTACTCTGGTCCGACTTTGATACAACTTCAATGCTACAAAGTGTAAAATGTCACATCAAAGTCGTATTCCAAAGTTGCACTAAAAGTCACTGGACTTTGGGGTCGGGCTAGTGTGAACTGAGCCTAAGTTGATTCTTGGTGTGCTTTGTGTATTTGTTCCAGATCTGTGCAGTAAAACTGTCTCCATGCAGGCGCTTCTTGTAATAAAGACCGGTCACTGCTGCTCTCACTTCTTGTGCAGTGTGACTGGTCTTGTATCTGCCTACCTGTAGCTTTCTGCAGGCAGCCTGTAGTGGGTGGGGCCTGCTGTGTTCTTCCCATTGGTCTGCTCTCTGTACAGGCTATGTGTAGCCTGTGAAGCACAATGATTATGTAGCTCCTACTTTTTACAAGGTAGTAACTAAGTTTGCAACATCCTTTTGGGGCCTTCAGTGTGGCTTGATATATCCTTTGCCGTTATTGAGGAGTTTATTAAAATACATTTTTTGTGTCTGTTCAGCTTTAAAGCTGATCCTTGTGTTTCACCACACTGGTTCAAACAAACTATTTACTTCGCTATTAGTTGCAGCCAGCTTCAATATTGTTTTGGGAACAGGATGGGATGTTTTTGCCCTGCTGCCGGAGCATGGCACTGTATACTGCGTGTAGCTGAGGCTACAACCAGCTTACACAGTGCACACACTATAGAGGGATATACTTTGTTCGTATATTTTATGTCTGAAGTTTACAACCACTTTAAGATTTAAATACAGTATATTAGTTAGCAAGAACAGTGTAGGTCAGGATTTGAATATTATGATTCAGCTTTTTGATACGCTTCAAATAAGATCAATTCTAAGAGGTATCTACCCTAAGCAATTTCACTTGAAAATAATCAACAGTTTGTTTCCTTCACGGAAGTCCATCACCGCATAGACAACTTAATTAACAAAAAGCTTACTAGCATCCTCTTCGATACATGTTAGAAATCTATAAAAACCTGGTCCCCATGGATACAAAGAAGCTCACCCCTCCGTGCCCCCAGCAAGCCATGCCCTGTTATAGGCATTGAAGCCCTAGGTTTCTGGTCAGAGTGTCCCCAACATTCTTCTTCTGTCCTCCTCTTCCTTCTTCTATCCTGTTCCACTTCATTCCTTCTTCTTTCTCTTTCTGACCTAGGAGACCTTTGCCATTTTGTTTCTTGATCTTTCTCCGCACAGCAAACCTGACTCTCAGCTGAACTCGCTTGTGTCATTCCCGTGTGTCAGTCCCAAATTCAGGGACGATTTCAGAGACATCTGTGCAGGTTTCTGCACATATGTCAGTGGGAATCGCACCCTGAAATCGGCAAAAGTAGTACAGAAACTACTTTTGAAAATCGGTGCGATGCCGCACCGATTAGGATTGCAGTCGATTTGGCATGCGATTTGATGTGTCAAATCACATGCCAAATTGCAGCAATGTGAACCAGGGCTCAATCCAAGAATGTCGCCCAGTTTACGGTTAACACGTGATGTGTCTCCCCCCCCCCCCCCTTTTTTTTTTTTCCTTAGAATGATTGTACTATGTGAATCGTTACTCTAACCCCAGTATTTAACCTGCCATACTGATTTTTATTTTAACCACATTTACTGTCCCCATGGACTTGCGCACTCAAATTCTTTCATATGTTGGTTACTTTTACCTATTTGTATGGGTTATGCTATATATTGTGAAAAAAAACATATTGAAAAAGAAAATACTTTCCTGTCTTTTTTTATTTGAACAATTGTGTATTGTTCCCCACAGATACATCCTTTCTATTGACACAGAAGAAGAGATTGATGAGTATGTCAATGACCTGGTCCAGGGCTCTGAGGAGAGGAAGCAGATATTTATACGTGAGCTTAAACATAGGTGGAAAAGGACCAGACATCCATGCAGCTCCAACTACGCTCAAATCTTTAGGAAAGATGGTCAGTTGTACATAATGTTTCTATTGGCTAGTCTTCACTACCCAGATGGCAAATGTGTGGTGAGCTCACTAGTTACTATTACCATGACTGTTTTTGGTCTTTGGTAAACTTCAAACGTGGCTTCCTCATCACGATCCATTTGGTCTTCTTTTTGTCAGGCTAATATTCTGCTTAACATCATGGCTGCCTGTCATTTCCTGGCTGCCACCCATCCACCACATTCTGTATTTCTCTATCTTGCTGCCTTTTACTGTCTTGCATAGCTTCCCTCCAGCTGAGTTTTTGCAAAAAAAATGTCCAAAACATTATTGATTCTAATGCCGCGTACACACGATCACACATTCCGACAATCAAATCCATGGGATTTTTTCCTACGGATGTTGGCTCAAACTTGTCTTGCATACACACGGTCACACAAAGTTGGTCGGAAATTCCGAGCGCCAATAACGCTTTGATGTACAATACATAAGACGAGCCGAGAAAAATTAAGTTCTATAGCCAGTGCTGCTCTTCTGCTTGAATCGGAGCATGCGTGGCACTTTGTGCGTCGGAATTGTCTACACAAGATCAGAATTTACGCAAACGCATTTTGTTGTCAGAAAATTTGAGAACAAGATCTTAAATTTTGTGCGACAGAAATTCCGATGGAAACTGTCCGTTGGAGCCTACACACGGTCGGAATTTCCAACAACAAGCTCCGATCTCACGTTTGCCGTCGCAAAGCCCGACCGTGTGTACGCTGCATAACAGATGTAATTTTTGCTTCATTGACTCCATTCACGAAAATCTGTTGCCAAACAACTGAAATAAAAAAAAATGCAATAGTACATCTTTTCCCATGACAGGAAAATGTCACATTCATTGACTGACTGGTTATACTGACAGGTAAACAAATAATAAGACTTACCTGTAGGTAAAATGAATATCGCTTAAACGTGCACCATTTAGAAGTTATTCACCCTGGATGCAACCGGTGATGTCACTGGCGCATGCGCTCTGAAGGTCCAGCATACCTTGCCGCACCTACAGAGCTTTGTGCCAGAACTGAGGGCTCCTGCACGCATGTGTACTGGAGATATATATATATATATATATATATATATATATATATATATATATATATATATATATATATACATACACATACATACATACATACATACATACATACATACATACATACATACATACATACATACATACATATTTAGCCAAGCTTTCTTTTTTTTGAGTAGCATAGGCAAGTGTTAAAACCACCATCACTTTACATTTCTTTGCTGCTTGTGTCCCGTAAACCGGGGATAGTTTTTTTTTTTTTTTTTTTTGGTCCAGTTTTTCTCCATGTTGTACAGTTAGATCTCAACCTCTGCTCTAAAAGGTTGCCTTCCTCTGCTGTAGATGCTATAGAAAGGGAAATTAATTCTCTACAAGATAAATACCCTTTTAGAGAGTTGTCACCAGAGCAGGTGTCCCTTTTGGAAGATTTACTTTCACGTCTTTTTCTGGTGACAGCTGTTAAATTTTGAATTTCCTTCGTATGTTTTTAACAGTGGTACAGGGAAAAATAGAGAGGGTGAAGTCGCCTAAAGGGAACGTGGACAGCAATGAAAAATTGACTTGGGTTCTATTCTCTCCCCCATCCATTAACACCTTATTGGATCAAGAAAACCAGTACACAATCTTAGAGCTGGCACAGGCATTATGAGGCTTCATCAATGGAAAGATGTCTTGGTGCTTTAAAAAGTGCCTGCTGACTAGTTAGACAAATGGACCCACTGGATTCTAAAACAAACAGCTTAGACCTTTGCTGGGCAGTTCAGAGAGTAATTTTAAGGTATCCAAAGGTAGTGCAGTCCCACTGCAGTGTGCCGTACACATCAAGACGTTGCTTCTCTATTTTTTTCTTAATGTTGTAGCCTTGTTCAACTATGCCGAGATAATATCGGAGTATTAAGCCTCCTACACACGATCGGATTTTCAGCAGGGAATTGTCTGATGACAGACTATTTGCCTAAAATCTGCACGCTCAATCAGACAATTGTTGTCCAACTTTCGGCCAACAAATGTTGGTTAGCAGGCTAGTAAATTTTCGACGGACAATGGTCTGTTGTCAGATTTTCGTATTATGTGTACACAAGTCCAAAGTACAAACACGCATGCTCTGAATCAATTCTCACCAAACACGACATTGGCAGAAGGTGCCCAAAGGGTGGCGGTTAAGCGCTGAAATGCCACGTAGTACGTCACTACATTCAGGTTTGCTGGCCAACAATTGTATGCTGTTAGTATGCAAGACAAAATCCAGGCACACGCCCTTTGGACAAAAGCCTGACGCTTTGTCGGCCGAAAATCCGATCGTATACCTGGGTCAATAAAGGATTTTTTTATTTCCTTTTTAACATGTTGATGGGTCTCAGTCTTTATAAAAATAGCCATTTTATAAAATTGATATGTAGATGGGTCTGACCTTTCTTAAAGCCTATTTTAGAATGGCAGTTCTGATGTAGATTTCCCTTTTTTGCTTAAAGCGGGGCTCAACAAATCCCAGGTAACCAGGGCTAAAAGAAATTGAGTCCTGGCGCCCAAATGCTTCAATGCACCCTACCGCTATTTATCCCAGGCTCCACTTGCCCATCTGTGGGCCCAGGACCGGCATAATGGGTGCCGCTGGGTAGAGAGGAGGGAGGAGAGCCGACACCCATCCACTCTTCTCCCCCCTTCTTGTTGCTCACCCAGAAGTGACAAGTATGATGTCACTTCTGGGTCCCCGTTAACAGGTTTCCATGAAGGCCGGGAAAGAATGTAATGCAGTGCGATGTGCATTGCATTAAATTCAGTGGAGCCCAGGGGAGACCCCCAGATCTTTAAAGAGAAACTGGTGCCAAAAAAAATCACATAGGAGAATTTTTAATATGTTACAATTAAAAAAAATATATCAAAAAGTTGCACCCAAGCACATACAATCCCCACCCCCACATGTATGCACGTACAAATGTAAATTACCTTTCCTTTTTCAATCTGCAGCCACTGTAGTTTTCTGAAAATGCAATATGGCTGCCTGGAGTTGTTCTGTACACAGAGTGTGTACTGACCACAACAACCCCCCCCCCCCCCCCCGAAACATAATTTCCTGCTTGTGTGATTGGCTCACCAATTTTTCCAGAACTCTGCCTAAGATACAATTCAGATTTCAGGCAACCCCTGCAACAAAAGTAACATTTTTGGTGAGATACTCCCCAATAGGAACACGTCTAAAGGGATGCAGGCCCAACAGTTTTCCTCATTAGTGCCCTGCAGCAGCACAGACTGACTGATAATTATGAAACCACTCCCATTAGACCCACTCAGCACAGTGGAACAAACGGGGATTTCTTCAGAATAACAAAAGGTAGGAATCTGCAACAAAGGTTGTTATAATCCTTGCAATATACATATACATAATCCTTTCTCCACAAAAGTGGAGTTAAGTTTGAAAGTGAATGAATGATTTGTATAGCGCTGCAAATGCGAACTGAATCGCCTCAAGACGCTTGTCTGCCCTTGTTGTCCTGCTATATTAGAAGAGGTAGGTCTTGAGTTTTTTCCTGAAGGCCTGATGATTTTCTTCCAAGCGGATGTTTTTTGGTAGAGCATTCCATAGCCGAGGTCCCTGTACTGCGAATCTTCGTTCTCCCTTCGATTTGTAGCAGGCTTTGGGGATGAGAAGGCAGTTTTGGTTTGTTGATCGAAGGCTACGATTTGGTATGTATTTTATTTATTTTCTCACAAAGGTATTGAGGAGCGTTTCCTTGTGTACATTTGTGGGTGAGGCAGAGGGTCTTGAATGTGATCCTGTCTTTTACCGTGAGCCAATGGAGGGTCCTGGGGAGATGGATTCCCAGGGTTTCTTTTCGGTGACTAGTCTTGCTGCTGTGTTTTGGACGACCTGTAGGCGTGCAATCCGGTAATACGGTAATCCTATGTAGAGGGAGTTTGCGTAGTCGAGTCGTAAATTGATGATAGTTCCCACTACTACTGCTTTCTCCTTTTCCGGGATGAATGGGATAAGTCTGCGAAGCATGCGGAAGAGATAATGGGATCCGCTGATTACTGATCCTATTTGTGCCTCCATTGTCATCTCTGAATCAAAGATGACTCCGAGGCTTTTGGCTTTGGTGCTTGGAAGGGTGGTCTGTCCAAGGATGGTTGGTGGTGTCCAGGGGGTCTTTGTTTTTTTACTTCGGTTTGCGTTGAAGAGCAGCAGTTCTGTTTTCGATCCATTGAGTTTGAGGAAGCTAGTGGTCATCCAGTCATCTATCAATGTGAGACATATTCCTAGTTCCTGGTATTGGTCTTTTTGTCCGGTGATACGGAAGTACAGTTGAGTGTCGTCCGTGTATGAGTGGAAGCATAGATCTGATTTGCTAATAATTTTGAAGAGTGGCCGGATGTAAATGTTGAAGAGTACTGGTGACAATGGTGATCCTTGAGGGACTCCATAAGAAATTGCCCGGGTTTCTGAAGTGAAGGCTCCTAGTTTCACTGTCTGTGACCGGTTTCCTAAGAAAGAAGCGAACCATGGCAGATCTCCATCTGTACTCCTGCCACTTCCTTGAGGCGGCTGAGAAGAGTGTTGTGGTCCACTGTGTCGAACGCCGCGCTAAGATCCAGCAGTACCAGAAGACACGATTCTCCGTCATCCGCTGCTTCTAGGTCGTCATCCCATATTTTCAGAAGTGCCGTTTCTGTGCCATGGCCTGGGCGGAAGCCTGATTGTAGTGGGTCCAAGAGTTTGTGTGTGTGTGTGTGTGTGTGTGTGTCCAGGTGGAGTTGAAGCTGTTGTACTACTGCTTTCTCCATAATCTTGGAGATGGTGTTCAGGCTTGTTACCGATCTGCATAAACAGCAGAGGAGAAGCTGCAAAGCATGCTAGTAATACAGGAAGTTGAGGAAAGAGATGGCCAGGAGACAGGCAGCACTCACAATATGAGAGGATATTTTTCATGTAAGCCTATATTGGATTGTCAAATAATTTTTTGTATTATTATAATGCTGTTATAAAATGAAAGTGACCATAGATTTTTTTTTTTTTTTTTTTTTTTTTTTAAGATACAGAAGTTTCTGGCCCATTTTTGGCAACAGACCAGCAAAAAAGAGGAGGTAGACGTAAAGGAAGGAACAAGATGGACCCGCTGCCGGTGTATGCTTTGACTGAAACTGCTGTAGAAGAGGTCAAAACTCCTATGGATCTGGCCAGGGTATATGTACAAATCAGATTATGTTATTGGAGCTGATTTATACTTTAAGGCCTCATGCACACGGGGCATCTGAAAAAGCCCCTCTGAATGCTACAACTGCAGGCATATAAAAATATATAGAGAATGCAGCATACAAAATACTCAAAAAGCTGTGTATTGCACACACATTTATGCGCATATAGCATTTGCGTGTAAATGTATCCTACTCTGGCCATTGGAATGCATTTCTAGGTCTAGCGTTTATTTGCAATTATTCACGTTTAGGTGCATTCATGCGTTTTTTTTATTGTTTTTAAGTTCCTGTCAAGAATGCATCTTTTGAAATCGAGACTCCTCAGACCAGGCAACATTTTTCCTATTGTCTAATCGAGCCCGTGTGAATTGTTGCCTCAGTTTCCTGCTCTTAGCTCAAGGGAATGGCACGTGGTGTGGTCTGCTGCTGCTGCTGTAGTCCATTGCCTTCAAGGTTCAATGTGTTGTGCATTCAAAGATGGTATTCTGTAGGGCTGCAACTAATGATTATTTTCATAATTGATTAGTTGGCTGATTATTGTTTCGATCGGTTAATAACCTTAAAAGTGTGGTGTACAATTTAGTTAATATGTAAAGTTTAAAAAAAAAAGGCAATTTATTCTTAAATATCTCTATGCAGTGGTAAATTTATAAATGACCAACTATATGGTTGGGGAGCAAAATCTCTAATCCACTCTGATAATAACAGACAGAATATATATGCATACATACATACTGTATATACTATTAGAGGTTGAAGCTGGTAAATATCATCATTATCAGAGATACATTTTTTTATTTTTATTTAAAGAAAAAAAAGTTAGACTGTTTTGCAGATTGTCAAATAGAACTGTAATATATTATATGCTGCTCATACAAAAACAATGTGTTCCTTCAAAAAAAAAAAATAATTTTAAGAATGTTCGTTCGATTTTCTAATCGTTAGTGGGGTCAAATCGACGTTTGTTTTCAACCACAGTGATGGGAAAATTTAGAAATAATAGAAAACTTCTTGGTAAAAGGGATTTTCAGACAGTGTATTTTTTTTTTTTTTTTTTTTTTTTTTTTCGTTCACAAATTGCATTCATTTTAAAACAGAATGTTAAAAGCAAGTGAAATTTTCAAACAACATTCTTTCATTCAGCAAATGTACAAAGATTTTTTTTTTTGTATGAATATTCTTGTCTGAAAATTGATCCGTGTGGCCAGCATAAGGCACGGTACACACCTATGCAGTTTGCTTTTGATCTATTTCTGCAGTGCTTTTTGCTGTGAGTTTTCATTTTTGCAAACGTGATTTTGCTGCGATTTAGTGCAAATCGCTACTGTAAGGGGATATTTTTTTTGCTGTGGAACAGTGAAAGTTAAATTTACAGTAGTGATTATTTGCTCCTTTTTGTACTATAAAAGGCTAATTTTTTTTTTTTTTTTTTTTTTTAACTCCATTATGTTACTGGCCGATAAATCGACTATGAAAATAGTAATCGATTTAATCGACAACTTATAGATTATGAAATTAATCGATTAAGATGTTTTGGCCCTAGTATTCTGCATACCTTGGTTGTAACGAGTGGTTATTTGAGTTACTGTTGCCTTTCAATCATCTTAAACCAGTCTGCCCATTCCCCTCTGACATCAACAAGGCATTTTCGTCCACAAAACTCCCACATACTGGATATTTTCTCTTTTTTTTCGGACCATTCTCTGCAAACCCTGGAGATGGTTGTGTGTTAAAATCCCAGTAGATAGGCAGTTTTTTGAAATACTCAGACCAGCCTGTCTGGCACCAACAACCATGTTCATGTTTAAAGTCACTTAATTCCCCATTCCGATACTCGGTTTGAACTTCAGCAAGTCGTGCTCACCACGTCTAGTGTGTGTTGTAGCTCACTGCTATTTTGAATGGTAGCCCAACACAAATATACAGTGAACAGAAATGCACAAGCTCTTTGGCATACCACAATGCACAGTGCCAAAAATTGCTCGAGTACTTTTGCCTTTTAACTGACAACTCTTTTTATTAATGAATTGGCTGCCATAGGACACTATTCGTCAGCACCATTTTTTTTTTTTTTTTTTTTTTAATTCTTTCCAGTTATAAATACAGGAGGCTTACAGCTTTTTCTTTATTTTTTCGTGATAGATAGTCAGCTGGGTTTTGCCAATTACCTCTTCACTACCTTTTTTGAAAAATCTTTCTATATATCAAAATTTACAGAGACCTGTCCTTTAACTCATATGATGCCTCTATCATGCTTCATCTGTGTGTACATCATTATGGTGCCTTGTCTATTTTATCATGTAATCAATACCTTTTTTTATTTGTCATCAGGCTCAGGAAACAGCCTCTCTCTCGTCCTCAAAAAAAAAACAGAAGTATGTCAATTTGTTCACCAAAGAGGGACAGGACAAACTGACTGTGCTGATTCCTGGGCGTCATCCATGTGAGTGTCTGGCCCAGAAGCATAGGCTCATCAACAACTGTATGGCATGTGGACGTATTATATGTGAACAGGAGGGGTCTGGACCTTGTCTGTATTGTGGAAACTTGGTAAGAGAGTTTCTTTATAGAAATGCATGGTGTTCATTTTAAAATTCACAGCATTCAAGATAATTCCGCTAAAATACTAGAGGGATCACATTAACAGTTGCTGAATTGATTAATTAAAACATGCAAAAGACTGGACCTGTAAAACATACAAACACAGACAGCACTCAAAGTCACAATAATGGAGAGAAAAGTCCATCATGTTCATGTTATGACTAGAGAACATCAGAAACAGGTGGATATCAGGCTCTGGATGCTCCTGGTAGATCTGGGAAGGATCCCTTATAAGCATGCAAAGGAAGAGAACCACAGGGTGCCAGGTTACAAACCGATTTAAAATCACCAATTTTTAATGTGTACCACAATTGTATATAAGAACTTGAGTAACCGGTCCAATCACCAGGGCAAAAGATGCATAAAGAACAGCAGGAAAGTCAGGGTGGACCGATGATCGGCTGCAGGGGCATAGGTCGCCCTGCTGCACATGTGTTCTGTGCACTTGTGTACAGTTAACATTTGCCAGCCCCATACTTAATGGCAATCACACAAATTGTCCATTTATTACTTGTTTTTATTAGTTTCTTGTCTTTGCTTTTGCCACACTGGGCTTTGTGGTCAGCCAGCAGAGTTTTTTCATTTGGCTGCATGCGAGTCCTGTGTCCTCCGTGTTACCAAATCTGCCCACCCCTATCCTATTAGTCTAACAAAGTTAGCCTGACAGGTCTTATATCCCTTCCCCTCTGGGTGGGCTAGCATTTAAAAAGGAGGCGGGGGCTCGGAAGCGCATTGCAGCCGGCCGGTTCAACTGTCACGGCTTCAAGTGCTTGTCCAGAGAGAGGGCTAGAGATGCCGCTGTTCATTTCCATCTCGGCGGGTTTTGCCTATGCCCCTGCAGCCGATCATCGGTCCACCTTGACTGCTGTTCTTTATGCATCTTCCACCCTGGCGATTGGTGAAGTTCTTATATGTAAGTGTGCTACACATTAAAATTGGTGATTTTATCTGTTTGTAACCTGGCGCCCAGCTGTTCTCTTCCTTTGCAAGAGACTAGAATGCATTACAAGCCTTTGCTTAAATTAGTTTATTACCAGTTACAAATTCTTTGCAGAAATATTTGGTTCACTAATAAATTAAGAGTATTTTACAGTAAGGACTAATTCACACAAGGCATACTAAAGCATACGCCCGTGGAGGGCAGTGTATACCCACGTTAGGATGCACAGGTTTTGTATGCAGTCCCATTGATGTGAATTTGGATGTACTAGCTTCACGGACACACACTGCTCCCAATTTGACGTGTGTGTGTGTGTGTGTGTGTGTGTGTGTGTGTGTGTGTGTGTGGTAACCACCTAAAATAGTGTATTACTGCAAGCCATGTTAAAGTGATTGTAAAGCTTGATTTTTATATATTTTTTTCAATTGAAACAAACATTTAACGTGTCACACCTGCTCTTTGCAATGGATGTGCACAGAGCAGCCCTGATCCTCCTATTCTGGTGGTGCTCCTGGCTCCTCCACTCACTGATGAGGCGTCACTGATGAGGCCTGATAGGTGGCAATGATGATGACACTGGTGGGCACTGATTTGTAGAAATCCAATAGGTATTATTTCTATTGATCCTGCTATTAAGTTCCCTTTTTGTTTTGGGTGACAATGCTCTTTCTCCTGCATTTTCACCCTGTCATATGTGCTTCTGCTTGAGGCTATAAGTGGCAGTGCCAGCACTCATTATGCAGGCATGTTCCATTGTTTTTACCCTTACGAAGTGAGTACATGTATTCATGGTTGAAAAGTGCTGAAGGAGATCAGAACCACTGAGATGCAACAAGATGGAAATATGGTGAAAAACCCTATTTTCTAAAAAAGACACGACAGTCATCCAGGATATAGAAGTTCTACAATCCTAGAAAGTAGTAATGTTATGGGCAATCTGTCATGTTACTCCTTATTGGTGTGAGAAACCTTCCATTATAGTTTTATTCATTCTATAATGCAAGAGAGGGCTGTACGTTGTGTGTGTATACTTTATACTAATGTTACATTTTTTTTTTTTTTTTTTTTGCCGCATGCCTTAGGTTTGCACAAAGGAAGAGCAAGATATTTTAATGAGAGACTCCAACAAGAGCCAGAAATTAAGGAAGAAACTAATGGGAGGTAAGGTAGACTAGACTTTGTTTTGTATAAACTCCTAAAGCTTCTAAAGATTCTAACAGTACATCTTTGCACAATCGCCTTTTGGACTTACCATAATTGTGTAATATGAGGACCTACTTGAACGAATCGACCCATCTTTATTCAATCAGGCAGGCCCTTGCATTACACATTCAGCACTCTACTGCTTCTTGAATGGGGAAACCTCTTCAACAGGACAAGTCCTGTTAAATGTTATTTACTACTAGCTCTAGTATGAGTATATAATTTACTGTCAGCTAATGTAGTAAATTACAGTCAGTAACAGAAATTTCCATCACGTATGATCTGCTCTCACATGTAATTCATTATATTTATCTTTGTGGTAATACCTATTCAATTAAAAAAAAAACTGTGAGTTTAGTTAAATAATGGAAGGTTGGGTCTGGATGAGTGGATAGAATTAAAAGTATATATCTGCATGGCTCAAGAAAGGTAAAAAAAATAATGAATATTAGTGAACTCTTAAAGAAGCTGTGCCCAAAAATAGAAAAGCGGAGAACCAGTCAGACGTTCTGACTGTGATGTTGCTGCTTTAGCTTGTTATTGACTTAAATGTGACACTGGGGGTGATTTTACTAAGTAGAAGGCCCTACACCAGTTGATACATTAATTGGTGCATCGGATAAGTCATTAATCAAACACACGAACCGAACGCACATTGAAGCGCAAATAGCGATAAGAAATACCTGCATATGTAAACTTCTAGGGTAACTGCGGTTTTCTAATTGATAATACCGCATGCCCAATACAATTGGTTAATTTCATCTCATTGGATGTGTCCTGTTAGGCAATTAGTAGGTGTTCTCAGTTAATTAACCCCTTTGATGCTAATCTCATTCCGATCACTTCTAATATATCTTTGAAAAAAAAAAAAAAAAATTCTCTCAATCTTTCAATACATTACAAAGAACAGAGAAGTGTTTCTAAACCCAATATATTTTTAGATCTTGATCTTTAAAGGTGACCATGCACTACAATCAGTTCAATCCTAAATACATTTAGATTTAGTCGAGCCTGTTTGATTTCCTATAATTTGAATTAATTGTTCAAGTGCGTCTTCCTATTACCTATTTTGCCCAGATATCGAGTTGTATAGATATTGGCCAATCGGATTGCCTAGTGCATGACCATCTTAAGTGTCAAATTTGGAATGTAGATGTGCCATGACCCACTTTGTATTTTCCAAAGATTTTTTTGGGGAATTATGCAAGGCATATGAAAAACCACCTTTTTTCAAGACATGCTGGAGTGATCAGGAATCTTCGGAAACTACGGCTCTCCAGCTGTTGCGGAACTACACATCCCATAAGTCATTGTAAAACTCTAACATTTACAGACATGACTAGGCATGATGGGAATTGTAGTTCCTGAACAACTGGAGGGCCATTATGCCTCCAGAATTGGGAGTGTGGCATCTACCCAACTTCTCGCTGCTGGTGGACACAAGAACCTACAGATATAGATACACACACTGAAGTAATATACATTGGCCCGGAAGTGATTCTGTACACAGAAAGTAGGTGTGTGTTTTGAGGCCAAATCATTTGAACATACACACATGACCCACACAAACACCACTCCATGTAAAAATAAATCAAAAACTATCTTAATTTGCAAATAAGGATCATCTCTTCCTCAGAGAACAGTGAGCGGGGCATGGTGGTGGGAAGAAATTGGCAGCAGTACAAGCAATTTCCTGGAGGGGCGTGATGTCATTCCTGTGTGCTGGCCACCGCTTCTGGAAACCAGATATGCGCCACGGGTACATACCTCTGCATACACAGCGGTCACGTATAAAGACGCATTTGGAGCATCTAGCTGCAGGAACCCAATTTTTATGGAAATGAATAGTAAAGCAGATTTCCAGGACTGGACTAACAAATGTTTATAGTGAAAGGCAGCTGTGTTTTCAATTAAACGAAGTCTAAGGCTTGATTCACACTAATGGGTTTTTTGATGCATTTTGCAGAAATGCATGGAAATTTTTTAACATGGGTTCCTATGGAACATGTTCACATCAATGCGTTTTTGTGCCTCTGCGTTTTTGTAAAGGGTCGTGACTTTTTTTTTCATGCAAAATGCAGCGTTTTGCATGTAATGGAAGTCAATGGACCCACTTTCAAAACGCAAGTACCGCGTTTTTACCGCAATTTTTTTATTTTTATTTTTTTACACTGTATATAGCTGGTTACTATGCAACCACAGTGTAAAATAAAAAAATAAAAACGCGAAATCGCTGTAAAAACGCATGTCCAAAAAACACGGCAAGCACTGAAGAAACGCTCAAAAGCAACATGCATAGATGTGAATCAAGCCTAAATGGGCCATTGACATGCATCACAGTTGAACTTAGGAATGTGTCCTTGCAAAGTTTAAACTAAGGCTACTTTCACACTGGAGCGGTGGGGGCGCTGGCGGTAAAGCGGCGCTATATTTAGCGCCGCTTTACCGGCGTTTTAGCGGCGCATTGCGGCCGATCGCGGGGTGTCTTTACCCCCCGCGAGCGGCCGAAAAAAAAAAAAAGGGTCAATACCGCCCGCAAACCGCCGCTGTAGCGGCATTTTGCGGGCGGGTTCGGCGCGCTCCCCCATTGTTTTCAATGGGACCGGGCGCTATAGGAGCGGTAAATATACCGCTCCTATAGCGAGCCAAAGATGCGGCTTGCAGGACATTTTTGAGCGTCCTGCAAGCACACCGCTTCAGTGTGAAAGCCCTCGGGCTTTCACACTGAAGGAACAGCAACAGCTGTTTCGGGTCGGTTTGCAGGCGCTATTCTTAGCGCAATAGCGCTTGCAAACCGCCCCAGTGTGAAAGGGGCCTAAATGAAATCCTTTCTTATTTTTTTCTTGGGGATAGAGTGCAGAGGGATTAGAAGTCTTGTCAGTTTTTGGGGATGTCTGCACCCCTGATACTGTGAAGACACCTCCCAAATTTTTGCCAGTTTCTCCTTCAAATTTATTCACTTCCTGTCGCATAGTAAAACAGGAAGTGTGGGTAAAACCCTACCAATATCTTTCCTTGGACAAACAGGTCAAGCCTAAATAGTTTCCCCATTCGGTAAATTGCACTCTAGCATTTTGCTCTGTACACTGTAAAATGCATTACTTGGATTGAGCATGCATCTGCAAAACAAATTTATTAACAAAACACATAAAACATAAAAATCTGCTACAAACTTTATTGGTCAACAAAACAGGACTTGTAAAAAAAGCAAGGAAAGCAAAAAACACATGCATGTTTGAGACACTAACAGAATATGGTTTGGAGGTCTGGCCATTTTGCAGAGGAAATTAACAGGAGTTAAAAGGACTAACGGACAGTCTCTTAAGGATTTAAACATTTTAGTAATCACAACAGCTTGAGGAAGATTTTGCCAACTAATGCAGCACAGACAATTAAATCAAAGTGAAACTAAAAACCTACAAACAGAGATTGACAACATCAAAAATATTTCAGGGAAAAATATCTTCCCCCCCCCCCCCAAAAAATAAAAATAAACAAAAGTAAAAAAAAATACTTGCTCTAAAACACATCCGTTTTGCAAAGACATAACAAACAAAATGCAAAGAGAAAAATACGTGTGTTACAAACTCTATAAGGACACCCAAATGTACTCTCTTCACACACACCATCAAGCAATCTGGCCTCTTTTCAGGGCAAGGTAAAGAGTGCTATCTGCAAGCTTTATATAACAAAGGTTTGTGTGCTAATGAGGAAATTGAAAACGCATGCACAGTCCATTAAAACACGCAAAATGCAAGTTCACCCAGTGTAGAGTCATTACTTTAAAGTGTGTACACCCGTTAAGGCTGTCCTTAAATTACTAACCCAACAAAACACTCTCTAAGCATGCCTAGAAAAATCCAAATGCTGTTCACACACAAAAAGCCCAAAAAAAAAAAAAAAACAAAGTCCCTAAGCATGCCCAGAAGAACCGCAGCTAGCACCAAAAAATACTACCCCCAAACAAAAAGAAAATCGTGCCCCTCCCACACACTAACAAACCCCTAGCCAAACAGCAAGCCAGCCCATGAAGCCAGCCCATGACATCACCAAATATCATTAGTGGTAAGGGTCAGCAATGCCTTTAGATCATACACTGCAGATGTACAGCTATGAATCTGTAGGTATATTGGGTACTTAGGCACTCTTGCATACCAGAAAGTGCAGTGCTATTTTTGTTGGAGAAATTATAGGTAAAAAGCAAATTTTTAGGGTACTGCTTAGGCATAATTAAGGTTTTATAAATGTCCCCTATAACATAGAAACCACTTTTTGGTTTTTCAATTCCAGTTTCTGATGTCTCTGTAAAGATGGATGGCTCTTCAAGTGATCTACTCCCACGTCAAGAAATGCGGATGAAGGAGGGTTTAGCACGGGCTATGCAGCATCGTGATAAGCTTCTGGAGTATGACAAGACTAGGTATTTGTTGCTTTTCCAAGATTCCTCTAAACACAGTAGAGGGGGGGAAAAACCCAGTTGGCCTTATTTTGCAATTTTTCTTGTCTTGCAGTGTACGGCGCACACATGTAATTGATGATGAGTCGGATTACTTCTCCACTGATTCCAATCAGTGGCTGTCCATGGCAGAAAGGGAAGTCCTTCGTAAGAAGGAACAAGAGCTGCTAGAACTGCGTCATGCTTCCAAACTCTCTCGTAAAGTCACTATTGACTTTGCGGGCCGTAAGGTTTTTGAGGAAGGAGACCATCTCACTGAATATCACACACGGTAAAGAAAACTAGAATATATTACTGGGTTTTATGTGAACACCAAATGTTATCAAGTGCCAAAGTGCGTGAGAGTGTTTTATATCAACAAATAATAAGTTATTCACCTTCAACGATGCAGTTCTAGAATACAATTCTCTAGCTTACATACTGAATTTATTTTATGGACAGATTTGATGAGACCGTACAGGCTGTTAACTCTGGGACAATAGTGAATCTAAAGAAGAATCCAGGAGATTATCGTTGTGATTCCAGTCTTCTGAATCCCCAACTGATGATGCCACCACCTGTGGTAAGCCACTGTATGGTACATTCAAAAGCGATTTCACTTTGCTGATGCATGACACAGGTGTGGGACCTTTAACAGATTTGCTAATACACAAGCATGGTCAAATCTAAAAGCGTTGAGCCCTAGTATGGAAGTATTATAAAACAAAAGGGAGCAATAGATGCTAGAATACATTGTCCTTTAAAACCATATGCTGTAAAACCTTGGCTTGAGAGTTACTTGGTTTGAGAGCGTTTTGGAAGACAAGAAAATATTTTAATACATTTTGACTTGATTAAACAAGCGATGTCTTGATATAAGAGTAGCGTCATGTCACAACTCAGTACAAAAGAGAAGAGAGGTGCCTCTAAGTGTAGGAATAAGGTTACATTTATTGAAGGTACAACATTTAGCAACTCGCATGGTTTATGATTAAAAGAAGCACATCTAAGTATGCAGGCATCCGTGGTAAAGCTGTCCACATAGACCATCCTTCGCACCGCCATCGACATCATCCCTTCCACGCTGCGCTCCATGAGCGATTCAAGCCTCACTTTCAGATAGCTCTACTGCAGGGTAGTCTTTCCGGTCACGATTGCAAACTGAAAGCGGTTAGGAGAATGGTCTATGTGTACAGCTTTACCCCAGATGCCTGCATACTTGGATGTGCCTCTTTTAATCATCGACCATGTGAGTTGCTAATTGTTGTACCTTCATTAAATGTAACCATATTGCTACACTTGGAGGCACCTCTCTTCTCTTTTACTCTGTAGCTCCTGCTGGATTTTGCTTCTAATCCCCTTGTGGAGGTTGCCATTTGTGGATGGACATTTTATGGTTATACAACCTATCGCGTTGCTATAATCTTTTTATATGGACTATAAACTGAAGGATTTATGAATAAATGGTTGTGGAATGTATCACCTGAGTTTCCATGTATTTCTTATGAGAAAATTAGCTTTGAGTGCTTTAGATTACAAGCATGTTTCCGGAACGAATTATGCTCGCAATCCAAGGTATTACTGTAGTAAGCATCCTGCATAGGACATTATTGCCTGCAAAATATGAGCTTGCGTATCAATTGTTTTCAAAGAAGAGTTTCACCTAGACCTTGTATTTCATTTTTGTGTGATTGTTGGAAAGTTAAATCTCATGCTGTCTTTTAACTCTTGGGGGAACGTCGGAGTCAAGACAACCCCATCAGCATTTTCAGCCCCTCTCCATTGCAGCAGCATTACAAAACAATATGATGTGTAAGGTTTTTTCTTTATAATAAAGGTTCAGCCTATAGTAATTTGATTAATCCAGTTGTAAAATCGCATCTCAAAATAATCATGAGATTCATAAATGGATGCAAATTTTTATTTTATCCCATCCCTTTCTACCATCAGAAACTATTTTTTGGTCAGTGGTTTCTATCACATTGATGGACTAAAAGGAGGCCACAATCATATTTTATGGAAGTAGTCGGTAGTGGAAGTAATATTACTTCAGCTGCCTTGATCCCTGGAACTACTAATTGTTTAACACTTGGTTTACAGCTAACTTTTACTTGTGTAGTCTTCATATACTCTTTCTAATGATGAATCTCATCCGGAATCGCTGGCCATTCTTGCATAGCATTAGCTATATTTTTCAGATTATTAAACGTAGATTTACAAGAATGGTAAGCATTCCTTGATGGGGGAATACACCTCATTAGCAGTAATTTTAATTTTACATTTTTTTAGTTTTTCACAACAGTAATAACGAAGTATAAAAAGCAGGCCTTAGATCAGGGGTAAGCAAACTTTTAGTTGGAGATCTACCTGGACAACATGAAAGAGATCAAAGATCACAGGGTGCTGCGCCCTTTGACTTTAAAAATAATAATAATAATAATAATAATTTACTGGCAATTATTATTGATAAGTAAATAATCAGTAAATAATTATTGATAAGTAAAGACTGCATAAAGAATACCTAAATATAAATTTAGCCTACCTTAACATTTTATTTTCAGTGAGAAACTCCTGTATTGACTTTCATTCAGAATTTTTTTTCATGTCTGGGGAGTAGTTGGTTACCCCCACAAGGCTGATGCTGGATTTCATCATGAAAGCAGAACATCTGCAGGCTGATTTATTCAACTAGTTTCAGGCCTGGCTATCTGCTCTGATTCCTGGTGAGGTCAGGAGGGTATGTTACAGGGGGATCAGGAGGGCATGGTGCAGGGAGGGGGGGTCAGGTGGGCATGGAGGGGCAGGAGGGCATGCTAATGGGGGCTCAGGAGGGCAGAGGGGGTGCAGGGGGTTAGGGGGGGGGGGGGGGGTAGGAGGGCACGGTACTGGAGGCTCAAGAGGGTACTGGGGAGGGTGGGGGGGGGGGGGCCGGGGGTCAGGAAGGCACTGGGGAGGTTAGGAGGGCACAGGGCAGCTGTCATGGCAGCGCTGCATGTTCAGATCCCTGTCGGCCCTCCCCTCACATATCACCCGCAAGTGCCTTGGATTGTTCGAAGGGCGAGGGATGGTGCGGAGGCGTGCACTGCAGTCGGTGGAAAAGCTTGGGCATGTTCGGTCATGTGCCCAAACCCTTCCAAGCTATTTTCGAGGCTTTCCCCGCCCTGCATTTGCACATATGCAAGGGGCTGTGATTGGTTGAGCATGCACCTGCACGCTCTGAAGCTGTGGGGCGAAATACACAGGGTCAGCAGTCTGGGGATCTGTTCCGCAGTTGACAGGTGGATTGCAATCGACAGGTTGCCAATCCCAGTAATAGATGATAGGATTTTCTTTCCTTCCACCCTGGAAGCATTCACCATACAACAGTCAGTGTTGATGGGGGAATGCCTCCCACTGCACTATTGTATTCTGCCAGCAGGGGGCGTGGGGAGCTTTTCCAGCTGACAGAATACAACCGTATATAGATAAGTTCGACACGCTGGTTGTACCCTAGTTGATCCAATCAGCTTGCCCATACATGGATCGAACTTTGGCCGGTCTCTGCTGAACTGTCCAAATTTCAATCCATGTATTGCTGACTTAAGAACTGTTACTATGTTGCCTCACAGCCACCAAATTCAAACTTTCACTGATAAACTGACAAAGAACAATACTCTATTCTCAATGGACATTTGTTGCATGATGACATCTAAGGGGATGAGCCCTAAATGTGGTTAATGTGCTTGATGTTTGGCTTGTGTAAGGCAAGTATACAAGAGGAATTTAACCAGAAGGCCTGGTTCGCACCTATGCACTTTTTAGTGCGTTTTCAGTTTTTCTGAAACACACTACAGTCCATTTAACATGGTTTTCTAGGGGTCACGTTCACATCTGTGCATCTATGCATTTTGTGCATTTTATGTAAAGGGACAGGAACCAGCCGGTTTTGTTTTTGGTTCCATAGACTTCAATGGTTAAACGTGTATTGAAAAATGCTAAATGCACCTAGAATATGCCAACTGCAACCTGCATAGCTGTGAACTAGGCCTAAAAGTATTTTTGCGCCTGGTAGCTGCAAACTGACAGTTGGAATACGCAAACGTAAAACAATACCGATCTACACACTGCTCTGCTTCCTTCAGATGTCCTAAATAACTGTCTAGTGACCACAATACACTGATTGTTAATAGAAATATACAAAAATGTGAAGCAATTAAAATACTCACAAAAAAAAAAACAATATTTGTGATAGAACTACTGGAGTTGGCACCTCCAAAAAACCCCCCCTTCCTGTTTTTTCCTTGCTTTGTATACTGAGGTTATGGACACCCTCTGAGGATGGCTGCCTTCTCACCTGCAAATAAATAGTGACTAATTTTAATGAGCCATTTAAGCTTATATTGCACCATTCAAATAAGACGTTACAAAAATTGGAGGACCGGAATCCCTTCCTTTTTAAAATTTAAAATACTCAAACCATAATATCGTATAGACGTGCAAACAAATGCATGAAAAAGGTGAAATGCAAAATAACATTCATGAGGTAGATCCAGACTTTAAGGCTGCATTCACACCTGAACGTTTTGTCGCCTGAAGCCTGAAGCTACAAAACGCTAGAGGGGAAAAAATACATTATTCTCTGTGAAGATGGTTCACATCTCCACTCCAAAACGCCTGAAGCCCTACGCCTGAAGCTCAAACAAGTTCCGGACCCTTTTTTGTCGCTCGAATCAGGCAGATTTGGGCGCTTTTCATCTTTTTACATTGGTGACCTTTTGCTCTGCACAAAATCGCGGCAAAACGCGATAAAAACCGCTGCTAAATTGCGGTAAAAAAACGCCGCAATTCGCGCGATTTTCTGCCTGAAAGGTGTGAATGCAGCCTTAGACTCAGTGAGCAGGGAGTGCAAAGCCAAGCTTCAGGAAACTGTGAGCATAAAGTGTTCCTCACAATAGTTCCTCCACCACACAAACACTCGGCCTCTTATCAAAAGACGTTGATCTCTAGTTATGGAGATCAAAAAGCACTCAATGTGTGTATGCCTTTAGGAGTCTCTCCTGCAAGCCAATGCAGTCCTCTGCCATTCCAATCAACCAAACACTCAGGGGGTTAATGGATCACTGAATTATGCATATATCAAACCTATTGTAAAACGACCACATTTCAGCAAAGCACAAGCAAACACTTGCAAGATGATGAGTACAGAGCAGCATAAGCAAAAATGCTGCCACACTCCAAGTATAGCTGATGTGATAACATCCCCCATATAGCCACTGTCCGACATGTTTCACTGTCAACGAGCGTTCTCGAGGGAAATGGAACTTCACAGCGAAACATGTCGGGTGGGGCTGACAGTACAGTTCTTTCTAACATTGTCATTACCAGATAAAACTTCTAACTTCTCGTTTCTGTACACCAGATTGCATCTGTTATAGAAAAGACATGACATTTGCAGGAAAAACAACTTTTTTTTTTAGAAATTGGGCACTAGTCAAACTCCCTAAAAGCGTGACTCCATGTTTAATGTCCATTTTTAAATAGTTTGTTTGGGCCAAGCTGGCCCAAACAAACCATTTAATACACTAACAGGTGAGAGGAGTCTGCTCACATAATTTGAAATAAAAACATCTTTGCCATTCTCAAGCTTTCCTCCAACCACTTTGCATATTATTTTATATATACTGTAATTCTGTACTTGCCAAGTATGTGGCAAAAATCTCCCTCCACTAAGTCTGGCTGCATCCATTTTAACTGTGGGCAGCTGAAGCTGCTGCCTGTTCACTTCCTGCATTTACACAGACACACAGAGGCACACCTCCAGCCCTGCAGCTCTCATTTGCCCTCTCCCAATGAGGCAAACTCTCACTAGAGGGAGAGCTGTGCATGATGTCATAAGCTTAGGCTAATGAACAGACAAACAGGAAGTGGGCTGTATTGGGTATTTACTGGCAGAAAAAAAATGTGTTACTATTCAAAGTAAAAACAACAAGGGCAGAAGATTTAATAGATGGAAAGTTGAAAAAAATGACCGAAGGTCTGTTTTAATTGTCTGTAGTTTCAACTAATATAGATAGAGATATATATATATCTATCTCTCTGTCTATCTCTATCACTGCTTAGCCATTCACTGGAAGCTTTATATTCTATGAATAAATACAATGCTTCTTCTGGCTGAGACCGAGAGCAGAAGATGGCACCTCAGCCATTCAGACGAAGCATTGTATTCATTCATAGAATACAGAGCTTCCCATGAATGGCTATGCAGGGCTCAGCCCAACTGGCAAGTAATACCGTGCTCCCAGAAAGCGTACTTGTTCGAGTAAATAGTTTGTTTGGGGCAGCTTGGCCCAAATGAACTAGTCAAAGGGACAATAAATGTGGATTTAAACTTTTTGATTTGGTACAAAAGGTACGGCCATTGTCTTAACCACTTCAATACCGCTTCATGTTCATATGACGCCCACAAGGTGGATCTACCATCCTGGGTGGGCGTCCTATGACGTCCTCGGATTCCCGGCCGCCTGGGGGGACTCGGTGCTCGGGACCCGGTGCGGGTGCCCGTTAAAACAACGGGACGGGACCGTGGAGCTGTGTGTGTAAACACACAGCTCCACGGTCCTGTCAGCGGAGAGGAGACCGATCTTGTGATCCCAGTACGGAGGAACACATGATCGGTCTTCTCCCCTTGAGTCCCCTCCCCCCACAGTTAGAATCACTTTATTAGGGAACACATTAACCCCTACAGCGCCCCTAGTGTTAACCCCTTCCCTGCCAGTCACATTTGCACAGTAATCATTGCAATTTTATAGCAACGATCGCTGTGTAAATGTGAATGGTTCTAAAAATGTGTCCGAAGTGTCCGCCGCAATGTCGCAGTCACGAAAAAAAAAAAACGCAGATCGCCGCCATTATTGTAAAAAAAAAAAAAATTCAATAAATTATCCCCTATTTTGTAGACGCTATAACTTTTGCGCAAACCGATCAAAATACGCTTATTGCGATTTTTTTATTTTTTTTTTTATTTTTTTTTTTTTTTTTTTTTAACAAAAATATGTAAAAATACGTATCGGCCTAAACTGAGGAAAATAATAGTTTTTTTTTTAAAAAAAATAATTTAATAAAAAAGTAAAAAATGTTGTGTTTTTTTTTTTTTTTTTTTTTTTTTTTTTTTTTCAAAATCGCACTTCTTTTGTTTATAGCGCAAAAAATAAAAAGGAGGTGATCAAATACCACCAAAAGAAAGCTCTATTGTGGGAAAAAAAGGACGTCAATTTTGTTTGGGTGTAACGTCGCACGACCGCGCAATTGTTATTGCGACGCAGTGCCGAATCACAAAAAGTGCTCTGGTAAGGAAGGGTGTTTTAAAAGCCCTGTATTAAAGTGGTGTTTCCACAAAAAAATAAAAATCTTAAAATTCATTAAAAAAAAATAAATAAAAAAATTAATAATTTGAAAAAAAATAAATGTTTTACTCACCTGTTGCTAGGGGGTCCCTCGTCTGCCTCCTTCAGTTCCCGGGCACTAACATCACTTCCCTTCGGCGTAGTCAAACATCTGGGACACGTGACAGGTACCAGATGACTGCGCGGCGTATCGCGGCGCTGCTCGCGCATGCGCCCAAAGTAAGAATGCCGGCGAGGGGTGGGGGGGGGGGGGGCTTTGATCCCCCGCATTGCTGGACCCTGGGACAGGTAAGTGTCCGATTTATTAAAAGTCAACAGCTGCAGTATTTGTAGCTGCTGACTCTTACTTTTTTTCATTTATTTTTTTAGGGGGCACCCCACTTTAAATTGGTTTATTTTGCGCACACCGTGTCTTCATATTTGCACATAAATTCTGGCGCGTATGCGAATGGAAATTCCTCCTTTTCACAATTATGGTAACATGCTTGTACAAAGGATAATAATATACCATCACTGCTTTAGTTCTGGCTAAAATTGATCTCTGTGGTGCACAGAGTCTGTATTTACAATTTTATAAGTAATTGGGTATTTCTATTGTGTGCAATGCAACAGGGATTTCCTTACACATTTTGAATCTTGTATCCAGAAGGAGAGGACATCTGTTCTGAGCAGATGGTGTAGTCTAGGCACAGAAACACTTGAATGTAGACAACAACATTCCGGAGCTTGTTTCTGTTAAGTTCTGCAAGTGGAGTTTAAACAGAAAATGTAGAAATAATGAACACATTCCTGTAGAGTGACAGTACTGTTTACTATGTTTCTACTTAGCAGCATAAGGAATATACTCTAGAACCTGATTGCTTCTGGATGATAAAATATAACCTGGTGCAGCTTAGTGGTCCCTGGTTTGATGGCTGCATTTATTTTCCTTTTTCAAGTTTCTTTATTTTCACCTAGTAATCTTGCAAATAAAATACTTCCTCTCTCTGGGTGCAATGCACTTTCACACTATATCTATGGAGGGAGCCATGGTTGTCGCCCTAGGCTGCCCTCCTGATATAGACTGCAAATATATGTTTGTCTCCAGGGCAGGGCAATTGGTAATTTACAAAAGATAGCTAGTAAGGTAGATATTCTTCAATGCAGCACACAGGAAGTCACATGGACACCACATTTCTGGCTAGATCAATGGGTATTCTCTGTTCTTAGCTTATAAAAGTCAACAATTGCAGCCACCACATCTAAGGACTGTAACCTGCAGTACCTGTGTATTTAGAGCTACTTCACTTTTTTTTTCTTTATAAATTAGTCCAATTCCTGTAAACTCAGTTTATTCCTCTCCATGGAAATGTTTAGTGAAAGGCAAATGATTAAGGCCTCTTTCACACTGGGGCGGTTTTCAGGCGGTACAGCGCTAAAAATAGCGCCTGTACACCGCCTGAAAAAAAACCGGCCCCATTCACTCCAGTGTGAAAGACGGCGGGCTTTCACACTGGAGCGGTGCGCTAGCAGGACGGTAAAAAAAAGTCCTGCTAGCAGCATCTTTGGAGCAGTGTATTTACCGCTCCTACCCATTAATTTCAATGGGACACCATGGTAATGCCGTAGCGGCGCTTTGCGGGGGATTTTAACCCTTTTTTACGGCCGCTAGCGGGGGTTAAAACCGCACCGATAGCGGCCGAATCCCGCGGGTAAAACGACGGTAATGCAGCGCTAAATATAGCGCTGCTTTACCGTCGCCGCGGCTCCCGCCCCAGTGTCAAAGGGGCCTTATGCTATCTGTAGAGAAACCAAAGTATTAAAGCTGGCCATATGTTGTTGATAAAAATAATATTATTATATTTATTTTTTTTTTTGTTTAGCCAGTGAGCTTAATCCACACAAACAAGTTGGATAGAGGAATCCCCCCCGCAGGGGCATTGTATCCTCATGGCGGGACGCAACGCTGTCAGAATAAACTTATCAGTAGTTGTTGACGCTGATTGTCAAAACTTGTTGACACGCTGTCAGAATAAACTTATCAGTAGTTGTTGACGCTGATTGTCAAAACTTTTCCAACTTGCCGTACTACCATGTCCCAATCGCATGCATTGCACAGCAATCATGGGTTTAAATCAAGTGGTGAGGAGGCAACATATCACCTCCTCACCACCTGTCAAACACACTTGGAACACTTTTCAGAGGAGCAGCAGTGCCTGCCACACTTGTGAATGAGCCCTCAGTTGCATTCGGCAGCGGCACCCTTAGCCCTCCAAGCTCCAACACACTGATTACTGTAGAGATGGCTGTATTTGTAAGTGGGTGCTGAGGCGACCTCGGGCTAGGACCGTATGTCATCAGCACACCAAGCTCCAAAAATGAATCCCAAGCTTTAATCAGCGATCACATTGTGGCTTATGGATCACACCCTTATGGCTCGCTCATGTGTAAAGTTGGGGGGGGGGAGTGTGGGTAACAACTTGCCTGCCAGGCCAATTCTGACATTTCTCTCAGAGAGCGAGAGATGGCGGTCGTTGCAACTTTTTACCTTGCACAGTATTTGCGCAGCAATTTTTTTAAACCGTTTTTTTTTGGAAAAAAATAAATAAATTCATGCATTAAAAAGACAGTAAAGTTAGCCAAATTTTTTTGCATAATGTGAAAAGTGTGAGGCTGAGTAAATGGATACCTAACAACATATCATGCTTTAAAATTGCACACGCTCGTGGAATGGCGCTAAACTTCGGTACCTAAAAGTCCCCATAGGCTACACTTCAGTAACATTTTTTTAGTTACATGTTTTGAGTTAGAGGAGGTCTAGGGCTAGGATTATTGCTCTCGCGATAACATTCCTGACGATACCTCACATTTGTGGTTTGAACACTGTTTACATATGTAGGTGCAACTTACCTATGCGTTCCCTTCTGCATGCGCGCACAGGGGGAAGTTAGTTACATGTTTTGAGTTAGAGGAGGTCTAGGGCTAGGATTATTGCTCTCGCGATAACATTCCTGACGATACCTCACATTTGTGGTTTGAACACTGTTTACATATGTAGGTGCAACTTACCTATGCGTTCCCTTCTGCATGCGCGCACAGGGGGAAGTTAGTTACATGTTTTGAGTTAGAGGAGGTCTAGGGCTAGGATTATTGCTCTCGCGATAACATTCCTGACGATACCTCACATTTGTGGTTTGAACACTGTTTACATATGTAGGTGCAACTTACCTATGCGTTCCCTTCTGCATGCGCGCACAGGGGGAAAGGGGTGGAATAAGAATCACAGGTCCTCTTTACAGTGAGATCTGGAGGTCAATAAGTCCCCAGATCTCACCTCTAGGCTGGGAAGCCTGAAAAAATATAAAAAACTCTGCTTCAACACACGGGCCGAAATGTCGTGTGTGTGTTTTTTTTTTTTTTTCTCTTTGTTTTTTTTTTTTTTTTTTTTACCGGCCGATGTCTTCCGACATTCTGCTTGTGTGTACCCTGCTTAACTGTATTATGTTTCTGGGGTTCATTGGCAGTTGATTTATTTTACCTGTCATTGCGCTTTAATTTAGACATTTGTCTGATGTAGGTTACATGAAGGATAAGGATGATTACCAGATTGTTTTGGCTGGTGACTTTGAAAAAGGATAACGGGCACTTGTAGTCTGTAAGCGATGTGGGCTGAGCATGGCATCCACTGGTGGATGTGTGGGAGGAGGAAGGAATTTCATATGGCACCTACATCCTCCTGCATTTACCTAGTCTAGTGTACTAAAAGGGTCATGTACATTGGATGTGTAGCTCAAAGGGTTAACATGCAGTCAATTTATAAGAAAGTACCAAGTCATTTGTGTATGGGCTTGATTCCTATTTATTCAAAGTAAGTGTAAATTTAAAGTAGAACTAGAGGAAGAACGTCATCCTCGTCCATAGAGTAAGGGAGGGTTATAACCCCTTTCAGTTTTTTTTTTTGTTTTCTCTCATTTCACCAGAATTACTGTTCTGGGGACAACCCAAAATGTATAGATTTTATTTATTTTTTTTATGTTCACTTTGAGAACGATAAACAGGAAAAATAGAGAGGGCGGCCCTCCCTAACAGTTACAGAAGTATCCAAATCCTTAAAAATGAATCCTCTTCAAAAATGTCCTAGATTTGCAAATTTTCTGTTCCCAGCTCTCATATTAGAAAGTGTGTGCGTAAAGCGTATCTAAACTCAAAACCAAAAATGTAATTTATTGCAAATTACCAGTGCTTAGATGAGGTGACTGGATTTTTTTTTTCTTTTAAAGCTTCTCTTGCTGTATTGTCACCTGATGATCATGTGAATTGCACAATTCCTGTCCCTGGGTGGCTGTATGACCCCTGCAGTGTAGATGTGGAGAGAGCCATTGTTGGCACCCTTGGCTGCTTTCCTATATAGACTACAGACATGTCTGTATTCCTTCATCTACATTACAATTTGGTTATTTACAGAAGGTCATTAGGAAGGAAGATAACCTTGGATGTAGCTCACAGGAAGTGACAAGGACATTTTCTGGAAAGATCAACGGGTATTTTCTGTGGTGTTGGGGAAAAAAAAAAGGAAAACGAATACAGGCAACACTATAAGCTGCAATATATTACTCATTTGTTCTTAGGTGCGGCTATCCTTTAAAGCCGAACTTCACGCATATATAAATAAAAAATGTATGCATTTAAGAATTCATTGATAAATCATAAAAAAATTTATTTTTAAATGGAGGCGGTGAAAGTACCTACACAGCAGCTCTCAGACCCCTGCTTTCCAATCTGCGATGCAATCCGTGGGGCCATATGCAGCCCTTTGGCACTTTTTGTGAGGCCCTTGGGGCCCTTGCAGACACTAATCTGTGTTTCCCTATTTCCTGGTATAGCAATGATTTCTAGCAGTCTTATGCAATATGTCTCCAGCCTGCATGTCGGATTTTTACATGCAATCATTACCAGCAGGTACAGCTGCTAGCAATAATTCATGTGTTCTCCTGGCAGGGATGGCCCCTGCCTCCACCCCCGACCAGGAGAGCACAATGGCTCCATTGGAGGGATTCACCCATCAACACTGACTGTTGATGGGCGAAGTGAGCGATTTTCTTGCAGGAAAGAAAATCGAATCATCTGTGGCCCTCCTATCAGTCTGTTGTTGCTATTTCACTGTCTAGTCAGCAGGCTGGGAGAAGAGAGAAGAAACCACGGTACTCCTACTAGAGTCTATAACCGTAGCAGAGAAAGTGGTGTCACCTCACGGGTTTTGCTGTTTAGCAGGACTGTGTATATCTTGGGAATGGATGGACTAAAATGCTAATCTTTTGACAGGTAGAAAAAATTCTGTATATTTATTTCATCTGTGTATTTAGCTATTTGCCTGAAGCCCAGCTACGGTTTTCTTTTTTCCCAGTGGGTAGATCAGGCGACAAACAGAAGACAAACATTTGTAGAAGCTACAGCAGAGAACGCTGACCGGAACAGGCTTCGAATACAGGACCGGGAATTGCAGGCGATCAGTGACCAGGGAATGTGTTTAAGCATGCATCAACCATGGGCATCTCTCCTTGTTGCAGGCATTAAAAGGTTAGTTGGACTTCATGTTTTGTGGGTAAGGCCTCGTTCACTCAGGGTATACAACTCCCTCTGTAGGCAGGCCCATTGATGTCCATTGGGAGACAGCAGCTGCATGGACACACCCACTGTGTCCCAACATGACATCCTTGTGGGGTGCAGGTCCCTGTACTTGCACAGTGTTTGGGAACCTGCACCCACACAGATCTCATATTGGGACACCTCAGCTGTGTCCATGCAGTCCAAGTAGACATCAATGGGACTGCATGGGCATGTATTGAACACCTGTGCATCCCCATGCAGGGCCATGTTTACCTGTACGGTGATGTGTGAGCGAAGCCTTGGGGCCAGTTCACACCAAAGAAACGCAGTCAGGATGCATTCCAGATGTTTTCCTGCATGCACGTTTTTGACGCGTTCCAGTGCTCCCCCCCCCCCCTTTTTTTTTTTTTTTTTTCTTAACTTTAAATAAGGACACGTGTGTCGGTGCGTTTTTACAGCATTCCGGTGCAGGAAAAATGAAGCATGTTCTACTTTTTTTTTTTTTTTTTTTTGGAACTGCAAGCACTGGTGGGAACTATGCCAATGAAAACCATATAACCTACTTTCCATGCATTTTTGCTGCAGAAAAAACCCCCACAATGGACTGCATGTGGTGTGACCTGGCCCTTAATCTAACCATTTTTTTTATTTTATTTTTTTGCTGTTGCATCGCTGCTATTTTCAGATACATTTTTATCTAATGTCAGCATCATCAAACTTTTTCAGCACAGGTGTAGAAATGATGACAAATGTGTGGCTTTTCATTAAGGGTGCTTTCACACTGGGGCGTTTTTCAGGAGCTACAGCGCTAAGAATAGCGCCTGTGTAGCTCCTGAAAAAAGCGGGTCCTTTCACTCCAGTGTGAAAGCCGGATGGCTTTCACACTGCAGCGGTGCGCTAGCAGGACGGTAAAAAAAGTCCTGCTAGCAGCATATTTGGAGCGGTGAAGGAGCGGTGTATTCACCGCCCCTATACCGCTCCTACCCATTGAAATCAATGGGACACCGCGGGGATACCACCGGCAAAGCGTCGCTGCAGCAGCGGCACTTTGCTGGGGGTTTTTAACCCTTTTTCGGCATAACCGCGGCTAAAACGGCAGTAAAGCAGCGCTAAATATAACGCTGCTTTACCGTCACCGCCCGTACCGCCCCAGTGTGAAGCCGGCCTAAGGCTCTATTTACACTTGTACGACTCAAGTTGTGCCGACTCTGGTGTGCAACTTTGGATGGGTGTAACTTGGATATGACTGGCTTTAACCAGTGATAATGGACAACTGTTGCACACAAGTTACATTGTATAAAATTCAGGTACGACTTTCATGCAACTAACATTGAAGTCTATGGCCCCCCAAGTGGCATGAAAGTCGGAAAAAAGTAGTGCATGAACTACTTTGAAGTTGCTGCAACTTTAAGTGGCACATATATGAATGGTTATCATTGGAAAACATGGGGAATGACTTGTCATGCAACTTTGATGTCCAAAGTTGCATGACAAGTCGCACAAGTGTAAATGGAGCCTAAAGTTTATGACATGGCAATCTATCAAATTGTCTACTGTAACTGACACAACACATGACCTATTCACTTTGCACTGTTTCACTTGAATTAGCCATTTTTTTAAGTACATAAGCAGAGCTCTTTAAAAAATTGGTTTGTTCAGTTTGAGATGCTTTTGAATAGGGTGTGATTCCCCGTGAAGCTTTAGTGAACATTTAGTTTAAATCGGCGTAATACATTCCAGGTGCATCAGAACAAAAGGTGTGCAAAGACTAAAGCCACTAACACACGGGCCAAATTTCGGTCAGCATCTGGCTGATAGAAACTGGTTAACATTCGGCCCATGTGTACTGCAGCTGGGTCATATCTGAAAGTAATGCTACTTTCACACTGGAGCGGTGGGGGCGCTGGCGGTAAAGCGGCGCTATATTTAGCGCCGCTTTACCGGCGTTTTAGCAGCTGTAACATCGGGGGATGTTTTAGCTTAAGGGTAGAGCTTACCAGTGAACGGAGTCCACGCCAGATATGCCGATTTAAGGGCTTGTAGGCCCACTTTTATTAAAGAAAGAAAGAAAATGTCCATAAAACAGACGAGTTGCCCACACAGGGGTTTCAGCTTTCCACAGCAACAATGCAAGTCAAACCAAAAAATACCAAGCCACCTGGCTCTCTTTAGCAGTACGGCTGCTCAGACTTGTGCTTCAGCCCTCTCGGCTCTTTAACAGAGTTCCTGTACACCCAGTACCTCAGCACTCTTTTCCAGCTTCCTTTTCCAGCCCACAGGCTTGGACCCTCTGTCTGCTCTCACAGACAGACCTGTGCAGACATGCACACTTCTCCCTTGCTTGCCTGAACTCCTTGGGAGGGTGGAGCCCAGAACCATGGTCAGGTGTGTACAAATAGCCCAGCACACACACTCACCTGACCAGTCAGTGTTCTGGTGGATCTCAAGACCTGGACCCAGGACTGGGGATTTCATCCCACCCGGATCGCTACGAAATCCCCGGACTCCAGATCCCAAAATGGATTTTAGTAAACAATGAGGAAACTGAAAAGCCAGTTTCCTCCCAAATAAACAAATAAACTGGAGCCCCTCAACCTGCCTGGTTGAGAATCCTCCGTCCAAACACTGGTGGGATACCTCACTACCACACAGCGCATTTCGGCCGCTAGCGGGCTGGTTTTACCCCCCGCGAGCGGCAGAAAAAGGGTCAATACCGCCCGCAAACCGCCGCTGCAGCGGCGTTTTGCGGGCGGGTTCGGAGCGCTGCCCTATTGTTTCCAATGGGAACGGGCGATATAGGAGCGGTAAATATACCGCTCCTATAGCGAGCCAAAGATGCGGCTTGCAGGACATTTTCCAGCGTCCTGCAAGCGCACCGCTTCAGTGTGAAAGCCCTCAGGCTTTCACACTGAAGACACAGCAACAGCTGTTTCGGGTCGGTTTGCAGGCGCTATTTTTAGCGCAATAGCGCCTGCAAACCGCCCCAGTGAGAAAGGGGCCTTAGGCTGCTGACTGGCTCAAGATCGGTGCTCTCAGCCATTGGCAGACTGGAGTGTTCTGGCAGGGGGTTCTTCCCCTGTCAGAACACAATAGCACTGCAGGGGAGATCGCTGTACTAACATCAAATCGTTAGTACAGCTGCTCTGACCTGAGCTGGTTGAAAAAAAAATAAAATAAATAACTAGTAGTCCTGTACGAGGCTTGAAAGCTTGGTACACACAGACCAAAATGTGTCTGGTTCAGTAGGAACTCGCCAAATTTTCAGCCTTTGTGTAGCCCTCTCTGTTCAACAGGGGCAGATTATTAGATGCTGAAAACAAGTGTTCAGTCAGCTGCTGCAGCTCTGATCAGTGTTTTCTGACAAGGCAGGAGTCCCTGCAGTCAATACAATAGCCCAGCAGGGGAGTTTCATGCATTCACAGTGTTTGTGTTGATGGGGGAATCTTTCTTTCTGTTTCTTTTCTTTTCATTCTGCCCGCTGATTAAACGGGGGGGGGGGGGGGGGGGGGGGGGGGGGGGGGGGGGGGGGGGGGGGGGGGGGGGGGGGGGGGGGGGGGGGACTCTGTAAGCAACCATGACCTGATTAGAAAAACCTGTCCCCTGCTGGAATACTGGAGAGTTTGTTCTATGTTCTCTGTGTGGAAGCTGTAGCCTTACTGCAGAGGTCTGACATGGCCCCTGTTGAGTTAGGCATAAAGCTTTGCAATCGGCAAAGCTCACTTTCCTTACCGATTGGAGAGCTTGATGCGCAAGTATTGTATTCTGCTGGCTTTAAAGTGAAAATCTGCAGAACTTTAAACCGCTCTTTAAATCTGCTAAAGAGCCGTCTACCATCTCCAGCACAGCCATATCAGCTACTGCTACACAGTGAGATTTCTGGTACCATTGCCTGAAGAGACTTTTTTCCTTTATAGTGGTCACTCAGGAGATCGCAGCAGTGTGATCTGTGACCGATGAGCACAGAGGATCAATGATCATTGTACTGGACCGCTGTGAGTAGGCCTGGTACCATGTGATTGCTGTGACTAATCACAGCAGCACAGTTTCTGTACTAAATAAGGCTGTCATTCTGGAGTAAGAAAAACCTGTTGTTTTTCATAATTTGTGGTATTTATTTTTTGTTTATATAAATAAAAAAACAGAGTTGATTGATTAAATACTATCAAAACATAGCTCTATCTCAGAAAATTATAAAAACTTAATTTGGGTAGATGAGTAATTGTTTAAAAAAAAAATGAAAATTGTCTTGGACTAGAAGAGTGTGAAAGTGTCTGGACTGGAGGTGGTTAACTCAGGGCTTTGCAGACTTCAAATGTTTTTTTGTTTTTTTTTTTGTCTTTTTTCTTAATTGGGCAAGACCACACCTTAATCATAAGTTAAAGTTGTAACCCTAAAAAGAAAAAGGATGGGGGGGGGGGGAGAGATCCTGTTCCGTTATAGCAGATTAAACGGCACAGTGCTTGTCCTGTCTGTCTAATTTGTCCCTCTCTAAACTGTAAAAAACCTGGTTCATCCTACCTGTTCCCAAGTCCCCTTTAGGCCCCATTCACACCTGAGCGTAGCGTTTTTAGGCAGAAAATGGTGCAATTTTACAGCGATTTCACTGCGTTTTGCCGCAATTTTGTGCAGGGCAAAAGGTCACCAATGTAAAAAGAAGAAAAACGCCCAAATCTGCCCGATTCGAGCGACATAAAAGGGTCCGGAACTTGTTTGAGCTTCAGGCGTTCGGCTTCAGGTGACATGGAGTGGAGATGTGAACCATCTCTATTGAGAATAATGGATTTTTTTTCCCCTCCTAGCGTTTTGTAGCTCCAAGCTACAAAACGCTCAGGTGTGAATGCAGCCTTAGTGTGCTGACTATGGTAATCATGGCTTCTGATCCATAATACCGTGGTCAGGTTACGTTCCTCTGTCATCCCACTGCTCTCCTCTCTCACCCTCCCTGAGTGTCAGCTCGTGTGTGTGTGCACGCGCAGATCTGCTTGCTGGCCCTCCTCCTGTCGCGATTAGTAGCTGACAGTAAAAGTAAAGAAATATTACTGCTAGCCCCACTGTTCTATTAATCCATTCTACACTCTGTACATGTTTGTATAAAACTATGCCTTGTAAATATCTTATATCAGATCTTTTATGGCCTGTAAGGTGACCTCTGTCCCGTGACCACCCCGGCTGACGTCAGAGGGGGATCTCGGTCCCTCCCACTGTAGCCCCTAGATCGGGGTGGAGAGCAGCTGGAGGTTATGTGACTGTCCTTATAAGATCTGAAATAAGGTATTTACAGGCATAGTTTTATACAAACATTTACACAGTGTAGGATGAATTGATAGAACTGAGGTGCTGGCAGTAATATTTCTTTGCATTTACAGCCACTTTAATTTCAATCGCAAGATTTTTCTCTGATCTTCAGTACAAATGGGGAAAAAATAGGATACATTTCATTGATGAATAATATGACATCAACACTACCTGCGCATTTGGTCTGCTTGGCTGCTTTATGCTGACACAAGGCAATAATAGATTTCTCTCCTCTCTATGTAGTACTTTTTTCCTTGTGCCTTGGTTGTGCCCCTGGTTTAGGGACAGGCATTCTATTTCCTTTACTTTTACTTTTCCTCTTTCATCTGTTCAATGCATAATGGGTTTTCCTGCTGTTTCTGCCACAAAATTCCACCATGTTTTACACTTAACTTCCGTATAATAAATAATTTTATATATTACCTATCAACGTGTTATTGTTGGAAAACTACAAAAACTGGCTTTTATTTTTGCAGTTATATACTTTATGAAATAAACTTATAAATATGCTTATGTGGAACTGCTGACCTCATTTCAATAGCTACGTAGAAATCTTGACATATTTTTTATTCCCTTGAAACTAAAGAATAAAAAATATATTTATGTTCTCAATGTATATTCATTATTTGAAGCTCTTTGATAATATTCATATTATCTATAGCATAGTTTATTTGAGTGGCAGAAATAAATAATCTTCTGCATACAGTCATTGTGTACACAAGCAATTTGCCAGCGGGACTAAGAATGATCTTTGACTAAGCGCACTATCTCTACATCCTTCCCTGCTGACAAACAATGTGATTCGAGTTACTTCATGTTGATTTGTGACTATACAGTTCAGTGCTTGTCTGATCAGATTGCTCATTGTGGCTCTCACTTCTCTCTCTCCTGCAGGGTGGAGGGTAGGACGTGGTACAGTGCTCATCGAGGCCGTCTGTGGATAGCAGCAGCTGCCAAAAGACCTTCCCCACAGGAGGTCTCGGAGATTGAGGCTTCATACCGAGTGCTACTTAACAAAGGTTGAGCTGTCAGACCTTCTTATAGACTGTGAAACAAGGGCGCTAATATTCAGAATAGGAGAAATGTATGGGGATAGTTATGTGACTAAGTGCTGTTGAAAACATGTCATACAACCACTTTTACCTACAGGTAAGCCTATATTAAGGCTTACCTGTAGGTGCTGGAAATATCTCCTAAACCTCCACGGTTTAGGAGATATTTACAATAAAGCCGTGCGCCAATGTCTACGGCGCATGCGCACTTTAGAAAGGGCAGATAGTGCTATTTCTAAAGGGGGTCATGCCGTGACTGACGGCTCCCATGTGCGGGAGTGACATCACGCGCCAGAGTTCTTGGCCCCGGAAGTGAAGATGGACGATCCCTGCTAGTGAGGACAGCGGTGACATCACAAACTTCGGTTTCAGGTAAGTGACACTATGCAATGCATAGTAGCCCATAATGCTTTACCTTAGCAGGGAAATAAAAAGGGAGTAAACCCTGATGGGTTAAAGGGGAGGGCCAGCTGGGAAAAAAAAAATGAAGTCAGCAGCTACAAACAATGAAGCTGCTGACTTTTAATAAGCAGACTTGCCTGTCCTGGGTGCCTGCGATGTCAGCCGCCCGAGACCGATTATCCCTCGGGTCTCGGTTCCCGGCGCTGCCATTCCACCTAAGGGAAACGGGCAGCGTAGCCTTGCTGGCTTCACTGCCCGTTTCCTACTGCGCATGCTCGAGTCGCGCAGCGCTTTGTGAATGGGGAACGTGTTGTGTTGTGAGACACACAGTTCCCATAATGCACCACGCCCCATTCACTAGAAGACAGCGCTAGGAGCAGAAGACCGAACAGCTCAGCGGAACAAGAAGAGGCAGCTTAGGACGATCTGCCTAGCAACAGCCATTTCTGGTATTTTTTTGGTATTTTTTTTTTCTCAAGGTGGTCCTCCACTTTAAGTACTTTCTTTAGGGTTTAGTGAAACTGCAAAATCTATTAATGTAAGCATGTAGTGGAAGAGAATGTCATTAACAATCAACAGTCATTGGACTGTTGGACCATGCATATTACAAAAATGTCCATTACACGAGGTGGTCACAAATGTCTGCTTCGGGAGATTGGCTTCCAAGTTTCAGGTGATTAGCCTACAATCCTTGTCCCTGACATCCTTGGACAGCTCTTTGGTCTTGGGCATGGTGGAGAGATTGGATTCTGATTGATTGCTTCTCTGGACGAGTGTCTTTTTTTTTATCCATAACACGCTGAGATTAGGAGCACTCCTTTTAAAGAGAGTACTCCTAATCTCAGCTCGTTACCGGTATAGACACCTGGGAGATAGAAATGTTGCTGATTGATAGGGGAATCAAATGCTTATTTCACTCATTTTAAAATGGAAATCAATTTAACTTTTTTTTTGAAATTTTTTTTTTTTTTCTTGATATTTTTTTATTTATTTTTTTGTAATTTTGTCTCTCGCTGTTAATAACCCTACCATTTAAAATGTATAGACTGATCATTTCTTTGTCTGTGGGCAAACGTACAAAATCAGCAGGGGATCACATACATACTTTTTTTTTTTTCCCCTCACTGTAGGCACTGTGAATGCCTCCTAAACTTGAGTGTTTAGGCGATATTAACGCTCAAAGCAGCCGGTGACGGCATCTGCACATGAGCACTGAACTCTGAATTTACAGCATGCTGAGTGTGCTATCCATTCAGAGTGCTTTGCTGCGACCGTGACTCCCGTGCCCATGCATTTAAATAGCTCACGAGCGCGAACCCAGAAGGCAAACTGGGTGAAGATGAAAGTGGTGACAGCGCACAGCTTGAGGGCTTCCTTTTTATAGTGGTTGTAAACACCCCCCCCCCCCCCCCCAAAAAAAACAAAAACAAAAAAAACTGAAAGACACAGGCATAATGAGCTAGTATGCATAGCGTACTAGCTCCTTATGAAATATTCACCTTGGATCGAAACCCCCTGTATCGGTCCCGGTACACTGATCCAGCTGGCGACATTGCTCCCAGAGTTACTTCCGGGTATCGCGGGCTCCGGTGCTGTGATTGGCCAGAGCCAAGATGATGTCACTCCCGTGCATGCACGTGGGAGCTGCCTAGCTGAAGCAACGGCACGAACATGCCTTTGCTTTAGTGCGCATGGGCCAATTACGTTGGCACATGCTAATACAGGGGATATCTCCTAAACCATGTAGGTTCAGGAGATATCCGTGGTAGCTACAGGTAAGTTTTATTATAGGCTTACCTGTTGTAAAAAGTGGTCTGTAAGGGTTTACAACCAGTTTAAGGTCAGTCTGTCAGAATGCTAGTATGCATTTATTTAAAGGCAGTCCGGTCCATGTTTAACCAATACATTTTTGTGCTAACTGGTTTAAATAAAGCGTTAGTATTGCTTTCTTATTTAATAGTTTAGACTTCCTACTTATATGTGTAAAAGAAAAAAAAAACATAATTCCATAAATAAAATGAAAATAATCATAATGATTGATATGAGAGCAGGGTAAATAGAGGTTTTATACATAATGTAGTAATCATGGGTTATAGCACATCATTTTTATTTATTTTTTTAATTCTGTGTATACTGTTAACTAAACTGCTGGTACATTTGCAGGTATTAATTTTCCTAAGGATTATCCAACTGGCTGTCTGCTGGGCTGTGTGGAAGTGGCTGACTGCTTATCACACGAACAGTTTGAAGAACAGGTAACTTGGCCCCCATCCTTCTTTTTTCTTTTTTTTTTTTTTTTTTTTTTTTTGCATGCCATAACAAATCTGGAAGGACAGACACTTATGCTTCTGGAGGAAGAACAAAATGTTTCAAGCTATTTTATTCACTGAGACAAGCGCTTTTTTAATATAAAGTATTCTAAACCTATGCCATTACCAGAAAGTTCATCTACAGTGGGGAAAATAATTATTTGATCCCCTGCAGATTTGGTAAGTTTGCCTTCTTACAAAGAAATGAAGGGTCTATATTGATTTATCATAGGCGTATTTTAAATGATAAAGACAGAATAACAACCAAAAATCCAGTAAAAACACATGATGATACTAATGTTATAAATTGAGTTGCAGTTCAGTGAGTAAAATAAGTGTTTGATCCCCAAGCAAAACATGACTTCGTACTTGTTGGCAAGCACAGAGGTAAGACATTTCTTGTAGTTGGTGACCAGGTTTGCACACCTCTCAGGAAGAATTTGGCAACTCGAAGTTTTGGTTCCCTCCATAAATTTTTTTATAGGATTAAAGTCTGGAGACCTGGCTATGCCACTCCACGGCCTTAATGTGCTTCTTCTTGAGCCACTCCTTTGTTGCCTTTTGGGTCATTGGCATGCTGGAAGACCCATTCACAACCTATTTTCAGTGTTCTGGCTGAGGGAAGAAGGGTCTCAGCCAAGATTTTACAATACATGGTCCTGTCCATTGGCCCCTCAATGCAGCAAAGTCCGCTTTGTGCAAAACTAGGAAAGGATTCTGGAGCAAGAAAACATTGCTCCAGAGAAAGAAAAGCGGCTACTATGTGGAGACAATACTGATCGAGTCAAATTGATGAATTGAATAAAGGCATTTTATTAAACACACTTGTGTACTTCCCATAAAAACCGGTTGTATAAATTCCAGATAACTGGATAACAGTGACTAACAGATACTGACAACACAAAACAAGACGTAGACAAACACCATATAACAACAGATGCACCACATGAAACAGCAGCAGCGGACTATGTCCAGTTTAAATAAAGTGCCTGAATTAAATGCAGGTAATATTCAAACTATGATAGAAATTCATATAAATCATTGCGATAAATTTAAACACAAAAAGTCGGGCATTGCATATCCGAGCATAATTGGGAGGTAAAGATGGTTATTACTAAAGAGCTTGGTAAAGTCATACATATGTTGGTGCTGGCTGTAATCCAGGTTAAATAAACAATTTGTCGAGTAAACATCCAAAAGAAGTGTTCTATTGAGAAAGACGAGAGCGTGTTTCCATTTGTAACAATTGTAGCTCTTTACTGAATAGATTCCGAATAGTAACACTTTAGATTGTATGAATGTTCACAGCTGTTCTCGATGATGTAGGCACCGTAACAGCATGTGTGTATAGATACCTGGTGAACGAGACAAGTCTGTGGTATACAGCACGGCTTTGGTAACAGCTTACAACTATCGACATAGAAGTCAGCTTTTTCAATGCGTAATGTTAACCCACACAGTCCGGAAAAAAGATCATAAAGCAGATATCATATCGGTACTAAAAGACACTTATTGACGGTGATGTACTATTTGAGCAGACAGTCAAATACATAGACTGATAGGTAACGTTACCACATTGTCGTCATCACTTGTGGAGAGGTCTGTCTGTAACTTTTAAGCCATCCGCCGGGAATGTTCTGTGTCCGTGGCCGTTTGGAAAGTACCGTTGTCCGGGATGAAGTTTATCTGCGTGTGTGGCGTTGAATGGAGGAATGCTAAGTGGTCAAGGGGAGACCGAGTGATCAGCAGATATTTTCAAGTGTGGGCCGTATATGGCTTCCCGAGGTTGAACCAGGCCGTGCTGTGATGTGCTCCGGGCTCCGTGCTCGGAGCCTCCGCTCTGTGCAATGCTGGTCCGCTGCCCGTGACGTGACGCGTTTCGCAAAGGGCGTAATTGCGGTTGCTTCTTCCTGACGTGTGCTGGGAAGGTGTCTGAGATGCCTTCTTATGCTGTGAATCAGTTAGCCTCAACAGGTGTTGACAGAAGGATTAACTGCATTGAGAGTGTTGTGGCCATTTTGACCGTTCGTCAATAATTTAGAGGATTCTCATAAAGTTATAGGAGCCAAAGGATTTTTATAGGATTATAGCCTTTATTTACTCCGTTTATGACATGGTCAGAATGGTTTACTATAGCTTGGGCAAAGGAAATAATAACAACAAATTAACAAAAAATTAAACAAATACCGCTGCATCAGATGAAAATAGCAAAGTGGTTCACCAGATGAAGCGCACATTTATGTTGAGGTGAGGAGTTAGTAGAGGAGGAGAAACTATGAATAAGTGAGATGGCGTCATTTTTACACATTTAAAGAGCACTGATAGAGGGAGGGATGGCCAAATAACTAACATGGCCGCATGATGAACTATAGGGGTATTATCATTTGTCCTAATATCATTGAAGCACGGATAAAAGGATGAAGAGGAATATTGACAAAATGTTAACGAAAATTGTAAATAAAGGATTTCCCTATTCTGTATACTTTGAATATTTCCTTATTTATTTATTTTTAATTTTTATATTATGTATATTTAATTAGATACTGTTGTAATTTTATTTTCACAACAGAATCTTACCTATATAGTGAAATAAAGTATTCCGAATTAAAAATAGAAAAAAAAATAAAAAATAAAAAAAATAAATAAAAATAAAAATAAGGAAGAAAAAGAAGGCGAACATGAACAAAATGATGTGAGGAAAAATGAATAGATTATATACACAGTAATCAGCATTGGGATGTACAGTGTTGTAAACACTGTGTCTGGTTATTGCAATTCTATGGGGCAACTGTGTAGGTAATTATACATTTTTATATAAACTTTTTTTGTATATTTTGTATTATTTGTGTTATTTAGTCATTGTAATTGGTGTACAAGGATTTTTAAGAAATCTTTCGGATTTAATTTATTCAAAGTGTTACCAAGGCATTTTTTAAGATATTAGGTTTCTAAAAAGGCTTGTAAATTCAGCTCCGTATTGAGGCCTAGTGGAACCAAAGATTTTAAGCGGTAAACCCACCATTTTTCTTTTTGAAGTAATATCTTATCAAAGTCGCCACGTCTTGGTGGCAACTTTAAAAGATAGATACCTTTGACTGTTAGCCCAGCTGTGTCACCCCCATGATGGGTGAAGAAATGTTTAGCTAGAGGCTTTTCTGGTATTTTGCCCTTTTCTCTTATTTCCCTTTAGATGCTCGCCAATTCTAATTTTAAGTGAGCGTTTTGTTTTTCCTATATAGATTTTAGGACAAGGACAAGTTATCATATATATAACTCTAGTGCTTGAGCAATTGATAAGATCGACAATTTTGAACTTGTCCTTACCCAGGGCATCGGAAAACGTTGAGGTGCGGTGTACAAAAGGGCACACCTGACACCTCGTGCAGGGAAACATTCCCTTAGTTCTGGGGTAGTCAGAAAGCCAAGTCGAATCAGGCTCCCTGACAAACTCCGATTGTATCAAAGTATCTCCCAAGCTCCTCGCACGTCTAGCAACGAGCTTGGGTGCACTGCCCACAATCTTAGCAAGAACCGGGGAGCTTTGTACCTTTTTTTTTTTTTTTTTTTTTTTTTAAGCAGAGACACAGCCCCAAAGCATAATGTTTCCATAATGACTGTTGCGATGGTGTTCTTGGGGACATAGTCAGCATTTTTCTTCCTCCAAACACAAGTTAATGCCAAAGAGCTCAATATTGGTCTCGGTAGATCACAGCGCTTTCTCCCAATTCTTCCCTGAATCATTTAGATGCTCATTGGTAAACTTCAGACAGGCCTGTACATGTGCCTACTTGAGGAGCGAGACCTTGCGGGTGCTGCAGGATTTCAATCCATGGTGGCATATTTTGTTACCAATGGTTTGTTTGATGACTGTGGTCCCAACTGCCTTGAGATCATCCAAAAGCTCCTCCTGTGTAGTTCTGGGCTCACCCCTTACTTTTCTCATGATCATCCTTACCCTATGAGGCAAACTCTTGCATAGAGCTCCAGATTGAGGGCGATGGATAGTTATTTTGTATTTCTTTAATCTACGAATAATCATTCCAACAGTTGTCTCCGTCTCTCCAAGCTTCTTGCTGATGGTCTTGTAGCCCATTCCAGCCTTGTACAGGTCTAAAATTTTGTCCCCGACATCCTTTGACAGCTCTTTTGGTGTTGCCCATGATGGTGAAGTTTGAATGGAAAAAAGAGATTCTGTGGACAGGTGTCTTTTATACACATAATGAGTTGTCATTAGGAGCACCCTCTTAAATTGACAGGACTAATCTGTGTAGCACATACTGTAGCCAGTCTGTGGGAGTCAGAACTATTGTTGGTTGGTAGGGGATCAAATACTTATTTTACTCACTGAACTGCAACTCAATTTATAACATTTGTATCATATGTGTTGTTTTGGTTGATATTATGTCTCTATCATTTAAAATACACCTATGATAAAATTTATAAATCGTTAATTTCTTTGCAAGTAGGCAAAATCTGCAGGGGATCAAAAAATAATTTGCCCCACTATAAATGTTGCCTCTCCTGAATAAACTATATATCTTAGCCCAAACCAGCCAATAATTTTGATGGGCAACTTTAAATTTGTGAATATTACTGCATATACCTTTCTATACTGGCAATGAACAGCACATTAAACGTATTGGAATAGACAACTGTCTGTCTGAGGAGTTCCCTTTCTGAGAAGAGATCTCTTCTCATGTCCTAATAATTCTCGAGACAGGAAGTGAAGGACAATCTCCCCAATGGGCCATAGAAGGCAAACAAAAAAAGATCAGTTCCCAGGTCCACTCTGCTCCTCCAGCACTCACTGGAGCGACACCCTGAGAGACTGGGCCAGTTGATGGTCAGGAATCTTGGCAGATCCCGACATTGTTGGTATCCCTGCAGAGCCTGGATAAACTCTGTGACATTAGTCGACAATTGGCTTTAGCACTCCCAAGAGTGCAGAACTAGGTGCACTCCTGTGACCCACAGGAGAAGTATGGCATAAAGAGCCTTACTTCTCATATAATGCACTACTTAAAGTACTTCTAAAGGCTACATTTATTTACCTTTTTTAATGCATTTACTGCATTAAGTTTACAGAAAAGTTCCAGTACTTTCCCCCACTGCCCTCAAACATTTGCCTACTGTCCTTTAAAGCGGAGTTCCACACAAAAATTTAACTTCTGCTTTTCGAAACCCTCCCCTCCCTCCGGTGTCACATTTGGCACCTTTCAGGGGGGAGCAGATACCTGTCTAATACAGGCATCTTGCTCCCACTTCCGCAGGTATCTACGCCACTTCCCGTAGTCCTGATTCCCTTACCAAAGATGCCGGCGGCAGCACCCAAGAGCCGAGGGACAGATCGGCTTCAAGTGCCGACATCGTCGGTGCCCTGGACAGGTAAGTATCCATATTTTAAAAGTCAGCAGCTGCAGTATTTGTAGCTGCTGACTTAAAATAATAAACAGCGCTTTAACACAGCCACTGAGTCCGGGCTTCATCAGTGCAGCTTCCTGATCTTACTGGATTCTCTGCAGTCACTGAGGTCAATAGGGTGATATTCACCACATAATCGCACCGCATAGCACCAAATTGGCATAGGACCATTTTCCCAAAGTTGCATCGCAGCTGCACTGCATTGATGTGAACGACCACTATTGAAAACAATGTGTCTTCCATTGTCATGTGATACTGAGACTCAAGCCGCATCAGAAATCGCAGTAGTGTAAACCAGGCCTAACACAGCATAGAACTTTCATAAGGCTCTACTTGCTGGCTGCAAGAGCTAAAATTAAGACTTCTTATGAAATATTTGTTTACCTGATTATCAAGAAACCCCAAAAAAATGCATTTTTAAAAAAAAAAAAATTATTTTGTTTTCAATAGCAAAGAGTAAATTGGTTTATGTATTTTTTCTAGACTGACTCTGTATTTAGGATAAGTTGGTTACCCATAAGCTTTTACTTTGGAAACCACAGGTTAGCAAGAGACACTGCTGTGCTTTTTTATATGAATATTCTACTTTTACTTACAGTGTCCTTCTCTTCGCCAAGAATCGGCATCACCCTTTGTATTTATTTGTATCAGCCCTCAAGAACTGCCAATTAAATTTCCCATCAAGGGACAACACAAGATTTGTAAGTAATCATATTCAATCACCTGATGCATGTCATAGTAGGCTATTTATAGGTTTACACTTTTATGCCCCTCAAACTAATGGGTTAAAACAGAAGAACTTTTATATGTATAGAAAAAAAAATCACATTTAAAACCTCTTGATTCTTAAAGCGATACTGTCACTTTAAGAATACTCAAGGCTGCTGACAGATTTGAAGTGCTGTTACCCAGAGGTGCCTGTACATGCCTGCAGCATCATTCAGTATCCTTTGCCAGGCCATTCTGATTGGGCAAAGCTATGACACTTGAGGGGTAATGTCAGAGCTTTTCACTAAGCCTTGCCCTTCCACATTTAAAATTGCCTGTTACTGTGATGAGCTGCTTTAATGGAAAATGTGAAACGAGCGATGGGGTTGGCAAGCTTTAGTTTTATAATGAAGCACTGAAACTTTCCTCCATCAAAACCCCTGCCATTTGAGCGAAGCAGGGGATACCAAAATCTGCTGCTAGTTTTCTGCATGTACCTTTAAGTGCCTGCGTTTTTATACCTGTCTGCAGCTGTCAGTGTTCTTAAAGTGTAGAGGCTCCTTAAGCCACTGCTTTATTACTATTAACCAAGAATATATTGCTTTCATGCCCAAAAATCAATTGGTTTAATATTTAATTTTGTGAGTCCACCCATATCCAGTAATTCTCTTAGATGCTGATGGTCTGAATCACACAGTAGTATATCCTAAAGACCCTGAGTGTTATGCCACGTACACACGAGTAGACTTTTCGACGGACTAGGTCCGACGGTCTTGCCGACGGACTTTCGACAAACTTTCTGAATGAATGGACTTGGCCACACACAATCGCACTAAAGTCTGACGGATTTGAACGTGATGACGTACGACTGGACTAGAATAAGGAAGTTCGTAGCCAGTAGCCAATAGCTGCCCTAGCGTCGTTTGTCCGTCGGACTAGCACACAGACGAGCGGATTTTTCGTTAGGAACTGGGTCCGGCGGAGTTCCGGCGGAAAAATTTGAAGCATGTTCTATTTCTAAAGTCTGTCAGATTTTTCGATAGCAAAAGTCTGATGGAGCCCACACGTGTTCAAATTGTCCGGATTCGTTCCGTCGGACCTTTGCTGTCTAAAAATATGTTTCTCGTTGGAGTTCTCAGTGCTGCCCACCCTTACGTACACTTCTCCTTTTCTACAAGAAATCTAAATTTTTTTTTTTTTTTTTTTTTTTGCTTCATAAAACAATTCTAAATAAATAATCCAAAACCCTTGTAATAGATATAGAAGATAAATAGAATTGGAAACTCAGCTGCACGCATGTTGCCTGCAAAGTTTTAAGATCTTTTGTGTTGTAGGCTAACTCCACTTGGTTAAAAAAAAATATTTAACATATATAATTGCATCTCAATCCATTTTGTGGATTGCAAAGCACAGGGGTTGATTTACTAAAGCTAGAGAGTGCAAATTCTGTTGCAGCTCTGCGTTGAAACCAATCCGATTCCATGTTTTTCTTTTTTGTTCAAAGCTTAACCACTTCAGCCCCGGACCAATTGGCAGCCAAAGGACCAGGCCCCTTTTTGCAATTCGGCACTGCGTCGCTTTAACTAACAATTGCGCGGTCATGCGACGTGGCTCCAAAACAAAATTGGCGTCCTTTTTTTCCCACAAATAGAGCTTTCTTTTGGTGGTATTTGATCGCCCCTGCGGTTTTTATTTTTTGCGCTATAAACAAAAATAGAGCGACAATTTTGAAAAAAATGCTATATTTTTTACTTTTTGCTATAATAAATATCCCCAAAAAATATATAAAAAAACATTTTTTTTTCCTCAGTTTAGGCCGATACGTATTCTTCTACATATTTTTGGTAAAAAAAATCGCAATTAGCGATTATTGATTAGTTTGCGCAAAAGTTATAGCGTTTACAAAATAGGGGATAGTTTTATAGCATTTTTATTAATATTTTTTTTTTATTAGTAATGGCGGCGATCAGCGATTTTTATTGTGACTGCGACATTTTGGCGGACACATCGGACATTTTTGACACATTTTTGGGACATTTGTCATTTATACAGAAATCAGTGCTATTTAAATAGCACTGATTCCTATGTAAATGACAGTTGTAGTTAGGGGGTTAACCACAAGGGGGCGGGGAGGAGTCAGTGTGACGTGTTGTGTTGTGGTTACTGTAGGGGGGCATGGCTGTACGTCTGACGTCATTGATCGGCGTTCCCGATGACAGGGAACCGCCGATCACTGACAGTCAGTGTAGGAAGCGCGGGGAGAGGTTTGTTTACATAGACCTCTCCCCGTTCTTCCGCTCCGTAACCCGATCGCGGGATACCAGCGGCGATCGGGTCCGCTGGTCCCGCGGCCGTGGTCACGGAGCTCCCGACCGGGTCGCGCGCGCCCCCCGGGCAGGCAAATTAAAGGGGACATACAGGTACGTCCTTTTGCCTGCCCGTGCCATTCTGTTGACGTATATCTACAGGAGGCGGTCGGGAAGCGGTTAATTGAACAAGCTGACTTTGGAAGCTGATTGGTTTCCATGCACATCTGCAATAGTTTGCACTATTCAGTTTTAGTAAATCTACCCCACTGTGTCAAGTCTATTAACCAAGATAAAGGACATTCTTCTCACTGACCCACTGAAGCAAAGAGCACATTGCAAGGAAGGAACAGACACTTCATTACATTGTAGTAAGGGGGTGGAGGTTTATTGACTAAAGTGGACTACTGGAAGCCATCTATAAACCCCAGCTCTGTGCATGCTTTTCCATGTCCTGCACAGCAGATTAAATATACACAAGTGTACAACCAACTGAGTGATCGCCTCCAATCTGGATTTTGACCTCAACACTCCACAGAAACTGCTCTTTTAAAACTCACAAATGACCTACTAACTGCAAAAACCTACGAACACTATTCTGTACTCCTACTTATGGACCTTTCAGCTGCCTTTGACACGGTTGACCACCCTCTCCTTCTCAAAAAACTTGACTCCCTTGGTCTCCGTGACTGCTCTTCACCTTCAGTGTCACCTACAATTCTACTTCCTCCACTCCTCTTCCCTTCTCTGTCAGGGTCCCCCATGGTTCTGTTCTTGGACCTCAATTTCAATTATTTCAATGTATCTGTGTGGATGTTACTCTCTTTCCAAAGCTTGCCACCTCAACCTCCCGCAACATCTCTAAACTACGTCCCTTTCTAAGCAATGAAACCACAAAGCTCCTGGTTATCTCTCGCTTTGACTACTGCAACTCCCTCCTCATTGGCTTACCTTTAGACTATCCCCCCCCTTTAGTCCATCATGAATGCTGCTGCCAGATTCATCCAACCACTCAGTGTCTGCTACCCCTCTCTGCCAATCCCTTCATTGGCTGCCACTCGCCCAACTAATTCAATTCAAAATACTAACAAGTTACAAAGCCATCCACAACTCTGCCCCCAGCTACATCACTAGCCTAGTCTCAAAATACCAACCTAATCGCCCTCTTCGTTCCTCCCAAGACCTCCTGCTCTCTAGTGCCCTCATCCCATATCCGCCTCCAGGACTTCTCTCGAGCCTCGCCCATCCTCTGGAATTCCCTACCCCAATCTGTCAGACTGTCTCCAAATGTATCCACTTTTAGGCGATCCCTAAAAACTTTCCTTTTCAGAGAAGCCTATCCTGCCTCCATCTAACAACTGCATTATTTTCTCATCCCCCACAGTTATTACCCTTTTGTATAACTTGACCCTCCCTCCTAGGTTGTAAGCTCTAACGAGCAGGGCTCTCTGATTCCCCCTGTGTTTAATTGTATTGTAGTTGTACTGTCTGCCCTAATGTTGTAAAGTGCTGTTAAAACTGTTGGCGCTATATAAATCCTGAATAATAATAAGTGAAATAGGACAGGAAGTTTAAATTGTCCTAGTAATGGGCTTGCTGTATACCTCCATGCTGAGATAACCTAAATGACAGCTCCAACGTATAAATTGTAATATGTACTTTTCCGAACAGGACATTTCCATCACAAAAATTTTTTTAGTTCATGAAGGCTCATGTATCATTTAAAGCGGAGTTCCAGCCTGTCCAGGAAGCCCGCGATGTCGGCCTTTTAAAGACGATATGGCGGCTCCGGCATCCTTACTAAGGGAAACAGGAAAACCTAAAGCTTGCATCTTCACAGCCTGTTTTCTACTACGCATGCGTGAGTCCGGCTGCACTTTCTGGATGGTCCCGCTGTCTTCTGGGACCTGTGTGCATCTCCTAGAAGGCAGTGGGGGGGGGGGGCTGCAAATGACGTAAGATGCTGCGGCGCCTTACACGGAAGTGGGAGCCGATAGCTGTTTTTGACAGGTATCCGCTCCACCCGAAAGGTGCCAAATGTTGCTTCGGGGGGGGGGGGTGAGCCGATACGCGGAGCTTCCACTTTTGGGTGGAACTCTGCACTAAAGTGGAACTAAACTGTCCTATCCTATCCTTGCAAGGAAACTGCAATCTTAGCCTCAGTTTGATCTACAGTTGTCAGGGTGCTGCACATGTGATCATCTTTGACACTAGCCATTTGATGCCATGACAGTTTGGTTAAAAGCCAACATTAGTAACCAGCAACCTAGTAACTGTAATGCCCCGTACACACGATCGGACTTTCCGACAACAAAACCGTGGATTTTTGTTCGAAGGATGTTTGCTCCAACTTGTCTTGCATACACACGGTCACACAAATGTTGGCCAACAATTACAAACGTTGTGACGTACAAGACGTATGTGATATCTCCATTACGAATGCTAGTTTTCCAAGACCCAGTCTTTTCCGGCTCGTACTTGATTCCGAGCATGTGTGTACTTTTGTCCGACGGGCTTGTGTACACACGATCGGAAAGCCCAACAAACATATGTTGGCGGAAAATTTGAGAACCTGCTAGCCAACATTTGTTAGCGGAAAGTCCGACAACAAATGTTCGATGGAGCATACACACAGTTGGACTTTCCACCAACAAGCTTGCATCCAACATTTGTTGGCAGAAAATCCGATCGTGTGTACGCGGCATAACAGTTATCTTGCTTTTGAATGTAACTGTTTTGGCAAACAGTTAAATTGATGGATTTAGTTCTGCTTTGAGATTTTACGTTTTATCTTTTTTTATATCCGTCTGCAGACAGCTATGACTTTCTAAAACTGAAAAATGTAAAGGTGGCTTCATTATAATCAGGGCACCTGGGGATTTTTGTCCACTGCATAAATACAGAATTCAAATTGACTAGCTAAAACTTTAAGCCCTGGCTCACAGTGGTGCGATCTTGTCATTTGACAGTTCAAAATCGCATAACAAGTTGCACCCCACTGCCTGCAATGGAATAGTTCAAATCATTGCGACTCAAAAAGGTTCCTGCACTACTTTTTGGTGATTTCATTGCGACTTGCATAGACTTCTGTTAAATGAAGTTGCAAGCCCAATGAAATTGGAGGTGCAAATCGCACTGATCTGCATCTTTGAAATCTTGCTGAAGTAGCACGATTTCAAAGCTGTATTGGTGTGAACCAGGGCTTATACGGCAGTTGCTCTCTAATTAGAACACAGAGACAGTTCATGCATCTGTAGCAGGCGAACCCTTCCACTAGGCACACTGCAAGCAGAAATTGAGCGATATGCAGAAACTAGGAAACCTTCACAGGTTTCTTTCAAGCCGTAACAAGTAGAGAAGTGCAAGAAGTTTTATTTCAATGTATGTAATTGAGTTTGGATTTTCATGTTCAAATGGGACAAGTCATGGATTTACCAGTAACTGATTTATTTGCAGAAGTTTTTTTTTTTCTACTATAGTTTATAAATACATACAGAATCAGTTTGTCTCTCTTGATTTATTTTGTGTACAGATGACTATTCGTGTCTGGCAAATGCAGTGAGCTTTATTAACAAAAAATATAGCAGGGGTTTTCGTGTAGGGGGGGGGGGGGAGCAAATGCATCCATTTACTTGCTAATCTTTCCTGTTGTTGTTTTTCTGTGCTCATTTATGATACATTAATGCTTTACTAATAAATGCTCCTTTTTTCTAGGGAAGCTGGATTCTAAAATTCACCAAGGGGCCAAAAAAGGGTTAATGCTCAGAAAAGAGAAGATGGCACAACAATGAAACCAGCAAGTAGAGCCAGATGGGAATCTACAAAAAAGCAGCCAGATTTTGGTTTAATAAATATAGTACACAGTGCCGTATTTGTATATGCTGGACCAAGTACTTTCTGTAAACCAACAGAAAAAAATCATAAACATATTTTATTATATGCATCTCATTGCTGTCCTTATTACTTGTATTTCTGAAACTATTTAACTTCCTGTCCTCTTGGTTATCAAATTCTATAGGAAGTGATCTGTGATTAAGGGGTTGGATAACGAAGTTGCATCACTGTGTTACCGTCCCCTCCTGGCATAGAGAAGTACAGATCATGGATGAAGTATTCTACTGTGCTGTCATTTTATCCTTCACTAGCAAAATTTACATTCTAGCGGAAATGTGGAGTTGTCACACCTGTTCCCACTGAGACTGCCAAATATGCATACAACAACAAATTTACTTGTCAGAATGGCCTGAGATTTGGTCATGACATGCAGTTCGGCAAGGCATGTGCAGGTACCTCTAGCTGCTGGTTTGCTCCCTCCCTGTCCCCAGTGACAGAGTCTCTTTAACTTTAGCTGTGTAAATCTTACAATATGGGGGAAAATGTTTGTTGCATAAAAGTATAGTCAATATGAGAATTAGATCTACTGTACTTAGAAGGAATAGGTGGCAGTGCTATTAGTTCCAAATTGCTCATTTGAACATTTTAGGCTATTCGTATTCCTTTTTCCGCACTGGCCTGAATAAGTGTTGGGCTAGCTTGCGGCAGCTGGTTAGTGAGTACCAAAGGCCTTGCCTTGGACCCTGAGCTGCATTGTGCCTGCGTTGCATTGCAGCATGTCTGACTTTAGATATGAGGAACAATCTCGTTGTACTGGGTGCTTCTCGCTCACGATCCACTAAAGGTTTTGGAGCTGCCTGCATTGTTCCCCCTAAAGCGCCTGACCCTGACAGTGTGGAACTTTGTCCTCTGCTTGAGTCTGCCATCCTTTGAGCCTTCCATGGCTCTGTCAGTCATGGCCTCCTTCTTTCTGGTTCTATCCTGGTAGGATTTTACCTCAGTCATGCATGACTTTATGGGCCAAATTGCAACTCTGATTGCTGACACTGACTGCAGAGTCAACAAGCGTCTTTCCACAAGCCTTCACCTGTCAAGACTATCTGATGTGGAGTCCTTAATGGAGGAATATACACCAGAGGAGTCGAGGACAAACACTAGCTAATTGGGCAAAGGTTATGAGAAGAGATCTGGCCTCCTTTCAAACTTTTTGCTGATGATTTGGAGCTCATGCCTGCAGCCCTAAGCTGCTGTGTGGATTAAAGTGCTGGGCTGCAGAACAGGCATGTTAAAAGTATATTCTGCACATTACGGAGCAATGTTTTTCTTTGGAGCTGCCCTGGACACCTTTTGAGTGGTACTGGGTTAGAATACTCACCTGCCTCAACGGTAGAAGGCCCTTCTCGGAGGTCAAGAAGCATACCTTTCTTTCCTCTCGGGCTCTAACCTACAAAGCCAAGCCCCAATCTGGCTTGCAGACTGCCCATAAATCCTGCCCCCCCCCCCCCAAGATCCCCATACTCTGATAAACCACCTTCAGCATGAAGGGCCATTCCCACTTTACAAAGAATCGGTTAGCCTTTGTGGATATTTGGACAGTCAGCCTCTCAGATGCCTGGGGTATAGGAGGTAATTTTCAAGGACTGAAAGCTAGAATTCTACTCTTATGCCGCGTACACACGAGCGGACTTTCCGACGGACTTTCGACGGAGTTCCGACTGACTTTTCGAATGAACGGACTTGGCCACACACAATCACACTAAATTCTGACGGATTTGAACGTGATGACTTACGACCGGACTAGAATAAGGAAGTTCGTAGCCAGTAGCCAATAGCTGTCCTATCGTCGTCGTTTGTCCGATGGGAAAATTTAAGACGTTCTATTTCTAAAGTCTGTCAGATTTTTTGACTGCAAAAGTCCGATGGAGCCCACACACGATCGAATTGTCCGACGGATTCGTTCCGTCGGACCTTTGCTGTCAAAGTCCGCTCGTGTGTACGCGGCATAAGCCTCCTGCTTGGTTTATGTCTTTCAACTTGCCTGTGTCACCACACAGATTAGCACATCCCCATGCAGCTTTCACAAGTTTTTTTGGAGTGGGGGGGGGGGGGGATATCCCAGCCTTGGTTCTGAAGGCCCTAAATGTTTTCATTCTGGCCCAGCAATTCTGCATGGAATCAACCAGGTCTGTAATAGCCTCTCTTCACCAGGGAGGATTTCTTCCCTCTGTGAACAACAAGGATGCGTACTTGGAAGTACCCATTTTTCCAGGGGATCATCAATTCTTTGGGCACTCAACACTTCCCCATTTTGTGGCCCTGCCTTTTGACCTATCTTATGCACTTTGAATATTCCCCAAGGTTCCAGTCCCCATGCTAACCTTGATACGCGCTTGTTAGATCTCCATTATAGGGTACCTGGATGAAATCTGCACAGGTTCTGACTAAAAATGTAGCCGGCGGTTCCACTGGGTTCTGAACCTTCAGAAGTTGGCACTGAAACCAGCTCATTGCTTAGACTATCTGGATCTTTTTCATGGCACAATTAAAGCAAGTTTTTTTCCAGGAAAAACTTCAAACCAACTGCTCTCAAACACAGACTCTTCAGTCCAAGAATTGCCCATCTCTTTGCTTCTGCATGAATGTTCTGAGGCTGATGTTGGCCTCCTTCAAAAGGCAGTTCCATTTGTTACATTCTGTACTTGTTTTTAAGGATTGGACTGACTTGTCCCGCAGACTGATCCACCTAGGGGGCAGTCACTTCCAGCACTAAGAGGTCTGCCATGGTTGGATAGGACGATGCACTGCCATACAGTGCAGGATGCAAGTACAGTGGAACCTTGGATTATGAGCATAATCCGTTCCAGGAGAATGTTTGTAATCCAAAGCACTCGCATATCAAAGCGAGTTTCCCCATAGAAGTCAATGGAAACAAAGATAATTTGTTCCGCTCGGACTTCTATTGCATGCAATACCACTATGTGGCCCGATGTGGGTGACGGAGAGCCTCAGAAATACTCGGGGACAGCTCGGCTAAACTCGAAAAGGCTCAGAAGCCTAATGGCTCCAAACCGTTCCGAGTGTCACCGACACCCTCGCACCTCTGGCCAAATGCGGTACTGTACACCCTATTGGCTTGAATCCTGCTCGTTTTGCGGGACAACACAGAGTCAGGATTTTTACTTTAAAAAGTTGCGCCTCTTTCAAAATGCTCGTTAACCGCGTTACTCGTAAACCAATGTTCCACTGTACTCCAATTACACCCTGCTGTGGTGTCATCTGACGCATTTCGGGAGGGCACACCCGCCTCCTCAGAGCTTAAGCTTAGCTCTAATGAAGAGGGTGCGCCCCTGAAACGTGTCAGCTTGACACCACAGCGTGGTGTAATTGGAGTAAATGCATCCTGTACTGCATAGCATCTTGTGGTTTATTTGCTTTTACAAATTGTATTTTGTGAGTATCCTTCTTTTAGCAGTTTTTATCACCTCAATAAATTATGTTTGTGTGGCAATATACAGCGAGGGTTACAAATCCTGTTCTATGATGGCATCAAGGGTCTGATGGAATCTTACATTTTCAGTCTGTAGGAGTAACCAGGCAGCTTTTATAACAGAAAGAATGTGGGACCGGAAAATTAAAGTCCACAGCTGCAACAGCCAACTTTTTGAATGCCGTGTTGCATATTTGGCTAAGTGCATCCTTTGTATAATTTTACAAATAAACTGCAGGGTTCTTTTATGAGTTTTTTTTAGAGCACTGAAACTCATACAATCCTTTTTGCGAGAGAGAGGGAGCATGTACTTGCTTTTACTCGTTTAGCTGTGTGTCTGTAAGGAACAGACCTAAATCGCAGATGAAATAAGAGGCTATTGACAGTTTAGCAGTAAAGTATGTGGGGGGGGGGATAAGGGGCGTGGCCAACAGCGGCATGTGAGAGGACTTGTCTCGCAGAGCTCCCGTCCTAGATCCTGCTTCAATCCTGCTCCCAGCCTGTGAAACTGTTGGATTTTGGTCCACAACCCTGCCGGACCCACTTCTGACACCCGGTTCCGCCACCAGATGCTTTGGATGCATTGCAGACCTATAAACCGACGGAGACTGAGGGTCCGTCCGAATTCCAGCATGGGGCTGCAGCCTCCCTCTCCAGGTGCGCACGTGGAGCTGACAAGCCGAAGGATGCGGTTAAGCCTCCCAAAACGGAAAGGGACCCCCCAGGGACATGTATTGCACACAAAAACTGTCTGGGCTTATGGGGCAGAGAGGGGAGGAAGATATGGATGGGAGGGATGTGTTCACCCCATTGTACTCGGTGGAGCGGGCACACATACTACCACCCAGACCTCTCCCACCAGGCCATCCGCCTCGTACCCTTCTAACCATACTCCTTAATTATAAAGGCAAGGGAACGGCGCAACATACAATTTAACGGTGAACGCATTTCTTTTTACCCTGACTACTCTGCGGAAGTACAGCGCCGCAGAGCGAGATTTGCAGATGTTAAAAAGAGGCTTCAATAACTCCAAGCTCCATACGCCATGCTGTTCCCGGAGCGACTCTGCATCAAGGTAAGAGGCCAAGCACACTTTTTTGTATCTGTGGCTGAGGCATCTGCATGGATTGATGCCAATGAAAATCCGCCAGACCAGGAGGGCTGTGGTGGAGGAAGACTGACATCAGGCTTCACTGTTCCCGGAGGTGGGGTGAGCAAAGTGAAAGCTACCTTTTTTTATTTATTTTTTATCCTGTTTTTCTTCAGGACCTCGGCTGGGAGACAAAACGGTTTTCTCCTCCCAGCATTGTGAGAAATGTGAATTTTCCAAAATCTAAAAGTTTACTAGGAAAGAACTAGTTGATTCCCTTTTTGAGTTGTGCCAGTTGTGCTGCTTGAAGCAACCCTATGTTCTCAGTTTGTTTACTTTCAGTTCTCAACCGACCGACTGAGTCGGAAATCGCTGGCTAGCGAATGTTTCCTCAGTCACACAGTGATGGAGACTCTACTGTTCTTAGTTCACTATATTTCTTCACAGTTCAGCTAAGCTGCTGCTATGATTCCAAAACTATTGACCTCACTTCCAGCCACTGTGCATTCACAATTCACAATTATGCCTTGACACTTACCCAATGCCCTGTGACCGACATGCCGGTATATTATACAAGAAGGCCTAGGGCTCCTTTCCCCCTTTCACAGATACTTTTATTGCTTCTAGATGAATACTGTCCTGGAATTTTGGGGGGTCTCCAGGACCCACTCAAATGTACCATGGTGTCCACCGTCCTCAGAAAGCACTCACTGGCTATTTATGCCCTTCATGAAACCCATTTGGTTCCAGAGACTGTATCTTGTGTTAACTTTTCATGGGTGGGATGGGCTTACCATTCCACGCACACCTCCTACTCAAGGGGGGTGAGTGTACTGGTAAAACTGACTCTGAGGGAGGTATGGGATCCTGCTATGTAAAGTGTACCAACTGAAATGCATTCTGGCTGCTTTATATGTCCCACCCCCTTTTAACTCCGAGGCATTGAGAACTTTCCTGGCATTTCAGCTAAGAAACCCTGACCCAGCTTTGATTGCTGTGGGTGACCTTAATTTCTATATGGACCCTGTCCTGGATCAACATCCCCCTCCGTTGACCGAACGGCACTGCGGAAATTCAGAGGTGGTGGGGTGGATAGACCCTGGGTGGGGCCGCAACCCGCAGCAGAAACAATTCTCCTGTTTTTCTAAGATGCATCTCTCCCTCTCTAGGATAGATATCTGCCTATGCACACACCAAATGTCCCGCTTTCATCAAATGATGACATCAAATACCTAGTCAGGGGTATCTCCGATCATTCTCCCCTATTGGTCTATCTGATTTCTAAACCTGACACGACCCTGCCGAGGGCCCCTTGGAAACTCAATGCCTTTTGGTTAAACCTATTTCCCTCCCATGATGGCATAACCGATGCAATAGTGGAGTTTTGGCTACATCATGCGGATCACCCTAATCTGAATACAGCTTGGGATGCCTTTTAAAGCATTCCTGAGAGGTATCCTTATTACTGAAGTTACGGGTATTAAATCTAAAACAATTGCACAGAAGGAGCAGGTGGAGCACTTAGTGAGCCAGCTCGAAACAGGTGTTTTTTTTTTTTTTGTCCCCTTCCCCAAAAGTTTTATTGAGCAATAAGTACATACACGTCAAGTTCACAAAGGATACATGTATCACGGCTCGATCATTACAAGTATGATGTTACACTGGCACATTCTGATTCACTGTACATTTGTGGCCTATGGAATATAAATCCTAAACATTATATATTAATCAGGTATTACCGTATTTATCGGCGTATAACACGCACCTTAACTTCAAGAGGGAAGTTTTAGAAAAAAAACTTTACACAGCCCTGGGGTCCCGGTCATGTGACTGCACTCCCAGCGCTGGAACAGGGACATACATAGCTCCATTAACTCCGCTCTCTCCCGTCCTGGGGTCCCGGTCATGTGACTGCTCTCCTCTCCTTCATTGACAAACAGGTGACCGCTCTCCTCCTCCAATCAAATGCTGCACAAGAGGAGGAGGCGGAGCGGGAGGAGGTGAGCAGCCACAGCGATTCAGAGCTTAGTTTTACATTACATGGGGGAGCTGTGTTTCACAGGTGGCTGGAACGGTTTTTCTGGCAGCGCTGTTTCACGGCCAGGAGGGGCGGCCGGCCTGACACCCTCCCAATAGGACCGCCCGATCCCCGCCCCCCTGTTGGTGATATCGGCGTATAACACGCAGGCATGATTTACCCTCTATTTTCAGGGTAAAAATATGGTAATTATGAATATATTTCAAAGTGTTTTATTTTGGGTGAGTATAATACATTCAGGTACAAGTGTCTGCTTCTTGGAGCCAACGGCCCCATATCTTCCCATATTTTGCTGGGCAGCCTCAGTTGACATAAATGCATTTCTTATAGCAGGGGTGGCCAACCAGTGGCCCGCGGAGCCCTCTGATGTGGCCCTCGACCTCCTGCTCTAAGATGGCAGGTTGGCAAGCCCAGATCACGGGTTGCCGACCCGCCATCCCAAAGCAGCAGTTTTGTGAATGAAGCCGCTGGTAGTGGAAGCAAGTGGCTGCGGAGCAGAGCCACATAAGCCAATGCTTCCTGTATAGCGCCTACTCCTGTCACAGGTGGAGTCATACCAAATGCACTCCGCCTGGGACAACAACAGCCACCGATACGAGAATGGAAGACGGTTATTAAAGGTAAATCTACTACTAAATTTGCAGTATATATGTCAATATCTGTTTTGCAGTGGTTACTGGGCTGCTTTCAAACTGATCCGCAGGTGCAGCGCAGCTGCAGGTTACCTGCATTGAGCCATAGACTTCTGTTATTACCTGCGGGTTTGTTGCGCCTTCAGAAAGTGCGCCACACCTGCAGGATTTAATAGAAGTTTACGGAAAAGTGCAGCAAACCCCCAGAAAAGCAACAGGTTCACTACGCTGCACCCGCGGTTTGGGCAAATCGCAGCGCATCAGTGTGAAAGCAGCCTTAGGCCCCTTTGACTTGATTGGTCTGACCCAATCGGACTTACTATTCACCTCTATGGAGCAGCAGATGTAAACTGACTTGTGTCTGTTTACACCCGCCTACCTAAAAAAAAATAAAAATAGAAAGGGATCTGCCTCTTCCGTCTGGGCGAATTGAATTTTATCAGAGGGCCCATTAAGTAGAGTGGGCTGTGTCCGTGGACACGGACCTGTTATCCTCCCGCTCCGCTCATTGGGGCCCGCGACCAGTTACTAATTCACTTAATTGGCCCTCGCTCTTCAAAAGGTTGGGCAGCCCTGTCTCATAGGGTAGGGCACCATTTACCTCCACCTTCCAATCTGTGAAGATAGGGGTCTCATCCATTGCCTAGCTATGACCTTTCTGACTGAAAACAGAGTTTTGTGCAAGAATATCTTGGTGAATTTGTCTGTGGTGTCAGGAAAAATGCAGAGCAGGCACAGTTTCGGGTCTAGTGCTATAGCAGACAGTCAGCAGACTCAGTGGCTCCAAAACGCAGAACACTCATCCGGAGAAAAAACGCGGGATGGTTTAATAGCGCTCTCACGCTACTCAAGCAAGAACGCAGAAGAGCTGAAAGAGCATGGAGAAGAAATCCCACCAAGGAAAATCACACAAACTACAAAGGACTCACCAATTATCACAAAGCAATCTTCAAAGCTAAAAAAGATTATTTCTCAAACACCATCTCATCGGCCTTAAATCGCCCTCAGAACTTTTTAAAATAGTCGCTCAGTCGATGAACCCGGTATGCTTAGAGCCCCCCCGCAAACGAAACCCAAGATTTCTGCAATGAATTATCAGATTTTTTCATCAACAAAATCGACAACATCCGGAAAATAATTCATCAGAAAAAAACATCCAACCGCAGTCAACCAGAGCAAAAAGACGATATCGACACGTATATCCCACAACCACCAAAGTTTTCTCTGACACCAATTACCACGGATACCACTAAAAACATCATCAAAAACCTCAGAGACAGCACATCTCCTATTGACATCATCCCCACATTCTACATGCAAACCAAAACTCCTGAACCAAGATCCCAAGGATCAAGGCCAAGAGTCTCGGAGTCATTTTGACTCAGAAATGTCAATGGATGCACAAATAGGAGCAGTAGTCAGTGGTTCTCACCATTTGCTCCGCCTGCTACGCAGACTCATCCCCTTCATTCCAAAGGAGGACAAAGCAGTGGTAGTTGGAACAGTCATTAATTCATGACTTGACTACGCAAACTCCCTTTACATAGGATTACCCCAATATCAACTTGCGCGCTTACAACTTATCCAAAACACGGCAGCAAGGCTGATAACAGGAAAAAAAACCTGGGAATCCATCTCCCCTTCCCTGAGGAGCCTACATTGGCTAACCGTAAAGAATCGGATCACATTCAAGCCCCTCTGCCTCACCCACAAATGTACCCATGGAGACGCCCCTCAATACCTTTGCGAGAAAATAAAACACTACACACCGGATCACAGTCTTCGATCGGCTAACCAAAACCTCCTTCTCATTCCCAAATCCCGCTAAAAATCAAAGGGGGAACGGAGATTCGCTGTCCAAGGACCACGGCTATGGAATGCTCTACCAACCTACATCTGCATGGAAGAAAACCATCAGGCCTTCAGGAAAAAACTCAAGACCTACCTCTTCTAAAAAGCTTGACAACAAAGCACGAATACAGCGCCTTGAGGCGATTAAGTTTGCATTGTATCGCTGTCTCTCGACCACACATGAGGCACATAGTGGATTGGTCTCTGTACCTAACCACCCTCAAGGGGGTGAGATATGCCCTATGAATTATATTTATTTGGGAAAGTCTGTCTGATAGTTTAGGGGATACTGCTTTGCAGGACTCCAATGCTTCCTCCCACTCCTCATCCTCCAACGGTCCCACCTCCCTCTCCCAGTGTGGCTTCAAGGCAAAAGCCATTGTGGTAGCAGTTGGGGTAGAGAGCATATTGTAAAAGGCTGAGGTCAGTCTCTGGGGCTCATTGCTTTTGACTATTGCCATAATGGGATTAGGGGTATGTTGTGGGGGAGATCTCTGAAATTGTGCCTGGATCGCATGACGCACTTGTAAAAATCTGAAAAACATGTGGTTTGGGAGCGCAAATTCCTCTCTTGGCACAACAAATGTTTTCAGGGTACTGTCAGGTATCAGATAATTCATATAGTATATCCCGTGTCTGGCCCATACCTCTGTGTTTTGTATGGTTAGAAATTCCTGAAGAAGTTTGTTTTGCCATAATGGGGTGTAATCATTATACTGTGGTATGCTCAATTTAGTGGAGGTGAGGTCCCATATACGTCTATAATGATAAAGAAGTGATTTTCTATCTCCCTCAGGTTCTACACAATTGGATCCCACCGCTATGGCATACAATGGGTCTCTGGTACATTGTGTCCAGGCTGGGCATATTAGAATACTAAATCTCTCCCTGTCTGTCTTGTCTAGGTGGTACAGTTGAGACAGTTGGGACGCAATGTAGTACAAATTGAAATCTGGGAAGGCTGTACCTCTAGGTCAGTAGGGTTTTTAAGAGTTCGCCATGCAAGTTTGTGTCTACTAGTCCCCCAAGCAAAGGGTTTAAGAAGTGTTTCAAGAATCTTAAAAAATGTTTAAAGGTAGATACACCGGGGTGTGCCTGTGTTTGAAGTTTGGACTTAACCATAGAGAAACATAGAGAAATGTAGTCCGCTGGGGTTCTGGATATATACCCAGGTATTTAATCTTGTTGCTCCACTGTAATGGTAGACTAGTTTGGGACGTGGAGGGCGGAAAACTATCTAGGGGTAGAATCTGGGACCCCCCCCTCCCAATTAATCTTAAGGCCAGAGAAGGTCCCAAAGTGTTCAATCGTCTGCAGTGCGGTATGAAGGGAGGAACAAGTGGACGAGCGTGTCGTCCGCATACATGCTAATCTTTTCTGTGAGGGTCCCCAATGTCAGCCCCCTGATCTCTGGGTCAGCTCGGATAGCCATGGCCAAGGGTTCCGTCCCCAGGGCGTATAGGAGTGGGGAAAGTGGGCAGCCTTGTCTTGTGCCTCTACTGAGGTCAAACACCTGAGACGGCCAGCCATTTGCCACCACCCTAGCCGAGGGATTCCTATATAGTAGTTGAACCCACTTGATGAATTTGGGTCCAAAGCCATAGCCCTCCAAGCATCTCCAGAGATACATCCACTCCACTGAATCAAACGCTTTGACCGTGTCCAAGGTCACCACCACCCTAGAGCTGACGCCAGCATGTGAGGCCTGTAAATTAATGTATACTCTCCTTAGGTATTGCGGCCGGGCATAAATGTCTGGGTCTCAAATACGGTTAGGAGTGAGTGAAGAACAATTTGCGTCTGGCTTTTTCAAACTGGATTTGGTTTACTACTCTAGTCTGTAGTTTAAGTTGGTTTGCCCTAGCCGTGGATGGGTCCGTCTCATAATCTCGTTCCGCGAAAGACAGCTCCAACACTGCCTTGTCAAAGGTGTTGGCGGAGTCTGCCTTAATGGCGTTGATGTGTGACACTAGGGATGTGTGGCCGCATAGATTGAATGAGTCCCACACTGCTGCTGGAGAGGCAGTATGCTCATTCTCAGCAAAAAAACTCCTCCACTCATTTGGGAGCTCTTCATTTTTGGCATGTGCGTGCTGGTTTGTCTAGGGGTATACTCAAGGTGATGCAATAGGGACTATGGTCCGATAATAGTCTAGGGCAAAATCTTGCTTCCAGCAGCCTCGTGTAAGACTCTGTGACACTAAAATAAAATCAATGCGTGACATTGAATTGTGCGATGATTGGAGGCATGAGTAAGCCTGTGTGGTCGGAAGTCTGACGCCACGTATCTACCAGGTGAAAAGAAGCAATGAGTTTTGAAAATTGTGTGTCTCTGGCAGACCCTGCAGTAGGCTTCAGACATTGCCGCCTATCTAAGGATGGGTTCAATGTCGTGTTAAAGTCGCCCAACCATACTACCGGTACCGATTGGGTGATGGGCCATAAATGCTAAGCCCTCCATAACAGTCACGGAGAACGGGGGAGGGATATAGAAGGGTAGAAGGAGGAAAGGATCACCATATAATTTTGTAGGCAGGAAAACATACCGGCCCTGTGGATCAGTTGAGGCTTCACATAATTAAAAATGTACAGACTTGGCTATCGGAATAGACACTCCTCTAGCGTTGGACGTGGGGGTAGAGTGGAATGCCCACCCAACTCAAGGGCGACGAAGGGCCATTTGCATTCTCCCCTCCACATGTGTCTCCACCAATGCCAGCACATCTGCCTGCTGTTTTTTGAGGAACGTGAGGGCTACCAAGCATTTAACTTTCTCGCGCAGGCCCCGCACATTCCATGTAAGGAATTTTAAAGACCCCATGAGGGCTTTATTGCAAGATAACCAAATATAATACCAATAAACATTTGCATCTCTGTATAAAACTTAGGTAGGTCCCTCTAATCCGCCCATTGCATCCCCCCCCCCCCCCCCAGTAAAAATGGCTATAACCCACAAGAGACAGTCTACTATGCCACGTATATGTATTGTGGAGGAAGGAAAGTGCAGCGCTAAAAAATGAATGGTAGTACCACCATTCAGCTGTATAGGTGAGTGGCGGAAATACCCTTCGACTCCTCAACTGGTGATTGAGAGAGTAAAAGTATAAACCTGCATAGACGTGACAGATATCTATTCCTCAGTGACAACTATAGGAAATAAACCTGTAAAAAATGCAAACAGTGGTGGTGATGCACACAGTGAGAATCACCAATGACATATATTCCTATGTGATAATTAAAGGAAATAATATAAACCTAAAACAAAAGCACAGCACGAATGATAATATTTCAAGTGCACACATTAAAGTCCCAAGAAACAATCCTCAATATTGGTTGGGGAACAGATTCCTAGAGACAAAACTATCATATCAAATAGTGATAAAACAACAAAAGTCCAAAGTGATGAACTATGGATGACTTCAGACCCCGATGGTCCTAAACCGAATCTTCGGATGTATACACTTAGATGTGGAAAAGTAAAGATGTAAGCTTACCGGAACTGGTGGACTCCCTGTCAGCAACAGGGAGTCAAACGGGCATAAAGAGGCTCTAGGTAGCCTACAATCTCGATATCCCAAGCAGACAGATGAACTGTGTAGAATCCCTCACAGCTGCGCCAACAGGATGCGGTCAATCGAGATGAGGGCAACTGTCATAGAATCTGGATATCCCTGGATGGAATGGAAATTCCTGGACGGCCACTTGATGAATGGAAAATGGAACGAGCAGATGGTGAAAGCTCGCTCACGGATGGGGCGAGAATTAGCTTGGAATGCTCTCCCAATAGGTGTCCAACCATATAGAGAAAAAATGAAACTGGGGCATATAACCATTCACCCCCACTGCACATATATATATAGATATCTAACATGATTATCATCCAATCAGGGAATGTTAACATGTGACATGATTATTACCTAATCTGATAGGACCAGATCTGATCATGTGATGGGAAATGTGGTCCCACAGGGAATACAATGACCAATAGGATGGGGTTACGGCAAGATGAAAAGCCATGATAGGTGTCAACCTGACCACACCATCCCCAAACAATTTGGCAAAAGCACATGTGGAAAATGGCGCCAAAAGGAAAGCCAATGAGTGGTCGGACACAGCCCCTGGGCGGGGTCCACAGTCCCCATCAGATCAAAAGTGGTTATGCAACCCATGCTCTAAGCCAATCCAATGACCATAATAAGCCAATGGGAGGTATCCTTAAACGACCAATGGTACAACACATAATAAACATCAAATAGGACCAGGCGTGACAAACATCCAATCCTAACTCCGGGTAAATCTCCATTGAACAACAACATCCAATAGAGCGGCGCCAACACCGCACTCATTCACATCCTCCAATGTGTACACATGAGACTGGCCAGATGGCCTGTCTAGTGGGACCGGCCAATGACGCCACAGGAGCCCCACAGTCCAATGGTGGAGCAGGCGTCAAAGTCCGTGAAGATCCCGCGCCGGTCATGTGACATGTGGTCATGTGACACACAAGAGGTCAGGTGGCTGATCGGGACCAAGGGGAGGGCGGCGCCGAAAGGCGCTATGCATCTCAATGGACTGGCACGCCTCTGAACAACAGAGGCGGCCGTCTGAGAGCGTGTGAAGATCACATGACCAAGCTGAAGCCTGGCGCGTGCGTCATGACGTCACGCCTTACGAGGCTAGATCGTGGATTCAGAAGGGACCGGAATCCAATGCAGGGAAACCAAACATTATATCTGGACACTTAGATGTATAGAAACACGGCTTTCCTTAAGAAATGCTCATCTCCTTGTTCCCTAATCATGGACCAGTGACCTCTGATGGTGAATAAAATAATGCAACAAAAAATAAAAAATGAAAAATAGAGATGACACTCTAGCGCCATCTTGTGTGAATTTAACATAGTGAATAGGAACCCATTCTAAATGTTAAATTTAACATGGTGAAGGTCTATTCTAAATACATAACCAGACAAAATGGGGACAGTGAACATAGACAGTATATGAAAAAACCAGCGAGGTGAGTGGACCACTAACTGTATCCACCTGTACCTCATAAATCTATCTCGTGGACATATCTGGAGCCACGAGAAAAAATGTATGAATAAAAAAACTAAATAGTAACTCTCAGGACTGAAGCAATAGTGGATGAAGGTGTGTATTAAACCCAATCAAGCTGTGTTAATAAAAGAGTTAATGTCCCACTCGACATTCAAACCGAATGGCGAGTAGGTACGAAGCTCATAGATCCAGTATGTTTCGAGGCGAGAAACGCCACGCACACGGGACTCTCCTCTCCAATGAGGGACAAATTGGTCAATAACCAGAAATTGTGTTCCAATGGGATCGCGCTGATGACATTCTAGATAATGTCGGGGAACACTATGGTTGGTTTTGCCTTTTTTAATGTTATTAATGTGCTCATTAACCCGGATGGAAAAGGTCCTAATTGTGCGTCCAATGTACTGTTTTTTACATGGACAGGTCAAAAGGTACACATGTAGCGTGTCGCACAAGTGGTAAAACATTTCATGGAGTAGATGCGTGAAGTGGTGGAAGACTGGAACGTTTCACTCTTTCTCCTGCCGCTGATGTTATGTAAACACACATTACACCTACGGCAGGGAAAATATCCCTTACATTGAAAAAAGAAGGACTTTTTTGGGGGGGTCAATAACATTAGGGGCAATCTGGCCCTGTATGGATCTAGCACCCCTGAATATGACGCCCGCTTTCTCAGGTATTGCAGAGTTGAGAACTCTGTCGTTCTGAAGTACTCCCCAATGTTTTTTTATAATATGTTTAATTTGCATTGACTGTACAGAAAAGGTGGTAAAAAAGGACGAGGGACCCGAGGTGGCCGGCGGGTCCAAAGCCAAAAGAAAAAGGACCTGACCAGTTCGGGCATATTTAATTTAAGTACTGTTTTGCTTATCAGATGAAGAAAAGCTTGTTCTAGACAAGGGTCTTAAATATGTCCCCCCTAGGACTTTGAACAAGTTTTCCACATTCATCGATATTCAAAAATTTGTCCGAAAACTTAATATACAAAGACATTTTCTCACTACACCCACTTATAATACAGCTAGGGTATCAGATGGTCAGGTTCATTCAGGACTATCCAACCCCTCGTTGTTCAATCCTCCCGGGCGATGGCCCCCTCTTTACAGGTTTTTCGCAGTTTGGTCTTACAAGACCTTGAGAGATTACCCAATAAAAGGGTACATACTAATAATCAAGTTAAAACGGGACTGAAGCAATTGTGTGATCGAAAGAATTTAATCATTAGGCCAGCTGACAAAGGCGGCGGTATAGTCGTTCTTGACAAGGGCGACTATATTAAGGAAATGGATACCATCTTGAGCGACACTGATACATACATTCCCATTCCCAATGACCCTACTACTCTCTTCAAAAGAGATTTGACCGCCCTAGTAGAAGAAGGCTCCTCTCTAGGTATTCTTGATTAGAAAGAGAGGAGTTTTTTGATACCCGTAGTACCTCGGATCCCCACAATCTATTACCTCCCTAAGGTACATAAAAATCCTATCCACCCCCCGGGGCGGCCAATAGTCAGCGGAATTGACTCCGTTACGGCCAGAATAGGGAAGTATGTCGACTTCTACCTGCAACCGTTGGTCAAGCTTGTGCCTTCATACCTGAAGGACACTGGCGATACCATCAGAAAATTGGAAGTTGTTACCCATCTTGATGACACGTTACTAGTAACAGCAGATGTGGCCGCACTCTACACGTGCATTCCGCACAATTTAGGTTTCGAGGCAGTAGAGCACTACCTAGCCCAGAGTGTTTCAATACCCCTTATACAGCGGAACTTCATTATGGATTTGCTTAGATTCGCTGCCCAGCATAATTACTTCTGGTTTCAGAACAAGTTTTATTTACAAAAGCGCGGAGTGGCTATGGGTGCCAAGTTTGCGCCCAGCCTCGCGAACTTGTTTATGGCCAAGTGGGAGGAGGATGTCGTCTATGCCCTCAGGAGACCAGAATTGGTCTTCTGGGCGAGGTACATAGACGACATCCTCCTCCTATGGAAGGGCAATCGCGAATCGCTTGATACATTCATATCTCAGCTCAATTCTAATGACAGGGGCATCCGCCTATGCCATGAGGCCAGTTCTGTTAGTGTCAACTTTTTGGATCTTGAGATCAAAGTTGTCGACCAGAAACTACAGTTTAGTACATATTTTAAACCTACCGACCGGAATGGGTACATTCCGGTCGATAGTTGTCATCATTCCCAATGGCTGAGGTCGGTACCACGTAGTCAATTCCTCCGTTTACGGAGGAATTGCACTAGAGTGGAAGACTTTTCCAGACAGGCCGCTGTACTTAGACAACGTTTCTTGGAGAAGGGCTACAGGTCAGAAGATCTTAATGGAGAGATTGACCGTATTCACCAGTTAGATCGTAAGGCCCTACTAGAAACACAAACTAAAAAGACCATTGATATGAAATTCAAATGGTCCTTTTTTACCACCTTTTCTGTACAGTCAATGCAAATTAAACATATTATAAAAAAACATTGGGGAGTACTTCAGAACGACAGAGTTCTCAACTCTGCAATACCTGAGAAAGCGGGCGTCATATTCAGGGGTGCCAGATCCATACAGGGCCAGATTGCCCCTAATGTTATTGACCCCCCCAAAAAAGTCTCCTTCTTTTTTCAATGTAAGGGATATTTTCCCTGCCGTAGGTGTAATGTGTGTTTACATAACATCAGCGGCAGGAGAAAGAGTGAAACGTTCCAGTCTTCCACCACTTCACGCATCTACTCCATGAAATGTTTTACCACTTGTGCGACACGCTACATTGTGTACCTTTTGACCTGTCCATGTAAAAAACAGTACATTGGACGCACAATTAGGACCTTTTCCATCCGGGTTAATGAGCACATTAATAACATTAAAAAAGGCAAAACCAACCATAGTGTTCCCCGACATTATCTAGAATGTCATCAGCGCGATCCCATTGGAACACAATTTCTGGTTATTGACCAATTTGTCCCTCATTGGAGAGGAGAGTCCCGTGTGCGTGGCGTTTCTCGCCTCGAAACATACTGGATCTATGAGCTTCGTACCTACTCGCCATTCGGTTTGAATGTCGAGTGGGACATTAACTCTTTTATTAACACAGCTTGATTGGGTTTAATACACACCTTCATCCACTATTGCTTCAGTCCTGAGAGTTACTATTTAGTTTTTTTATTCATACATTTTTTCTCGTGGCTCCAGATATGTCCACGAGATAGATTTATGAGGTACAGGTGGATACAGTTAGTGGTCCACTCTCCTCGCTGGTTTTTTCATATACTGTCTATGTTCACTGTCCCCATTTTGTCTGGTTATGTATTTAGAATAGACCTTCACCATGTTAAATTTAACATTTAGAATGGGTTCCTATTCACTATGTTAAATTCACACAAGATGGCGCTAGAGTGTCATCTCTATTTTTCATTTTTTATTTTTTGTTGCATTATTTTATTCACCATCAGAGGTCACTGGTCCATGATTAGGGAACAAGGAGATGAGCATTTCTTAAGGAAAGCCGTGTTTCTATACATCTAAGTGTCCAGATATAATGTTTGGTTTCCCTGCATTGGATTCCGGTCCCTTCTGAATCCACGATCTAGCCTCGTAAGGCGTGACGTCATGACGCACGCGCCAGGCTTCAGCTTGGTCATGTGATCTTCACACGCTCTCAGACGGCCGCCTCTGTTGTTCAGAGGCGTGCCAGTCCATTGAGATGCATAGCGCCTTTCGGCGCCGCCCTCCCCTTGGTCCCGATCAGCCATCTGACCTCTTGTGTGTCACATGACCACATGTCACATGACCGGCGCGGGATCTTCACGGACTTTGACGCCTGCTCCACCATTGGACTGTGGGGCTCCTGTGGCGTCATTGGCCGGTCCCACTAGACAGGCCATCTGGCCAGTCTCATGTGTACACATTGGAGGATGTGAATGAGTGCGGTGTTGGCGCCGCTCTATTGGATGTTGTTGTTCAATGGAGATTTACCCGGAGTTAGGATTGGATGTTTGTCACGCCTGGTCCTATTTGATGTTTATTATGTGTTGTACCATTGGTTGTTTAAGGATACCTCCCATTGGCTTATTATGGTCATTGGATTGGCTTAGAGCATGGGTTGCATAACCACTTTTGATCTGATGGGGACTGTGGACCCCGCCCAGGGGCTGTGTCCGACCACTCATTGGCTTTCCTTTTGGCGCCATTTTCCACATGTGCTTTTGCCAAATTGTTTGGGGATGGTGTGGTCAGGTTGACACCTATCATGGCTTTTCATCTTGCCGTAACCCCATCCTATTGGTCATTGTATTCCCTGTGGGACCACATTTCCCATCACATGATCAGATCTGGTCCTATCAGATTAGGTAATAATCATGTCACATGTTAACATTCCCTGATTGGATGATAATCATGTTAGATATCTATATATATATGTGCAGTGGGGGTGAATGGTTATATGCCCCAGTTGAAGTCTGCTACAGACGAAACGCGTCGGGCCAGGATATACCTACACCCACACTGCTTTTAAATGTGATCACTTTTATCTTATTATTTGTTTTTGTAAATGTTTTTTTTAAATAAAAACCTACTCTATTGATCTATACTATTGGAGTCTCCTCCGATTGTTTTTTTATCATTTTTTCTCTATATGGTTGGACACCTATTGGGAGAGCATTCCAAGCTAATTCTCGCCCCATCCGTGAGCGAGCTTTCACCATCTGCTCGTTCCATTTTCCATTCATCAAGTGGCCGTCCAGGAATTTCCATTCCATCCAGGGATATCCAGATTCTATGACAGTTGCCCTCATCTCGATTGACCGCATCCTGTTGGCGCAGCTGTGAGGGATTCTACACAGTTCATCTGTCTGCTTGGGATATCGAGATTGTAGGCTACCTAGAGCCTCTTTATGCCCGTTTGACTCCCTGTTGCTGACAGGGAGTCCACCAGTTCCGGTAAGCTTACATCTTTACTTTTCCACATCTAAGTGTATACATCCGAAGATTCGGTTTAGGACCATCGGGGTCTGAAGTCATCCATAGTTCATCACTTTGGACTTTTGTTGTTTTATCACTATTTGATATGATAGTTTTGTCTCTAGGAATCTGTTCCCCAACCAATATTGAGGATTGTTTCTTGGGACTTTAATGTGTGCACTTGAAATATTATCATTCGTGCTGTGCTTTTGTTTTAGGTTTATATTATTTCCTTTAATTATCACATAGGAATATATGTCATTGGTGATTCTCACTGTGTGCATCACCACCACTGTTTGCATTTTTTACAGGTTTATTTCCTATAGTTGTCACTGAGGAATAGATATCTGTCACGTCTATGCAGGTTTATACTTTTACTCTCTCAATCACCAGTTGAGGAGTCGAAGGGTATTTCCGCCACTCACCTATACAGCTGAATGGTGGTACTACCATTCATTTTTTAGCGCTGCACTTTCCTTCCTCCACCGTTTATTGAATACTTGTCTTATTCTAGTGCTGCTGCTACACTTTATTGTGTGTTTTTTTGAGTTTAGCGCTGTAATTCTTTCTATCTACACATTTCTACGTTGACTTTTTTATTATAGCTGCTACTCATACGCCCTTAGAAATATGGACGTTTTTGAGTATCGAACCTCCAGGTTACTTAACACTGATGTGGTTTTTTCTTCTACCGGATCTGAAACAGAGATTAGCGGCATGTTCATGAGACTTAAAAATCTCATGACCACAGAGATTCATATCCAATGGGACACAGCTTTTCTGGAACAATATGTTAGAGAAAAAATGGTTCCCAGAGGTTTGAGGTGGGATGTTTCTCCTCAACAAGGAGATATGGACACCGATATTTGGTTTGGCTATTTCAATGAAGTGGGCATTCAGCTTCTTACATTCCTAATAGAAAGAAAGCAACTGAAACTCACTAATATTGATAAGGAGATCAAAGACCTCAAAGATAAGCTGAGTCCTTATAAAACCTCTGCTGAGTATATCTCCCTTTCTACCAGTCTTAAAAATCATTTGGAGAAAGAGGAGAAAGATCAAAGAATAAAAAAACAGAAAAAATATAACAGGGATGTCACGGATTATAAGTCCAAGACCGTTTTCAACTGGCAGAAAAAAGTCATCTCTGCCATTGTTAACCCAGAAATGGAGGTTACACAGTCTGATAACCCTAGTGCTGATAGGAGATTGATGTACGATCCCCATTATACAGAAGGGTCTATGCGACCCCCTCCTGTGTCCCAACAAGGTAAACCCTTACCTCCTAAAAGTTTTGAACCCCGGGGGAAACCGTATAATCTAAATGGATATCCACCTCCAAACTCTAGAGGTAGGGGCCCCCCTAATAAAAATAGAGGTGCTTACCAGGGTCCATATAAAGACACTTACCATCATAACAGTCCTAGAGGACACTCCACTGGTTGGCATGGTTCACGTGAAGACTATTACCATGGCGGCCAAGAGAATGGTTATAGGACTCCCATTCGACAGACCTCACGTCCATTTCCTGTTCCAGAGACTAGAAGGAATGATGTACACTACGACGCATATGGATATATGGGGAGAGATGATGAGTCTTATCTCCGTTCTCCATATGGGTACAATTCAAATGGAGACGGACGTTCATATCCTTTGGATTTTCCCAGGCCCGTGCAGGACTACCCGGGAAATTCAAAAGGAAACGAGGGACCCGAGGTGGCCGGCGGGTCCAAAGCCAAAAGAAAAAGGACCTGACCAGTTCGGGCATATTTAATTTAAGTACTGTTTGCTTATCAGATGAAGAAAAGCTTGTTCTAGACAAGGGTCTTAAATATGTCCCCCCTAGGACTTTGAACAAGTTTTCCACATTCATCGATATTCAAAAATTTGTCCGAAAACTTAATATACAAAGACATTTTCTCACTACACCCACTTATAATACAGCTAGGGTATCAGATGGTCAGGTTCATTCAGGACTATCCAACCCCTCGTTGTTCAATCCTCCCGGGGCGATGGCCCCCTCTTTACAGGTTTTTCGCAGTTTGGTCTTACAAGACCTTGAGAGATTACCCAATAAAAGGGTACATACTAATAATCAAGTTAAAACGGGACTGAAGCAATTGTGTGATCGAAAGAATTTAATCATTAGGCCAGCTGACAAAGGCGGCGGTATAGTCGTTCTTGACAAGGGCGACTATATTAAGGAAATGGATACCATCTTGAGCGACACTGATACATATATTCCCATTCCCAATGACCCTACTACTCTCTTCAAAAGAGATTTGACCGCCCTAGTAGAAGAAGGCTCCTCTCTAGGTATTCTTGATAAGAAAGAGAGGAGTTTTTTGATACCCGTAGTACCTCGGATCCCCACAATCTATTACCTCCCTAAGGTACATAAAAATCCTGTCCACCCCCCGGGGCGGCCAATAGTCAGCGGAATTGACTCCGTTACGGCCAGAATAGGGAAGTATGTCGACTTCTACCTGCAACCGTTGGTCAAGCTTGTGCCTTCATACCTGAAGGACACTGGCGATACCATCAGAAAATTGGAAGTTGTTACCCATCTTGATGACACGTTACTAGTAACAGCAGATGTGGCCGCACTCTACACGTGCATTCCGCACAATTTAGGTTTCGAGGCAGTAGAGCACTACCTAGCCCAGAGTGTTTCAATACCCCTTATACAGCGGAACTTCATTATGGATTTGCTTAGATTCGCTGCCCAGCATAATTACTTCTGGTTTCAGAACAAGTTTTATTTACAAAAGCGCGGAGTGGCTATGGGTGCCAAGTTTGCGCCCAGCCTCGCGAACTTGTTTATGGCCAAGTGGGAGGAGGATGTCGTCTATGCCCTCAGGAGACCAGAATTGGTCTTCTGGGCGAGGTACATAGACGACATCCTCCTCCTATGGAAGGGCAATCGCGAATCGCTTGATACATTCATATCTCAGCTCAATTCTAATGACAGGGGCATCCGCCTATGCCATGAGGCCAGTTCTGTTAGTGTCAACTTTTTGGATCTTGAGATCAAAGTTGTCGACCAGAAACTACAGTTTAGTACATATTTTAAACCTACCGACCGGAATGGGTACATTCCGGTCGATAGTTGTCATCATTCCCAATGGCTGAGGTCGGTACCACGTAGTCAATTCCTCCGTTTACGGAGGAATTGCACTAGAGTGGAAGACTTTTCCAGACAGGCCGCTGTACTTAGACAACGTTTCTTGGAGAAGGGCTACAGGTCAGAAGATCTTAATGGAGAGATTGACCGTATTCACCAGTTAGATCGTAAGGCCCTACTAGAAACACAAACTAAAAAGACCATTGATATGAAATTCAAATGGTCCTTTTTTACCACCTTTTCTGTACAGTCAATGCAAATTAAACATATTATAAAAAAACATTGGGGAGTACTTCAGAACGACAGAGTTCTCAACTCTGCAATACCTGAGAAAGCGGGCGTCATATTCAGGGGTGCCAGATCCATACAGGGCCAGATTGCCCCTAATGTTATTGACCCCCCCAAAAAAGTCTCCTTCTTTTTTCAATGTAAGGGATATTTTCCCTGCCGTAGGTGTAATGTGTGTTTACATAACATCAGCGGCAGGAGAAAGAGTGAAACGTTCCAGTCTTCCACCACTTCACGCATCTACTCCATGAAATGTTTTACCACTTGTGCGACACGCTACATTGTGTACCTTTTGACCTGTCCATGTAAAAAACAGTACATTGGACGCACAATTAGGACCTTTTCCATCCGGGTTAATGAGCACATTAATAACATTAAAAAAGGCAAAACCAACCATAGTGTTCCCCGACATTATCTAGAATGTCATCAGCGCGATCCCATTGGAACACAATTTCTGGTTATTGACCAATTTGTCCCTCATTGGAGAGGAGAGTCCCGTGTGCGTGGCGTTTCTCGCCTCGAAACATACTGGATCTATGAGCTTCGTACCTACTCGCCATTCGGTTTGAATGTCGAGTGGGACATTAACTCTTTTATTAACACAGCTTGATTGGGTTTAATACACACCTTCATCCACTATTGCTTCAGTCCTGAGAGTTACTATTTAGTTTTTTTATTCATACATTTTTTCTCGTGGCTCCAGATATGTCCACGAGATAGATTTATGAGGTACAGGTGGATACAGTTAGTGGTCCACTCTCCTCGCTGGTTTTTTCATATACTGTCTATGTTCACTGTCCCCATTTTGTCTGGTTATGTATTTAGAATAGACCTTCACCATGTTAAATTTAACATTTAGAATGGGTTCCTATTCACTATGTTAAATTCACACAAGATGGCGCTAGAGTGTCATCTCTATTTTTCATTTTTTATTTTTTGTTGCATTATTTTATTCACCATCAGAGGTCACTGGTCCATGATTAGGGAACAAGGAGATGAGCATTTCTTAAGGAAAGCCGTGTTTCTATACATCTAAGTGTCCAGATATAATGTTTGGTTTCCCTGCATTGGATTCCGGTCCCTTCTGAATCCACGATCTAGCCTCGTAAGGCGTGACGTCATGACGCACGCGCCAGGCTTCAGCTTGGTCATGTGATCTTCACACGCTCTCAGACGGCCGCCTCTGTTGTTCAGAGGCGTGCCAGTCCATTGAGATGCATAGCGCCTTTCGGCGCCGCCCTCCCCTTGGTCCCGATCAGCCACCTGACCTCTTGTGTGTCACATGACCACATGTCACATGACCGGCGCGGGATCTTCACGGACTTTGACGCCTGCTCCACCATTGGACTGTGGGGCTCCTGTGGCGTCATTGGCCGGTCCCACTAGACAGGCCATCTGGCCAGTCTCATGTGTACACATTGGAGGATGTGAATGAGTGCGGTGTTGGCGCCGCTCTATTGGATGTTGTTGTTCAATGGAGATTTACCCGGAGTTAGGATTGGATGTTTGTCACGCCTGGTCCTATTTGATGTTTATTATGTGTTGTACCATTGGTCGTTTAAGGATACCTCCCATTGGCTTATTATGGTCATTGGATTGGCTTAGAGCATGGGTTGCATAACCACTTTTGATCTGATGGGGACTGTGGACCCCGCCCAGGGGCTGTGTCCGACCACTCATTGGCTTTCCTTTTGGCGCCATTTTCCACATGTGCTTTTGCCAAATTGTTTGGGGATGGTGTGGTCAGGTTGACACCTATCATGGCTTTTCATCTTGCCGTAACCCCATCCTATTGGTCATTGTATTCCCTGTGGGACCACATTTCCCATCACATGATCAGATCTGGTCCTATCAGATTAGGTAATAATCATGTCACATGTTAACATTCCCTGATTGGATGATAATCATGTTAGATATCTATATATATATGTGCAGTGGGGGTGAATGGTTATATGCCCCAGTTGAAGTCTGCTACAGACGAAACGCGTCGGGCCAGGATATACCTACACCCACACTGCTTTTAAATGTGATCACTTTTATCTTATTATTTGTTTTTGTAAATGTTTTTTTTAAATAAAAACCTACTCTATTGATCTATACTATTGGAGTCTCCTCCGATTGTTTTTTTTATAATTTTTTCTCTATATGGTTGGACACCTATTGGGAGAGCATTCCAAGCTAATTCTCGCCCCATCCGTGAGCGAGCTTTCACCATCTGCTCGTTCCATTTTCCATTCATCAAGTGGCCGTCCAGGAATTTCCATTCCATCCAGGGATATCCAGATTCTATGACAGTTGCCCTCATCTCGATTGACCGCATCCTGTTGGCGCAGCTGTGAGGGATTCTACACAGTTCATCTGTCTGCTTGGGATATCGAGATTGTAGGCTACCTAGAGCCTCTTTATGCCCGTTTGACTCCCTGTTGCTGACAGGGAGTCCACCAGTTCCGGTAAGCTTACATCTTTACTTTTCCACATCTAAGTGTATACATCCGAAGATTCGGTTTAGGACCATCGGGGTCTGAAGTCATCCATAGTTCATCACTTTGGACTTTTGTTGTTTTATCACTATTTGATATGATAGTTTTGTCTCTAGGAATCTGTTCCCCAACCAATATTGAGGATTGTTTCTTGGGACTTTAATGTGTGCACTTGAAATATTATCATTCGTGCTGTGCTTTTGTTTTAGGTTTATATTATTTCCTTTAATTATCACATAGGAATATATGTCATTGGTGATTCTCACTGTGTGCATCACCACCACTGTTTGCATTTTTTACAGGTTTATTTCCTATAGTTGTCACTGAGGAATAGATATCTGTCACGTCTATGCAGGTTTATACTTTTACTCTCTCAATCACCAGTTGAGGAGTCGAAGGGTATTTCCGCCACTCACCTATACAGCTGAATGGTGGTACTACCATTCATTTTTTAGCGCTGCACTTTCCTTCCTCCACCGTTTATTGAATACTTGTCTTATTCTAGTGCTGCTGCTACACTTTATTGTGTGTTTTTTTGAGTTTAGCGCTGTAATTCTTTCTATCTACACATTTCTACGTTGACTTTTTTATTATAGCTGCTACTCATACGCCCTTAGAAATATGGACGTTTTTGAGTATCGAACCTCCAGGTTACTTAACACTGATGTGGTTTTTTCTTCTACCGGATCTGAAACAGAGATTAGCGGCATGTTCATGAGACTTAAAAATCTCATGACCACAGAGATTCATATCCAATGGGACACAGCTTTTCTGGAACAATATGTTAGAGAAAAAATGGTTCCCAGAGGTTTGAGGTGGGATGTTTCTCCTCAACAAGGAGATATGGACACCGATATTTGGTTTGGCTATTTCAATGAAGTGGGCATTCAGCTTCTTACATTCCTAATAGAAAGAAAGCAACTGAAACTCACTAATATTGATAAGGAGATCAAAGACCTCAAAGATAAGCTGAGTCCTTATAAAACCTCTGCTGAGTATATCTCCCTTTCTACCAGTCTTAAAAATCATTTGGAGAAAGAGGAGAAAGATCAAAGAATAAAAAAACAGAAAAAATATAACAGGGATGTCACGGATTATAAGTCCAAGACCGTTTTCAACTGGCAGAAAAAAGTCATCTCTGCCATTGTTAACCCAGAAATGGAGGTTACACAGTCTGATAACCCTAGTGCTGATAGGAGATTGATGTACGATCCCCATTATACAGAAGGGTCTATGCGACCCCCTCCTGTGTCCCAACAAGGTAAACCCTTACCTCCTAAAAGTTTTGAACCCCGGGGGAAACCGTATAATCTAAATGGATATCCACCTCCAAACTCTAGAGGTAGGGGCCCCCCTAATAAAAATAGAGGTGCTTACCAGGGTCCATATAAAGACACTTACCATCATAACAGTCCTAGAGGACACTCCACTGGTTGGCATGGTTCACGTGAAGACTATTACCATGGCGGCCAAGAGAATGGTTATAGGACTCCCATTCGACAGACCTCACGTCCATTTCCTGTTCCAGAGACTAGAAGGAATGATGTACACTACGACGCATATGGATATATGGGGAGAGATGATGAGTCTTATCTCCGTTCTCCATATGGGTACAATTCAAATGGAGACGGACGTTCATATCCTTTGGATTTTCCCAGGCCCGTGCAGGACTACCCGGGAAATTCAAAAGGAAACGAGGGACCCGAGGTGGCCGGCGGGTCCAAAGCCAAAAGAAAAAGGACCTGACCAGTTCGGGCATATTTAATTTAAGTACTGTTTGCTTATCAGATGAAGAAAAGCTTGTTCTAGACAAGGGTCTTAAATATGTCCCCCCTAGGACTTTGAACAAGTTTTCCACATTCATCGATATTCAAAAATTTGTCCGAAAACTTAATATACAAAGACATTTTCTCACTACACCCACTTATAATACAGCTAGGGTATCAGATGGTCAGGTTCATTCAGGACTATCCAACCCCTCGTTGTTCAATCCTCCCGGGGCGATGGCCCCCTCTTTACAGGTTTTTCGCAGTTTGGTCTTACAAGACCTTGAGAGATTACCCAATAAAAGGGTACATACTAATAATCAAGTTAAAACGGGACTGAAGCAATTGTGTGATCGAAAGAATTTAATCATTAGGCCAGCTGACAAAGGCGGCGGTATAGTCGTTCTTGACAAGGGCGACTATATTAAGGAAATGGATACCATCTTGAGCGACACTGATACATACATTCCCATTCCCAATGACCCTACTACTCTCTTCAAAAGAGATTTGACCGCCCTAGTAGAAGAAGGCTCCTCTAGGTATTCTTGATAAGAAAGAGAGGAGTTTTTTGATACCCGTAGTACCTCGGATCCCCACAATCTATTACCTCCCTAAGGTACATAAAAATCCTGTCCACCCCCCGGGGCGGCCAATAGTCAGCGGAATTGACTCCGTTACGGCCAGAATAGGGAAGTATGTCGACTTCTACCTGCAACCGTTGGTCAAGCTTGTGCCTTCATACCTGAAGGACACTGGCGATACCATCAGAAAATTGGAAGTTGTTACCCATCTTGATGACACGTTACTAGTAACAGCAGATGTGGCCGCACTCTACACGTGCATTCCGCACAATTTAGGTTTCGAGGCAGTAGAGCACTACCTAGCCCAGAGTGTTTCAATACCCCTTATACAGCGGAACTTCATTATGGATTTGCTTAGATTCGCTGCCCAGCATAATTACTTCTGGTTTCAGAACAAGTTTTATTTACAAAAGCGCGGAGTGGCTATGGGTGCCAAGTTTGCGCCCAGCCTCGCGAACTTGTTTATGGCCAAGTGGGAGGAGGATGTCGTCTATGCCCTCAGGAGACCAGAATTGGTCTTCTGGGCGAGGTACATAGACGACATCCTCCTCCTATGGAAGGGCAATCGCGAATCGCTTGATACATTCATATCTCAGCTCAATTCTAATGACAGGGGCATCCGCCTATGCCATGAGGCCAGTTCTGTTAGTGTCAACTTTTTGGATCTTGAGATCAAAGTTGTCGACCAGAAACTACAGTTTAGTACATATTTTAAACCTACCGACCGGAATGGGTACATTCCGGTCGATAGTTGTCATCATTCCCAATGGCTGAGGTCGGTACCACGTAGTCAATTCCTCCGTTTACGGAGGAATTGCACTAGAGTGGAAGACTTTTCCAGACAGGCCGCTATACTTAGACAACGTTTCTTGGAGAAGGGCTACAGGTCAGAAGATCTTAATGGAGAGATTGACCGTATTCACCAGTTAGATCGTAAGGCCCTACTAGAAACACAAACTAAAAAGACCATTGATATGAAATTCAAATGGTCCTTTTTTACCACCTTTTCTGTACAGTCAATGCAAATTAAACATATTATAAAAAAACATTGGGGAGTACTTCAGAACGACAGAGTTCTCAACTCTGCAATACCTGAGAAAGCGGGCGTCATATTCAGGGGTGCCAGATCCATACAGGGCCAGATTGCCCCTAATGTTATTGACCCCCCCAAAAAAGTCTCCTTCTTTTTTCAATGTAAGGGATATTTTCCCTGCCGTAGGTGTAATGTGTGTTTACATAACATCAGCGGCAGGAGAAAGAGTGAAACGTTCCAGTCTTCCACCACTTCACGCATCTACTCCATGAAATGTTTTACCACTTGTGCGACACGCTACATTGTGTACCTTTTGACCTGTCCATGTAAAAAACAGTACATTGGACGCACAATTAGGACCTTTTCCATCCGGGTTAATGAGCACATTAATAACATTAAAAAAGGCAAAACCAACCATAGTGTTCCCCGACATTATCTAGAATGTCATCAGCGCGATCCCATTGGAACACAATTTCTGGTTATTGACCAATTTGTCCCCCATTGGAGAGGAGAGTCCCGTGTGCGTGGCGTTTCTCGCCTCGAAACATACTGGATCTATGAGCTTCGTACCTACTCGCCATTCGGTTTGAATGTCGAGTGGGACATTAACTCTTTTATTAACACAGCTTGATTGGGTTTAATACACACCTTCATCCACTATTGCTTCAGTCCTGAGAGTTACTATTTAGTTTTTTTATTCATACATTTTTTCTCGTGGCTCCAGATATGTCCACGAGATAGATTTATGAGGTACAGGTGGATACAGTTAGTGGTCCACTCTCCTCGCTGGTTTTTTCATATACTGTCTATGTTCACTGTCCCCATTTTGTCTGGTTATGTATTTAGAATAGACCTTCACCATGTTAAATTTAACATTTAGAATGGGTTCCTATTCACTATGTTAAATTCACACAAGATGGCGCTAGAGTGTCATCTCTATTTTTCATTTTTTATTTTTTGTTGCATTATTTTATTCACCATCAGAGGTCACTGGTCCATGATTAGGGAACAAGGAGATGAGCATTTCTTAAGGAAAGCCGTGTTTCTATACATCTAAGTGTCCAGATATAATGTTTGGTTTCCCTGCATTGGATTCCGGTCCCTTCTGAATCCACGATCTAGCCTCGTAAGGCGTGACGTCATGACGCACGCGCCAGGCTTCAGCTTGGTCATGTGATCTTCACACGCTCTCAGACGGCCGCCTCTGTTGTTCAGAGGCGTGCCAGTCCATTGAGATGCATAGCGCCTTTCGGCGCCGCCCTCCCCTTGGTCCCGATCAGCCACCTGACCTCTTGTGTGTCACATGACCACATGTCACATGACCGGCGCGGGATCTTCACGGACTTTGACGCCTGCTCCACCATTGGACTGTGGGGCTCCTGTGGCGTCATTGGCCGGTCCCACTAGACAGGCCATCTGGCCAGTCTCATGTGTACACATTGGAGGATGTGAATGAGTGCGGTGTTGGCGCCGCTCTATTGGATGTTGTTGTTCAATGGAGATTTACCCGGAGTTAGGATTGGATGTTTGTCACGCCTGGTCCTATTTGATGTTTATTATGTGTTGTACCATTGGTTGTTTAAGGATACCTCCCATTGGCTTATTATGGTCATTGGATTGGCTTAGAGCATGGGTTGCATAACCACTTTTGATCTGATGGGGACTGTGGACCCCGCCCAGGGGCTGTGTCCGACCACTCATTGGCTTTCCTTTTGGCGCCATTTTCCACATGTGCTTTTGCCAAATTGTTTGGGGATGGTGTGGTCAGGTTGACACCTATCATGGCTTTTCATCTTGCCGTAACCCCATCCTATTGGTCATTGTATTCCCTGTGGGACCACATTTCCCATCACATGATCAGATCTGGTCCTATCAGATTAGGTAATAATCATGTCACATGTTAACATTCCCTGATTGGATGATAATCATGTTAGATATCTATATATATATATGTGCAGTGGGGGTGAATGGTTATATGCCCCAGTTGAAGTCTGCTACAGACGAAACGCGTCGGGCCAGGATATACCTACACCCACACTGCTTTTAAATGTGATCACTTTTATCTTATTATTTGTTTTTGTAAATGTTTTTTTAAATAAAAACCTACTCTATTGATCTATACTATTGGAGTCTCCTCCGATTGTTTTTTTTTATCATTTTTTCTCTATATGGTTGGACACCTATTGGGAGAGCATTCCAAGCTAATTCTCGCCCCATCCGTGAGCGAGCTTTCACCATCTGCTCGTTCCATTTTCCATTCATCAAGTGGCCGTCCAGGAATTTCCATTCCATCCAGGGATATCCAGATTCTATGACAGTTGCCCTCATCTCGATTGACCGCATCCTGTTGGCGCAGCTGTGAGGGATTCTACACAGTTCATCTGTCTGCTTGGGATATCGAGATTGTAGGCTACCTAGAGCCTCTTTATGCCCGTTTGACTCCCTGTTGCTGACAGGGAGTCCACCAGTTCCGGTAAGCTTACATCTTTACTTTTCCACATCTAAGTGTATACATCCGAAGATTCGGTTTAGGACCATCGGGGTCTGAAGTCATCCATAGTTCATCACTTTGGACTTTTGTTGTTTTATCACTATTTGATATGATAGTTTTGTCTCTAGGAATCTGTTCCCCAACCAATATTGAGGATTGTTTCTTGGGACTTTAATGTGTGCACTTGAAATATTATCATTCGTGCTGTGCTTTTGTTTTAGGTTTATATTATTTCCTTTAATTATCACATAGGAATATATGTCATTGGTGATTCTCACTGTGTGCATCACCACCACTGTTTGCATTTTTTACAGGTTTATTTCCTATAGTTGTCACTGAGGAATAGATATCTGTCACGTCTATGCAGGTTTATACTTTTACTCTCTCAATCACCAGTTGAGGAGTCGAAGGGTATTTCCGCCACTCACCTATACAGCTGAATGGTGGTACTACCATTCATTTTTTAGCGCTGCACTTTCCTTCCTCCACCGTTTATTGAATACTTGTCTTATTCTAGTGCTGCTGCTACACTTTATTGTGTGTTTTTTTGAGTTTAGCGCTGTAATTCTTTCTATCTACACACGTATATGTATTACCATTACCTGAATCTGAAGCATTGCATGTACATCTGTACTTAAAAAAGGAAAATTAACCCCCCTCTTCCCAACCCCGCCCTGCATCTTCCTCAACTGATACGGACATACTCCCTGAAAAAAAAAACAAATGCAATCAATGCAAAAAAGAGGGAATATAAAATGTTTGAAAAACAACAAGATATCCACTGATCTGGGCTTTCTGCATAGGAGAAAGCAGAGGGTCCTCATCCAGAAGGAGGAGACAGGAGCAGGTAACACGTTGCAAACTTCAAGTTGGATGTTCAAAGTGTCAGTGAAATCCCAGAGCCATCATACGTGTACCCTCTAGCAGTGACTGGGGCAAAGTCTCGCTGCACTGTACATGTAGTTTGTAGGACTATTGTGTTCCCAGAGCTCCTTCCATGAGTACGGTTTGGATAGAAAAAACAAGGAATGTGTGGAACCCTATTGAATAACGGAAAAAAAGAACTGTACCACTGGACTCGCGTGGTTGGCATCCGTTACACTGGCAGATGCTAGCACCAAGATTTTTCTAGATGTGTGTCAGTATGTTCAGTCAGCCCCCTCATGTAGACCAATTATGCACAGATTACACCTCCTGAGCCTGTTCTCCATATCTTCCTGTTTGGTCAGGAGTTGGTGTATCTGCTGCTGCATATGCTCCGAGCCTGCTTGCAATGGCGGGAGAATGTCCTCCACTGTGCTGATCCAGGTCTCCGTGGTCCTGACCCGATCCCGGAACTTCTGGAGGTCTTGTCTGATCAAGGATATGTCCACTTTAACCTCCTCGATCTGTGCTGTAAGGGATGTGCGGCAGAATGTAATAGCTTCCAGTAGCCTGTCTGTGTCACCAGCCGGCGGGTCTCCCCCTGGCTTTGCAGTGCCGCCATCTTCCTCTGGTTCTTCTCTGTCGGTAGTATTGATCTTAAAATTCAGAGGCTATAGATTTGGGGTTGAAATGTTTGGTCCTTGTGTATGATGTAAATCAGGCATGTCCAAAGTCCAGCCTGCGTTCCGGTTTCAGACAGTCCGCCTATTAATTTTGACATGTATATCTTTTGTGGCCCCCAACGAATCACCGGGGGGCACAAAAGATATATATGCTGGCTGCTTTGGAGAGGACAGGGAGGAAGCGGGACGAGTGCCGTACATACAGGAGTATTTCCTGTTTACACAGTGGCCTCTGTAAAAGGAAGTCCCGTCTCCTGCGCTGCCATTGGACGACTGTTCTGTCCATCATAGTAGGCAAGACTTTGTATTAAAGAGGTTGCAGAGAAAACAGGAGTTTCTCCTGTATGTCTGGTGCTCGTCCCGCCCCCTCCCTGTCTCCTCCAAGGCTGCACTGATGGCAATGGTGAGTCTGCATTCATGACAATGGTGGGGCTACATTCATGCCACTTCTGAGGCTGCAGATGGGCACTGATTAGACTGAGTTGATGGGCACTGACCCTTATTTTGCTTCCCAGTTCTTTATTTAAAAATTTAAATTTTTTCATGAAACTTCCTTTTTTAAAGTGTTGGTGCGTGTTATAAGCCAATAAATACGGTATATCCAAACACGCCCAAACTCATCTCTTCACCACACACAGCCACAAAGGCAAGATAATTCTTGTTGGGCAGTGTATTAGTGCTCTGACGAACACACTTAGACCAAAATTTTAATGGTTTAAAGAATGTCAGGCAAAAGGGTTGGCCCTCACGCATGTTCACTTCATCAAATCTGGCCCTCTTTGAAAAAAGTTTGGAAACCACCTGATGTAAACAGTATGTTGTCTATAGACTGTAGTGACCAGATGGGGGTCTTGAATGCAGTAATTAATTAGAGATTATGTTTTTCATGTGCAGAGAAAGATGAAGTCCTATCATGTGGGGGTACAAAGTGTTATGCATCTACCAGATGCAAGGAGTAGTTTAGTTTTGAGTTTTTTTTTGAGATGGTAGAATGAGATGTGAAACATGCCCTTAGACACATCAAAAAGGGGGTTTTATGTGAAATTAAAGCCCCCCCTTGAGAAGTAGTCCTGAAAGTGGAACTTTACCCTAAAATGGAAGTTCTGCGTAACCGCTTGCTGACAGCACGCCGTTGATTGCTCCTGAGAAGGAGAGAACGAAGATCTGTCAATGTAAACAGACAGATCTCCATTCTGTCAGGGGTGAGGAGAGCGATTGGTTGTTCCTACTGCTTAGTAACAACGATCAGTCTCCTCCCCCAGGCAGTCCCATCCCCCCACAGTTAGAATCACTACCTAGGACAGGGATATGCAATTAGCGGACCTCCAGCTGTTGCAGAACTACAAGGCCCATGAGGCATAGCAAGACTTTGACAGCCACAAGCATGACACCCAGAGGCAGAAGTATGATGGGACTTGTAGTTTTGCAACAGCTGGAGGTCCGCTAATTGCATATCTGTGCCCTAGGCCATACATTTAACCCCTTTATTGCCCCCTAGGGTTAAACCCTTCCCTGCCAGTGACATTTATATAGCGATCAATGGCTATTTATAGCTTTGATCGCTGTATGAATGTCAATGGTCTCAAAATAGTATGAAAAGTGTCCGATCTGTCCACTACAGTCCCAATTAAAAATCGCAGATCGCCGCCATTACTAGTAAAAAAAAAAAAAAAAAAAAATGCCATAAATCTATCCCCTATTTTGTAGACACTAACTTTTGCACAAACCAATCAATATTCGTTTTTTGCGATTTTCTTTTTTTTTTTTTTTTTTTAACAAAAATATGCAGAGGAATACATATTTGCCTAAACTGATGAAGACATTTTTGTTTTTTTATATATTTTTTTGAGGATATTTATTATAGCAAAAAGTAAAAAATTGCTTTCTTTTTTTTCAAAATAGTCTGTATTTTTGTGTATATAGCGCAAAAAATAAAAACCACAGAGGTGATCAAATACCACCAAAAGAAAGCTCTATTTGTGGGAAAAGGATGTCAATTTTGTATTGGTAAAGCATCGCACGATCGCACGATCGCACAATTGTCAGTTAAAGCGACGCAGTGCCGTATCGCAAAGAATGGCCCAGTCAGGAAGGGGGTAAAGCCTTCCAGGGCTTAAGTGGTTAAACACCTCCTCGCCTCCTCCCCCCTAGTTTTAGCAGGTGCCTGCTCCCAATTCTGCTCTGATCACCTAGGTGGTCGCAACGGAAGTTCTTCCCCCCTCCCCTCCCTTCAACCTTCTGGGACAGGTCATGGGTACCAGAAGGCTGCAGGTCCATTTACAAAGTGCAGCACCACTTGCGCATGTGCAGTGGGAAGCCGGCTGTGAAGCTGCAGAGTCACAGCCCGCTTCCCTTAGTAAACATGCCAGGGACCTGAAGACCAGCATTACTTTTAAACGTTAACAGCAGCTACAGTATTTGTAGCTGCTAACATTAAATTTTTATGTTTAAGACTGAAGAACCACTTTAAGTTCCTTCACTTAACCTTCCTAGCGGTAACCCCGAGTCTGGCTCGGGTCCAGCTTTTTCTGCTGGGAGCGGTAACCCCGAGCCAGACTCGGGCTTGCGTGCAGGATGCAGGGGGGAAGTTACTTACATTTTCCCCTGGATCCTGCGATGTCTCCCCGCTGTGTGAGCGAGCCGTCCGCTCGCTCGATTCACACAGTGCCGGTCTCCGTTCCCTGCGACGTTCCGACGCACGGGAGCGGAGATCGGCGCCAAATTTAAAAAAGTTAAAAAACACAACACATATACAGTACTGTAATCTTACAGATTACAGTACTGTATACAAAAAATACACATCCCCTTTGTCCCTAGTGGTCGGCCCAGTGCCCTGCATGTCATTTTATATAATAAAAAGATTTTTTTTCTGCCTGGAAACTGGAGATTGTCCATAGCAACCAAAAAGTGTCCCTTTATGTCAAAAGTGGTTTTAGACCAGCTAGAAAACACCGATAAAAAATTAGAATCACAATTTATCATCAAACAATAAATTTAATGACAGCGACTATTCTGCAACTGAGCAAATTTCAGTGTTTTTGATTTGATTACATTATTGAATCATTTTTATATATATGTTTATTATATTACAATTTATTATTTTGTGTTTCAAACTTTATCATACCCGGGATGTCTACTAGACTCTGGTTCGGACAGATTTAAGTGAGTTATTCATAAGAATTGCATGCCTACAATATAAAAACGCCAAATTTCCATGCAAAATAATTGTACCGCTTTCAGCACAAAATTCCAGCCAGAATCATACCGCCAGGGAGGTTAAAGGGAATAAGGTTTTGTAGAAAAAGGAGCTGATCCTTTACCCAGTAGGTACAGTATGTGTTCACTAAGGTAACTAGTACATTTTCCTTTTTTTTTTTGCCTTTGACAAATATATAGCAGCCTTGGTCAGCTTTTTTTTTTTTGAGTGACAAATGTCCAGGGGTTATCGATCTAACGATAAGGTTATTAACACCCTTAAATTTGGAGAGGGGCAATGGACTGTGGTACACCCCTGGGAATGTTCGGTATATCATGTCTTTTAAAATAAGTTTCTTATAAGGACTTTTATTCCCTTGATTTTGAGAAAAAAAAAAAAAGCTTCAGGGAGGGTGCACACGGAATGGAAGGGGGGGGGGGGGCAGATATGTGGAATGGTTGTAGGGCTTTGAGACCAGCACAGGGGGTTTGAGGCTAGTTCCAACTATACACAAGCCACTGGTTAAAAATGTTCCTCTGTTTCCTAGAGGTGGCCTATGTGGGGGATGTTATAAGATTACAATGGAGAGCAGAAGAAGATTGTCAAGAGAATGGCAGTGGCAATTATGTACACTTCACAAAAATTACACTATAAGCCCTGTCTAATGCCCTGTACACACGAGCGGAATTTCCATCAGAAAAATCTTGGATGGTATTTCTGACGGAATTCTGCTCAAGCTTGGCTTGCATACACAAGGTCACAGAAAAGTTCTCTGAACTTTCGACCGTCAAGAATGTGGTGACGTATAACACTATGACGAGCGAATTGTTTCCGAGCATGCGTGTATTTTTGTGCGTCAGAATTGCATACAGACAAACGGAATTTCCGTCAAGAACTTTTTCTGTCGGAAAAATAGAGAACCAGCTCTCAATCTTTTGCTGGCGGAAATTCAGACAGAAAAAGTTGGATGCCCCCAGACTAGGGACTATACGTTCTTCTCCCCAGTACACCAGACGTACTCCCGTCTGGATCACATCCTGGTTGAACATGGACTACTGGAGAGAATCACCAAAACCAGCATAGAAATTATGTCCCTTTCAGACCATGCCCCAGTCACTATGAACTTGAGCATCCCAGAGTATAAACAACCCTCGAGTGGGTGGAAATTGAATACAGAACTATTATACGATAAAGATATACGGGAGTCCATCCGAAAGGAACTTGAATGTTTTTTCCAAACCAATGACAATGGCGAAGTCTCGGAGGCAGTAATCTGGGACGCCCATAAGGCGTTCGTCAGGGGTATATTTATAGCGAAGGCATCCTGGCTGAAAAAAGAGAGGAAGAGACAGACACAGGAAGTGACGGCCGAGATCACCAGACTTGAACAAATACATAAGATTGGGGGGGCCCTGGCACATGATACCTACCTCGAGCTGGCGGAAAAGAGGGAGGAGTTAAAAGACCTGGCTGAACAAGAAGCTAGACAGGTATTTAATAAGATGGCAAAGGAGCAGTACTTATGGGGTAACAAGACAGGGAAATTCCTTGCCAGAAAACTCCAAAAGAAAAAATCGAGAAACTTCATCGAGAAGATTCAAACCGGCAATGGAGAAACTAAACACGCATCTAGAGAAATAGCAGCAACATTTAGGCAGTATTACGAAGAACTCTACTCGGTGGTTCCGGAGGGCGGCAACAAAGGGGGCGAAAATAGCAAGAAAATAGACGACTTCCTGGGAAGGGCAGGGTTGGCCTCCTTAAGTATAGAGGATAGTGAAGCTCTGGAAAGACCGATCTCAGAGGACGAAATCCTCAGAGCGTTAAACAACTCCCCTTCAGGAAAGAGCCCGGGCCCTGACGGGTTTACCGTTCTATATTATAAAACCTTCAAGGAAATATTAGTCCCAAGACTTCAGCGCTATATGAATGGCCTGGGGACAGAATACGATATGAGCGAGGGTTCACTCTTGGCGACAATAACCGTCCTGCTTAAAGAAGGGAAGGATGGATCGGTGTGCTCAAGCTATAGACCCATTTCATTACTAAATTTCGATACAAAACTGTACGCCAAAATTTTGGCCGAGCGAATTAAGGGTCACTTGTGCACGCTGATCCATCCTGACCAAGTAGGCTTTATCCCGGGCAGGGAGGGGAGAGATAACGGGATCCGGACATTATTGGCTATGCAGAGGATGAGGGACACACGAACCCCCAGTCTACTGCTCTCAATTGATGCAGAAAAAGAATTTGACAGGGTAGACTGGGGGTTCATGTTTAAAACTTTACAAAGAATGGGATTTGGACCCGGGATCATACAGAAAATTAAAGTCCTCTATGCGCACCCCAAAGCAAATATAAGAATTAACGGGTTAGCCTCGTCTATGTTTGAGATGCATAATGGGACGCGGCAGGGTTGTCCGTTATCCCCTCTCCTCTTCGTTCTGTCCCTGGAACCACTGCTGTCTACAATCCGAGGTAGCTCGGGAGTAGAGGGATGTAGAGTCGGCAGGGAGGAACATAAACTCGCTGCGTTTGCAGATGACGTCCTCTTTTACGTCGGGTCTCCGCAGAAGTCAATCCCCAACCTCTTAAAAATCCTAGCCAAGTACGGGGAACTAACAAATTTCAGAATTAATAGCACGAAAACCTTCATTTTAAATATCAACCTTAATAAGACTGAAAAACAAAATTTACAGAAAGAGGTCAGCTTCGCCTGGAAAAAGCAGATAAAATACCTGGGCATCGAGTTGGCCAATAATCCACGGAAAATGTATAAAATTAACTTTATTCCACTGCTAGAGGAAATCAAAAAAAAATGTAAAGACTACAATGGAAGAGCCCTATCATGGATAGGTAGGGTCAATACAGTAAAGATGATGATACTGCCGATTATCACGTATAAACTCCAGATGCCTCCACTCCCCCTCCCAAAACAGTATCTTGGAAAATTAAGAGCATTGGTTATGAACTTTGTGTGGAAGCACAAAAAACACAGAATTTCCCTTCAAATCTTAAAACAAGATAAGAATTCAGGCGGTCTTGCAGTTCCGGACATCGTGGGATATTACCATGCTATAGCACTACTCAGAATACCAGAATGGGTTAAAACACATAATATTAAAAGATGGGTTGGTTTGGAGGAGGCACTTAGCGAGGTTAAACTGGGGAAGATTGTATGGAATCCCCCAAAATATAGATCACTGGGAGAAAAAACGCACACAATCACACGGAACACACTTAAAATTTGGGATAAGACATACAAAGTATTTAATAAAGTATACAATTCACCACTAATTACACTAAAGGAAAACCCCTTCTTTCCTCCTGGGAAAAAAGGGGTAAGCGGAAACTGGATTATAAAGGATAGCACATGCATAGGGGATATTATTAGCAACGGGAAAGTTTTGGCACTGCAGGAGTTACAGACTAAAAGAGAGTTTTTTTCCATAGACGCATGGCGGTATCTCCAATTAAGCCACTTCGTCGGCTCGCTCCCAGGGCCGTTAAGGGACATCAACGATCTGACGAAGCTAGAAAAAATTTTTACGGCAGAGAACTCCAAAAAAAGAATCTCGAAAATTTACAAATTACTCTTGGAGCAGGACAGATTGGAGATACCACCATACCTCAGGAAATGGGAGAGGGAACTGGGTTCACAATTAGATTTAGACACAGTTAGGAAAATATTAAAATTAGCCCACGGTTCAGCAGCCGACTCTAAGACCGCGGAAATGAATTTTAAGCTTATAGCTAGGTGGTATAGGACCCCAGATAAGCTAAGCAAATATCAGAGGGATACATCAGCCAAGTGTTGGAGAGGATGCGATGAAAGTGGGACCATGGGTCACCTCTGGTGGGACTGCCACAAAATAAAAAAAATACTGGGAAACCATCTTAAAATACATAAAAGAAATCACCTCGGTGGAGGTGAAAAGGGACCCCTGGGTCGTGCTCATGCACGCAACCACGCAGGGAACTAGCCAATATATAAGCTCTCTGGTCCCCCATCTCCTTAACGCAGCAAAGGGGGCGATTCCGAGATGCTGGATGGACCGGGAATGCCCTCCTTTGTGGCTTTGGGTGGACGAGGTAGAATCCGCATATACTATGGAGTGCGTGATAAATTGTAGCGGGGGGGCCAGAGAAGCAACAAAAGAGAAGTGGGAAGGCTGGAGAAAATTCAAAAAAACATGGAGCTACTCGGAGGCCCTGAGGACCCTTCCATAGATACCCAGTGAGATAAAGTCCCAATAGTAAACACCCGCAAAAAAAAAAAAAAAAAGCACCGATGTCAGTAGCGGAGGGGGGGGGGGGGGGGGGGGGGGGGGGAGGTCGAGGGGAATAATTTACAACGCAGGGAGGGGAAGAAAAAAAAAAAATAAATAAATAAATAAGTTAGAGGGAACATGCAAGAGAAAGCCTTCACCCGGGAGGCTGAAAACCAGGGGAGGGGAAAAAGGGCCAAACCTATACATCGACCACGGGGCAGATTGACAACAACCCGGCCCACAACCCTTACTGCCTTGACTCATGGATGTTAACCAAGAAATACTCAAACGGAATAAACCCCCTGGGGGAAAAAAAAAAAAAAAAAAAAAGAGGGGGGGGTGATATGAAAGTTAAAAGTATCCACAAATGATGTTAAGACATAAAGGGGACGGAGATGTGGGCCGAGCTGACATTACCCCTCACTGATCGAGCTGAATGTGGAGAAAAAAAAAAAAAAAATAATAAAAAAATAAAAAAAACGAAAAAAAAAAGAAAAAAAAAAAAAAAAGAAAAAGTTGGATGGAGCATACACATGGTCGGAATATCCGACCAAAAGCTCCCATCACACTTTTTCCGACAGAAATTCCGCTCGGTTGTACGGGGCATTAGACAGACAGGGCTTACTATACGTACATAATTGCCCCTGCCATTCTCTTGACAATCTTCTTCTGCTTCATGGGGCATAAAAGGATATGCAAGTGGGGGGGGGGGGGGTGAAGGTGAAGTGACATACTGATTCCAGAGGTGCTTTTATGCCCCGTACACGCGGTCGGAAATTCCGACGGAAAATGTCGAATCGGACCATGTTGTTGGAAAATCCGGCCGTGTGTGGGCTCCATCGGACTTTTGAGATCCTGCTCTCAAATTTTCCCACAACAAAATCTGACTTTTTCCAATCGTGTGTAGAGAATTCCGACGGACAAAGTGCCACGTGCCATTACGAGACCAAAGCTATTGGCTGCTAGCCTCTTCGTAGTTCTGTCGTACGCAACGAACGTCACCACGTTCAGAATGATCGGATTTTCCGACAACTTTGTCCGACCGTGTGTATGCAACACCAGTGTCGGACAAAATCCGTCTGAAAAATTCTGACGGATTTTGTGGCCGGAATTTCCGACCGTGTGTACGGGGCATTATTGTGACAAAATATTCCTTTTTGACCTGTTCCCAGCTAGCACTCCAGTCTTCTACTGCAAGTTTTCTGCAAACTGAGTTCAGAAGGTCAGGGCTATATTTACATATATTTATGCAAGCACTGTACATTGGGTAATAATTACAAAAAAAATCCTCTGCGCTACCAGTACTTTGGATACAAAGATTAAAAAAAATCTAAATGTGAAAAATATTTATTGCCACTATACGTGGTTATGTGTTCCCACATCACATATCATCTAAAGTGCAGCACAACCCAAAAATCTACAATTGCTTTAAACTTCTCTCCTGAAGTGCACATTTGTAAAAATTAAAAAAGAACTCTAATTCTATAACATATCAAAAACTCATAACTTTAATGAAAAATTATCACACAATTATATGTGTCAGTGGGTATTTTCTTGCCAATAAAGTCCAAAATTACAATTAATCTGCAAATCTGTAAACTTATCCTGCTCCTTTCTTGGGGTGCTGGGGGGGGGGGGCGGCGGGGGTTTGCCATGAAAATGAGACAGTGCTTCGAAGCCTGCTTCTCCAGAGTTAAGGTTTAGAAGGAGAAGAAATGTAGAAGATCTGAGCCCTGGCATAAAAGTTGTTTGAGATACTGTGCATGGCTTGCCTCGCAAAGAACTCCTACAGTGCAGCGTGGGTCCTTACTCTGCTATTACCAAGATTGGCTCTGACAATGAGCATCTTTTTTCAATTTTTTTTCCAAATATCTGTTTATTGGCATCTTAAGTGTAAAAAAAACAGACAAAACAATTAAAACAACATTCTCAAAAGGCACAGTAGGCTCTTGCAGTGGCTGTGAGAGAGAAGAACCCGTAGTTTCAAAAGTCTGGGCAACTGTTACCCGTCTAACCAAATGACTACAGTATGACAATGAGCATCTTTACTTGGAATTTGGTTGGAAATAACTTAGTGGCAAGTGGACCGTTTATAGTACAACCTAGGTACCCTCTCAGTGGGAAAGATAAGAATAATTACGGTCATACTTTATTATAATCAGGGTAGTGTTGAATAGGGTTCATCACATGAAATAAATCTTTCCTTCCCAGACTTCTTTCTGTATGAATTCTTAGAAAGAGGGCACAGCAACTATGGCTGGATAGACACTACACAATTTTCTGTATATTTTATCCTTCAGATTTACCAAAACCATATAATATGAGGTAAAATCTTAAGACACCTTTCACACTGAGGCGCTTTCACGCTAATGAAAATCACCTGAAATGCTCACGAAAACCTATTTTCATTAAAATCACTGAATGCTTTCACATTAGGGCAGTGCGCTGGCAGGGTGGTGAAAAAACGCCCTAATGCCGCGTACACACAATCGGAAATTCCGCCAGCAAAAGTCTGATGAGAGCTTTTGGTCGAAAAATGAGACCATGTGTATGCTCCATCAGACTTTTGCTGGCGGAATTCCAGCCAGAAAAGGATCGAGAGCAGGTTCGGAAATTCCGATCGTCTGTAGCAATTTCTGACACGCAAAATTCCTACGCATGCTCGGAAGCATTGAACTTAATTTTCTCGGCTCGTCGTAGTGTTGTACGTCACCGTGTTTTTGACAGTCGACAGTTCAGCAAACTTTTGTTTGACCATGTGTATGCAAGCAAAGCTTGAACGGAATTACGTTGGAAAACCCCATCCAAGATTTTTCCGGCGGAAAATCCACTTGTGTGTACGCGGCATAAGAGTTTTAAGTTGTATGCAATCAGGCAGGCCCTTGCACTACATCTAAAGGAAATCGGACAACAAAAGTTGTATAGTATGTATGGGGTCTAAGTTCCACCGCAATTTTATTTTAATTATCACCTGTATATAAATATATATATACATATACATATACATACACACACACACATACACACACACACAGTATCTCACAAAAGTGAGTACACCCCACACATTTTTGTAAATATTTTATTATATCTTTTCATGTGACAACACTGAAGAAATGACACTTTGCTACAATTTAAAGTAGTGAGTGTACAGCTTGTATAACAGTGTAAATTTGCTTTTCCCTTAAAATTACTCAACACGTAGCCATTATTGTCTAAACCGCTGGCAACAAAAGTGAGTGCACCCCTAAGTGAAAAAGTTCAAATTGGGCCCAATTAGCCATTTTCCCTCCCTGGGAACTTCTCTAGTACTACTATATTATACTAGAAATAATGAACGTCTGCTGTTATTGGATGTAAAATCATAACAAAAAAAAAAAAAAAATACTGTACATTACAACATGTCCAAGGAAAGTGACTTAATTTTTATTACTATATTTATAAAGGTGCAGGGGCTGTGATTATTAACTAAGGACACATAATTGAGGTTTACCAGTAACTGATTAAGCACAATTTACAAATCAAACCAGTTACAATACCATGAGAGTGGCTTCTGCTTCTTGGCTCTCTCTGACACCATATGTTAGAAACATCTGCTTACAGGCCTATCCACATAGTATTGTATGCATATGAGAAGATTAATTTCATAGGTTGATTTTATTCAAGCGTTACAATTTTTAAAGATGCAGGCAGAGTACAGTGATAACCAAAGTATGGGGAGACCTTATAAACAGGCGCCAGCAGTGCAGTGAGATACAAAGAAAACCTGTCGTAATATGCCACATTTAAAAACAATGAAACAGTGGTTCTCAACTCCAATCCTCAGGACCCACTAACAGGGCAGGTTTTAAGTATTACCTTAGGGAGATGCAGACTAGAATACTGCAATCACTGAGCAGGTATTTCAGTTATCTTGTAAACCTGGTCTGTTAGTGGTTCCTGAGGACAGGAATTGAGAACCACTGCAATAAAAGTTAAAGTGGAAGTAAACCCCCCTATCGTTTTCAGCCAAGGAAGCTGCCATCTTTGCCTCTGTTTAATCTTCAACTGCCACAGTGCTGCACATGTGATCCGTTATGACACCAGCCATTGGATGGTTTGACTGGTTGAGAGCACAGCCAATGTGCAGTTAGCATTCACGGCATGCCTTTTTTTTTAGACTGTTAAATCGATGGGTTTACTTCCGCTTTAAAGTCAGTATGCACTGTCTGTATCCACCAACTGGCAGGCCTGTTCAGGCTTCAGCTTGTATAAGAGCAGTGTGAACTGCAAGCTTTTTTAAGGCTCTGTTCACACCTAGGTGTTTTTCTGCTGTAAGCCTCAGCTCTAAAAATGCCCAACAAGACAAATCCCATTCATTTCAATAGCCCCTGTTAAAATCTAAAGCCCCATACACACGCTCGGACAATCCGCGGACCAGGTCGGTCGGACTTTGTCCGACGTACTTTGTCCGATGTTGGCGTTGCGTACACACGGTCGGACTACGTTGTCGGAATATCCGGTCCGGAAGAACGTCGTGACGTAAGTCGTCGTCCACGAGATTACAAAAGGGAAGTTCAGCACCACGTCAGGCACCCGTTGGGCTCCTTCTGCTGATCCCGTGTTTATCGAGAGTTAGTGGAAGTTTGGTGACTTAAGATTCGCGCTTCTCAGTTTTCTGACTCAGATCGTTACTGCTCTTCAGTTTGTGCTTGTCGTGCGTATCTGTTTATTAGTGCGTGTAGTCAGTTCGCATTTGTTGGTCATTGCGGCCTATATCTTGATATAGGACGCTTTGATTTGCACTGCTTATTGTCTGCTCGTTGCTGGTATTCACTTCGTTCTTTCAGGCCTTGCTGTTTATCGGTGCTTTCTGTTTGTCCGTTCTGACCAGCCGACCTTTTGTGACCTTCTGAGCGATGTTTCCCGTGCGTACTCGTCGCCGAGTTCGTGCTGTACGCGGAATTGGTGTCGGGCTTTTAGCTTTGACCCAAGACCCGTCCATGAACAGAGTGACGAGGAGTATGTGGACCAAGAATTGGTTGCTTCAGCGTGACCAGTTCTCGCACATGCCTTTGCTTCGTGAGATCCGGGAGAATAATCCTGATGATTTCAGGAACTTTCTCAGGATGACGGACCCCGATTTTCACCGTCTTTTGGCTTTGCTGACCCCCTTTATCAGCCGGCAGGATACCTGCATGAGACAAGCCATTACTCCGGAGCAGAGGCTTGTTGCCACGTTGAGGTACTTGGCGACAGGGAGAAGTCTTCAGGATTTGAAGTTCTCTTCAGGTATCTCTCCCCAGGCCCTGGGAATCATTATTCCAGAGACCTGTTCTGCCATCATTCAGGTCCTGCAGGAGGACTATATTAAGGTAACATTTCTACTTTACTATTCCCTTCTATGTATGCTCTGTTTGCGAATGACTTGTATTTTTGACCTCCTTCCCTAATTACCATGATTGCAATATGCTCTAATATGCTGTGCCCCTTTTCTCCTTCATGCATTTTTCCCTTCACTTACCTCACCAGCATGCTCTTCTGCCCCAATAGACACCTATGGCCTAGTCACTTAAGCAATGTCTTTTGTCTGCTGCATAGTATTGTTTGCCCCCAAACACCCCCTAAAATATGCACAAATGTTTGCTGTGTGGTTTACTTCATGTAGAGCCCCCTTTTTTTGTTCTTTTGGGGGGGGGGGGCAAACTCATTAGGAACCCCCTCCCCCAACTGCTCTGTCAGATGGTACCAATCCTTTATCTGCTGGCTTTCCCAAGGTCAATACACACTATATACCTACCTCTTTATAGTGCGCATCTTTAGGGATGAATTCAGCAAAGCATGTAGTGCAAGGGGCTGCCTCCATACATTCCATTTCCTAATTTTTTGTCTTCTTTCCCTCCTATTAGCTTGCTTGGTAATTTAATAATGTCACACTGTGCCTGCCTTTTTTGGGGGGGGGGGGGGGGGAATGTTATTTGATCTTTCCTGTGGCCTGCCAATAGTGTTAAGTACAGAGGGTCTGGCCAAACTAGGCCACATTATTGAGCCATTTGCCAATCAATGAAGTGCAGAGGGTTACCTGTCCACCACCCCCCCCCCCCCCAAAACCATAGTTATTGCCAATGTCCCATCAGAAGTGGGGGGATTGATGGGGGGGTGAGTAATCTGTGAAGGGGAGCCTCTACTTTTCTGTGTAAATACTTTCCAGCCTCCAATTTTATACAATGCTCTTGTTCCAAGATGTTGATTGTCTAATCTGCTTGCAATGTTTAGGTGCAAAGTGACTCATTTTTTTTTCTTGTTTCACTCCACAGTTCCCTTCCACGCCACAGGAATGGCAGACTGTGGCCTCCCACTTTGCCAGCCGTTGGGACTTTCCTAACTGCGGAGGGGCAATTGATGGGAAACACGTCCGCATCGTCCCACCGCCCAACTCGGGGTCCTACTATTATAATTATAAAGGGTTTAATAGTGTAGTGATGTTGGCGGTGGTGTCGGCAACATACGAGTTTATGTATGTGGACGTGGGGATGAACGGCCGGATATCGGATGGTGGGGCCATTACGCACACGGAGTTCTACTGGCGTCTCCAAAGTGGCAGTCTGTGCTTGCCACCTCCAGAGGAGAATGCCGAAGGACTCCCCTTCGTCTTTGTCGCAGATGAAGCGTTTGCGCTGACTCCCCATGTGATGAGGCCGTTCCCGATGAGGACCCTCACCCCGGACCAGAGGGTCTTCAACTACAGGCTGTCCAGAGCCAGAAGAGTGGTGGAGAACGCTTTTGGCATCCTGGCCAGCCGCTTCCGCCTGTTCCTGACGGCATTTAACTTGGCGGAATACAAACTGAACCACATAGTTCTTGCCTGTTGCATATTGCACAACTTCCTCAAAAGACATAACAGGAACTATGTGGTGCCCGTTGGCCCAGATGTGGAGGGCCCTCCAAATGCGGACCTCACAGCCCTTCGAGTGGCACGTCCAGGCTTGCCCCCTCTCAATGCCCGCGTGGTCCGGGACCAATATATGGAATACTTTGTGGGTAGGGGGGCCATTGCTCTGCCTGACGATGTGTGAGAGGCATTTTTTAATAAATCTGATATTTTAAACAACCTCTGATTTCTTGTCATTTCAGTCTTCTTTTTAGCTTATTTTACTTTGTCATTTTTTTCCCTTTGCCTTCGACAGTGGTAATGCACTTTCTGGGCAAAAGGAGGTAACAGTCTCTTCTTCCCAAAAAGATTATTCTCATGTGTGTTTGCTACCTAATCTTTGGTCTAGAGAAGGTTTCTCCTGCATAACTGACACCCAAAATACTCCTTTTCAGCACCAGGTCTGACATGTGTGTATTCTCCAAAATGCTGTGCTCCGTGTTTTCGTACAAAGCACTGTGGGTGTCATTTACATAAGTCAAATCCGCTATGCTCTACAAGTGCATTGAAAAAGTTCCCTGGGAAAGGAAATTGCAGTGCAAAGTGGATTTGCCTTTAGTAAATAACACCCATTGCCCCCCATATCCTTTACATTTTACATACATAATGCATTGTTTTATTTAAATAAGGAAGCCACACATTTGGAAAAATAAAAAAGTTTACTTGGAAAACATTCACAAGTGCGTTTACAATCTTCACGCCAAAACTGACAACATCTTGGTTATTTACAACATTATTTACAAAGATTACGCAATTTGTAAAACCAGGCATGGAGCTAAGCAGAACCTATGAAGTAGGAAAGTTCAACTTTGTAAAGTGAAGACAAGATCAGACATGACTATATGTTCAAAGTGTGTTTGATCTTGCCTTCATCACATGGGGGGGTCACCCCCGAAAAGTGGAAATTTGGAACATGCACACAATTTGGTTCTGAAAATGGTCATTAGATGGTAAAACACATGCCTAGAAGCTTCAAAAGTGCCATTTTCCATCATGGGGATGAATGGACGTTTTTTGGGGGTGCAACCCCTTCACCACAACCACTTTCGTAGTTCGTAAAGTGTTTGCACCCCCAAAAAAAACGTTGCCATTCACCCACCATGATGGGAGCTAGCACATGTGGACACAATGTGTGCATGTTCCAAATTTCACACAGTTTTTAAGTTGCAAATGTGTTCAGAAGCTGGCACAAATGTGTGTAAATTACTTGTTGCTTTTTCATATTTTTCCTAAAACATCAATGATGTTCTTCAATTTTTGTTGAACATCATTGATGTTTTGCTTTATGTAATCTAGATCTCGATTGCAGACCATTATCTCTCCGATGAGTACGTGGGCACTCTCTGTGGTAAAGTGCGATTTTTCTTCCACAACATCCACGTCACCTAAAAACCACAAACAAACAAAAATGGGGTGTTGGAAATGAGGCAGCCATACATGGATTAGCTTACCAGTAGCTGTGTTCTCCCACACTCACCTGTTGTGGTGACAATTTCTCCAAGTTCGATGATCTCTCCTTCCTCCTCCTCCTCCTCCTCTGCTTCTGCTCTTTCCCCTTTTTTGGTAGGTGTTGGTTTGGGGGTTTCCTCAGACGGCCCAAGTTTTCGCTCCCCTATGAGAATGTACAAAAGGAAGATTTAGCAACACAAGCTATTGAGGGCAGAAATAGGAAATGACAAACATTGCTTGAAAGTGACGGACACTATTTTAGTTTGGCCAGTTACAAATGTCAACTACATGAATGAAGTCACTTTGTAAAGGTGCTAAACTGACTAGCTTTTTGGTAGAAGTTTGTGTGATGGAGACCCCCCTCTAGTATCCACTGGAGCACATGTGTGGAAAAGCATAATAAAAAGGGGGTTTGGGTGTCCCAGCACTAGTGCTCTAGAGTCCAGATGGGTAAACAGCTACTGAGTGACCTCTCCTTTACATTGAATAAATTGGCTTTACATTCTTGATGACATTTCTAGTGAGAACAAACTTCCTTTCCCCAAAAAAACACCAAACATCGTATTATAAGTGGCCGAACGATCGAGGTTGCGTACGATCGAATGCACACACACACGACCATGACAGTGGCAGAAAGATCGAGGCTGAGTACGATCGAATGCACAGACGAACCTGAAAGTGGCCATTTTGGAATGTACAACTTGGTAAAAATCAAAACACAATGGAGCAGTATGCAAGCAAGAAATCAAACACAAAACACAACTACTTACTTTTTTGAAGAATTCTCTTGATCTTTCTGTACTGATCGGCCTCCCTCAGTTTCAGGTCTGACCAGCGTTTCCTGAGTTGCTCCTTGGATCGTTGTACCCCAAAATTATTGTACAGCCTTCTCACAACTTTAGACATGATCTTGGCCTTGCGGACATTGGGGTTGAGGTAAGGCCCATACTTCCCATCATAGTCGCTCCTCTTTAATATGTCCACCATCTCCAACATTTCTCCAAATGACATATTGGAGGCCTTGAATTTCAGGTTCCGGGATCGGGACGTTTTCTGCCTCCGGACTTTCCTCGTCCTCCTCCTCGTTGGTGGGATATTTGTGGCGCACCTGCTGTGTCCCCGCCATGTGCTCTCCCCACTACGCCGTAAAGAGAAGGGGTGGGGAATAGACGAGAAAGATCGTCAGGGGCGGGCGGAGTTTGAAGCATGCGCAGTGTATATAAAACGTCACACGCCTGTGTCGTAGCCACGATCTGGGAGACGAGGGGAGAGAAAACTCACACGAGACGATCGCTACAAACGAAGGTACAATTTAACGTTGGTACATAACTAGCCTAGACTGATTTGAACTTGAGGCTTCTTTATGGAGAAGATTAGGAGAGTTTAGCCTGACATAATTTTGAGGGTTTTGTGTGTTGTTGTGTCTTGCAGAGATTGATATGAAGGGATTCAACGACATGAGTTTTCTCCCCTCTTCATTGCCAAATACAGGGATTTTCCCATATTGTGGCAGGGTATACACCCACATTACACCAACAAACCAAAGAGGCACGCAGCCCTGGAGGAACTTGTGGAATTTGTCAAGCCAAGGTTCCCCACGGCAACTGTTGATGATATTAGAAAGAAAATTGGCAGCCTGAGGAGTGCGTATATCAGGGAGAGGAAGAAGGTCGTGAAGTCTGAGGAAACTGCAACTTCAGCAGATGAGGTCTATGTCCCCAAGCTCTGGTACTATCAGAGTCTCCATTTTCTGAAGGACCAGGCTGATGTCACGGAGCCAACCTCAACTCCTCCTTCCACGCTTCCTTGCGCACAGCCCACCCCTGATGAGGCTTCCGAGGAGCAACCTGGGCCTTCCAGTCTGGAAGAGGTGGAGGAGCCCAGCTTGTTCCAGGTATAGTAGTTTTGCTACCATTTAGGGGAATAATGAATGATGTTCACTTAATTCAGGATCGCCAATTGCTTAGTTCCTAACGTGTTTGACATATCAACAGACAGTGGTGTTGGAGACATTTGGGGCCAGAATCTAAACTGCTGGGCTGAGAATTGTATGGTTTTCTATTTGTAAACATTTTGCAACAGTCACTAGATGAGAATTGTGTGTGTTTGATGAACAAATAACTGAAACTATGTCCCTTTTTCCTACACAGGAAGACCTCAGCCAGGAGGTGGCTGTGGAAGGTGGCAGTCAGGAGGAGGCAGGGGTTAGTGGCAGCCACCAGCTGGGTAGTGGCAGCCAAGAGGGGGCTAGGCCTCGGAGCCTGACTGACACCCAAACCCCTCCCCTCCGCCCTCCGTACAAAAAGGCGAGAAGGGGGGGTTATGCGGCACAGTCAGCGCTCCGGATGATAAGAGAGGCTTCAGACTCCCTACATGCCACACCCGCCGACGAGGAGACCTTTGGCTCGGTGGTTGTCACAAAAATGATGGGTATGGAGGTGAGGCAACGCAACATGTGTGAGGGGCTCATCCTCCATGTCCTAAATAAGGGTAGGGCTGGGGAGATGACCCCAGTCACACATGTTTGCCATAGCTACCATGCTCCACCTCCTCCTCCTCCTCCTCCTCCTCCTTCTGCCACCCCACCAGCACGACAGCCACAGCGTGCAAGGAAGCGTGGAAGGAAGACCTGAGAGTGACGACCTGCAATCAGTCTGGTCTGAGAGAAGATGGAGCCTCTCGTAGTACCAGAGCCTGGGGACCTAGATGGCATCTGCTGCAGTTCCGGATACTTTGGACTTCACGACCAGATTGCACTCCCCTTAATATACGTACTCCTCAGGCCCCCAATTTTCTACGCTTGAACAATGATGGTTGCCGTGGGGGGCCAAGGCTTTGCAAATTCCCCAAGTTTCACCATGGCTGCGTTCCTCTTTGGTTTGTTGGTGTGACCTAAATAAAGTTTTTTTTGATTTGAAATAATCATTGACTATTGTGTTTTACTTTGCTACAATGACAGTTTTTCTTTGAGTAGGCTGGTACATTTCACTAATCCTAAAGTAGAATTAACAAGGGGCAACAACAACAAACAACCTCCTAGTAAATTTAAGCAAGAAATACAAATGTAAATAATGTGTTTTTGGTAATTTGAGACACACAACCCCCCTCCAAAAAAAAAAAAAAAAAAAACATTCAAATATGTATTCCCCAAAAAAAAAAAAAAAGACAAATCATGGTAAAAAAATAACAAAGATTCTTTTCCGTTCAGAGTAAAAATAAACATGTAGTGTATAAATGCTGCAAAGTAATAAAGAAGTAAGTTTGTGAGAAGTGCGGGTGAATAGGAGCAGCTAAAAGATGTCATTCTTGTTGCATTGTAAAGAAAAAGAGAATGCGCTGCATTAAAGACATTTTAACATTGCAGCGTGACGAATGTGCTGTGTCGATTAGGAAAGGTAGTTTTACCTGACCGAGCGCTTCCGTCACAGAATTTCTTCTGAGCATGCGTAGCACTTTGTCCGTCGGACAAGCGTACACACGCTCGGATTTGGTGTGATCGGACCGGGTTGACGGGAAATCTTTCCAGCAGGAGATAAGACTTTGTCCGACGGACAAACCGACGAACACTGTCCGATGGTGCATACACACGGTCTGATTTTTCAACAACCTTGTCCGATCGGACCAAATTGATGAAAAAGTCCGACCGTGTGTATGGGGCTTTAGCGTTTTGTCATCCGAAGCTCAAAAAAGTACAGGAGCTTCTTTTTTGGCGGATTACAAGAGTTTTCTGCTTTTTACATTGGTGAACTTTTGAACTGTACAAAATTGCTGCAAAAATTGTGTGACTTTCTGCCCGAAAACAAAACGCCTAGGTGTGAACAGAGCCTGAAGTATTTGCAGGAGCTTTTGGCAAGCTTTTACCACATCCCTCTCAGCCATCATTCTGCTATAGGGGGTTCCATTATCCTGACTGGACATCATATGCCGTCTAGCAGGATAAGCCACTTGTGCGCTGATCGGTAGTGCGGTGTGTTGCTCTGACACACCGCATCTCCAATCTCGGTAAAAAGCCTATGGCGTAAACTCTTTACCATGTGACCAGCTGTGTCCAATCACAACTGATTACAGCTTAACCAGGATGTGCCGGTAATGGCTTTCCTCTATTCGCGCTGAAAAGGCACAAGTAGAGGATAGCTGATAAGCGGCACTCCTGACGGGGGGGGTCTGCTCTGATAATCAGTGCATTGATTATCAGTGCAGCCCCATCAGCAGTGCCCACCAGGATGCTCACCTGGGATGCCATTCAGTGCCCATCAGTAATGCCTGTCAGTGCCATCTATCAATTCCCATCAGTGCTGCATATTAATGCCTACTCATGAGTGCTCATCGGTGAAGGACAAAAAAAACTACTTACAACATTGTATAACAGAAACTAAGAAAAACTTTTTTTTTTTTTTTTTTCTAAATTTCCGGTCATTTTTATTTGTTGGGCAAAAAATAAAAATAAAACAGTGGTGATCAAAAATGGGAAAAAAAATTATAAAAATTAAATTTGGGTACAATGTTGCATGACTGCGCAATTGCCATTCTAAAGGGCCGTACACACGATCAGACTTTTTGACAACAAACATGCAAAGAGCTGTTTTGGACCAACATCCGACCGCGTGTACGTTCCATGGGACCAACTTTTTCAGTTTTCATCGGACTTTTGTTGGCTGTGCGAACGGACCAACTTTCTGCCAACAAAAGTCCGATGGAGCAAAGTCCGACCGTGTGTACACAAAACCATCGGACTTTTGTACAAAGTACAAACACGCATTCTCAGAACCAATGAAAAAGATCAGACAACAATACAGAAGTTGACCAAAGGCGGCGCTGGAGTATTTGAACGTCCTCTTTTGAAGTGTCGTCAGTATGTTGAAACGTCACTACGCTCATGTTTGTTGCCTAAAAAGTCCGATCGTGTGTGAGGCTAAAGTGTGACAGGGCTGAAAGCTGAAAATTGGCTTGGGCAGGAAGGGGGCGAAAGTGCGGCACCGGGGGGGACGGGGACGGAGACAGATAAGCAGAACTTCCCCTTTTGGGTGGAGCTCTGCTTTAATGAGCGATATTGGGCGTTAACTGGAACATTTTGTCAGGTCTTTCTGTGCTTTGGTATTGAAAGTGATACAACAGGCCTCTTGAGATTGTGTAGAAAGAGGTCTGTGCTCTGAAGTATAAAGAAAAAAATCCTCTGGGTGGGACAGAGAGCAGCTGGAGTATCACACAAGAAGTACAAAAATATAAATCTTTTAATAGTTTAAAGTATGATCATATGAATATACAGTACATAAATTTAAGCTGTGCTCTGAAGTAGCATTAAAGAGGATCCTTCACCTTAGGAACAAAAATAAATAAAAGTCAGCAGCTACAAATACTGTAGCTGCTGACTTTTAATAAAAGGACACTTATCTGTCCAGGGATCCAGTGCCGTCCTCACCTGAGCCAGTTCTTCACTGGTCTTCAGGTCCCCAGGGTCAGTATCTTTAGCGTGGGAAGCCAGCTGTGACTCCTTATGGTGTTGCAGCAGAATCCCTGCTGCGCTTTGTGAATGGTCCCACAGCCTTCTGGGATCTGGGACGTGTGCCAGAAGGCTGTAGGCAAAGCAGGGTTGGGGGGGGGGGCGGCTAAACTTCAGCCTGGAAAGTGGGAGTGGGCACCTGTGAAAACCAGGTACCCGCTCCCCTCCCCTAAAAAAAGTGTCCAAATGTGGCAGAGGACATGGGCAGGAGGCAGAAAAGCTGAACTTCCTTTTTGGCTGAAGTTTTAAAGATAATTAAAATGGGAATAAGAGAATTGGGAACTTGTCTGTAAAACATACTGATGAATCTGTCAGGGGTTTCACTTTTTCCAGATGGCAAGCAAATGTATGTGGCTAGTATCTAGCTCCTGATCCATAAAGGGAGCTGTCAGGGTTTCTGCAGTTTTCAGGTCTAGTACCATAAAACCAGTAGATGTTCTATACAGGCATGTAGCTTAGCATGCCAATCCAACCCAGCCCAGAGAGGGTATGTTCAGGGTTAGGAATATTTGTAGAGTTCTGTGTAATATCTTTGGAATGAGTCAGCAATTTGCCCAGAGCTATGGAAAATTCTGTGGTGTTGGCAGGAAATAACTGGGATAAAGGTGCAGCATTACTTGGCCTGAATGTTTACCAGATTTATTACTGTACTTGTTTAGAGTACAAAGTACCAAATCATTATAATAAAAGCAGGATTGATCTGTAAGTTTGTGCAATTTGGTACGTTACTAGTTATCATTATCCTTAGTGCATTGATGAGTCGTTTCTAATGTTTGAAGCTCGGTCAATAAAATGCAAATAATGACCGATTCTCCTGTTTAGAGGTGAGTACCATGGGCTATTAGGATGCCTCCCAAAGGGCATTTTAAGGTCTCCCATCATAGTGGGGGAGAAGTGGTGTCAAATACATGATTTGACATAAAACGAGACATTGCAGTAGCAATTGCCTCCCGAGTAGTATTATCTTGTAAGTGTGTTTCTTTAACCACTTGCTACCCAGGCCAATTCGGACACTTCGCTCATACATGTAAAAATCATATTTTTTTTCCTAGAAAATTACTCAGAACCCCAAAACATTATATATGTTTATTTTTTAGCAGACACCCTAGGGAATAAAATGATGGTCATTGCAACTTTTTATCTCACATGGTATTTGCGCAGTAATTTTTCAAACGCTTTTTTTGCATAATTATTATTAATTTTTTTTGCATAAAATAAATAAAAAAAAGAGTAAAGTTAGCACAATTTTTTTGCATAATGTGAAAGATGATGTTACACTGAGTAAATAGATACCCAACGTGGCACGCTTTGAAATTGCACACACTCGTCGAATGGTGCCAAACTTAACGGTACTTAACGGTACTTAAAAATCCCCATAGGCAACGCTTACATTTTTTTTTACAGGCTACCTGTTTAGAGTTACAGAGGAGGTCTAGCGCAAGAATTATTGCTCTCGCTCTAATGTTCGCGGACATGTGTGGTTTGAACATTGTTTACATATGTGGGCATGACCTACGTATGCGTTCGCTTCTGCGCACGAGCATGCGAGAACAGGGGCGCTTTAATTTTGTGATTGTTTATTTCACTTTTATTTTTCTATTTTGACACTTTCTTTTTTACTTTTTTTTGATCACTTTTATTCCTACTACAAGGAATGTAAAAATCCCTTGTAATAAGAATAGTGCGTGACAGGTCCTCTTTACAGCGAGATCTGGGGTCAATAAGTCCCCAGATCGTGCCTCTAGGCTGGGAAGCCTGAAAAAAAAAAAAAAGAAAATAAAACTATCCTGTCTTCACAGCTGTGGCGGTGGCATTTTTTCAAATGCAGAGGCCCGGCGAGACGTCATAACATTGTGCCCGGCCCCCGAAAGATCATAGAGTTGTCGGGGGGCCATCTGGTAAACTTTCGGCATGGACTGATTCCTTCTCCCTCTCGCCAATCATATGGGCGAGTCGGGAGAAGCACCGGAGGGCGGTGGGGGACGTCCCCTCCTGGTGCCTGTAAGAACGATCAAGTGGCTGAACAACCGCTATGATTGTTCCTAGGGTGCAGGGAATTTCGGGCTCTGAAAGAAGATATCTGAATGATGCCTGCAGCTTCTAGTTAGCTAGAAATAATATGTGGAAATTAATATGATCTTTACATTTTGACAATAGATATGCTTCACCCCTTGGGTTTTATGATTACCTTGATTACTCTACCTTAGCCAGTGACACAGTTAGCTCTGGTACAAACCAGAAAAAAAAGCACCGCAACCGGATCGCATTGTCATTTTGTACGATGCGAATTGGTGCAAACAAACACTACATTTGCCACCTGTATTTGGGGTCTTGTTAACTTTGCACTGACACCCACTGCAGATTGCAAGAGTTTACGCTGTTTCCCACACCGTGTTCTAGTGTGAACAGTGGTTTAGGCAGCATATCAATCAGCTCATGGCAACCATGGATTTGTTTTTAATTTCATAGCTAGGCTCTCTGCCTTTTATATACTGTAAGTGGTCAGCTCATCTTTATAGTAATATGCCATAAAAGGAAAGAAAAAACAAGGTGGTGCCATTTCCAAGGTCCCATTTTTCAAGGGAATCCAGAGTAAAAATTCCTGCAGCAATTTTAGAGAGATCATTATCCCCTTCAAACCCTGTTCCTGAAGGTGTTTACAGTCTTGTATCCCTGCCACAGTTAAGACATAATAAGGCCATTAGTGCTTGGTGGTGCCACTCCAGGCTGAGGTGTAGGGCCTTGTTGGCACTTAGTATAGTAGGGAATGCCAGCGTAAGAAAAACTCATCCAGTGAGCAGTGAACATTAAGGCTACTTTCACACTGAAAGCGCCTGGCGTTGGTGGTAAACCTGACGCTAGTTTTAGCGGCCCATTACTGTAATTTTAGCGGGGCTTTTTGGCTGCTAGCGGGGCAATTTTAAACCCCCGCTAGTGGCCAAAGAAAGGGTTAAAAGCGCTCGTGTTGTCAATAGCACCTTTAGAAAATATATTTACCTAGAAAAATGGTGACGTGTTCAATAATTATTTTACCCTTTGTATTCAAGTGTTTTTTTAATTATGAATCTGCATGCAGTTGCATTGTTTTCAATTGAGCCTTTCACACAGGTGCATAAACATAAGCGGTTTTCAGATCCGTAACACGGAATCCAAAACTCTACATCTAAGAACATGCGCTAGCTTGCAATGTCTCATGGGACTTGTAGTTTCAAAACAGCTGGAGAGCCAAGGTTCCCTACCCCTGCGCTAGCACATATAAATGAATATAACGTTTGTATGTGCATACATTAAAGTGAATGTAATCCCTTACATATACCCAGTGAAGGGACAGAGATTAAACAAATCCTCCTACATAAGTCTTAACTGTCTATCCGCAGTCTTCTCTTCATCTGTTCAAAGTGCAGAATTTAAAAGCTTGTCTGAGAATTCAGAAAAAAAGGGGGCAAGAAGCTGAAGTTACATTCTGCAGAGCTCAGTGGAGAAGTCTGAGAGCTGACTGGAGGAAAAAGACCCCCCACCCTCTTTATACAGCACACAGGAACAGAGCTGAGGCTGTCAATCTGCTGGAGATCCCCGTCACCTCTTTTCTCTTGGTGTCAGGAAAACTTGTCAGATGCGATCCATGCTAGACAGACAGAAATAACACTTATGCCGCATACACACGATCGGAATTCTCGTCGGAAAAAATTCCGACGGTCAATAACACAGCAGCATAAAACGCGTTCGACAGCACTATAAGAGTGAAGTTTAATGCTTCCGAGCATGCGTCGGAATTTTGCGTGTCGGAATTGCATACACAAGATCGGAAAATCCGATAGAAAGGTTTTCCGTCGGAAAAATTGAGAACAGGTTTTCAATTCAAAGTCCGTCGGAAATTTTTTTTTTCCATCGGAAATTCCGACCGTGTGTACGCCGCATTAGGCTGCATTCACACCTGCATTCTGGAATGTGAAAGCCCTCACATTGGAGTGCATTGAGTGGCTCTTTCAGGGCACTTTTCAGGCGCTATTTTTAGCACTTTAGCGCCTGCAAAGCGCCTCAGTGTGACAGGGGCCTTATTCCCACTGATCTATATGAGGGGCAACATACTGCAAGTGGAAGATTTGAAGAACTCTTTGAAGATTTCCTTCCTTTCAGTTATTACGTCAGGGAGAAGGATTTCTGGTCTAGAGTCTCTTTCCTGTAAAGACCTTCCTGAGGATTCTAGAGGACAGGGTAGTGATTAAGCCTGATCCTTTCTATTTACCCAACGTTTCTTCCAACTTTCATAGGTCCCAAGAGGTAGTCCTTCCTAGTTTCTGCACCTCTCCCAAGAATGCGGAGGAGGAAAGGTTTCGTTTTTTAGATGTAAATAGAAGTCTTCTGCTTTATCTAGAAAAGTCCAGTAGTTTTAAGAGTTCCTACCAACTGTTGGTATTGTTCAGTGGCCCCAAGAAGGGTTCCAAAGCATCAAAAAGTTCTATTGCTAGGTGGATTAGGGGAGCTATTTGTGAGGCATAAAAAAGTGTCAGGTCGCACCCCCTTCTTCCAGAATTGGTGCCCATTTATCCATGGCCACATCATGGGCAGAAAGAGCGGGGGCTTCATGGGAATACATTTCTAAAGCTGCCATCTGGTCCTCCTCTCATGCATTTATCAAACATTATAGAGTACAGATGCTTTCCAGCCAGGACCTCTTCTTTTGGTAGGAAAGTGCTTCATGCTATCATCCCTCCCTAAGGTAAAGAATCTTGCTTATCCTCTCAATTAGCTGTCCTGGAAGGTGAGGGGGGAAAACCCCTGTTAGACTTACCGGTAACAGTATTTCCAGGAACCTTCCAGGACAGCGTCTATATTCCCACCCTATTCTGTTTTTTTCACTGGTCGACCTTGTTTACCTGGTGGTGGTGTTTTTTTTATGAGTTTCTGTTTTTTTTTCTCTGCCGAGTGCACTTTTGGTGGAGGTTTACTCGAACCTCTAAACAACTGAGGGTCAAAGGAAGGGGAGGGGCCTTTTAAATTGTATCTGATTTGTGTTTCCTGTAGAGGGCGGAGCCAATCATCTCTCAAGTAGCTGTCCTGGAAGGTTCCTGGAAATACCGTTATCGGTAAGTCTAACAGGGTTTTTCCGGCTGAGCTAGCCGGGGACACCGAGAGCTTGACCCGGAAGTGACGTCAGAGATGTCACTTTCCAGGTCACAAGAAGAAGGGGAGGAGAGCGGATGTGTGTCCGCTCTTGTCCTTCCCCTCTACCGCCAGTACCCATGGAAATCCCGGTCCCGCCGATGGGCAAGCAATGCCCGGTAAGCATGGTGGGGCGTGGTGGCGGGGGGTAGCGCAAGTACCAGCGGTGTCTGGGAGCAATCGGGCAGCAGCGCCGCAGCACGAATCCTCTCACCTGACAGGCAGGAGTCTGCTTGTCAGTTTCACACACAATCCAGGTGACTGCAGCCACCGGATTGTGCGCCATACCCCCCACTGGCTGCGAAAGGGTTAATGCATTCTATGAATCAGTGTGCAGCAGCCCCCCTCATAGTTACCTGAGTCCCATCTCGATACAGCAATGTTGCATGAGAGACTTAGCCGTTTTGGACTCTCCCTCCTGATTGGTTTGGACACATTGGCTACACTGCTGTCAAAGCCAGTGGCCAATAGGGAGAGGGGGCGGGCCCGAGCCAAAGCTCCATCTCTGGACACACTGAGCAGCGGCTCAAGTGCCCCGATTGCAAGTTGCTTGCTATCGGGGCAATTGGCAGGAGGGAGGGGCCAGGAACGCCGGTAAGAGACCCGAGAAGAAGAGGATCTGGGCTGCTCTGTGCAAAACCACTGCACAGAGCAGGTAAGTATAACAGAACCCTGCTCAAAAGAGCTTACAATCAAATAGGGTGGGGCAAGTGGTACAAAGGGTTGTAACTGTGGGGAATACCAGAGGAAAGAAACGATCCCCCACGTTGGGGTTTTTAGGCAGCGTACAATGAAGGGAAGTCAGAGTTTGTGAGTAAAAAAGTTGACCATTTTATTATAATAAAAAATGATTAACATCATTGAGTCAGAACATGAGCTCCAATGGGAACAATGACAAATAACTATACATTTACATAAAAGCAAACATGGATATACAATGGCAGACTAATATTCACATAACAACAGTAGCAATCTGTCGTAAATGGGAAATTGTCCCTGACGCGTTTCAACCCAAAAGGGTCTTCCTCAGAGGGAAAGAAAGTCTGCTAAACAAAGAGGGATGGAATGTCAGTGTTAGTGGAAAGTACAATTACAGAGTAAGCATAAGCTCATATGGTGTACAGAGCTAAATGTGACAGTGCATATTGAAATTTATATTTACCACAATGGTGTATATCTTGAAAGTAAAAATTGTAATATTCCCACTGGAGGGTTTATGGCATGGAGAGGGGTGTCGTCCTCACCTCCGGGGCACACCAGACAGACTCCACCGGTTCCCACCCGGGTCAGGAGGCGCCGTATGCCTTACGAGACGTCACACGTTGGGGGCTCCCCTCCTACTGGTTCTGCTGGCCAAGCATGAACATCAGAGGAAAGGGAACAACCCGGGAGGGGTGAAAAGGCGCGCAGATGCCTCCAATGATCGGGTCTAAAGATAAATAAAGGTCAAATTGTAACTTGATATTTTGGTAGGTAAAGCAGTTTGGAGCAGCTGCAAGAGAGGTAATGATTAGCCTCAATGTGCAGTTGCTCTGACAGGTGGGATGACCAAGACATGTGATGGTTAAGTGTGTGAGGGGGACTGTGCACTTTCCTGAAGGAATCTAAAATGAGCGACAAACAAACAAACCCCAAAAACAAACCAAGTGCAATGACAGAGGTTCCCCTCCAAAAGAAAGGAGAGGAAGAGAGTAGGAAGTGAGGGTGCACAGTGTGTGGGGGGGGGGGGAGAGCTGGGATGGGTGAATGTGATATGTGAGAAAGTGAAGCAGTTGAGAGGTGAAAGAAAGGGGGATGTGTGTGAAGGGTAACGTGAAGTGAAGTGCAGGAAAGAAAGGAGGTACTAGGAGGGGGAGCAAAGGGAAGAAGGGGAAAATGGGAACAGAGTAGGGATGGGGAAGGGGAGAAAGGGAAAAAGGGGGGGGGGGAAGAGGAGGGAGGAGGGAAGGGGAAGAGAAGAGGGAAGGGTAGGGAAAAAGAAAGGTCGAAAAGGAATAGGGAAAAAGGGGAGAGAAGGAAGGAAAGGAGAAGAAAAGGAAGGAGGGGGAAAAAGGGAGGGGGGGGAAAGGGAAAAAGGGAAGGGAAGGGGGGGGACAGGGAAGGAGAAAAAAAGGGGAGAGGGGGGGGGAGGTTTTGGAATGTGAGGAGACAAAGAAAAAGATGAAAGGGAAGTGATTGGGTGTGATGTGAAAAATGTGCGGTGAACATACTACAAAGTTAAAACAAATAATGATCAAACTAGTGACATCATGTATGTGTGCGTGAATTGGAATTATGATCCTACCTGGGTTGTAAAGATCAATCATAAACTGCTGACCGTGGGGTTGTAGTACGATGACCAATACTCTATTTTATACTATAGAGAGGACCCTCAGCCTCGTATCACTCGTATGGTGATGTTGTAATGGGACTGCTGGATCACTGGGATGAAAAATGCACCCAATCTGAAAGCGAGAAAGTTAATCATAAGCAGTCAGATCAGACCAGGGGTCTAATAGCCAAGTAAATCACAGGGTTTTCTTGTGAAGACCACCTAGAGGTCTGTGGGGTTAGGGCCACGGGTATAGCCGTCCTAGTGTGCCTGTACATACCGTGTATCAATCCCAATGGTAGTCTGGTCCTGCAGAGGTAGCTGTATTGTGGTGGGTACTGCTTGGTCCTTTTAAAGAGGTGAGGGCGGTACTAGTGGCCGGAAATGGGTCACCGGAAATACTCGGTGAGCCAATGACTCGATCGATGGATGCATCCCCGCGCAGATCCAAATCCCCTCCCAGGTGTGGGTGGCCGCCAAACGGGCAGGCCACGTGTGGCGTCCCCGGCATTCCCAGCGGCCATCTTGTGGCCCGTAACTGACGTCATTTCCGACGCAAATAGCGTGACGTACGCTCGTCATGCGCACCAGCGGCGTCCCACGCGTGCGCAATGGCGAGCGTCGTCCGGAGATGTGCTGGGAATGCCGCCGACGAGGGTATTCCAACGATCGATCGCACGGGACCAGCCCAAGTGCGTCGATCGTGGAGAAAAAGGAGGCGCTTGTGGTGGAATAAGGCGTCACTCCTTACCCTCGTCGGGAAGGCGTTAGAGCGCCCCCCGAACCCGAGCGGCACGGCGGACTCCCGGCAGTCCCCAGTGGCGGAACGCCACCCCTCCCATGAGAACATCGATCGACCTGCGGCGAAATAAAGATGAAGTAAAATAAAAATAAATAAAAATAAATATAAAAATAAAAATAAAAATAAATATGAAAATGAAAATAATAATAAAAAATAATATTAAAAAACAATAAAAAGAAAAATAGTGATGTAAATAGTAAACATAAAAAAATGAATAATAATGTGGTGAGAAAGGAAGAACCCCAAGGGTGAAAAAGAAGAGAGAAAGTTTGAAAAGATAAAGATAAACCACAACATCAGCATCGCCGCAGGGAGATCAATGAGCGAGCTCGATTACAATGATGGGTGATGAATAACTCTGACAGGTTCAAGTATGGAAGCATGAAATGAAACAAAAATGGTTTCACACATTATATTAATCAAGTACATACTTAGATTTGTACAAAAATATATATAAGACACATTTGTTAGATGTATATCGTATATATACATAAGACTCTGGTTGGAAAACATCACCCTATCTGTATGTTAATTTGGTATGGTCTCAGTTCATGTCCTCGTCTGAGTAGGAGACGGGGAGAAAAGATGGAACGTATTGTAGATTGCAGAGTATGTTCCCGGGAGAAGGGGGAATTTGTCAACATTTCTGTTTGCAAAAGCGATATGAATGTTTTTGATATTTATTCATATATTATCATGAAGGGAGGGGGTAATCAGTATACTGTCATGGAAAAAACAGGGGGGCAATCAAATAGGGAAGGCAAAACAGGGGCTGCAGAGACGAAAAACCCAAAAACCAGGGCATTAAATTAAGTGGACTGAAATAGGCCACGGTGTAGAGGACTATAATAGTGAATGTGTACCCTTACTGTGTTTTGCCGGAAACGAAACCTTTTAGAAAGGGAGCGAAGGAGATGGATTCATTGAGGCCCGGCGTCTTTGTGGCGCCGAGTCTGTGGATCCATCTCTGTTCGCACTGGAGGAGTACTTTGTTCCAGTCGCCACCTCGATCGGGTATGTGGATCCGATCGAGAGCGGCGAATGTGACAGTAGGCATAATATAGTTGTGTACAGTCACTACATGCCGCCCGAGGGGCAGGTAGTGGTTGCCAATCTGCATGCAGTAAATATGTTTGGATATACGTCTGTGGAGCTCCTGTTTCGTCTTCCCTATATAAAACGCACCACATTCGCATAGCATGATGTAAACAATCCCTTTAGTTTGACAGTTCACAAAGTGGGATGGATGGAACGTTGACCCATTGGGAAGAAGGAACGTTTTTTCACGTTTTACATATTTACATACTGAGCAGTGACTACACGGGAAAGTACCTAAAGTAGAACAGTGTTTGAACCTTTTCGTCTCGTTTCTGTATTCACTTTGTACGAGTCGATCCCGAAGTGGCCCGTCTGAAAGTTATTGCAGGACTGGCGGGAAGAAATTGGCTGATTTTAGGGTCATCTTTTAGAATGGGCCAGTACCGTAGAATAATTCTTCTAATGGTATCATGCTGTTTGGAAAATCTCATGATGATCCTGGTGAATTCCACACCAGAATCATTTTTGGTCTTCTTAGGTGCAAGCAAAGTCGGTCGAGATAGAACAGTGTTTGAACCTTTTCGTCTCGTTTCTGTATTCACTTTGTACGAGTCGATCCCGCAGTGAAGTGGCCCGTCTGAAAGTTATTGCAGGACTGGCGGGAAGAAATTGGCTGATTTTAGGGTCATCTTTTAGAATGGGCCAGTACCGTAGAATAATTCTTCTAATGGTATCATGCTGTTTGGAAAATCTCATGATGATCCTGGTGAATTCCACACCAGAATCATTTTTGGTCTTCTTAGGTGCAAGCAAAGTCGGTCGAGATTGCGCAAGGGTACGGTTGTAAGCCTTGCGCAGGCATGACCGGCTATATCCGCGTGGCACGCGGATATAGCCGGTCATGCCTGCGCAAGGCTTACAACCGTAACCTTGCGCAATCTCGACCGACTTTGCTTGCACCTAAGAAGACCAAAAATGATTCTGGTGTGGAATTCACCAGGATCATCATGAGATTTTCCAAACAGCATGATACCATTAGAAGAATTATTCTACGGTACTGGCCCATTCTAAAAGATGACCCTAAAATCAGCCAATTTCTTCCCGCCAGTCCTGCAATAACTTTCAGACGGGCCACTTCGGGATCGACTCGTACAAAGTGAATACAGAAACGAGACGAAAAGGTTCAAACACTGTTCTACTTTAGGTACTTTCCCGTGTAGTCACTGCTCAGTATGTAAATATGTAAAACGTGAAAAAACGTTCCTTCTTCCCAATGGGTCAACGTTCCATCCATCCCACTTTGTGAACTGTCAAACTAAAGGGATTGTTTACATCATGCTATGCGAATGTGGTGCGTTTTATATAGGGAAGACGAAACAGGAGCTCCACAGACGTATATCCAAACATATTTACTGCATGCAGATTGGCAACCACTACCTGCCCCTCGGGCGGCATGTAGTGACTGTACACAACTATATTATGCCTACTGTCACATTCGCCGCTCTCGATCGGATCCACATACCCGATCGAGGTGGCGACTGGAACAAAGTACTCCTCCAGTGCGAACAGAGATGGATCCACAGACTCGGCGCCACAAAGACGCCGGGCCTCAATGAATCCATCTCCTTCGCTCCCTTTCTAAAAGGTTTCGTTTCCGGCAAAACACAGTAAGGGTACACATTCACTATTATAGTCCTCTACACCGTGGCCTATTTCAGTCCACTTAATTTAATGCCCTGGTTTTTGGGTTTTTCGTCTCTGCAGCCCCTGTTTTGCCTTCCCTATTTGATTGCCCCCCTGTTTTTTCCATGACAGTATACTGATTACCCCCTCCCTTCATGATAATATATGAATAAATATCAAAAACATTCATATCGCTTTTGCAAACAGAAATGTTGACAAATTCCCCCTTCTCCCGGGAACATACTCTGCAATCTACAATACGTTCCATCTTTTCTCCCCGTCTCCTACTCAGACGAGGACATGAACTGAGACCATACCAAATTAACATACAGATAGGGTGATGTTTTCCAACCAGAGTCTTATGTATATATACGATATACATCTAACAAATGTGTCTTATATATATTTTTGTACAAATCTAAGTATGTACTTGATTAATATAATGTGTGAAACCATTTTTGTTTCATTTCATGCTTCCATACTTGAACCTGTCAGAGTTATTCATCACCCATCATTGTAATCGAGCTCGCTCATTGATCTCCCTGCGGCGATGCTGATGTTGTGGTTTATCTTTATCTTTTCAAACTTTCTCTCTTCTTTTTCACCCTTGGGGTTCTTCCTTTCTCACCACATTATTATTCATTTTTTTATGTTTACTATTTACATCACTATTTTTCTTTTTATTGTTTTTTAATATTATTTTTTATTATTATTTTCATTTTCATATTTATTTTTATTTTTATATTTATTTTTATTTTACTTCATCTTTATTTCGCCGCAGGTCGATCGATGTTCTCATGGGAGGGGTGGCGTTCCGCCACTGGGGACTGCCGGGAGTCCGCCGTGCCGCTCGGGTTCGGGGGGCGCTCTAACGCCTTCCCGACGAGGGTAAGGAGTGACGCCTTATTCCACCACAAGCGCCTCCTTTTTCTCCACGATCGACGCACTTGGGCTGGTCCCGTGCGATCGATCGTTGGAATACCCTCGTCGGCGGCATTCCCAGCACATCTCCGGACGACGCTCGCCATTGCGCACACGCGGGACGCCGCTGGTGCGCATGACGAGCGTACGTCACGCTATTTGCGTCGGAAATGACGTCAGTTACGGGCCACAAGATGGCCGCTGGGAATGCCGGGGACGCCACACGCGGCCTGCCCGTTTGGCGGCCACCCACACCTGGGAGGGGATTTGGATCTGCGCGGGGATGCATCCATCGATCGAGTCATTGGCTCACCGAGTATTTCCGGTGACCCATTTCCGGCCACTAGTACCGCCCTCACCTCTTTAAAAGGACCAAGCAGTACCCACCACAATACAGCTACCTCTGCAGGACCAGACTACCATTGGGATTGATACACGGTATGTACAGGCACACTAGGACGGCTATACCCGTGGCCCTAACCCCACAGACCTCTAGGTGGTCTTCACAAGAAAACCCTGTGATTTACTTGGCTATTAGACCCCTGGTCTGATCTGACTGCTTATGATTAACTTTCTCGCTTTCAGATTGGGTGCATTTTTCATCCCAGTGATCCAGCAGTCCCATTACAACATCACCATACGAGTGATACGAGGCTGAGGGTCCTCTCTATAGTATAAAATAGAGTATTGGTCATCGTACTACAACCCCACAGTCAGCAGTTTATGATTGATCTTTACAACCCAGGTAGGATCATAATTCCAATTCACGCACACATACATGATGTCACTAGTTTGATCATTATTTGTTTTAACTTTGTAGTATGTTCACCGCACATTTTTCACATCACACCCAATCACTTCCCTTTCATCTTTTTCTTTGTCTCCTCACATTCCAAAACCTCCCCCCCCCTCTCCCCTTTTTTTCTCCTTCCCTGTCCCCCCCCCTTCCCTTCCCTTTTCCCCCCCCCCCCCTTTTCCCTTCCCCCCTCCCCTCCCTTTTTCCCTTCCCCCCTCCCCTCCCTTTTTCCCCCTCCTTCCTTTTCTTCTCCTTTCCTTCCTTCTCTCCCCTTTTTCCCTATTCCTTTTCGACCTTTCTTTTTCCCTACCCTTCCCTCTTCTCTTCCCCTTCCCTCCTCCCTCCTCTTCCCCCCCCCCTTTCTCCCCTTCCCCATCCCTACTCTGTTCCCATTTTCCCCTTCTTCCCTTTGCTCCCCCTCCTAGTACCTCCTTTCTTTCCTGCACTTCACTTCACGTTACCCTTCACACACATCCCCCTTTCTTTCACCTCTCAACTGCTTCACTTTCTCACATATCACATTCACCCATCCCAGCTCTCCCCCCCCCCCACACACTGTGCACCCTCACTTCCTACTCTCTTCCTCTCCTTTCTTTTGGAGCGGAACCTCTGTCATTGCACTTGGTTTGGTTTTGGGGTTTGTTTGTTTGTCGCTCATTTTAGATTCCTTCAGGAAAGTGCACAGTCCCCCTCACACACTTAACCATCACATGTCTTGGTCATCCCACCTGTCAGAGCAACTGCACATTGAGGCTAATCATTACCTCTCTTGCAGCTGCTCCAAACTGCTTTACCTACCAAAATATCAAGTTACAATTTGACCTTTATTTATCTTTAGACCCGATCATTGGAGGCATCTGCGCGCCTTTTCACCCCTCCCGGGTTGTTCCCTTTCCTCTGATGTTCATGCTTGGCCAGCAGAACCAGTAGGAGGGGAGCCCCCAACGTGTGACGTCTCGTAAGGCATACGGCGCCTCCTGACCCGGGTGGGAACCGGTGGAGTCTGTCTGGTGTGCCCCGGAGGTGAGGACGACACCCCTCTCCATGCCATAAACCCTCCAGTGGGAATATTACAATTTTTACTTTCAAGATATACACCATTGTGGTAAATATAAATTTCAATATGCACTGTCACATTTAGCTCTGTACACCATATGAGCTTATGCTTACTCTGTAATTGTACTTTCCACTAACACTGACATTCCATCCCTCTTTGTTTAGCAGACTTTCTTTCCCTCTGAGGAAGACCCTTTTGGGTTGAAACGCGTCAGGGACAATTTCCCATTTACGACAGATTGCTACCGTTGTTATGTGAATATTAGTCTGCCATTGTATATCCATGTTTGCTTTTATGTAAATGTATAGTTATTTGTCATTGTTCCCATTGGAGCTCATGTTCTGACTCAATGATGTTAATCATTTTTTATTATAATAAAATGGTCAACTTTTTTACTCACAAACTCTGACTTCCCTTCATTGTACGCTGCCTAAAAACCCCAACGTGGGGGATCGTTTCTTTCCTCTGGTTTTGCCTTTCAGGGGTGAGCAGCACTCTTTTTTGACCTTCGGGTCTGTGTCTTTTCCTCTGTAACTGTGGGGAATGAGCTGATGGAAGTGATAAAAGATTAGTTGAGGCATGACCGGCTTCCCTGAAGAGATGAGTTTTCAGAGATCACCTAAAGGCAGCAAGAGTAGGAGATAGCCGGACAGATTAAAGTAGAGAGTTCCAGAGGATGGAAGAGGCTCTGAAGAAATCCTGGAGACAAGCATGGGAGGAGAAGACAAGGGAGCTTGAGAGCAGAGAGGACAGTCTGGGTGATGTTTGGAGACAAGATTGGGGATGTAGCTCAGGGCAGAGTTGTAAATGTCTTGTTGGTGTTTTTAATTTGCTGGGCGATCGGCGGAGAGGGATGGCAGACACCGAGTGGTTGGCAAGGTAGATTAGTCTGGCAGCAGCATTCATGATAGACTGAAGGGGGAGATCGCCTATGGAGAGGTAAGCATTTGAAGGAGGAGTTGTAATAGTCAAGGCAAGAGATAACAAGGGAGTGAATAGTACCTTGGTGGTTTCATTTTAGAGTTGTTAAAGTGGTTCTGCACCCATTTCATTTAGTAAATCTCTTTGCCTTCCAAATCAGGCAAAGAGTACTAAATGAAATGTTTTTTTTATTTTATTTTTTTTACTTACCTTGTAATTGATGACTTCCGGTCTTCTCTCTCTTCGGCGGTGGGCGGGGTCTCTGCGTCGATCGTCGTCAGGCCGCACTGTCTCCTGGGATCTGGTGTCATTGTTCCCAGGAGTCAGTGCAGACATCTTCCGAAATCTCGCGAGATTTCGGCCACATCTTCCGAAATCTCGCGAGATGTCGGCAGATGTGCCGTTACTGCGCACGCGCGAGTAACGGCGGTGCATGCTGGGCCATCTAAAGTGCCTGTGGGGCTTTCACATGCCCACAGGCAAGATGGCCCCCAGCACAAAAGAAGAAGATGAGGAACTTCATCGGACGAAAACCGGCGGCGATCGAGATGGAAGATGGAACAGGCGAGTCCCCCAATAAAGGTAAGCATCCTTTGTATACCCCCCCAAAAAAAAAAAAATATATACAGAGTGCAGAACCGCTTTAAGAGATGTAGCAGACCACTTAAATGTATGAATAAACTTGATTTATGTACATTTTTTTTTTTTATTGGATATGTTCCATAGCAGAAAGTAAAAAAATATTATAATTTTTTTCAAAATTGTTGGTCTTTTTTTGTTTATAACACAAAAAAAAAAAAAAAACCCAGTGGTGATCAAATACCACCAAAAGAAAGCTCTATTTGTGGGGGGGGGGGGGGAGAGCGAAAATTTTTATTTTGGTACATGACCGCGCAATTGTCAGTTAAAGAGGTGGTAAGCCCCCGTATTTTTTTTTTTTCTTTCCTTACCTGCGAGGCAAAGGAATAATGTGCTAGTATGAGCACCGCATACTAGCACATTATGTGAAACTTACCTGAAAACTAAGCCTTCCAGCGATGCGATGTCCATCTATACCCGGTCTTCCTTGTGGGTTCGCAGGCTCCAGCTCTGTGACTGGCTGGAGCCGCAATGACGTCACTCCCATGCATGCGCGCGAGAGCCGCCGGTCACGGCACACTGTTCTGAAGAAACGGCACCTTCAGAGCGCATGCAGCAGTGACGCAACTGGCTGCTAGGACAGCAAATATCTCCTAAACCAGTGGTTCTCAACCCTGTCCTCAAGTACCCCCAACAGGCCATGTTTGCAGGTTCTCCTTTATCTTGCACAGGTGCTTTAAATCTGAGTCAATGGCTTGGTATTTTGGACAGCTATTTTATCTAAGATAAATTCCCAAAACATGGCCTGTTGGGGGTACTTGAGGACAAGGTTGAGAAACACTGTCCTAAATGGTGCACGTTTAGGAGATATTTAAACTACCTATAGGTAAGCCTTAAAGTGGAGCTCCACCCTAAAGTGGAACTTCCGCTCATCGGATTCCTTCCCCCTTCTGGTGTCACAATTGGCACCTTTCGGGGGGAGGGGGGGACAGGATACCTGTCTTTCACAGGTATCCTTTCCCACTTCCAGAAGTCCGGCCGCGATGCGGCCATGACGTCACCGTGGGGCTCCCTCCCCCCTCTGCTGCCGGGCTAATAGAGAGGAGCGGGGCCTCGCGCATGCGCAGTAGGGTTCCCGGCATGAAGCCGAAAGGCTACACTGCCAGGTTACCTTACCCGCAATGGCGGCGGCAGCACCCAACAGCTGGTGCCGACATCGAGGGACTGCAGGACAGGTATGTGTCCATTTATTAAAAGCCAGCAGCTGCAGTATGTGTAGCTGCTGGCTTTTAATTTTTTTTTTTTTTTTCCCCCGGAACACCCCTTTGAAGAGGAAGGTAAAACCTGATGAGTTTTACTTCCTTTTTTGTTTCCTGCAAAGAAAAAAACATAATGTGATAGTATGCGTCGCATACTAGCACATAATGTGACAATTACCTGCAAGCGAAGGCCACGCTGTCCCCGCATTCATGTTTGCCTCGCTTCCTTCCGGGGCCACAGACTCAGGCTCTGTGACTGGCCGGAGTCGCGTGACATCACTCCCACATGGGCGCTGACAGTCACAGCACTCGCTAGTGAAGAAACAGCATAGAGAACCATTTCTTCACTCTTCATTACATTGGCACAGTACATATCTCCTAAACAGTGCATGTTTAGGAGATATTTACTGTACCTATAGGAACTTGAAAATGGAGGTTTACAACCTCTTTAAAATAGGCTTACCTATAGGTAAAACTTAAAGCTGGAAGTTTACTTCCTCTTGAAAGTAATGCAGTGCTGTATCAGAAAGAAAATGTCCTGGTCATGAAGGGGGGTAAATCTTCCAGAGGTCAAGTGGTTAACAGCAGCAGGCGGGCGAGTACATTCATTAGAGGAATCCTCCCTGCTGTGACTGGGGGGGGGGGGGGGCTAAGTGATCCCCTCTCTAGTGTGCAGGGATTTCCTAAATCTCCCCAATGGGATACAGATGGAAAAAATAAACGGACAGGGGGGCTCTCTTGGCCGTCACAGCAGGGAGGTCCCAAATCGTGGGACAAGTTGTATAAGTGTGAAAGGGGCTTTACTCTATCCAAAATGAAAAAAAAATGGAAAAAAAAAAAAAAAACTTTAGCCCTCGTTTACATTGGAGCGACATGTCATGCAATGTGACAGGTCAAATCGCATGACAAATCGTACCCTATAGTCAGCAATTTCCATTTTTAAATCCATGCAACGCCGACTTTGCGGTGCCGCATTGATTTGAAAAAGTAGTTCCTGCACTACTTTTGGCGATTTCAGGTGCGACTTGAATAGACATTTGAATGACATGAAGCCACACAGATGTCTTCAAAGTCACGCTGACATGCAGCTTTGAAATCGTGCGATTTCAGGTAAAGTCACGCGATTTCAAAGCCTCAATCAATGTGTACACACGATCAGAAAATTTTATGAAAAATTTCGGGGCGATCATACCATAATCTGTTAGTACAGAGCTTTCGAGAGCCGATCAGGACAGTTGATCCGATATTATCTGATTGGACATGCACGAAAAAAAAAAAAAAAAAAAATTGGTACGATTTTCGTTTAATCAGTACAGCTGTCGCTTGACAACGCTATACAAATACCTTACAACACATGACATCACTTACAAATTTTTATTGTCGCACGAGAATTTTTGTGACTTTAGTAAACTCATCAGATTTGATCTGAGATTAGCATGCAAAAAAACAGACGATCATTGTGTGTGCTGGACATTAGTTCTACTCCAAAAACCTGGAAGCTGATTGGTTTGTGTGCAGAGCTGCGGCTGATTTTCGCACTCTCCAGTGTTAAAAAAAAAAAAAACCTTCAACCCCAAAATTGGGTCAATAAATTTGCATGCCAGCAAATGAACACTGGAGGTTTTTTCATTGAAAATTCATGCTTGATAAACCCTTGGGCAAGGATCACATGATATAAAAATTAGAACAGCCACCATTTTATTCTCCAGGGTCATTGCTTTCAGAAAATAGGTCGTGTGTTAATGAAGCCTCAGACTTAAAATGAATTTGGGAAGCAAAAAAGAGAAGAAAAACCACCACTGGCAGCAAAAGGGTTAATTGTCGTGGAACGTTCTGTGAACTTGCAATGGAAATGTAATGTAGAAGGCTGGGAGTATCGGGTCAGCTCCGGCTGTAATGGCGTGCCTCCGCCTATAAGAGTCCGGGGCTCCGGGTATGACGTCCATAATCCGTTCCTAATGCAAAGGCCTCCCCGAAGTAGCACGCCGGTGGTGTCCGCGCCTCCTCCACCCCCGATAGAAAGCTCCCAAGCTCACACAAAGCTTCTTAGGCTCCTCGCACAGCCAAGCCTCCTGCTGCCGTGGGCGTGGCCTACCAAGCCGAGCAACAACGTCTGGTCGCGGCGCCCTCCCTATGGGTGTACTCGTCGACCTCTCGCGCGAAAGGGGGCGGAGATCCCGGGCGGCTCAGTGGGCGTGTCTCCGGCCGCGCCGGAAGCGCTGTCCTCCTCTCGGTCCGTGTCTTGCTGCGGCCTTGTGTGTACGGGGAAGCCTGGAGCTGGAGTAGTCGCCTGCGCGAAAACCGCTGTTTTGGGGGGAGGGCGAAGGGATGGGGGGGAGCCTGGGCCCCGTGTGACCCCCACCTCCGGGGAGCTGTTGTGGGATAGGACAAGATGGAGGACACTTAAGGCCAGAGTGCGGGTGAGTGAGAGACACACGGAATGTTTACGTGCGGAGTCCGGGGATGTGTGTGCGGATAGAGGCTGTGCTGTGTGCGGATAGAGGCTGTGCTGTGTGCGGGGATTCCCTCACACCTCCCCCCACACACACACACACACACACACACAGATCTCTTCATTGTTGCTGGCCGTCCTCCTGTACACACAGTGTGTGTTGTGTGTGTGTGAGGAGATCACGGGGCATGTGTGGGTGAGGGAGGCTCTCAGCCCCTTGTTGTCTTCTGGGAAGGAGCTTTGTTATCACTGAGGGCCCATGCACATCATTGCATTGGAAAACACTTTATTATTATAATGCAGAATTTATATCACGCCAACAGTGTGTGCAGCGCTTTACAATGTGAGGGCAGACATTACAGTTACAATACAATTCAATACAGGAGAAATCGGAGGGCCCTGCGCTTTTAGGCGGTGTTTTGAAAATACATGTCGTTTTTTTAACGATTTGCGTTCAAATTTTCACCAATGGACATGGCGTTTTGCATAGGTCTTCATCACTGGTCACTGCGAAAAAATATTGATGTGACAAAAAAAGAAACGGTTTGCCCTGGTGCCGCTGTGTTTTGGCTGCATGTGCAATTTACGTATGTTTTTAGTCACAATTTCATCGACTTCTATTGGGTCATGAGTATTCCGAAAAGCGCACTAAATATGTGTCATGCAGGACTTTTGATGCACTTTCAGAATACGCACAACCTATTAGAAGTTGATTAAAAGTCGCAGATAAAAATGCTTCTAAAAAGCCCATAAACCCTCATTGTGGTTAAGCCCTGGTTCGCATTGGAGCGATTTGACATGTCGCATGGCTTGCCGAATCGGTGTGACACTGCACCGATTACCCAAAGTATTTTCTGTACTACTTTTAATGACTTCGGGGTGCGTTTTCCATTGACATCTGTGCAGCAGACAGACGTCTCTGAAATTTCCCCCGTAGACAGGACTGACATGCGGGAACTCGCTAAACTCGCACAATCTCAGTCCCGCTGTCAGTGTGAACCTGGGCTAAAACGCAGTGCATTGCTGTGGACCTGGCCTTAAATGTCCCGCGTGTTTCTATATATAATGGAAGGTGTATAAATAGGAAGGAAGAGGCTATATTGGACTTTAATGGTACCCTATATCAACTGATGCTAGACAGTCAGAGGTAAAATATTAAAAAAGATTTATTACAAAAATACATGTGGTGATGGACTTTTACAGATTAAAACCAATAGTGATAATTAAAATGGAATATTAAATTCTATAGTCGCACCACATTGTGACAACTAGAACATAGATGCCATCTGTATATTGGTTGCTCTACATGTTTCGTTGATTTACATTAGCCGCTTCTTCAAGAGCTTTATTATACAATTAGATGGTGATTAAAAGATGATTATCACATAACTATGAAAATACATATTATTATTATTATTATTATTATTATACAGGATTTATATAGCGCTAACAGTTTGTGCAGTGCTTTACAACATGAGGGCAGACAGCCACTTACAATACAAATCAATACAGGAGGGATCAGAGGGCCCTGCTCGTTAGAGCTTACAATCTAGAATCACAAGATACAGTAAACAAACATACATTCTTTATATGTTATATAATGGAAGGTGCATTTTTGAAACGGGGGGCACTAAAGCTGGCTACACACTATACAATTTTTTTTGAACAATTTTCGTTATATTTACTAAAACCATATAATATGGAGGTCAAACCTAAACCCTTTCAATTTGTATGCAGTCAGGCAGGCCCTTGCACTACATAGTTGAAGGTAAAACTATAGGAAATTGAACAACAAAAATTGTATAATGCCTATTAGGCTTAAGGCCAGTTCACAGATATGCAGTTTGCTTTTGATCCGTTTCTGCAGGATATTTTGCGTTTTTTGACATGTTTTTTGATATTTTTATTTTTATTGGAGATGTTTTTGTTAAGTAGATTAAAAATGCATTAAAAAATGCACTACATGTGTTTCCTCTGCGTGTTCATTAAAGTTGAGTGAACCAAAAATGCATTGGTGCATTTAAAAAAGTTCCTGACCCTTTCCAAAAAGGCTGCGGCTGAAAAATGAATACATGTGAACGTGTCATAGTAAACCATGTTAAATGGACCTTGGTGTGTTTCTGCAAAAACGCAAAAACACAAAAACAAAAAACGCATAGGTGTGAACCAGGCCTAAAGATGCAGGACTTTTCAAAAATGCAGCGCACAGATGTGAACAGTTAGGCTGGATTCACACACATGAAGCCGCAGTTTTTTGGTGCATTTCTGTTCACCGTTTCAGGCGCTGCGTTTTTTTTTCTCCCCTGAAATTGCTCCTGAACCGGACCCAAAAACGCACAGGACCCTTTTTAAAACCACAGCCGCTTCGCACATGTGTGAACCGCCTCCATTGAATGCCGGTCGGATTCACATGTTCAAATTGGATGCAGTTAAAAACCTGTCCAATTCTCATATATGGTAACCGAGCCTGAGGTTCACACTAGTGCCGCTGCGATTTGATCTCATGTTTAATGTTATTTTGTAGTGCGTTTTTTATGCTTCATTTGTTTTCTTTGTTGTAGGAGACTGGATTTTATACTCAAAACTCACGTATATGCATTTTCATCACTGTCACCTGGGAAGAAATTGACATGTGACTCAAAATGCATTTAAATAGCGCCCAACGCATTTTTGGCACATTCCATGAACTAATAGGGGAAGGTGTGTTTTTGTTGTGTTTTTCCAACAGATGCAGGATTTCTGAAAAAACGCAGCGTACAGTGGTGAATGGTTAGGATCAGACTAGATTTTTTTATTGTGTTTTTTTTAATGTATTTTCGTGTTTATTTAAAACTATTTGAAGGAGTAGGAGACCTGATTTTATATACAAAACTCTACCAAAAATGCATGTACATACATTTTACATGTGCTTAAGGTTTGGTTGACACCAGTGAGTTGCAGTTTGGGTGCTGTGCAATTTGTATGTTGTACATGCGGCTGTAGGTGTGCTTCTATTGACATCTATTAGACTGTCAGGACTTTGATGCGCTTTCATGAAAACGCAGAAGTCCATAGGAGTTGGAGCTGCACGATTTTGGATAAAATGAGAATCACATTTTTTTTTTTTTGCTTAAAATAAAGATCACGATTCTCATTATACAAAAAAATTTTACTGGTTATTATTTTTTTTTATTATTCAACTGTAGTTTTTCCCCAAAAATTGAAAGACCTCTGCGCAAATACAGTGTGATATTAAATATTGCAACAACCGCCGTTTTATTCTCTAGGTGTCCCTGCAAAAAAAAATATATATATATATAATATATATATATATACATATATACATATATATATATATATATATATATATGTGTGTGTTGTGTGTGTGTGTGTGTGTGTGTGTGTATGTATGTTTGGGGTTCTAAGTAATTTTCTAGCAAAAAACACAGATTTGGACTTGTAAGCAAGTGTCAGAAAAAGGCTTAATCTTTAAGTGGTTATACTGACTTCATTTACAAACTGAAGTTCATCCCGTTGATCTAACCAAATGATGCAATGGGGGTTATTTACTAAAGAAAATCCACTTTGCACTACAAGTGCACTTGGAAGTTCAGTTGCTGTAGGTCTGAGGGGGACATGCAAGGAAAATTAAAAAACAGCATTTTAGCTTGCACATGATTGGATAATAAAATCAGCAGAGCTTCCTCTTTCAAGTGCACTTGTAGCGCAGAGTGGATTTGCCCTTCGTAAATCAACCCCAATGCTTCTTTTTATATCTCAGCACTGAGCAATGTTGTCATAAACTTTGCCAGCTTTTTGTTTTGACCGCTCTGAGCAGAGAACACTTGTTACATGAATCTTGGAAATGGCGGATTAAGATCGTGAAGGGGGTTGAATCGAGATCGCAATTTTTTTTTTCAAACGATTAGTCGTGCAGCTCTAATAGCAGTGCACCTAAAACTGTGGTATAAATTGCCCTGCATCCAAACTGCAATACACCAGCATGAACACTGCCTTACATGTGTTTCCATTGAAGACTGTGGGGCCAAAATAGCACATGCGTTTCTTCCAAAAGCTCTCTACATTGATGTGAATGGGCACCATGGAAAATAATGTGCTTTCCGTTGTCATGTGATTCTGTGCATCTGAAATTACACTGGTGCCAACCAGGCCTAAGGTATTATTATTATACAGGATTTATATAGCGCCAACAGTTTGCGCAGCGCTTTACAACATGAGGACAGACATTAGTTTCAATACAGGAGGAATTAGAGGGCCCTGCTCATTAGAGCTTACAATCTAGGAGAGGATTTAAAGGGGGGTCATTTTCATGCTGTTTTCCCTGCTGGGAAGATGTTTTAGTGCAGCAAAAGCGCACCGGTGTGAACAGAGCCTAAGGTGGCCTGCTATGTGATCTGCCTAACTGGATCCTTTAGTTATGTGTACTTTGTTTATAGATCGTATGAATGTTCACAAGAACAAGGATAACCAGCTTTATTAAGCCAACGTTTACATCAGTGCTGTGGCGTGATTACGTGTGTTTAGTGCATTTTTGTATCATGCTTTTGTTTTGGCCAATCACTAACACTATCTGCTTTTGACATCATTGTTGCTAGGGGAAAAAGACTGAAGCAAAAACTGCACCAAAAACACATGAATATGCTTTTATGTGCGCTCTCATTAAAGTGTATGGGGCCAAAAGAGGTTTCAAAAATCGCAGTAGTGAATGGGCACCATAGAAAATAACACGATTTCTATTGTTAAGCATGACCAATCACTCTAGTGTAAGCAGGTCATATAGCTATGGGGAGTGTAGAGTTGGGTAAACACTAGTAGAATATGTCTGACATTTTTCATTGTAAGAATGTTTGTTCATTTTTCGAATCATTACTGGAGTCAAATCAACATTCATTTTCGGCTGCAGTGATGAGAAAATTTGAAGCAGAATGATGGAAAACATTTCTTGAATGTACAAATTTCAGATGGTATGTGGTTTTTGTTCTGTAAAATCCATTCAGTCCAAAAACGAATGTTAAAAGCAAACAAAATCTTGAACTACTTTCAAACGCCGTTCTAATTTTTATACAAAATTCTACTATTGTATACCCAGCCTAATTCTCAGATCTGATAGGATTGCTCTGGAAAGTATTGTTACCCTGGTGTGTGAGCTTGGTGAATTGAGCCCTCTATACAGATTGAGCTTTGTTCTGTGTTTTGTCCTCAGTTTGGAATTGTTGTGCCGAGCTATTAGATGTGTTTTCTTTACATATCAATAAAGAGTATAGCCAGTTCAGAAGTCTTTTTATTCCTTTGAGAATTTGTTTGCAGCCGCTGAAGCAATAAGGTCACATTCATTCCGAAGCATTTTGTGAATGCACGCAAAAATCTACTTTTTTGTGCTTGTTTACCAAAGGTGCAAAAAATGCGCATTGCGCTTTTGATGGCATTCATTGTAAATGACATCCCTAGCGCAACAAGCAGGCCTGCATTTCTCGATGCAGAAAAATGCTTGACTATGCATTCAAGAGACTCTCCAGTGAGAATGGGGCATAAAGCGTGCCTAAATCCTTAGACCTGGCCATACACCAGTAGCAGAATATTTTTATTTTTGGAACATTTGTGTGTGTTTTTTTTTTTTTTTTTAAGTACAGTACTGCTTATGTGTATATACAAATTATTAATACCAGGATAACAAAATCATGGGATTTGTGATAGAGATAAATTGTTTATGTATTACAGGAACACTATGCGGTTGATTTACTAAAATTGAAAAGTGCAAAATTTGTTGCAGCTCTGCATAGAAACCAATCAGCTTCCAGGTTTTATTGCCCAAGCTTAATTGAACAAGCTGAAGCTAGAAGCTGATTGGCTACCATGTACAGCGTTTTAGTAAAAAACAGTTGCACTTGTTTACTACACTGCTTTTGGAAACTAGTCGTCATTCAGTTGGGGTTTATGTGTACTTTAAATTTACACGTGCTGAACCTGAGATGTTTTATTGACTTAAGTAGTCCAAGCGGTGTAATAGTTGTTAATGTGGATAAGCTAATCCCAGCCTAAGGTTGTTTGGCTGATACAACAGTAATGTGCATGTTTGTGTAACAATAGCAGTTGAGATTTTTCTGAATGTGAAAATGCATTGCATCCTGGGACAACCCTTACCTTCATACGAGACGATTGGCTGTTTTTGTTATCAGGTTTTGAATGATTTTCTTGGCAGAAACATATTGCTGAGGCAATTTTTTTTTTTAGCTGCAGTTAGCACTAATATCGTTGATAACTCAGAGGCTGTCTGGAAAACTAAATGAGAGCCCACCAGCTCAGCAGGAAAAGACCGGTGTGTAAATCATGTTTTACGGTCAGCTGAATGGCCGAGTATTAACAGTTCAATGTATGGCTAGGTACCCATATGCATAAACAGACTCTGTAAAGCTGACCATAGATAGAGGGTGTTTCTTTCATGCAAGAAAATCACTCAATTCCCCCATTAACACAGTGTTGATGGAGGAATCCTTCCTGTGTTCTCCCAGCGGGGGTAGCTGTTCCCGCCGGGAAAAGACAGTGATTACTGCTAGCAGCTGTAATAGCCACTAGCAATAATAGCATCTAAAATCCAACAGGCTGGTTGTACCCATGTTGATTGATCGATCAACTTGGGCACATTCAGCCTTGCCCATATATGGTTAAATTCTCTGCTGAACAGGCCGAGATTAGAACGGTCTATGGCCATCTTGATGCACTGTATGGTAGAATTCCTCTGGGAACTAATTACGTTCGAACCTTGACCTGAGACCAGTGACCGAAACCTGATAAAACAGAAGATTTGATTGGTTACAAAGAGAGAAAACAGCTGCTAGATATCTTCTAATGGTTTTTGTATGTCTATGCCTGGGTTAATAGTCTGTATGTTATGGACATTTTCAAACACTTCGATTTGCTTTATTGCAGGAACCCAATCAAATGCATGTTTCTACTCTGTAAAGTAAGGTACAGCAGTTTTTACCAGAAAGAGCTAAATCATCTGATCTGTTAGCCCTGTGATAAGGGTAGTGTTACATGTCACCAGTAGAAGCACTGCCTTTAATATGGGGGTGTCTGAGCTTTTCATGTAATAGTTGGCTGCCTCCTTATAGCGGAGTTCCACCCAAAAGTGCAACTTCTGCTTTAAGGCCTCCTCCCCGGCTCCTGTTTTTTTGAAACCTGAGCTTTTGGGGAGGAGAGGGGAGCAGGTACCCAAATTTGACAGGTACCTGCTCTCATTTCCGTTCCGGTCTCCTAGGCGACTGGAAGCAGAAGCTCTCCCTTTTGAAGTCTTCTGGGACTTATGACAGGTCCTAGAAGCCTTCGGGCCAGTCACAGACCGCAGTGCCATTTGCGCAGTGGGCACCCAGCTGTGAAGCTGCAAGCTGTCACAGCCGAGTGCCCATAGTAAAGATGCCGGTTCCCCCGAGGCAGGACACATGGTGAACATGGCTGCGTGAGTACAACGCTGGACTGTGGGACAGGCGATTGGCTGTTTATTAAAAGTCAGCAGCTACACTCAGTTTTTAAGATGAACCCTGTAACATGTCGCATAGTGTTGATAAATGCTGCCTGGTGGATGTGAATGTCAGATGTTACAAAGCGCTTATCTTTCATAAAGGCAGGGTAAGCAGGACAGTGCCATTGGCAGAAGATATGTATGTCCTTGTTACAGTTTTGTCATTAGCGTAAGTGTATATCTGTTTACTTGGTTTAACTTTTTGGGGGTCCTTTATTTTACTTTCATTAGTGTTCTAGAATATTCTTTTGTTATGGATTTGCAGATCATATAGGTCATTCACCGGTGCCCTTTTACAAAGATTTATTAACACACAAGGGTCAGTTTAAATAGAAATCCGGTAACCCACCACTCGTTTTCAGGCTGTAGGAGGAAAGCCGAGTGCTGGATAAAACATGCAGGTATTGAAAATGTAGCTGATGGTGTGCCAACACCCCTATATTATACAAACGGAGAGAACCCTCATAGTGAGACTTTTTAGGCACCAAGTCAAAGATTGCATTAGTAGAAAGAAAAGATTGGAATGTTTTACAGATTCTTTATTGTTACACAAAAATTACAAAAAAAACGACAATACATATTAAAAATATGCTGCTCAGACAGCCACAATATATGGATGCAATCTAAGACTCCAGTCTTTGGAGATATGACCCTGAGACAGACCGCGCTCCACTGACTTGTCTGTCTATAAAATGTGGATCCATTCCCTTCTGGACAAATGCATCATGATTACTGCATGATGTCTGACTATATGGAAACTGCATCGACATAATGCAACAAATCCATGTCATATGATATAATATCGCCTCATTATCTTCAGGTGACCCTATAATTGAAGCATCCCCAAGTATTGCTGGCTGTACGTGGACATTTCAGAGTTTGCACATATATTTACTTTTATACTGAAACCATCTGACCCCTTTGGATCACTGCTCTGGCACTGACCCCTTGCGCCCTCTGGTGACACTCAGTTGACAACTTGCAGCTTTTTTTAAAACTTTGGGTATTTTCTCTAGACACATTTACCATCTCAAAAGAAAGCACATTGTTCCCTTTTGTTCATGTTCATGCACCCCTGAAAAGGAAAATTAATTTTCGAAACACGTTGGGTGTTTTCCATCATCATTCTCTTGTTGGGCGACTTTTTTGCCTATATACAGTATCTAGTCCTAGCAGCCAACTATTTTTATGTATTGTCAGTTTTTTGTAATTGTTATGTAACGATAAAGAATCTGTAAACTTTCAATAACCTTTCCAATCTTTTTTTTTTTTTTTTTCTACTAATGTAATCTTTGACTTGGTGCCTAATAAGTCCCACTATGAGGATTCTCTCCATTTGTAAACATGCGGGTATTGTAAGAATTGTAGCCGCAACAGCATGTGGCAAGATACCTGTGCTAACCATGTTAAAGCAGACCTTGCAGTAAAAATACAAGGTTTACTTACTACTTAAGGGTATCCTCCCCCAACATAAGAAAAAAATAAAATAAAAAAAAACACATCCCGCCTCTCCCTCCTAGTACCCAGATGAAGGTAGAATCACCATTTTTTCCTGCAAGATTCTAGGGAATACTAACTATCCCACATATTGATTTAATTTATTTTTTAAAGCTGCTATTTATGAGAGAGGAACCCTAATATATTAAACAGATCGCAAAGTCGTCGTTATTTGATATCCTTAATTATTTTTTGCCAGTTCCTAAGAGATATCAGTGTAATGTGAAGCCATAGCAGTGTAAGAAAGGGTTCACAATTTAAGCTGGCCTTACATTGCTTGAATCTTGCTTAATCGGACAAAATTCAAGCTGTGGGTGGCCCTGTCTACACTTCCTGGCTCAACAAACTGCAAATGCAAAATTGTCTAATCAGTGACTGCATTTAGTCAGATGCAGTGACTGTTTGGATATTCTGACAGCCATGGTTGCTGCGTATGTCTGAATGTGAAAGTTGAAATATAGACGACTCTTGTTTAGCATGGATGGGGGAATCCTGGGTTTTCCTGCACACTGGACAAGAGAAATCTAAATGTTTATGGCTAACCCTAGGCCTCGTTCACATGGGGTGTATCGGTGTGTATGCCTACGTGAGGCCGTTTGCACCCGCACAGGAATACATAGATGTCTGTGTGTCCCTATGCACGCAGTCCCATTGATGTCGGTTGCGACGCATCCGCTACACAGCTGCTGCTCCCAATTTGACATCCATGTGGGCGATTGTGCGTTTTCCCAAATTCTGCCAGTTTGAGTGTGCACAGTCCTGCGCATCACTGTGCGGGTAAATACTAGCCCTCCACGTATATATGGTTTTAGTACACCACGTGTAAACATGGCCTTAGACACCCGTACTTTTTAGTTAATGCACTAAAACTTTCATCTTTTAATTTTTTTGTCTAATGTAATTCTGTAATGAGATGCGGTAAAAAGATGAAGTTTCATTGTGTGACAACGAACAACTGAAAGATATAGTTTTTATTTTTTTAATTTAAAATTTTTTTTCTTGAATTGAGACGCTGCTGATTTTAATTTGCCTCACTGAATATAAGATATTCTTAGTAAGAAAAGGCTGAAAATGCAAATTACATGACTGTATAGTTTAATAATCCCATTCTGTTTGACTTGTACATATGTATCTTTCTCAGTTTTCGTTATACAATGCCTTAACATTTCCAGTTTTTTAAAATGTCTAGCATATTGATCACGTTACTATTGTGCTGATGTCTCCAAGGGTTCATGTACATATAGCTACCTACCACACTAAACACAATATCTATGTACACATTCTTACTATATGCAAGATGCATCTCTTCACAAGCGTGTGTAACATGCAGTCCAGTGTGTATGTGCCTGTACAGAGCTGTTTATTTTTCTGTACTAGCATTGAGCTACAGCGCACACGCACGCGCGCACGCACACGGACTGATACAGGTTCATGCACCTGTCCTTGTGTACCTGTCAAACTTGGCTTTGGGGCTGAATTGGTACAGCCAGTCTGTGTCCATTAACTTATATGTTGCAGTACGCACCTCTTCACTAGTACAGAACAATAAACAAGGGGCTGAGCACTAGTGTGAATGAGCTCTTATTTCTACTATAGTTATTTGACACATAAATAGCCAAAGGATTGAACCCTCTTGTGGAAAGTGAGCAGTCAAAAGTTTATCGATTAGATGCAAACACTTCGTATCAGTTGTTTAAAGTGGTTGTAAACCCTCACATATACCCAATGAAGTAGGCAGCCTCAGATGATACATAGATGAAACAAATCCTCTTACATTGGTTTTACTTGTTTATCTGCAGTCTTCTCTACCCTACACCCATTTAAAAAGGCAGAAAAGTGTTAAATTCTTCATCTGTCAGGAGCACAGGGGAGGGGGCAGGGAGGCATCAGTAACAGTGTGTGGGAGCTGATTGGAGGAAAGGCAACCCCCTTCCGCACAGAATTGTGTTCTGAATAGACTGCCTTCGTTCTGAGCTCTCCCTCCATCCAAATTTATCTCATGTGTCGGGAAAACTTCTCAGAAGTGATTCATGCTGATAACAGTGGAACGAAGCACCAGAGAGAAATGACACTTAGAGCTTTGGAGAGAGAGAGAAGTAAACACTACACATATATGCTTTAAAGCGGAGTTCCACCCTAAAGTGCAACTTCCGCTCATCGGATTCCCCCCCCCCCTCCGGTGCCACAATTGGCACCTTTTAAGTATAATCCAGGTATCTGCACCCACTTCTGGGAATAGCTAGCCACAAATGCCCCCCCCCCCATTGTGTTCTGGGAAACGAACAGTACCCAGGACACAATGTGGACCAGTGAAGACGCGCAGCGCGACTTCCTGATTCCCTGACAGAGGATGGCTGCGGGGGCAACCGAGAGACGAGCGATTGCTCGTCATCTACTGCCGACATCGCAGGCACCCTGGACAGGTAAGTGTCCATTTATTAAAAGTCAGCAGCTGCAGTATTTGTAGCTGCTGACTTTTAATATTTTTTTTTAAGGTGGCCATCCTCTTTAAGCCTGGTACACACGGGTCTAATATCAGCTGGTTGTGGTCAGTTCAACAGAAACCGGCCGTCATTCGGCCCGTGTGAACGGCAAGCTGGCTGAATGATTGGCTTCTGTAGAATGGGCATGTCAGAAAAACATGGGCTGATTGGCGTCCGATCAGCGCTCACCGCCACTGACCGGTGTGTTCTGACAGTGTGGGTGGGCAGTCCCCCTGTCAGAACACAATAGCTCACGGGGAGATCTCTGTACTAACATCACAATACAGAGACCTCCTTGTGAGCTCCACAATTTTGTATAGTGTTTCCAGGCATTAGTAATTGCCAGAATATTTATAGTGATTATCAATTCCGTCACATACCTAGCACTGGATACTGTATGGTAAACATGTCTAACATGGCAATAATTACTGTTAAGCTGATCATCGATGTTTTGAATCTCGGCCAGTTAAACTGGGACCGCCAGAGATTCGATCCATGTATGGGCAAGGCTAATTGTACCCAAGTTGATCTATCGATAGTCTTGGGTACAACCAGCTTGTCAGATTTCTAGCATGCGATTACTGCCAATGGCTTTAGTCACTAGCAATAATCACGGTGTTCTCCCTGCAGGGATGGCTACCCCCCCCCCCCCCCCCCCCCCCCCCCCCCCCCCAGGAAGAACACAATAGCTTAGTGGGAGGGAATCCCCCATCAACACTGACTGTGTTGATGGGGAATAAAGCGAAATAGCATCGTCTATGGCCTTCCTTATCCCTTTTCACCCTCCTAAGATCTACAGTGTGTTTTTGTTGAACATGGATGTAAGAATGACCATGGACAAGACACTTTTGGACAGATATGACTAATCATTTTTGAATATTCACAGAATTTTCAATGAACATACAAATTTCAGCATTCTAGGTACATTAATGATTATTGATGAATGGAGAAGTTGGAGTCTCTGCTCTTCCAAAATGATTGAAGTTGGAAATCCACTTTCTGCACAAAATCTTTTATTCCAAGTCATTTTAGAACTTCAAATAATTGTTTAACACATTGCTGCAAACCAACAAAAAGATTGAGCAATTACCCTAAAACCATGAGAGTCGCATATAATGGTCACAATATATTCTCTATTTTCTTTTATTTATATAAAAAAATATTCCTTAAAAGTTCCTTGAATATTCATTGAATTCACATCTTCTGAGAAAGAAATGAGTTAGTCTATAGCCAGTATCTGTGTTGAATGTAAGCCATCTAATTTTTTTTCTCTGGACTAAACCTACAATGAGGTAAACAAGTATTTGATCCCATGCTGATTTTGTATGTTTGTCCACTGACAAATTATCAGTCTATAATTTTAATAGTACATTTGTTTTAACAGTGAGAGACAGAATAACAAAAATATCCACAAAAACGCATTTCAAAAGAGTTCTAAATTGATTATCATTTTAATGATTGAAATAAGTATTTGATCCCCTATCAATCAGCAAGATATCTGGCTCCCAGGCTCTTCTATACAGGTAACGAGCACTCTCTTAAAGGGGGTGCTCTTAATCTTAGCTTGTTACCTGTATAAAAGACACCTGTCCACAGAAGTAATCAATCGGATTCCAATCTCCACCATGGCCAAGACCAAAGAGCTGTCCAAGAATGTCGGGGACAAAATTGTAGACCTACACAACGCTGGAATGGGCTACCAGACCATCGCCAAGCAGCTTGGTGAGCGGGTGACGACAGTTGATGAGATTATTCACAAATGGAAGAAACATAAAATAATTGTCGATCTGGGGCTCCATGCAAGATCTCACCTAATAGAGTTTCAATGATCATGAGAACAGTGAGGAATCTGTTAGGAACTACACTGAAGAACCTTGTCAATGATCTCAAGGCAGCTGGGACTATAGTCACCAAGAAAACAATCGGTAACAGACTACCTATTGAAGGACTGAAATTCTGTAGTGCCCGCAAGGTCCCCCTGCTCAAGAAAGCACATGTACAGGCAGGTCTGAGGTTTGCTAATGAACAACTGAATGATTCAGAAGAGAACTGTGTGAAGGTGTTGTGGTCAGGTGAGACCATCAAGTTGATGCTATTTGGCATCAACTCAACTCGCTGTGTTTGGAGGAGGAGGAGGAGGAATGCTGCCTATGACCCCAAGAACACCATCCCCACCATCAAACATGGAGGTGGAAACATTATCCTTTGGGGGTGTTTCTCTGCTAAGCGGACAGGACAATTTCACTGCATCAAAGGGACGATGGACAGGGACATGTACCATCAAATCTTGGGTGAGAACCTCCTTCCCTCAGCCAGGGCATTAAAAATGGGTCGTGTATGGGTATTCCAGCATGACAATCAGTGGCAGCTGGTGTTTTTTTTTTTTTTTTTTTTTTTTTTTTTGGAGGGGGGAGGGCAAACAACCGCCCACACTTTTTTTTGAAGCCTATTAGAACCCCTAGCTCTAATCACGTGCTTGAAAGAGAAAAAAATTGATTGGAATCTGTGCGTCAGGTGCCCTGCATGTAGATTAGGGGTCCTGACGCATGAATACAGAGGGGGGCACCCATGCGCCCCTAATGGACGGGCCACCACTGATGACAATGACTCAAAAACACACAGCCATGGCAACAAAGGAGTGGCTCAAGAAGTACATTAAGGTCCTGGAGTGACCTAGCCAGTCCCCAGACCTTAATCCCATAGAAAATATGTGGAGGGAGCTGAAGGTTTGAGTTACCAAATGTCAGTCTGGAAACCTTAATGACTTGGAGATGATCTTCAAAGAGGAGTGGGGCAAAATCCTTCCTGAGATGTGTGCAAACCTAGGGGCCAACTACAAGAAACGTCTGACCTTTGTGATTGCCAACAAGGGGTTTTTGCCACCAAGTACTAAGTCATGTTTTGCAAAGGGGTCAAATACTTATTTCACTCATTTAAAATGCAAATCAATGTATAATTTTATTTTATTTTTTAACTCGCTGTTAAAATAAACCTATAATTAAAATTCTAGACTGATAATTTCTTTGTCGGTGGACAAACGTACAAAATCAGCAGGGGATCAAATACTTTTTTCCCCTCACAGTAATTCTTTCCTTGCATGTGGAAAATGTCCCTTATGTTGCACTGATCAAGGGCCATAGCATCCCTCAGTAGAGCCACTCACTCGCTAGCTCTAGGATTAGACATGGGAACCCCCTCCATCCCCCACTCCGATTGTCTAGGCTCTCCTCTCTTTCATCCATAGCATCTGCAGTAGTAGATTGGGTTACAACAATAATACTGCTATCAAAGAGGCTGCAGCTGCCCCAGCCCCCTCACTCCACCCGGTTTCCCTTCTTGTATTGCTTCCATTCTTCATGCTCCCCTATTCTCCCTCTTCCCTTTTCTTCCATTCACATCCCTCTCCCTGTTTTCCTAGTAACTAATTCTCCATATCACACCTCCCCCTTCATTTTCCCCCATGCTCTTCTCTGCTCCAGTAAACTGCTCTCCATACCTCAGCACACTGTAACCTATATTTATATAAGAAAGCTGGTAATGTTCTTGCAGTGGGTGATTCAAGGACATCGGAGAGGTGCAGCACATCTTGACACATGCCAGGAGTCTTTGTGTGCATCAGGCTTGGGCATAAGGAAAAAGAACAGTCTTTTGTTCTATATCTGGTGGGTTCATTGTGCCCACTGTTAACTTTAGATTCCTGTATTTTACCTCTTGGGTGTGCAAATACTGTATATTTTGGCCCGGATCTATAAAGTAATCAAAAATGTGTTTACTTATGAAAGTGAATCTTGGTTCACATATTCATTGTGTTCTACTATTTTTAGCAATAAAGCCCTTGCTCAGATTGTAAACATGCCAGAACATATGCTTTTCTTGCGCTGTGTTCCTTTAGGATTTTTTTTTTCCAGCACGGCAGGTTCTGGTTTTAAATAATACAACTTAGAAGTGAGTGAAGTGGGCATGCATCGATGGCATCAATGATAAATTAGGCTGCTAATAAACCAGTCGTTATGAAAATATTATAGATACTTGATTTGTATTTTTTTGCAGGCCCTGTGGTTTTCCTTATCAACTTAGGTAATCTGTGGCTATAACGTGTGCGTGATGATGATTTTATTGCTTTTTCTATGCAAGTTAATATGTAACGTTACCCAAAAGGGGAAGTTGTGCTTTTATTACCCCCCCCCCCCCCCCACCACCTTCTCTGCCACATGTGTAAATTATCTTTTTTTTATGGTCGGATTGCTGACATTTTCCCCCAATCTTTTTTAGACTTTAGCTTGATACTTCTTGCCATTATCTTGATCCTCCACTAAAAAACAACCCAAAAACAATTTTCCTACTCCTGACATGCATGGGAGATGCCACGTTTGTATTTGTGGCTTGTACTCGTAGTCATGCTGAGAAACAATAGTGTGCATTTTGCCTTTAGAGAGGTTGATTAATCAAATCTAATTATGATTGGCTGCCACAGTGATCATGTAATTTGGGGTCCATCCTACCAGCTTCCAATCATCACTCTGTGACCATGGAATGACTATGACAACACGAACATAGTGCTGGGGGCACATATTTAACCACTTCGATACTGGGCACTTTCGCCCCTTTCCTTCCCAGGCCAATTTTAAGCTTTCAACGCTCTTGCACTTTCGATAAGAATTGCGCGGTCATGCAACACTGTACCCAAATTACATTTTTATCATTTTGTTCACACAAATAGAGCTTTCTTTTGGTGGTATTTATTCACAAATCAGTTTTTTATTTTTTGCGATGTAAGCGGGGAAAAAAAGAGGTGGAAACAAAAAAAACAACAACTATTTTCTACTTTCTGTGTTAAAAGAAATCCAATTTTGTCATACATTTAAGCCAAAATGTATTCTGCTACATGAATTTGGTAAAAAAAAATCCAGTTTTAAGTGTATAATAATTGGTTTGTGTGATCACGGACATATGTGCGCAGATGATCATGTACAGATGTGCGCAGATGATAACGGACATATGTGTGAAGAGGATCATTGAGACAAATGATTGTACTGTTACATGTGTGGGAGACAGGTGTTTTTACTGTGTGGGGACAGTGTTTTGGAAACACTATTTTGGGGACATTGTGTGTTTTTACATTGTGTGGGGACACTGGGCCGGTGATCAGTGTGTAAAAAAAACGGCTCATACTCGCTGATTGTCGGCTGGCTTCAGCGACCTGCTCTCCTCACTGACGAATTCCGCGTGAGGAGAGCCAAGCCGATCGCATAGCAACCGGCTCTCTATTTACATCACATGACGGCTGTGATTGGACACCGCCATCATGTGATCAGGAGGGCCAATCACAGAGCCCTCCTGCCAATCGGAGATACGCCGTGTCCGGAAGACACGAGCGCATCGGGATCGAGCCGCTGCATGGGCACGCGCGCGATCCCTCTTCTTCTGAGGGACGTTCCTAAACGTCCACCCGGCCGTATTTATGCAGTGGGAGGTGGTTAAGTAGTGACGCATATATATGCAGAGGCATTAAATAAGACCCACCTTCTGGCTTCCACATACAATGCGTTCCTAAAGTAATCAGACCCCTTGACTTTTTTTTCCGTGTTATGTTGCAGCCTCATACTACAGTTGTTTAAATTCATTTTTTTTCTTATTCATCTACACTCACTACCTCATCATAACAAAGTGACTGTGTGCTTAGGATCATTGTCATGTTGGAAGGTGGACCTTTCTGCCCAGTCTGAGGTCCCGAATACTGTGGATTAGGTTTTCATTGAGGATATCTCTGTACTTTGCTTCATTCAGCTTTCCCTCAGCCCTGCCCAGTCTCCCAGTCCTTGCAGCTGAAAAACTCACCCACAGCATGATTCTGCCACCACAATGCTTCACTGGTTGGATGGTATTGGGCAGTTGATGAGCAGTGCCTGGTTTCCTACAGACCTACAGTTTGGAACTGAGGCCTAACTTGGTTTCATCAGACCAGAGATTCTAGTTTCTCACAGTCTGAGAGTCCATGTGCTTTTTTTTTGCAAACTCCAAGCAGGCTTTCATGTGTTTTGCATGTTAGCTTCCATCTAGCCACTCTGCTTTAAAGGCCACATTGGTAGAGGGCTGCAGTGATGTTATAATTCGGGAACTTTGTCCCATCTCCACACAGGATCTCTGGAGCTCAGTCAGAGTGACCACTGGGTTCTCTACTAAGGTGCCTGTCCCCTGATTGCTCAGTTTGGCCAAGTGACCAGCTCTTGGAGAAATCCTGGTTGTGCCAAACATCTTCCGTTGGAGAATTTTGGAGGCCACTATGCTCTTGGGAACTTTCAGTGCTATATATATATATATATATGTGTGTGTGTGTGTGTGTGTATATATATATATATATGTGTATATATATATATATATATATGTGTGTGTATGTATGTATGTATGACAGGTGGACTCCATTCAAGGTGTAGAAACATCTCAGCAACAGTCAAGAGAAATGGGGAGGCACATGAGCTAAAATGTGATGTTGTAATGGGTCTGGATACTTATTCCAATGTGATATTTCAGTTTTTCCTTTTCCAAAAATTTCTAAAATTCTGTTTTTACTTTGTCATTTTGAGGTATTGAGTGTAGCTTAATGAGGGGGAAAAATTAATTAATAGTGTAATATCAGGCTGCAACATAAAAAAATTGAAAAAGATGAAATGGGTCTAAATGCACTGTACATGTGTATTGATGGCAGGAAGGGGTTATTACTCAATGATTGCATTTATAAACGGTGCAGCGCTATTCTCATACGATCCACTCCACTGTACGTACATTGTATCACACTTGGGCTTGGTTTACGCTTTAACCGGCTGCAGATCGCACAGGAACGCTGTGCGTCTCGGTTTCAGGGACGAATCGGGGCCGAATCTTTGCCTGAATTCTGCCCTGAAACTGAGCCAAAGACGCACAGACGTTTCTGTGCAGTGCGCTCCGCAGCCGACCCTTGGATATGTGAACCGGCTCCATAGAGAGCCGGTCACATTCTTCTGCTATGTGAATTGAATGTGGAGAAACCCACATCCAATTTGCATATGTGTGAACCCAACCTAAATTAATCTGTGACTTGATGAAACAAAAATTGCAAAGTACAATAAAATAAAACCTAGTAGGGGGGAGGAGCCCAGCCCTGAATAATTAGGTGATTACTGAGGCTGCATTCACACCTGAGCAGTTTAAAGCTGCAAAACGCTGGAGGGGGGGGGAAAAAAACAATGATTATCTATGGAAATGGTTCACATCTCCACTCCAAATCGCCTGAAGCTCAAACAAGATTTGGAGTTTTTTTTTTTTTTTTTTTTGCTCAAATCGGGCAGATTTGGGAGTTTTTGGCGCGTTTTTATTCCCATAGGAATGAATGTAAACGCAAGTCTTGAACAGGATCGCAGGAAATAGTTTCTATGATGTTGGTGAAGGCAGAGATCCTCTGGACTGGACAGATTAAAGTAGGCAGGTCTGACGAGCAGGATATCATCAACAGCTGAGTAACTGTGGAGAGATAGGAGCTGGCAATTAGCTGACAGCTGAGCGGCCAGCTCAGAGAAGAAAGGGCTGAGCCCAGCCCTGACATATTATTGTATATAATATATATATATATATAATAATTTTTTTTTTTTTGTGTACATCACAGGACAGAGATCCAGCACCTCTTTGTGGCTTATTGCTTGCTACAAAAACTGAAGCCTTGACTAACCAGGGAGGTGTTCCTAGGAGAGGATTTATTTTTTTGCCAGTTAATTAAAGGTGGTAGCAATATCCTATTGTCATAGCTATGGGGATGTCCTATGGTGTGTTGATCCAGATCTTGTCAATAGGGCTGTTCAAGTAGTGGATTTTGGCAGTTCTAACGCCATCTTTAAAACGGTAGCAAACCGCATGTGGCTAAAACGAAAAAAATTCCCTGCAAGGCAATGTCGTAATGTGATAGTATGCATCGCATACTAGCACTTATGAGAAACTTACTTTAGAATGAATCCCTCCATCGACGCAATGTCACCGCTGAGAGGGCTGGCATCTTTCCCAGGTCTTCGTTCTGGGTTTGCGACCTCAGGCTACATGAGTGTACAGGGGCGCGATGCACACGGGAGCTGCCATTTACGACAAGGGCTCTGAAGGCCTGGCACTGTAAGCCGAACCTTAAAATCGCATGCGCCGATGATGTCATTGGCTACATGTTCTCTGAATAGCTCCTAAACTGCAAGTTTAGGAGATCTTCACAGTACCTACAGGTAAGACTTTTTATAGCCTTACCTGTAGGTACAAGTGCTGGCAGTTTTGTGTTCTGCCTGTTGAAGCAGCTCAATGTTATCCTATGTGTCCATGCACATTAGAACATTTAGAGACATATTTTATGCTTGGCATTCAAATGCAAGGAAAAAAACTTCCAATTTTTTTGATTGGAGTTTTCTGGCAGAAAAAACACTAAATACTTCTAAACGGGTACCAAAATGCTGTTTATGGGCGCTTTTTTTTTTCTACCAAGGTAACTAGTGTTTTTTTTCTTTTTTAAAGCCTAGTGCACATGGTGTATCGGAGTGTTTTAACCCCAAAGATGGCTGCAAACAAATCTAGAAGCATCTTGTTGGCATGCCAAGCTGCAGTCTAGTACATCAGTCATGTGTCTAGTAGACTGCCAGGTGTGGACTACCTGGTAAAAATTTCTTGGGGAGATTACTGAACAAAAATGAGCAATAGTGACTGCCCAAGTAATTCAAGTAGGTGGAATCTATTCATCAACAGATATTGGGTGGCCTAAAGCTGACCATAAACTGATCCTTTAAAGCAAGAAGTGCACTCTGGTAATTTTGTGTATTTATTTTTATTGCTGTTTCTGACATTTTTAATATCCAGCGCCTAAAGCATTTGGCGACCTTTGCAATCACGCAATAGGTTTTTCTTGGTGCTCTCCCTAAAACAAGTCCTGAATGGACGGGCAGATATCTCCCTACCCAAGATACTGTCTATGTCCAATCATAGTTACCAGGGTGGATTTGATTTAAATCAAGTCAATTTTAAATCGCTAGTAAAAAGGTTTGATTTAAATCATAATTTTTAAAGCGCATACTGTCATCTCTGTCCCGCAGCAGCTCCTCCTCTGACCCGCTGTTGACTCACTGACCATCCCATTCACTTTAATGGGATGGCTGGTGATGCAGCAGTGACACAAGGTGAGGGACATGGCGGCAGCAGGTGAGTGGATGCCAGCTAACAGGCGCTGCCATGATGGATCTGAAATGACAGGTTATTTTTAAATGTAAGGACTTATTCTTGCTGGTAGTTAGAATCTTTAATATTTGCAAACAAAATGAGGTTTCCTATTCAGAATAATAAGAGGGCAGGTTAGTAAAACAGCTATATCAGAACCGATTCAATCATACAGTTTGTAGTATACATAGATTTGCAAAACCATCGGATAAAAGAATATTCCTGAACTTTGTTTTATCTCATGGTTACTGTGAAATTGTGTGAATGCATCAATGCAGTACATGTTATGTCAGCTTGCAGAGCTTGGATTCATTGAAGGATTTTACCAAAAATGTAAATATTGCAGAATATACAGCCTCATGCTACATAACTAAGCTCAATTTCATGCTGAATAAACAAAAATTGTTTCTTAAATATAAAACCATCTTTAGATAGATATTTACTCCAAAAGCATTTAATTAAAATTTTTATTGAAATCTTATTTTAAATAAAAAAAAAATCAGTTGATCACTTAATGACCAGGCCTTTTTTTGCGTCACTTTAACTGACAATTGCGTAAACAAATAAAGAGCAACAATTAACTTAAATACGTATGCTTAATTGATTGCCCAGCACCTCCACTGTTCCAAAGGTGCTTATTTAAATAAAAAAAATCGGCAGGAAAATAAATGAAGGAGAATAAGTGTTAATAAGGGGTTAAATAGAAGAAAAAAATGTAATCAAATCCCCCAAAAAGGTTATATATATATATAAAAAATATAATCATATATATAAAAATATTATATATATAATCATTTTTTTTTTTATGTATTTATCAAGGTTACTTCAAACTAACTTCTTTTGTGAACCGAAGTTCATCCCTTTTGATCTGTGAATAAACAAAGATGCAATGTTTTTTTTTTTTTTTAATCTTTCAGCGCTGAGCAATGTTGTTGATTAACATGGCTGGCTGCTTTTTTTTTTTTTTTTGACAGCTGTGGGCAGGGAACTACTCTGCACTTGTTATATCAGTCGTGGAAATGCTGCATTAAGATCGTGTGGGGGGTTGAATCGAGATTGCCATCCTTTAATAATTAATCATGCAGCTTTAGCGCTGCTGCTGTGTCTCAGCCAATCAGGAGGGAGAGTCCCAGATGGCCGAGACACTTGTGGACATCGCTGGACAGAGATGGGGCTCTGGTAAGTATAGTAAAGTTAAGATAAAGGGAAATTTCTGGAGCCCAAAACTTAGGACCAGAAAAAGAAAAAGAAAAAGGAAAGCAGCTACTTTATGGAGACATTCAGCTGATCGATTCAAAATATTGGATTGAGTAAAGGTTTTTTATTGTTATTATTTAAACACTCACAGGTGTGCTTCCTGTAAAAAACTGAGACAGATCAACATCGAATAGTCAATATACTAATCACAATTATTAACGAGTACCGACAACACAGAACAAGACAAAAACGGACACCATATAACAATAATGTGCACCATGTGAAACAACAGCTGGCAGCTAGTTCAATTACAGAAGGTGTCTGAATATAGTGCAGGTAGTATAATATTATTCCATTGAATATATAAATAGACTAAAGGCACAATAATTGTAGCTATACACACTGAGGCGTATTTGGAAATAGAGTTAATGTTGACTTCCAGAGATATTCAATAAAATCACATATGGGATATACCGAGTCAAACCAGGTCACTATCCTGTCATGTAAATGTCCCACAGGAATGTTCTCTAAGGGGAGCAAAGCATGTTCCAATATAGCAATTTGTAGCTTTCAACTATGTGAATTCTGAATTAGAAGCAATGCTGATTGGGAAAAAGTTCACGGCTGTTTCTGAGGATGTGATCACGGCAAGCACAGCATTAGTAGCAAGGTATAGATAGAAGAAACTTGGCAATTTATAGCAAAACAATGGAAGGTCAGGCGACCAAGTTGAATATTAGCAGTTGCCGTGTGGAAATACAACAGTCCCGAATTTCACAGCAGGCTGTTAATAAAGAGTAGTGCAAAATGGTTCCAAACATAGCAGACGGTCAATATCATAAATCAAAAGTTTAAGTCCAGGTTAAGGGACAGCTTATTGGTGACAGTAGAGCCTTACAGCAGACATGAAATATAAAGACAATTGGTTAACGTTACCACTTCGTCGGTATCACCCGTGTAGAGGGATGTCTGTGGCTTTTGTGTCGGCCAAGCTGGGTATCCAGGATTTATAACCGGCTGTTATGCTGTCCTTGCTGGGAAGATATTGAGCGCGCGTCAAGCAGCGCTAGATGGACGTTGAATGAGGAATTGCCTGGTAGTTGAGGGGAAAGCCTGTTGGTAGCCAGATATTGCCAAGTTTAAAACAGAGTGTTGTTCCCCGTGATGGGGAGCTGGTAAAGCTGTAATTAATGCCGTGATGTTCCGTGCTGAGTATTCTGAGCTCCGATTACGAAGAGACCGCTCAGAGTGTGATAGTCAGCTGTTCATCACATGGTGCATCACGTGACGCGTTTCGCTGAGGGCGTAGTTGCAGTAGCTTCTTCCGACGTGTTTGTAGGAAGGTGCCTGAGCTGCCTTCTTATGCTGTCAATCAGCAAATATCGGCAGGTGTTTGATATAGAAGTAAAGTGTTTTGAAAGTGTTGTAACCAGTCTGACCAGATCCCAAGTGGCTTAGGCAGTTCACCTAAAGGTATGGAAGCCAGTGAATTTTTACGGCCATAATGCTACGTTTAATTATGGTATTTGGTCAGAGGATGGTTTGTTATGGACTGGGCATGAAAAAAAACATTTTTACTATGTAACACATAATTAAACAATTTTAAACAAATACCGCTCCATCTAATGTCTAAGCCAAATTCAGACAGATGAAGCGCACATTTAAATCAAAATGAAAAATAAAATTGAAGAAATAAATAAATAAAGAGTTAGGTGAGAACTAAGAAAAAGAAGAAAAAAATATATATAAAAAATGAAGTAAAAGTAAATGAAATGTAATAGGATAAAGAAAATTAACCAACGGCTAACTCAGGAACATTATATTAGATTAAACAAACTCAAGGAGCACATATAAGAAGCAGAGTGACCAATCGTAAATAATGTCACGGCAGGGGTCTAAAATAATTGAGCAAACCTGAGGGGACTGAAACGGGCATAGAAATGTCCGTCAGGTCGATATAATGTGCACTGAATGGTTGACAGGGTTCACAGATGATGTATAAGTAAACACTGTATCCAATAATGGGTACAATGTACGTAAACCCTGTACCTAATAACAGAATAGGCAAATGAGACAAAATGAGAGCAGTGTAAGTAAACACTGTGCCCATTAGTGAGAACAGAGCACATTGATGGGCTGATGCCAAAATTACCCAAGTTGGAAGATAATGAAAGCGATGCAAGCACTCCGTGTGCTCATTGAAGGGAACATTGAAAATAAACCAATGTAACCAAATTATAACAGTGTTCACAGACTTGTTGTATAACCAAGCTGCGTATAATGAAGTCTTAGTTCAAAATTATTCAAATTGGTGGTTATATTCGGATATAAAAAGATGTAACCAACCATATACGCATACTATGGTTATAGAAAGGCCTGTAAATTTAACTCCGTATTAAGGCCTTGCGGAATTAACGATTTTAAACGGTATACCCACCATTTTTCTTTCTGAAGAAGTATCTTATCGAAGTCACCACGTCTTGGTGGTAGCTTTAAAAGATAAATTCCTTTGACTAACATCCCTGCTGGGTCACCTCCGTGATGGGTAAAAAAGTGTTTGGCAAGAGGTTTTTCAGGAATTTTTCCTTTTTCACGTATTTCTCTTAGATGCTCACCTATTCGGATTTTCAGGGAGCGTTTTGTTTTGCCTATATAGATCTTAGGGCATGGACAAGTAATCATATAAATAACACGAATACTTGAACAGTTGATAAGGTCAACTATATTAAAGTTGTCCCTGCCAAGAGCATCAGAGAAAAGTATAGTAAAGTTAGCCCAATCTTTTTTTCTGTAATGTGAAAGATGATGTTATGCCCAGTAAATGGATACCCAACATGTCATGCTTTAAAATTGCGCACATTCGTGGAATGGTGACAAACTACGCTATTTAAAAATCTATAGGCGACGCTTTAAACATTTAACAGGTTACCTGTTTAGAGTTGCAGAGGAGGTCTAGTGCTAGAATTATTGATGCCACTCTAACGATTGCATGGGGTTTGAACACTGTTTGCATATGTGGGCGCAACTTATGTATGCATTTGCTTCTGCCCGGGAGCATTGGAGAGAGATTTTTTTTAATCACTTTTATTCCTATACCAGGGAATGTAAACATCCCTTGTAATAGAAATAAGCATGACAGGTCCTCTTTATTGAGATCTGGGTTAAAAAGACCCCAGATCTCTTATTTTACCTTTTTAAAAGCAAAAAAATAAATATAAAATCAGCCCAAGGTGGACATGACATTAGACGTCATTCTGGTCCTCCAATAGCATAGAGTCCAGTGGGGGGCCATCTTGCACCCTCTTGACTTCCCTCCAGCAGATTGGATTGTTTCTGCCTTTAGCGATCTTTCCAGGAAACAACCGGGGAGGTGAAAGGGACCTCTTCTGCTGCCTATAAAAGTGATCTTGTGGCAAATGCGCAGCTAAGACCACTTTTATTTTGTAGACAATCTCCAACAGAACAAGAGGACACCGGGGTTATGACAGCTAGCTGCTGCCATAACAACGGTATTAAGCGTGGAAGTAATGATGTAAATGTACTGTGGGCGGTCTTCAAGTGGCTAAAGAAACCCACAATCCAAGAATATATGCTATATTCTTTTCTTTCTGTCAGATGTTTACAGTGCATACGGAAAGTATTCGCAGTACTTCACTTTTGCCACATTTTGTTATGTACAGCCTTATTCCAAAATGTATTAAATTAATTATTTTCTACAAACAATACCCCATAATGACAATGTGAAAGAAGTTTATTTGATATCTTTGCAAATTTGTAAAAAAAAAAAAAAAAAATATCACATGTACGTAAGTATTCACAGCCTTTGCCATGATGCTCAAAATTGAGCTCGGGTGCACCCTGTGTCCACTGATCATCCTTGCTACAACTTGTTGCTACAACTTGATTGGACTACACCTGTGGTAAATTCAGTTAATTGGTCATGATTTGGAAAGACACACACCTGCCTATATAAGGTTCCACAGTTAACAGTGCATGTCAGAGCAAAAACCAAGCCATGAAGTTCAAGGAATTGTCTGTAGACCTCAGAGACAGGATTGTATCGAGGCACAGATCTGGGGAAGGGTACAGAAAAATGTCTTCAGCACTGAAGGTCCCAATAAGCACAGTGACCTCCAACATTCGTAAATGGAAGAAGTTTAGAACCACCAGGACTCTGTCTACAGCGGGCTGCCCGGCCAAATGGAGCGATTGGGGGGGGAAAAGGGCCTTAGTCAAGGAGGTCACCAAGAACCCGATGGTCACTCTGACAGAGCTCCAGCGTTTCTCTGTGTAGACAGGAGAACCTTCCAGAAGAACAGCCATCTCTGCAGCACTCCACCAATCAAGCCTGTATGGTAGAGTGGCCAGACAGAAGCCACTCCTCAGTAAAAGGTACATGACAGCTCGTCTGCTGTTTGCCAAAAGTCACCTGAAGACCCCCGGAGCATAAGAAACAAAATTCTCTGGTCTGATGAAACAAAGATTGAACTCTTTGGTCTGAATGGATAGCGTCATGTCTGGAGGAAACCAGGCACCGCTCATCACCTGGTCAATACCATCCCTACAGTAAAGCATGGTGGTGGCAGCATCATGCTGTGGGGATGTTTTTCAGTGGCAGGAACTGGGAGACTAGTCAGGATCTAGGGAAAGATGAATGCAGCAATGTACAGAGACATCCTTGATGAAAACCTGCTCCAGAGCACTCGGGTCCTCAGACTGGGGTGAGGGTTCATCTCCCAACAGGACAACCACGCTAAGCACGCAGCCAAGATAACAAAGGAGTGGCTGCGGTACAACTCTGTGAATGTCCTTGAGTGGCCCACCCAGAGCCCAGACTTGAACCCGATTTGAACATCTTTGGAGAGATGTGAAAATGGCTGTGCACCGTCGCTCCCCATCCAATCTGATGGAGCTTGAGAGGTCCTGCAAAGAAGAATGGGAGAAACTGTCCAAAAATAGGTGTGCAAGCTTGCAGCATCATACTCGAAAAGACTTGAGGCTGTAATTTGGTGCCAAAGGGGCTTCAACAAAGTATTGAGCAAAGGCTGTGAATACTTATGTACATGGGATTTTTTTTGTTCTTTAATTTTAATACATTTTGCAAAGATTTCAAACAAACTTCTTTCACATTGTCATTATGGGGTATTGTTTGTAGAGTTTTTGAGCAAAAAAAATCAATTTTAATCCATTTTGGAATAAGACTGTAACATAACAAAATTTGAAAAAAGTGAAGCACTGTGGATACTTTCCAGATGCACTGTATCTCTGTTTTGCACCACATTAAGAGATTTTACCTTACTTCATGTACCTGTGTCACCTATACAAGAAATAGGATTTTGAAGTTGTCACTGGGTCAGGAAGTCCCAGAGTGTATTAAAAGCCATGTCAAAAATGGCAAACCTCCTCCCTCCATACTAAAAATAGTGTCCTTTTATATGAGGGATTGTCAATCACTTTGTGTTCTTATATCCTCACTTATAGCAACATGTATATCTCCCCATTAAGGATGCATATAGGAAAAAAATAACAAATGGAGGCTTTAAAGTGTTTGTTACCCCCAGCATTTCATATTCCTGATATGTGCCAGCTATACCATGTCCTTGCATGAAAATGTATCCTGTTATCTTTGTATTGCTGTATTTCTTCCTTTTTGTGAAATCCCTGGTGTTCCTGCCAGTCCCTCTGCTTTCCTATTAAAAACTGACCACACTAAGCAGGGGAGCACACCAAGATGGTCAGTTCTCTAGCTATGCTGGGAACTCTGCCTGTTCTACAATGATCAGACTTGCTCTGACATGCCCCCTCTGCATAGCCTCTCACTGAGAAGAACAGTGTACTGCTGCTCCTCCCCCCCCCAGCTCTCCCCCCCCCCCCCGCAGCTCTTCTGTAGCTGAGAACAGAGGGAATGTGATCACCTATAAAAAAAAAAAAAAAAAAAAGGGTGGACAAAAAGGTATTTATATAAAAAAACATATCTATATACAAATGTTTTGCCTTTCATTTCAGTTTTAAACTGAATGAGTTGTTTTACAAGGTGATCATTTACAATCACTTCAAGACTATCTATCCCAGGGTGCCGGATGTGGCCCTTTTTCCTGCTTTTATCCGGCCCTTGGAGAACTATTACTCCTACTGATACGAAACACTATTCTGCCAACTGACATCAACTATGGGGCACCATTTCTCCTACTGACACCAAAAAAGGGGCACTATTCCTCCCAATGATGCCAATAGTGGGGTACTATTCCTCCCAATAATACCAATAGTGGGGTACTATTCCTCCCAATAATAGCAACAATGGGGTACTATTCCTCCCACAATACTAAATGTGACAATGTTTTCTCCTACTGATGCCAGTTAAATTTTCACTCCTGCTGATCACAGTCTGGCCCCTTAAGTCTGAAGGACAATAAACTGGCCCTTTGTTTAGAAAGTTTGGAGACCCTTCTCTATCCAAAACAAAATCGCTTCTGGTTGGAGTGGTGCTTTAGCACACATTGATGATTACTCTTGTCTCATGTCATCATTTTCTGAAACAATAACTTTGTGGTTGCACATTCTGTCATCCACCATGGCCCAATGTAGTCCTTGTTAGTGGGTTGCATTACTGTGCTATCCACCTTAGGCCTATGTGTTCCCCTCCCCATTTGTGTATCTTGGCACTTGCACCATTCACCATGCTCTGATGTAGTTCCCTTTCCATTGCTGTACCATATTTCATAGCCCATTGTAGTCCCCATAATGAGTGCTTGTCTGTGTTCCAAGATCTGGTCTGTGAAGGGCGCCTTGTTCCTGGTAGATGGATTAGAGCTATTGCAGATCGTGTGGAGTCTGCACAGTTCTGTGAGTAGTAACATGTCAGAGTGGTGATCTTTTTTTCTTGGTTGGTGGATGTGTATAATGAGAGCAGCAATGTTGTTAATTTCTGAAGGTGGGGTTGATTTACTAAAGGCAAATAGACTGTGCACCTTGCAAGGGTAGTTGCAATCCTGTGAATTAACAAACGTAATGTGGTAAAGTTCCACTATGTAAAGCATACCCAATCAGGTGCATGGAAAATAAAAAAGGGAAAGGACATTTTCACTCGTACATGATTGGCTGATGGAAATCAGTAGAGCTTTACAACAGAAAATACCTGCACTTGCAGAGTGCAACTCCACTTGAAAAGTGTGCAGTCTATTTATTTGGCATTAGTAAATCAATCCCTGTATGTTGATGCAATGAGTGTGCTGGTTTTAGACCCCTTTCACACTGAGGGCGTTTTGCAGGCGCTATAGCATTAAAAATAGTGCCTGCAAAACACCCTAAAAACAGCTGCTGCATGCTCTCCAGTGTGAACTCACCGCTCCTCCACCGCTGCTCCCCATTGAAATCAATGGACAGTGCTGCGATACCGCTCCGGTGGCGTTTTACGGGTGGATTTAACCCCTTTTTGGCCGCTAGAGGGGGGGTAAAAACCGCCCCGCTATCAGCCGAATAGCACTGCTAAAACAACGGTAAAGTGGCGCTAAAAATAGCGCCGCTTTACCGCTGACGCCTGGGACGGCTCGGTGTGAAAGGGGTCTTATGCCCTGTACACACAAGTGGAAATTCCACCAGAAAAAGTCTGAGAGCTTTTGGTCCGAAAATGCGATCGTGTGTATGCTCCATCGGCCTTTTGCTGGCGAAATTCCAGCCAGCAAAAGATTGCGAGCATGTTCTCAATTTTTCGGTCGGATAAAGTTCTGATCAGAAATTCCGATCGTCTGTAGCAATTCCGACATGCAAAATTCCTACGCATGCTCGTAAACAATTCGACGCATGCTCGGAAGCATTGAACTTAATTTTCTCGGCTCGTTGTAGTGTTGCCCATCACGCGCTCTTGACAGTCGAAAGTTCAGAGAACTTTTGTGTGACCGTGTGTGTGCAAGCCAAGCTTGAATGGAATTCCGTCAGAAAAAACATCCAAAATTTTTCCGACGGAAAATCTGCTTGTGTGTGTACGCGGCATAAGAAGAGTTTTAGTTTGAAGAAGGCTGTAAAAGCGGTCCAGGCCGCCTGTCTTTGTCTTGGGTGTTCTCCATCATAGCAGAGACACAACTTGTCATCTGCAGAGGTGGGGAAGGCAGATAATGATATTTTTGAGTAATGGCTGTGGACCTCTCGATAGGAGTGGCTGGTTCTTTCTCCTCACATTGTCTGCAGGGACAAGTTTGTAGTTATTGAGCAATATCGTCAAGCAGCTTGATAGCAGTCAACTGAGTCCCCTGGGTTGCTGTTGTGTACATCCTTCTGGGCTAATTTGAGGAGTACTCAAATTATGGCTAAGGCAATGTTCATCAGCCCGTGGTTGTCCAGTTAATAAAAAAATAAACAATATACCGTATTTATCGGCGTATAACACGCACCCCAAGTTTAGGAGGGCATTTTAAGGAAAAAAAAGTTGTAGGAGGTAAGTTTAGGGGGAAAAAAAAACTTGCATTTAAGTATCATTTGCAGCTTGCCCAGCGTCATTTGCAGCTTGCCCAGCGTCATTTGCAGCTTGCCCACGTTTAAATTTCCCACCGCCGAGACAGACCGCGCGAGCGCCGCCGAGACAGACCCAGCCGACTGTTCGGCTCCGCTCGCAGTTCCGCCTCCCTGCTGTTTCGGAAGCGAGCGCAGGGACTGCGAGCGGAGCTGAGCAGTCGGCTCTGTCTTTTTCGTCGGCGCTTGTTTTTTTTTGACGGCGCTCGCTATTTTTTGGCGCCGCTCGATTGTTTTTTTTTTTTTGGTCACATTTTTTTTTTGGGGGATCGGCGTATAACACGCACCCACGACTTCCCCCGATTTTAAGGGGGGAAAAGTGCGTGTTATACGCCGATAAATAAATACGGTACTTCCAATATTAATTTTACAGGTACTTATATAGTGCCATGAGTTTATGCAGCGCTTTACAGATTTATTGAACAGTCACATCGGTCCCTGCTCTTAAGGAACTTACAATTTTAGGTCCCCGGGTTACAAACAAGTTGGGGTCTGTAGGTTTGTTCTTAAGTTGAATTTGTTTATAAGTCGAAAAAAAAAAAATTTACGTTTTTTTTTTTTTTTTGGATCGCATAGGGAAAGGTTAACACCCCCGTAACATTTGTTTTGGTTTTGCTGTCTGTGCCCCTTTCAGAAGATTTCACCTCACTTTCTGTCCCTGTGACAATTGGATTTAGAAAATTTTGGGTTATTGTGGAAACAAGGATTGGTGATACAGCTCCAGTGGAGACACCTTTTTCCCATGATAACTCTTAAGGCTCCGTTCACACCTCCTCCATATTCTGACTCGTGGGTGGAATTCGAAATGGCGGCAAACCGTGGGACACCCGTGCATTCCGTGTGACTTCCAATGGCACCCCAAGCTATTTTTCTGCGATTTTGGCTGGTGATAATCGCGGGATAAAAGTGCACACAGAATGGCGGGACGCCCGTCACCCCAAAAGAAGTACAAGAGCTTCTTTTTGGGCGACGGACATCCCACGATTCTGTTCTGCTCGGGGGTGGGGAGTTCTATAAAGAAACCCTGTCATCAACATACATTCTAAATTATTGTGTATTGTGTTCTCCTTTTTAATAGTTTTTTGTTTTTTTTTTTACTTGCAAAGTACCTTTTTTCCGTTCTTTAATTTTTATTGTGAAAAATAATAAAGTACACAAGCCTTTGAGACAACAAAGTCATTGGTGTCACAATATACACCTATACTGTACATTGACATGATGCAGGTTAAAAGCGGATAATCTGCAAAGAAATTAATATTAGGCCTCATGCACATGGACGTTTTTGCAGCCACGTTTGTGAGCGTTTTTTGCAGCTTAAAAACGTCTGTCCATGTTAGTCTATGGCTTCATGCCCACCTAGGCGTTTTTGAGCTGCAAATGGCATAGGCGTTTTTAAGCTGTAAAAAAAACCCAGGACCAGTGCGTTCCGTGGCGCTGGGCTAGAGCTGTAAAAATGCAAAACGCGCATAAACGCGCACCGGCGTTTTTGAGCTGTAGCGTTTTTTTTTCTGCAAAAAGTTGATTGACACTGTAATCCCTGTATAGTAAATTAGAGATGTGTAAAACGCTAATTAACGCTGACGGTAAAAAACGCGCAAAAACGCCAATGCAAAACGCGGTAAAAGTCAAGTTTTTTAGGCTGCTTTTTCCAGACGTCCAACCTAGCTTTACAGCCCGTTTTTTAAAACGTCCGTGTGCATGAGGCCTAACAGGTCAGTTAAACATAGTTATATGAATAGAGAGAACCTGTATACTTCAGTATGTAAGAGTGCGTAACATAGAAAAGGAATAAGGTAAGGGGAGTACCTCAGAACCCATGTAAGGTTTGTTGTGTTTAGTGAGCATTCGCTTGCATATCTCATAGGTCCATCGAACATCTGTGAAAGTCTGCGGGCAGGAAATGAGACCCATGGGTCCCACATTTTGTAAAACCTGGTCATTGTGTTTCGGACTTTTTGCCGTCAGTTTCTCATTAGTGAAAGTCCAGTATATCTTGTTTTTAAGAGCTGTTATGGAGAAGGAATCCAACAACCATGCTTTTGCTATAGTCTGCTTAGTTGCCATGAGAATATGTGTCATTAACCTAAATTGGTTTTTCGTAAGGCTTTCCAGCTTTGAGTAAAGCTTCACCAGGTGGTGCTGGGATAGTAATGGCAAACAGTGAAAGAGAGACGGGAAAGCATATCATAGACTTGAGTCCATAATGTTTGAACAATTGGGCGGGTCTACCATGTATAATTATAGGACCCTGGCTCTGGATAACAAGATCCCATGTGACCTGGAGTGTTATAATAAATATCTCCAAAAAATAATATATAAAAAGAATTTTTTGCTCAGTTTAGGCCGTTACGTATTCTTCTACATATTTTTGGTAAAAAAAATAGCAATAAGCGTTTGTTGATTGGTTTGCACAAAAGTTATAGCGTCTACAAAATGGGGGATAGTTTTATGGCATTTTTATTAATCATTTTATTTTTTACTAGTAATGGCGGTCATCAGCGATTTTTATCGTGACTGCGATATTATGGCGGACAGATCAGACACTTTTGGCGCTATTTTGGGACCATTCACATTTATACAGCGATCAGTGCGATTAAAAATGCATTGATTACTGTGTAAATGTGACTGGCAGAGAAGGGGTTAACCACTAGGGGGTGCTGTAGGGGTTAAGTGTGTCCTAGGGAGTGATTCTAACTGTGTGGGGGTGGGGCTATGTGTGACACAACACTGATCACCACTCCCAATTACAGGGAGCTGTGACCAGTGTTCTGTCACTAGGCAGAATGGGGTAATGCTTGTTTACATCAGCATTTCCCCGTTCTTCCTCTCCGTGAGCCGATCGCGGGTATGTCCGCAGGACCCGCAATCACACTCGCGAAGCTTGTTGCGCATACCACAAGCCGCTTCTTAAAGGGCAATGTACAGGTACGTTAATATGCCTGTACGTGCCCTTCTGCCGACGTATATCAGCGTGAGCCATTAAAAAAACTCCTGCAAGCAGCATCTTTGGAGCGGTATATACACCGCTCCTGCCCATTGAAATTAATGGGCAGCAGCGCTTTGCGGGTGATTCTACCTTTTTTTTTCGACTCGAAAAGCCCCCCGCTAGCGGCCAAAGACCTCTGCAAAAAATAAAAAATAAAATAAAAAAAAAATAAAAAAATTAAAAACAAAAAAAAAAACGATGGTTAAAGTGCCGCTAAAAATAGCACCCTTATTGTTGAACCATGAGTATTTATTTTTACTATTTTGTATAAATAGGATAGCTCTGTGATTGTCTGTTGGCATGAAGGTTCAAGCAGGGTGTTTTTTTTATTTAAATCGAGTTGATTTAAATCTTTTTTAAAGAGCAACTGTCATCTCTGTCCCGCAGTGGCTCCTCCTCTGACCCCCTGTTGACTCACCGACAGTCCCATTCACTTTAATGGAATGGCTGGTGATGTGGCAGTGACACAACAAGATTAGGGACGTAGCGGCAGGAGGTGAGTGGATGCCCGCTAACAGGCGCTGCCATGATGGATCTGAAATGACAGGTGCTCTTTAAATGTAAGGACTTATTCTTGCTAGTAGTTAGAAACTTTAATATTTGGTTTCCTATTTAGAATAATAAGCTGGTTAGTAAAACAGCGATATCAGAACTGATTCAATCATACAGTTTGTAGTGTACATAGATTTGCAAAACAATGGGATAAAGGAGTATTCCTGAACTTTGTTTTATCTCATGGTTCCAGTGAAATTGTGTGAATGCATCAATGCAGTGCATGTTATCTCAGCTTACAGAGCTTGGATTAATTGAATGAGTTTACCAAAAATGTAAATTGAAGAATATACAGACTCATTCTACATAACTTAAGCTCCAGATCATGCTGAATAAACTAAAGGATTAATGTATCTTAAACAGAAATCTATCTTTTAGATAGATTTTTATTACTATTGCATTTTATTAAAATTTTAAAAAATCTGATTTGAAATAATAAAAAAAAATAATCGACTTTTATCTACCCTGGGTTCAAGTAACTATGGCAACTTGTATCAAAGGGAGTCATTTTTTCACTTTTCACATAGTGTGGGTAATTTTTTGTTTTTTAACCAGTGATAGTACCAGATAATTTTGGATGCACGACTTGTTGTGGTTTTCCAAATTTGGATGCACTGTTCTGGTATTAATGGTGATACCAAGATCTATTTCCAACTTGTGCATATAGGTGTGTTTGGGCGCTGAGGGGCCTGAAGAAGTGAAGTGTTCAGCAAAGAGACCAGATGTGGGGTGATGGTCATTACAACAACGGTGCTTAAAGTGGGGTTGCAACCAAAAAACAAAAAGGGGCTTAAAAATCATAAAAAAAATTAAAAAAAAATAATTGGAAAAAAAAAAATTTTTTAAAAAATTTTTTATTGCCCGGGCTAAAAGTCACTTCCTGTAGGCAACGCACAGTCATCTGGGACATGTCATGTGTCCCAGATGAGTGAGCGTCGAATCACGGCGCACGGCGCATGCGCAGTGGGTGCCCGGCTGTGAAGCCCAGCCGGGTTCCCACATTAAGAATGCCGGCGTCGTGAGCGGAGCGGGGAACGAGGGGGGGGCCCTCCTCTTTAAAGGATGTCGGGGGAGGGGGTGTCATTCAGTTAGGAGTGCAGATCGTAGACATAACAAAGTGTTTTACTTGTAGCTAATGGAATTTTTCCGCTTAGGGCAATTTTAAAGTTTGCCTGAAAGGCTTGAAATGTTTTAATTCCTGTTGTCATCATTAAGTTGTACATGGTCTGTTTTTTGCTTCGGTGTTGAAGGTTAGTTGGCTCTCCCGGACATGGTGGAAAGGTGGGGTTCCTAGGAAAAGACACTAATGGAAAATAGGGAGATTAAAGTCCTCCGGAGTATTGGAGGGTGTCCCATATTTTCAGCTTATGTAGTGTGATTGGATTCCATATGAAATATCTTTCTTGTGGTAGGAGCCATAAAAAGTTATTTGAGTTAGGGTTCTTTCACACGGGACGGATCCGTATTGATCCGCCCTGTGAAGATCCACTGCTCAGCGGGGATCGCACAGCTGTTCCCCGCTGAGCCGGCTGATGACAGGGCGGTCCCTGCACACTGTGCAGGGACCGCCCTGTCAGTTCTCCGCTCTCCTCTATGGAGGATCGGATGAACACGCACCATCTGTCCGTGTTCATCCGATCCGCTCTGCAGACGGATGAAAAAATAGGGTTTTACTCCGTCTGCAGAATCGGACAATTGCGGAGGCGGACAATAGCGTGTGTCAGCAGATGGTCATCCGCTGACACCCGCTATCCCATAGGCATGCATGTATGTCCGTTTTTCATCCAAAAATGGATGGATGAAAAACGGACATACGGTCCGCATGTGTGAGAGGGGCCTAAGAGATCACAATCCACAGTCTCGCCATATACCCATATAAGTGGTGGTATCGTGGTGGTAGCATGGTACTTGTTAACAAAAGGGGTTTGTGCAGCTGGATGATATTTCTGCAAAGGAGGAACTCCCAGTCTACCTTGAGGTTGACTGCAAAAGCGTTTTTCTTGAAATTCTAGTTCTTTGGTGAAGCCAGATAAAACTTGAGACCTGTCGTTGCAGGCCCCACAAGACATACCCTGTTTCCCCGAAAATAAGACCTAGCGTGATTGTCGGTGATGGCTGCAATATAAGCCCTACACCCCAAATAAGCCCTAGTTAAAGTCCTTGTAGGTCTTATTTTCAGGTTAAAGCTTATTTTCGGGGAAACATGGTAGTGCTTATTTGGGGGGTAGGGCTTATATTGCAGCCATCACGACAATCACGCTAGGTCTTATTTTCGGGAAAACAGGGTATGACAGATTTGGTATGGGTAGAACCCGGAGCAGGTATAACAATTTTGGGGAATATGTCATTTTAAAGTGGCTTTTTTTTCTGATTAACCTTAATGCATTCTATGCATTAAATCTGTGTTACGGTCAAAATTATACTTTTTAGATTAAAATACCCCCATAATACACAAGCTTAAAGAGGAAGTAAACTCAGCCCCTCAAATGCTCCTGCTTAATAAATTCAGTCTAATAAAGCTTTCCATAACATTCTGCATTATTCTTTCCCCCCTAAGGATGTTTCTTACTTTTTTTCCAGATGATTTGTAATTCCTACTTCCTGGTTGCAGCCAGCGCCATCTTGGCTCTTGTCTTCTGAGTCTGAAGAGCTTACTTCCACCCTACCTGTGTTTCTGTTTTGTCCCTGCTGTAACCTCGCGCATGCTCAGCAATGTTGTCGCCAAGACTCGTTTTCATTCCCGATTTAGTATAGCAATAATATCCCACATATTGAAGCACAGAGAGGTAAGCAAGCTTTGCAACACATATTTATTGATGGTTTAACTGCTTGGCGACCGCCGGCTGTCAATTGACAGCCAGGCGGCGCCGCTCTCGTGGCGGGAGAGCGTCATATGGCGCCCTCCCCTTTCCCGGCCCTCCAGGGAGCGCGTGCCGTGTCACTGGGCACCCGATGCGCGTGCCCGGTGTCCGCCAGGCACCCACGATTGCCAGGTAACACAGCAGGACCGTGGATCTGTGTATGTAAACACACAGATCGACGGTACTGTCAGAGGAGAGGAGACCGATGGTGTGTTCTCAGTACAGAGAAACACTGATCGGTCTCCTCCCCTTGTGAATCCCCTCCCCCCACAGTTAGAATCACTCCCAGGGAACATATTAACCCCTTCAGCGCCCCTTAGTGTTAACCCCTTCCCTGCCCGTCACATTTATACAGTAATCACTGCATTTTTATAGCATGGATCGCTGTATAAATGTGAATGGTCCCAAAAATGTGTCAAAAGCGTCCGATCTGTCTGCCGCAATATCACAGTCAAGATAAAAATCGCAGATCGCCGCCTTTACTAGTTAAAAGAAAATGCTATAAATCTATTCTATAACTTTTGTGCAAACCAATCAATATACGCTTATTGAGATTTATATTTTTTTACCAAAAAAATGTAGAATGCGTATCGGCCTAAACTGAGGGAAAAAATTTTTTTTTTATATATTTTGGGGGATATTTAGTATAGCAAAAAGTAAAAAATATTGTGTTTTTTTTTTTTTTTTAAACTTGTCACTTTTTTCTTTTCTTTATAACGCAAAAAATAAAAAACGCAGAGGTGATCAAATACCACCAAAAGAAAGCTCTATTTGTGGGGACAAAATCTGGGTACAGTGTTGTGTGACCGCGCAATTGTCATTCAAAGTGTGACAGCGCTGAAAGCTGAGAAATGGCTTGGGCAGGAAGGGGGTGAAAATGCCCTGTATTGAGGTGCTTAATATGATTTTGACACGATCTACTTGATGAAGCTGATCTCCTTGCTCCTTTTGTCCCATGTAAAGTGCTGATGTTTACACCCCCTGTGACATGGCAAGTCACATGGGGTGCTTCAGGAACTTGTGAATAGCACTGTAATCTCGCGGGATCTCAAACCCGTGCCGCACAGAGGAGATGCATATGAATGAATGGCCTGTCAGCTCATATACCCACAATGAGCATGCCGAAAATCGGGCGAAATATGCGCATGGGCCGCTGACGCCATGTAAGGCCCCTTTCACACGAGGCGGACTCTGTCCGCCGGCTCAGCGGGAGATCTCTGTTGATCTCCGCTGAGCCGGCGGATGACAAGTCCCTCTCTGCTCACTGAGCAGGGGGGGGCTTACGAGCGCCGCTGGTCTCTATGGAGAGATCGGATGAAAACGGACAGTGTGTCCGTTTTCATCAGATCTCACCCGATCCGATCCGCCAGCGACGGATCTGGACGTAGAGCCATACGTCTGCTTTTGGTGGATCGGACCGGGTCGGATGTCAGCGGAGATGTCTCCGCTGACATCCGATGCTCCATAGACTAACATGGAGCGCCCGTTCAGATCCGCCGTCAAAACTGACAGGCGGATCTGAACGGTCCGTCCATGTGAAAGGGGCCTAAAGGAAAAAGACACATTACAAGCAAACGGAGCAGGTTAGAAAATATTCTTACACAGCAATTTTTACAGTGCTTATCACTGATTTAAATGGGGAAAAGTTATCTGGGTGAGTTTACAACCACTTTAATGTATTCTAGTAAAGTTATGCTGTAAACTAAGGTCTGTGTTTTTATTTTTTATTTTTTTGCAGCATTGTTTTCTTACTTTATAAACTTTCAGCAGACCGCAGCCATCTCCTGTGTGGGCATCTAAAGCCAGACTGTATCTCCTCTAGGGCTGCAACTAACTATTATTTTCATAATCGATTAGTTGGCGAATTATTGTTTTGATTATTCGGTTAATAAACTTTAAAAAAAAGTGTGGTGTATAATTTAGTTAATATGTAAAGTTTAAAAAAAAAGTCAATTTATTCTTAAATATTTATATGCAGTGGTAAATGTAAATAACCAACTATATGGTTAGGGAGAAAAATCTATAATCCACTCTGAGAATAACAGACAGAAGAGATATACTGTATATACTATTAGAGGTTGAATCTGGTAAATCTCATCTTACTCAGATCTACATTTTTTTTATTTAAAGAATAGGAAACCATGTTAAATGAACTGTAGTGTGTTTCTGCAAAAAAACGTATAGGTGTGAACCAGGCCCAAGACGTTTAGTAACAGCAGCCTGCTTTTTTTTTTTTTTTTAGTATCGCCTGTCGTCATGGGGTTAAACTAAAATTAGCCTTTTATAGTACAAAAAGAGCAAATAATTGCTACTATAAGGGGTTATTTTTCTTTCTTTTTTTTTACTGTGGAACAGTGAAAGTAATATATATTACTTATATCATATGTATATATAATAATTACACCCAGAAGTAGGATGTGGGCATTATAACTAGGAGTCAGACATGGAGCTATATGAAGGGTGGAAGGGAGATATAAATCTTTTTATATTAAAGTATTACTTTGGATTTGATTATTTTAAATGCATAATACTGATAAAAGTTTACTTTAAATGTAATTGTAATCCCTTCCATTACCCCCACCTTCTCTGGGTTCAGATGCTGATCTTCCCTGATTCTTTTAAAGTCTTGTGTGTTGCTTTTAAACAAAAAAAAAAAAAAAAACTTGTTAAACTCACCTGCTCTGTGTAATGGTTTTCCACAGAGCAGCCTGGATCCTCCTCTTCTAGGGTCCCCCACCAACACTTCTGTCTCCTCCTTCCTTCGGAGTGCCCCTATAGCAAGGTAAAGCAAACTTCTGCCTTTAGAACCACTCACTTCCTACCCAGGACTACATGTCCCATGAGGCATTGCTCCTCACACATTCACATGTTTTCAGGCACTTACTGACATGTATGGACGGTGTACTGAGCTGTATGTGTGCTGCACTGTATTTCCTGATATGTAAACAAATAACGCATTCAGTATGCAGGCCAATTAATCGGCTGGCCGATTATGAATATAGTAATCGGATAGCTGTCGATTAATAGATGTTGTTTCGGCCCTAATCTCCTCCCGTATTCAAGTGCCTTCTGGCTACCCACCGTGCACCCGCTCAGTGCAGAAAAGCAGTGTAATAGTGCAGGTTGGGTTGCATATTGCCTCCTGGGTTTGATGACAGACATCTCCCAGGAGGCATTGCAAAATTGGAAATGACGCGCAAGGCCGCGGCCAAGGAGGAGGAAGTGACAAATGAATACAGGAATTGTACAGTGATGCAGGAAAAAAAAATGCCAATTCGTTTCTAGTGCACAGATTGAGGGAGGCTGAGGGGTAGAAAATGTGGGTGGAACATCGCTTTAACCACTTTCTGCCCAAGGACGTCCATGGACATACTTGAGTTGCAGTGGTTATACCACCAGCTACGGGGCATCATCCTGGTATCAAAATTTTCACCTAGCGATTCCCTCTTAAGCAGAAGGGGGTCCCCCCGCCCCCCTACCCTCCTCCCGTAGTAGCGGGGCCCTGGAGCAATGTGAATGGTGGTAAAGGCTGCACGCGCGAGAGAGATAGGATATTGTTGCTTCCAATTTTGGCTCTTTGTTTACCTGGCCTTTAGCTGCCAGGAAAGCAGCCGATCAATCTGTGTCTGATCGGAGGCTGCATTGGAGGCCAGAGGAGAGATCTGGGAACTAATAGAGACCCCCAGATCCTTTGTGATAGCGATAGTTAATACAAAGAAAAAAAATTATAGAGACTGTAAAAAAAAGTTTTAGAGATAACAATAATAAAAAAAAATGCATAAATGTAAGTGGTGATTGCACCATACATGAGGGGTATCATTGCGAACATCAGAGTGAGCGCAATCATTCTAGCACTAGATTTCCTGTGTAACTCTAAACTGGTAACCTGTAAAGGCGTTTAACCTGTTAAGATCCGTGCTATAGCCGAATGACGGCTACAGCACGAACCTGTGTCCGAGTGGCCTGCGCGCCTCCTGCAGGGCGCGTGCGGCGTGCTCTGTGACAGATCGGAGTAAGGGGTCGATCCCGACCCCTTACCACGTGATCAGCTGTCGGCCAATGACATGTGATGTAAACAGAGCCGGTAATCGGTTATTTTTTCTCCTCGCACTAACGGCGTGAAATGAAAATAAAAAGCCGATCACCGGCGGCCGTGAGAGGGACATCAGTCCCGATCACTGAGAGCTGCCGCCATCTCCTCAGTACCCACCTGTGCCACCTGCCAGTGTCACCAGCAGTACACAACAGTGCCCACAGTGCCACCCATCAGTGCCAACAGTGCCACCTATCAGTACCCACAATCGGTGCCTCATCAACAATGCTGCCCAGCAGTGCCACCCATCAGTGCCGCCCTATCTGTCCCCATCAGTGCCGCCTATCAGTTCCCACCAGTGCCGCCTCATCAGAGAATATCAATGAAGGAGAAAAATTACCCGTTTGCAAAATTTTATTGCAAACTATGAAACATTTTTTTTTTTTTTTTTTTTTCCATCTTTTTTTGTTTTGTTTAGCAAACAATTTAAATCCCAGTGGTGATTAAATACCACCAATAGAAAGCTCTGTTTGTGTGAAAAGAATGATAAAAATGTAATTTGGGTACAGTGTTGTATGACTGCGCAATTGTCATTCAAAGTGCGTCAGCGCTGAAAGCTGAAAATTGGTCTGGGCAGGAGGGGGGTTTAAGTGCCCAGTAAGCAAGTGGTTAAAGTGTCTCCTTAGGAGAAATAAGTACCTTTTTTAGTATGGTGCCATTCCATTGGTGTACACCATTTTATAGAGTGACATGTTGGGTATCTATTTACCCGGCATAACATTGTCTTTTATACTTTACAAAAAAATGAGGTATTGTGTTTGTGTGCAATAAAATTCATTACAGTGTGTTATTCCCAAAAAACGTGCAACATCCCTAATTTTATTCTATAGGGCATCTGCTAAAATATATATGTGTGTGTGTTTGGGTGTTCTAAGTAATTTTCTAGCAAAAATCTTTTTATTTTTACGTGTATGTGAAAAGTGTCAGAATTGGCCAGTAGGGAAGTGGTTCAGGTAAAAAAAATTCTGCATGCAGCCCCCCCCCCCCCTCCCAATACACCCCTTATACTTGAGCCCGATCTCGATCCAGTGCTGTGCATGAGAGCAGAGACTCTCTTCACTCTTTGTCTCCTCATTGGCTCATAGACAGCAGTGGAGACCATTGGAGTAAAGGTTTTACATGAATAAATAAAAGCTGATCATTGTAAGCACCATGTCAGTGGTAAATGGTTTACCATATCTATCTAACTGATATATTTGCAGGAGAGCTTGTTCTGATGAACAGATTTACTGTCTGGATCACCAGGTGACAAAGGGGAAAGAGCCTAAAAAAAAAAAAATCAAAGAATTAGTAAGCTGCAATGTAATGTTTGCTTTTGGGTTTAATACCTTGTTAAGCTTACAAAAAAAGGGGTGGATGATTGGCATCATATAGTATATGGTAAGAAGCGGTGAGGTAAATTCCTAGGTATGAAAGATGCTTAGGTTCCCAGTAATAAGGGAAAGGGCATTGTAAAGACCTAGTATTAAAGTGGAGTCCCACCCAAAAGTGGAACTTCCGCTTTAAGTACTTCTTACCCCCTGACATGCCACATTTGTTGGGGGGGGGGGGGAGCCGGTACCTAGTTTTGACAGGTAACCAGCTCCCACTTCTGCTCTGGACCTGCCACCTCTCCCCCTAGGCGGCCCCTCCCTCCCTGCAATCTTCTGGGACACGTCACAGAAGGTTGCACAGCCATTGATGACAGGCCGCGCGACATGCGCCGTCAAATGATGGAGCGATCACTTGTAAACAAACCGGCATCATGTCCGGTTCCTCGATCCCCTCTCTGTACCGATTGGTACAGTCCGAGAGGAGAGGGGCGAGATTGGGTGCAGCAGCGCTGTGGGCTGGATCTGTAGTGCCCACAGCGCTGATCTGTGCCCATTGCAGCCTCATCCATCCATCCAGCCATGCTCATCAGTACTCATCCATCCATCCATGCTCAGCCATCCATCCCTAATTAGCAATACTCATCCATCCATGCTCAGCCATCCATACTCCAGCAATACTCATCCATCCGTACTCGGCCGTACTCATTCATGCTCAGTCATCCCATCCATACTCAGCCATACTCATTCATGCTTAGTCATCCCATCCATACTCAGCCATCTGCCTTCCGCGGCTCATCCATCCCCATTCATGCTCATCCATGCCACTAGAGTGCCTCACAAAAGTGTAATAGGTAGTCAAATTAGATTTGACATGTATGTCCCTAGAACACCTGATGGTGCTCCCTGCATGTTGGGCCTCTTTATGTGGCCAGGCTGTGGAAAGGTCTCACATGTGGTATCCCCGTACTCAGGAGGAGTAGGAGAATCTATTTTGGGGTGTAATTTTTGGTATGTGTACATGCTATGTGTTAGAAATATTGTGTAAATGGACAACTTTGTGTAAAAAAAAAAAAAATGCGTTTTCATTTTCTTTACACATTTTCCAAAAACTTGTAGAAAAAAATTACATTACAATTACAAAAGACTCATTATGCCTCATAGATTATACATTGGTTTGTTTTCTTTCCAAAATGGAGTAATTTGTGGGGTTTTTCCATTGTCCTGGTGCTCCAGGGCCTTCAAAAATGTGAGAGGTAATCAAGAAATTATATGTGTATATGCTCCAAGAACGCCTGATGGCGCTCCCTGCATGTTGGTCATCGGTATGTGGCCACGCTGTGTAAAAGTCTCACACATGTGGTATCACCATACTCAGGAGGAGTAGCAGAATGTGTTTTGGGGTGTAATTTGTGGTATGTGTGAGAAATAACCTGCTAATATAAAAATTTTGTGAAAAAATATATAGATTTTTGCAAAGAACTGTGGAAAAAAATTACAACTTCAAAAAACTTACCATGCCTCTTACTAAATACCTTGAAATGGCTAATTTCCAAAAAGGGCTTGTTTGGGGGGTATTAGTATTTTTCTGGCTTGTTAGGGTCTCAAGAAATTAGATAGGCTGTCAGTACTTTAGGTGTGATCAATTTTCAGAGATTGGCACCAAAGCTTGTGGACGCTATAACTTTCAAAAATACCAAATAATATACACCGATTTGGGTTATTTTTTACCAAAGATATGTAGCAGTATAAATTTTGCTAAATTTTATAACGGAAACAAAGAAAAATGCATTTTTTTTTTTTTTTACAGAATTTTCTGTCTTTTTTTTTTTTTTTTTCTTTCTTTTATAGTGCAAAATATAAAAAACCCAGTGGTGATTATATACCACCAAAAGAAAGCTCTATTTGTGTGAAAAAAAAAAAAAAAGAAAAAAAGAATTCATATTGGTACAGTGTTGCATGACTGAGTAATTGTCATTCAAAATGTGAGAGCAGTGAAGGCTGAAAATTGGTTTGGTTAGGAAGGGAGTTTAAGGCCCCTTTCACACCGAAGCGTTTTTCAGGCGCTACAGCGCTAAAAATAGCGCCCGTATAGCTCCAACCCATTGAAATCAATGGGGCAGCGTGGTAATACCGCCGGCAAACCGCCGCTTTGTGGGGGCTTTTAACCCTTTTTCGGCCGCTAGCGGGGGTTAAAACCGCCCCGCTAGCGGCTGAATACCGCTGCTAAAACGGCAGTAAAGCAGCGCTAAATATATAGCTGACGCCCACACCGCCCCAGTGTGAAAGGGGCCTAAGTGCCCAGTGGTTAATAATGCAAAACCGGGTAGAACTCCGCTTTAAGATATTTCCAATTTTGGATTTAGCATGGTTGATGTAAAGACTTCGATTTTGATTTAGAAGTGATGTACGAGGGCTGTTAAATTGGTTAGGGTGATGATTGGGTTGTTAAGAAATGGTATTATATCACCATTGAATAAACTCAACTCTGCGACAGCTGTCGCAGCGGGACTTTGAAAAAATAAAATAAATTTGGCGGACATCTGCTTTAAGTTGTGTTAAGGCCTCTTTTGCAAAGGTGAAAAGCAGAAGGGTTAAAGATAGCCTTGCCTCTGAAGATGGGAAAAGTTGCAGATATGAAACTGGCGTATTTAACACCTAACCAGTCAACTAACAAACTGCAATACAAAACCAAATTGTCCAAGATATACAGTAGAATAAGTAAGGCTAGGGAAGAGTTGGGAAGTTGAACACTTTTTTTTTTGATTTCAAGTGACCTCAGTAGATGTATGTTACGCTGCTGTGACACTTTGACCTAGAGAGCAGTGCTGTGCATGTTACCACCTGCCTGGTGAAGGGTCATGAATCCCATTTGAACTTTATGGTTTTGCTAAGTGTCTTTTTAATCTGCTAGCAAAATAGACCATTTCTTGAAAAGTCCATTCCATAGCATAGTCCCACCTCCTCTTCTGGGTGTGTCTGATTACTCTTCTTTTTTCTTTACTGGCCCAGCATCTCTGCCCCTCCACTCCCTACATAAAATTCATGTAGCTACAGAGGGAGAAGTAAAGGGATATACTGCAGAGTGTAGCTGCTGACTTGTAATAAACAGCCGCTCGCCTGTCCCACAATCCAGCAATGGGCTCACCCCAGCCATTCTGTCATCTCATCTTCTGTCTTTGGCGCCGGCATCTTGACTGTGGGCACCCGGCTGTGGTGTGAGTTGTGCTGCACTTTGTGAAAGGTCCTGTGGTCCCTGTCACTTGTCCCATGGGAGGGAGGGGGGATAAGAACTTCATTTTCTGATCACCTAGGTCAGGGATATGCAATTGGCAGACCTCCAGCTGTTGCAGAACTACAAGTCCCATGAGCCATAGCAAGACTCTGACAGCCACAAGCATGACGCCCAGAGGCATGATGGGACTTGTAGTTTTGCAACAGCTGGAGGTCCGCTAATTGCATATCCCTGACCTAGGTGATCGTAATGGAAGTGGGAGCAGGTACCTGTCAAAATCGGTGCAATTTCGAGGGGGAGGAGGCATTAAAGCGGAATTTTCCCTTTTGGGTGGAGCTCCACTTTAAAGAGGTGCTTCAGTCATATTTTGAAAAATTAAAAGTAAGCAGCTACAAAAACTGTATCTACTGACTTTTAATAAATAGACATCTGTCCCAGGATACTGTTTGCCATTTCACAGCTGGCTGCTCACTGCACATGCGTGAGCCACGCTTATTGTAAAGGAGGGGGGCCTCACTTCCACACGGATCGTCGTTGCGATTTGACTGTAAGTGGGGAAGCGGATACCTGTCAAAACCTGCACCTGAACCCCCCCAAAACACAAATGTAAAGGAGGAAGGGGGAGGAGGACGAAGAGCTGAGCTTCCCTCTATTGGGGAAGTCTCACTTTAAGTGAAAGCCAAGTCTGCTGGGGCTGCCGACATCACATCCGAGATGGTAAAGTCCAGCAGCAGTCTTGGGGCTTTTGGATGTCTTTTACAGGGGAGGCTTTGTACTGGTAAATAATATGCCTAAAATTATTTTAATGCACCTAATCTTATGGGAAGGTTTTTGTTGAAATGAATGGTCTAGTGACGTGGTCCATTTTAGGTTTCCTGCAGGCATAAGTACATATTTGCTTGATCCCACAGTTAAAAACAGTTATGTATACAGTTGTGCTCATAAGTTTACATACCCTGGCAGAATTTATGATTTCTTCGCCATTTTTCAGAGAATATGAATGATAACACAAAAACTTTTCTTTCACTCCTCATGTTTAGTGTTTGGCTGAAGCCATTTATTATCAATCAACTGTGTTTTACTCTTTTTAAATCATAATGACAACAGAAACTAGCCAAATGACCCTGATCAAAAGTTTACATACCCCAGTTCTTAAAGCGGTTCTGCACCCATTTCATTTAGTAAATCTCTTTGCCTTCCAAATCAGGCAAAGAGTACTAAATGAAATGGTTTTTTTTTTTTTTTTTACTTACCTTGTAATTGATGACTTCCGGTCTTCTCTCTCTTCGGCGGCGGGCGGGGTCTCTGCGTCGATCGTCGTCACGCCGCACTGTCTCCTGGGATCTGGTGTCATTGATCCCAGGAGTCAGTGCGGGCATCTTCTGAAATCTCGCGAGATTTCGGCCACATCTTCCGAAATCTCGTGAGATGTCGGCAGATGTGCCGTTACTGCGCACGCGCGAGTAACGGCGGTGCATGCTGGGCCATCTAAAGTGCCTGTGGGGTTTCACATGCCCACAGGCAAGATGGACCCCAGCAGACAAGAAGAAGACAAGAAGAAGATGAAGATGAAAACCGGCGGCGATCGAGATGGAAGATGGAACAGGTAAGTCCCCCAATTGAGCTATATGCCCTTGGCATATAGCCCAAAAAAAAAAAGAGTGCAGAACCGCTTTAATACCGTGTATTGCCCCCCCCCCTTAACTTCTATAACAGCTTGAAGTCTTTTGTGGCATTTGAATGAGGCTCTTTATCATCTCAAAGCTGCCCATTCCTCTTGGCAAAAAGCCTCCAGTTTCTGTAAGTTCTTGGGCTGTCTTGCATGAACTGCACTTTTTGAGAGCTCCCAGAGTGGCTCAATGATATTGAGGTCAGGAGACTGAGATGGCCACTCCAGAACCTTCACTTCATTCTGCTATAGCCAATGACGGGTCGACTTGGCCTTGACATTCATGTTAGAATGTCCAAGTACGTCCCATGCGCAGCTTCCTGGCTGATGAATGCAAATGTATTTTTTGATAATATACTGCATTCATCTTGCCATCAATTTTGACCAAATTTCACACATCCCCAAAACTTCAGCAATCCACCTCCGTGTTTCACAGTAGGAATGGTGTACCTTTCATCATAGGTTTTGTTGACTCCTCTCCAAATGTAGCGTTTATGGTTGTGGCCAAAAAGCAAAATTTTGCAAATTACTTTGTGCCAGAAGGTTTGAGGCTTGTCTCTGTGCTGTTTTGGCGCGTTGTAAGGGGATACTTTGTGGCATTTGCATAGTAATGGCTTTCTTCTGGCAACTTTCTTCAAGTGCCTCCTTATTGTGCATCTTGACGCAGCCACATGCTTTCAGAGAGCCCTGTATTTCACCTAAAGTTATTTGTGGGTTTTTCTTTGCACCCCGAACATTTTTTTCCCGTCAGTTGTAATTGAAATCTTAGTTGGTCTACCTGACCGTTGTTTGATTTCAACAGAACCCCTAATTTTCCACTTCTTCTTTTTTTTTTTTTAACAGAAAGGTCTAATTTTCCACTTCTTGATTAGAGTTTGAACACTGCTGATTCGCATTCTCAATTCCTTGGATATCTTTTTATATCCCTTTCCCATTTTATACAGTTCAACTACCTTTTCCTGCAGATCCTTTGACAATTCTTTTTGTTTCCCCATGACTCAGAATCCAGAAACATCAGTGCAGCACTGGATGAAAGATGCAAGGGTCTGCCAGGAGTCCAGCAACTCATTGACCTTTTAGGCCGGGTTCAGACTGCTGCGGTGCGGGAGATCGGATATGATTCTCACCGCACTGCAGTTCAAATCATATGCGATCTCTGTGCGATGCGAATTCAGCCATACAGATAGTATGGCTGAATTTGCATCGCATTCAGCCCAAGCTCGCACAGGACCCTTTTTTTGGTCCGCAGCAGAATCGGATCGCATGGGTGTTCTCACCATGCGATCCGATTCCTGTCCGAGTTTGCAGATCGCACTGCGATATGCGAGCTGATATGGGGGTGTCATTAACATTTCACTGACACTCCCAGCAGCTCACATAGGGCAGTGTGAACTGCCGGCGGGAGACATGCGATGCGGGAACCCGCAGTAGATTCGCAGCGTTCCCACACCGCAGCAGTCTGAACGGAGCCTTATACACACACACACGAATTACATGCAAACAGATCGCAGGTGAGGATGGTTACCTTTTAATAGCCATTTAAACCCCTTTATGTCAACTTGTGTGCATGTTATCAGGCCAAAATCACCAGGGTATGTAAACTTTTTTTGATCAGGGTCATTTGGGTAATTTCTGTGGCCATTATGATTTAAAAAGAGTAAACACAGTTGATTGATAATAAAGGTCTTCAGCCAAACACTAACCACAAGTGAAAGAAATGTTTTTGTCTTATCATTCATATTCTCTAAAAAATGGCCAAGGAATCATAAATTCTGCCAGGGTATGTAAACTTATGAGCACAACTGTATATGCACTGTCTGGATAGACCTGTATCAGAGAAAAATTGCTTAGTTAGCTTTGCGTTACCTGGCCACTATACCCCCACCCAGGTAATGTTAGGAATATCTAGTTTTTCTCCTTCAAAAGTACAAACCTGCATGTTCATTCAATCCAGATGAGCAAGTTTATGAAAATATCTTCTGGTGGTTGGGGTCCAACCACCATTTAATGTCATGATTGTAAGTCTGAGTGCATTAAAGAAAAATTCCAAGTATGGGATTTGGTCCAGCTTGGATCAATGTAACTGCATATACCATACCTGTGGGATTCCCCTCAAATCTGGAGATCACTCTAGTAGACACCTCTAGTCCACTGATCTCTATCTTCGAGGTTCAGTGCTAAACAGCTGCCTTCCTGCATTGTGAACACTGGAGGTTGGCCACTTGGCCTGGGTGCCATTCAGAGAATGCTTTGCATTTTGTGAATGAATGCAAAACCTTCTTGTGTCTAAGGAGCCTGTTGGAAGATTGTCGGCTAAACAGCACCTGCATCCAGTCCGATGCAGACATTGTTCAAGTATTCTGAGTTTTAATCCTGTGAGAATGTTTTCCTGCAGTGGGTTTGAATGCATTCTTGTGGGATATGCTATCCTCAGAGGCAGCAAAATGACACAGTGATGTCACCGTTGCCTCAGTCAGGACCAAGTTGATTTATTTTGTTTGTTTTAAGCCTTGGTTCACACTGGTGCAGGTTTGAAATCACTCTACTTATGCGCGATTTCAAAGCCGCAGATCAGTGCAAATGGCACCTCCAATTTCATGGCTGCTTGCGACTTAGTTTAACAGAAGTCTATGCAAGTCGCAATGAAATCGGCAAAAAGTAGTGCAGGAACCCTTTCCAAAGTTGTTGCGACAAGAGTTGCTGCTATTTTGAATTATTCCATTGCCGACAATAGGATGCGATTTGGAACAGTCAAACCACATGATAAATCGCACTGCTGTTTTTTTTGTGTACTGCTAATTTTGTTCAGGTGACGGGGGCTGGCATTTTTAATGATTTTTTTTCGAAAAGCTTGATTCATTTATATTGTGTATAGACAGAAATCTCTGCGTAGAAAGCAATTCCCCTCCTATGGCCTGACACGCCACTTCATTAATCTTCCAGGACTATTGCGTTATTTGGTCCCTTTCTGCACTAGTGGTTTCTTCTCCAGTCACTATGTCACTTCAGGACACAGTAGTGACGTAGAGGCTAAAGGAAGAAACCACAGAGTGCAGTGGGGGGTCAAACATCGGACACACCTGGAAGTGTAACGAATGCTACACATCTCTCAGCCACTGTATCTCAGGAAGATGGCAGAGATCAGCACAGCTGAAGGGGTATGTAAAAACCCTTTTCTTTGCAGGAATGTGTTTGCCAGTTTTAAAATGTGATAGTTGTGTTCAAAGCTTAAGAAAACAACATCTGCTCTTTGATAGTTTTATCAGTCCTTGTTTTTTTTTTTCCTGAAAAAGTGTACTAAATTAAACTTGTATTTTCTTTCTGTCCACAGTGACGATGCTGCATCTTCGACCACACGCTTTACATGTATAGTCTGGACGACATCTCCTTTTGTTGCGGCCTTTAGTAAAAGTGTTGCACCAGGTCCAGGCTGGAGAGGAGGGAGGGAGGCCAGCATCACCACCTGGAACACTACAAGGCCTCAGGAGGGTGCGTACACTTAAGATGTCCTTGAGCAGTGGCGCACCAGGAGGGAAAGGTCTGGACACAAATCCCGTGGAGACCTATGATAGTGGTGATGAATGGGACATCGGTGTAGGCAATCTAATTATTGACTTGGATGCTGATTTAGAAAAAGACCAGCAGAAGCTTGAAATGTCAGGATCTAAAGAGGTGGGCATGCCAGCCCCCAATGCAGTGGCCACTCTACCTGATAACATTAAGTTTGTGACACCTGTGCCCAGTGGCCAAAGCAAGGAGTCAAAGTCGAAGTCAAAGAGGAGTAAAAGTAGCAAAGATGGAGGAAGGAGCAGTCAGACTTCTTCTGGACTCTTCCCAGCAGGGGATGCAAGTAAAAAAGAAGTGTCAGGACGTTCAGCAGAAGGTGTGGGCAGCTCAGGAATTCCCTCTTCCACAGCAACCCCTTCAAAAGTGGGAGAAAAATCTGGCAAGGCTGCCCGGAGCTCATCTAGCTCTAAAAAGGAAAGTGGCAAGGCCAAAAAGGACAAGAATGAGGTACCGGGGGCAAGTGGTGAGAAAGAACCCCTTGGAGTTTTGCAGACACCCCCTGGAGTGGGGGGTCGGGGTATAACTGTACAAGACGCTATGGGGACTGCAGTAGAGCAGCTGGGTGGGGGCATTGCCACAGACAGTGGAAGTGCTTTGAGTGTTATAAAAACAGAGAACGAGGATACTGAAATAGATAATCGTGGATTGAAAAAAGTCAAGACTGAAATGGTAAGCATGCATGATTTATATATTGTTTTTTTCTTAAATTACTTATGCTATACAAGCTGTTGCTCTTTAGCCAATGTACATCTGAGTCCAGAAATTACATCCTAAAACAAAATAAGTGTTGGAGAAATACTGATATACAGATGGTCATGTGGAGGGTTCAATATCACCTGCAAACCGCTTGTAAAAGTAAATAGTCATTGTCTTTTTTTTTTTTTTTTTTTATGAAACAAGCAAACACAAATCATCAAAACGTAAAAAACATATAGTTCATAGTCCTGGTATCAATAAAGCATGCAACAGCCTCCCGCCAGGCTCCCGGTTCCCCACGGGGTCTAGGGTTCCCACTGGTCTCAGGGTGCCACAAAGGCTGCAGGGGTTCAGCAGCAAGGGTCTCAAACTGCATAAAAGTCATCCCCTTTAAAGAGACTATAACTAAAAAAATGAGGAAATATACCTATAGGGCATAACACGTTCCTGGCTTCCTGTACAAGGTATATTGTCCAAAAACCTTTCATCCATAGCTATTTTGTAACTTCTGCCTGCTATTCAATAGGCACTATCTCTGTCACTTTGTCTGATTTGCAATTTTAAGGGATTGCTTGAAATAAAGATGCAATGGTAATGGTACCCTGTGATTAAGATTTATTATTTGGGATGCAAAGGAGGTGGCTTCAACTATGAACTGTTGATGAGCAAGAGCGGTCTACATTTTGCATTAAAACTTTTATTACGTTTTCATTAACTTTGCATTAACTTTTTTAAGAGAAATTGGTGCTAAAATTCCTAGGGATCCACTGATATTTCGGTCGAAATAGGGTTATCTGCATATTGCTGATAAGTGTCAATAATAGCCACCGTAAAAAAAGTGCACGAGTTTGCAGTGATTCTGTCGTGTTTTTGGTGCATTTTTCATAGGTCATGTGACTTAATCGTATCAAAAATGCAACACTTGTGCGATTTTGATGCATATTTGCCATGGTTTCAATGGGGCAGTGCGTTTTTGTAACTGACCAAACATGCACCAAAAATCCGGCAAACAGGATTTTTAACTTTTTTTTTAGCCTTTTTTTTTTCTGCAAAAGCGTTTAAAAAACTATTCATTTAAAAAGTCTAAAATCGACGAAGCTGGTACAACATCTAACCCAATTTGCTACATGTTACTGTTTTGTTTTGTTTTTTATATAAAGGAATTATAAATAAAAATATAAATAAGTCTAAAATATATATATATATATATATATATATATATATATATATATATATATATATATATATATATATATATATATATATATAAACCTTGGATTGCGAGCATAATTCACTCCAGGACCATGCTTGTAATCCACAGCATTTGTATATCAAAGCAAATTTCCCCATAAGAAATCATCGAAACTCAGATTCATTATTGTCTATTTCGGTTTTTGGCCAAGTGCATCTTGAAGTTTTGGTCCAGAATTTACTTTTCGGTGCACCACTACTAATTCCCTGACCATCTTTGGTCAATAACCTGGATAAAGCATACAAGTGAGTTAGCGCTGATCTGCATACATGCAGGGGTCAACGATTCAGAAGTTTGAAGCAGTTGGATCATCATGACAGCCAATCGGCTTGCAATTTCAGGAGACTTGCGTGTCTCGGCACAGGTTCTTTTAAGGGAGAAGTGTGAAGACATTAAAAAAAACGACATACTCACCTATGTGGCTGCAGCATGTAGCTGTCCCCTACCAGCTCTAAGACCGAGACATCACACGACCGCCGATTGCTCAGTTCTCAGTCTTCACTGAGCAGGTATTGGTGACTGTCCGTCACCGGCTCTCTGCTCTGCTCCTCCAGCGCTCACTGGAGTGCCAGGCTATGAAGGGGGCGTGTGTGGCTGTCTCAGGCTCTTAGCAGCATGCCAAGTGGCTGAGCCAGCTGTCAGTAACGCATCTGGGTGGATCATGACGTTATAGTCAGGATCCCGGCAGAGCCTAGGCCGGCACTGTGACGTCAGACGAATCATGGTCCCAGGAATGCAGAAATAAGTGCACTCCTGTCACCCATATGAAAAGTATGGCCACACATTTTTTGGACATGCTTTTTTGTATATTAATTAAGCTTAAATTGTATCTCTTGTTTTTTCAGGAAGAACTCTATGCCTTTATGAGCATTAGTGTGACCCTTTAACCCTGCTGTTTTATTTATTATTATTATTTTTAGTGACTCCAACTGCAGCCACTCTTGCCAACCAATCTAATATAATCATTTACTAAACTGAAGGTAGCAAGCTTAAAGGAGTTGTAAAGGCAGAATAATTTTTTTTTTTTAGCTTAAAGTGGAAGTAAAGTCAGATTTTCCACTTTCACCTACAGGTAAGCCTGTAATGAGGCTTACCTGTAGGTACAAAAAATATCTCCTAAACCTTTACGGTTTAGGAGATATTCCCCGTGCAATACGCCGCTGACTGCAGCGGCGCATGCGCACGGGGGATTCTCGTCTGAAAGGCCGGCAGAATACGAACCCTGCCGGGACGAAGTCTCCCGTGCGCATGCGCGGGAGTGACGACATCGCGGCTCCAGCCACTCACAGCGCTGGAGTCGCGATACCCGGAAGACACGCCGAGGCAACATGTCAGCGACCTCGGCGTGGACCAGGTGAGTTACCGACGCCTCGTTCTAAGGTAAGTATTTCATAATGAGCTAGTATGCGGTGCATACTAGCTCATTATGCCTTTTCCCTTACAGGTGTAAAAAAAAAAAAAAAATGTCAGCGGGTTTACTCCCGCTTTAAAGTAATTGTAAACCTTCGTCTTTTTTGTTTATTTAAAATAACAAACATGTCATACTTACCTCCACTGTACAGCTCGTTTTGCACAGAGTGGCCCCGATCCACGTCTTCTGGGGTCCCTCGTGGCTCTTGCTGCTCCTGCTGCTTCAGATAACCTCCTAGGAGAAGTGCTCTTCCGGAGGTTACCTTGCGCGCTCCCGAGTCCAGTATTCGACGTCCATAGACACAAATGCCAGACTCGACCCCGCCCCACGGCGCCCGCATCATTGGATTTGGTTGACAGCAGCAGAAGCCAATGACTGCTATCAATCTATCCAATCAAAAACTGGGACAGCACGTCTCCGCAGAGGGAAGTGGGGGCTCAGGTAAGTAAAAGGGGGGGGCTGGGGGGGACCGGTCACTGCCAGAAGTTTTTTCATCTTAATGCATAGGATGCATTAAGGTGAAAAAAACACGAGGGTTTACAACCCATTTAATGCATTCTATGCATTAAGATAAAAAAATCTTCTGTGTGTAGCAGCCGCCCCAGCACCGCTTAATACTTACCTAAGCCCCCTCCTCTGTC